>LR738713.1:641283838-641296018 GCA_902687465.1 Secale cereale | reverse complement strand
GGGATGTGTTGTTGCCACAAGGGGGAAAACAACGGTGCTTGTGCCCGCGGGTGCAAGGATTGTTTACTTTACGCAAAGTTCTTTTAATGCAGTTGTCTGTTGCATTGAGTTTACACTATGGGTGGGACTCGCAACTTAATACCAGTGAGATGTTCTGGATAGATATCTCAAGGTGGATGATTAGTAGTAGATATTGATGGATTTTGGTCTACTTACTTTGGCGTACCGCCCATGCTTTGAACCTCAACCTTTCTTGCAATGTAGTCAGCATTGGTTTGCGTTCGTGGTCCTGTCAATTGCCCAGCTGTAATTTGTTTACCTCACATAGCTGTTTTATCGTCTTTTGGGAGAGAGACATCACTAGTGAACATCATGAGACTCCGGTCCATATTACCATCATTGATCACACCCGCTATTTACTTTTCGCTATTTACTTACTATTGCAAAAACTATCTATCACCACTATCATTGCTTTTAATCCTTTGTGAACTACAAGGCCGGAGGGATTGACAACCTCTCTGTACTCGTTGGGAGCAAAGTTATTTGTATCTGTGTGCAGGTCCACGTTGATTGCTACTAATCTGGCGCCGTAGCAATTGACACCTACTTGTTGAACCTAGGAGTCTCTGGGGATTCGATCCTTGGCATCTTTGCTAAGGGAAAACACTTCTACTTACTGCATCTTACACCTTCCGCTTGGGGTAACCAGCGAGGGGTTCGAGGCCCATCAGCAGTTCACTCCTCACATGCGACATCATCTACAGTGTACTTTGTCCCCTGGGTATTGATTTATAAAATGCCCCAGGGATAAAACTTAGCCTAGCTCTCAAGCAAGCATAACTTGAGATATAAGCTACACGATGTGGACCAACCAAGGCCTCCAGCCGCAGGCGTCGCTCCTCTATCGCAAGATGGACGAGTACGGCCGTCGGCACGGGCTCCTCCGGTCGCCCTCCTTGGCCGCGGGCTCTTCCTCCGCCGCGAGGGGCCGCTCTAGCGCGGCGCTTATCCCTGTGAAGACGGAGTGGTCGGAGGAGCCGGGGGAGATCGAGCTCATAGCCGTCAAGCAGGAGTCGGAGGAGATCGAGCGTCGAGGCGTCGTCCGGCCCAAATATTATGTGGCCGATGTCGACGCAGTCGTGGCTGCCATTGCCGAACGGAGCTTGCGCGAGGAGGCGGAGCGCCGGCGCTACGACGAGGAGCTCGAAGACCTCATCCACTAGTAGGCGGTCGCGGCCAACCTTGCCGCGAAGGACAAGGACGACGAGTGGCGACGCATCTGCGAGGAGGAGAGGCAGAAGTTCATCGACCTCGTCAGCTCTGACGAGGAGGACTACGCTCCTCCACCTCGTCGTCCTCGGCCGCGAGCTCGTCCATTTTGGTAAATCGACCTCGGCCTCGCCGCCGTGAGATCCCTCACCCCTAGTAGTAGTAGTAGTAGTAGAATGTAGTATGTATGATCCAGTATGTGATGAACTAGTGTATGATCATGTAGTATGTGATGAACTAGTGTGGTTGCAATTTCTTCCATGAAAGTTTTTTCAAATTATACAGTTTCATATACAGTGTCTGCTCTGCCGCGCACGATTTCGACCCGCAAAACAGTTCTACGTTGAAATGTAAACGACATATGCGGGTCGGCATTATACGGGGTCTGCTAGAGATGCTCTAAGTGTCACTCGTGTGGGCTGATGGAGGTCGGCCCGAACGACCTTCTAGCCACTCATTATGACATGTCAGCCTTTTTGTTTCTTTCACACATGCATGCAAACAGGGACAAAAATGGATGATGCCAGAGGGATTTTTTTTGGGTTTTTTCAAACTTTAAAATATTGTATATCTTAAATAAAAAATCCTATTGAAAAATTGTTTTCACCAATAAATATGTCGCGACGTGGACTGCAAAACTAGATCCTATATCAATATGTTTCGGCGATTTTTTTGGTGGTCATAATTTTTCATGTCTATTCCACATAAATTGTCATGGTGTTACACTGAAGTTGTCATGATATGTTTTAACTATTTTTTCTTCTACGCTTAAAGTAAATTTGACATGTTATAAAAAAGGGAATTAAGAAACTAAACTTGTCATGGTGAATTACTAAAATTTGTTGTGACTCATGATTTTTTTTACATGCTTCATAATAATAAAAAAGCATCGTCAATTACTTTAAAATGCATGGTCAATGACTCAGATATTCCACCAGAAACTAAAATTGCCATGGCGAGTTACTTAAATTTTCCATTATACATGCACTAAAATTTGCCATGGTTTATACAAAAAAATTATTTTCATGGTCAAAATACTAAAATTGCCATGACCTATAAACTAAATTTGCCATGATAATTAGTAAAAATTGTCAAGATCCATGCATTAACTTTACCATGGTTAATAACTAAAAATTGCCATGGTAAATTAATAAAATTTGCCCTGAAAAGTAGTTGAAATACAAATGGCAGCTTTAAATCTAGAAGAAAAAAAATAGATGAAACATATCATGGCCACTTTAGTGTAAGCACTATGGCAACTTCAATGTAACATCATGACAATTTTTGGCCAAAAAAGTCGTCAAAGCATATCAATACGGGATCTAGTTTTGAAATCTCATCGAGACGGATTTAATTATGAAAGCAAATTTTAATTGGATTTTTTATTTAAGAGATAAAACATTTATAAGTTCAAAAAACCAAAAAGATTTCGCCGATGTCATCTGTTTGATGTGGCAAAATGGATGGTAATGGATGCATTTGGACCATGTTGCTTCGCGCCACACTTGTCGCACTTATCATTTTGGTATTTTTATTAAGTGCGACGATTTGAAATTCGGGTTAAAGTGAAAACCCATAATTATATTTAGTAATTTCTCTCATAAAAATTAAAGTTATGAAAAATTCACATGTAAATATAGATATATTGTGCATACATGCAAATTTTGTTAATAGATACAGGGAGTACTTTAACTTGCAGACTAAAAAGCAAATTTCTAGATTTATAATAGCAAGATGTAGCTTTGCTATTTTCAGATCCGTGTACCCATGACATGTACTTCCTCTGTTCACAAGTATAAGATGTTTTTAACATTTAATATAAACTACATACGAGTTGAAATGAGTGAACAAATACATCAAAACGCGGATATAAACTCTGATACACAAAAAACCTAAAACCTCTTATATTTGTGACCAAAGAGAGTATTATATATACAAAATTTATAGGCATGCAAATTGCATGCACATGTACATTTTGTTGACACGTCAAAATATTGTGTTGTTTCACCCATGCTCACTACAGCTTAATATGCAAAATGCAATTTTCAGTTTTGATTTGATTCTTGATCATATGTCCTTCTTTACTTTTCAATTGATCAAACACCCATCTTTACTTTACCACCTTTGATCGTTTACCCTATTTTATTACCTAAAATAGTTTCCACTAATTTGCAATTTGATCGAGTACATGAGAGAGCAGTATCGCTGACCACAAAACCATAAAGCCTTGTTCAGTTGACAGGGTTATAAAGGGGTTTTGGATAAGGGTGTAACCGAACAAGACCTAACGGTGGCTTGGGCCACGGCGTGATCGGCGCTTAGAGCATCTCCACTAGTCCCCCCCAAGAAGCCTCCCCAAGGCACTTTTTCACTGCGGCGAGTAAAATTCGCCCCACTCATCACCCCAGGCGTCCAGTTTTCGTCGGATTTGAGATAAAACACAGCCGGCGAGACCAGGCGAAACCCAGCCCCCAGTGGGGCAGCTGGGGACGCCGGCAATATTATTTGCATGCAAATGGTCCACTGTCAGTGTCCCACCTCCCTCTCTCCTCTCTCTCTCCCTTCCTTTTCTCCAGGCCCACCCTCGTGCTCGGCCACACACCCCCATCCCCCACCACCGAGGCAAGCAGGCGCGCACGCACGGGACGGGACAGGCGCGGCGAGCAGGGCGCCGGAGCTGGCGAGCTCGTCCATGGCGTCCTCGCTTGGAGTTCTCACGCGTTGGCATCCTCCACCGCCCCACCTCCTCGTCGCCCCGCCCCGCCTCCTCCGCCCGCCGATCTTGCCGCCCCGAATCCTCCTCGCGCTCGGCCCTGCCCCTGCTGCCTCCCCCTTCGCTGCCACATGCCGCTGGGCGGGGTCCGCGCGGGCGCGGGCTGCCGCCACCGTGGCGTCCAGGGTCGAGCTCAGAGACCGCGGCGGTGCGCGGATCCGCCACGCGCGCACATTCTGGTGCGGTGGCCGCTCCTCCTGGTGTCGCCGGCCTCCTCGCGCCATTCCCGCGCTTGGCGCTGCTCCGTCGGCTCGTTGCTGCCTGGGGGGCCAACGATTGGAAGAAATTTGAGCCACATGCTTAAATTCACGCCGGCAGCCCCCCAAGCGGCGAAAAAACGCCTCCTGGGGGTGCCAACGGCTGGAGATGCTCTTAGTCCTGGACTCGACATGGTAAGCAGTGGAACTGTACACAGGAATCGCCATCTGATGGTGGCTAGAATTGCTTGTTTTTCTACACCATGGAGAGGTGTTTCATTATTATTTATAAAAGAAGGGTCAAGCAGAGTACATTGCCTTGCGGACCATACAGTATCAAGAAGACAAACAACACAACGTTGATCCCTGGATTAGCAACCACACCCACAACAAACAAAAATAAGAGAAGTCGCGTAGGGAGATCGGACATAGAGCATCTCGACCGTACCGGTGCGAGGCACATGCGCCTCCATAGCACAACAACGACTTCAGGGTCATTTGGGCCAACATTACTTGTTTCAAATTTGTCTCAAGAATGTGGTAGAACTAATTAGGGCATGTACAATGGTTGATAAGATAGTCTTATCTTAAGTTTTGCATGTAAATTAGAGATGACAAAAAAACAAGTCTACAATGGGTCATCTCTTAGCCTTATCTTCAATAATTAGTTATTCCTAAAAACATGGTGAGACAAATTGTGCTAAGCTATCATCTCTTGTCTTCTCTTAAATAAGATAAGACAAGCCTTCTCTTATGATTTCTCTCTCCTCCACCTCATCATTTATCTTACGTGGCATCCTTAAGCTAGAACCATTGTACATGCCCTTAGCAGCAATGCTACATCAACGGAAGTTTACTTAAAGATTACAGACTGAGATTGACCCGGCGCTTTTTAATTGGATTAAGGGGGAGGCTGGGACCCCACCCCGGTGAAATTCAGCGGGGGGGTATTATTGGAATGTCCTGTAACAACCCTATAAAACGTCGATGTGTTCAGCATTTTTGAACTAATTGGTGTACTTTGAACTTGTGAGCTTGGGATCAAAAGTGCACTTCCGACTTGGTCCCAACTTTTCTCCTTCAAACTTGGCAGGGACTTAATGTACCAGTAAACTTGCTGCCAATATATAGGGAATGTTGGCTGGAGACGATCTATTCATAACTTGATGCAACTTTTACCAATTTGACTGGATCAATGTTGCTGTAAATTGGTCTAACTTTGTACATGACCCGGTTCAAACTCTTTCATTTTGCGGGTATACTATTTTGTACTCCCTCCGTTCCATAATGTAGTGCGTATAGATTTTTATAAAAGTCAAACATTACAAACTTTGACCATGTTTATAGCGAAAAATATGTACATCTAGAATACCAAATGCACATCATTGGATGCATCGTCAGTTATTTAGATGTACATGTTTGGTATTGTAGATGTAGATAATTTTCTCTATACACTTGGTCAAAGTTGGTAAAATTTGACTTTCACAAAAATCTATAGGCACTACATTGTGGAACGGAGGGAGTATTAATTAACCTGGATCTTTTTTTTACTTGTTTTGCTCACCCAAACTTGTATTGACACCTGTTTTTTCCCTCTTCGGATCTTGCTTTGCATTTGGGCTAGGAGGAACAGCTGCACCTCCTACTAGTAGCGCAGGTGAAGAGGCATTAGCAGTCACACTATCAACACGGGATGCAACATCCCTCTTCCTGCCTGGATCAGACTCAATGTCCACCATCAGCAGACCATTGTTTTTTATCAACCTCCATTGATGCAGCTGCCACAGAGCCTTCTGTATTCATCTCATTACCTGGTAGCTTCCCATCCTGATTCCCTCCACCACTCTTTCCACCTCCACGCATATTCCAAGAGGCACGGAGGTCCTTGAAAATTAATGATTTCGATGGATGAACTCCATCACCATGTTCAGTATGCAAGTGACCAATCAATCTGCAAAGTGCACACCAATCTGGCAACCACTCATATTTAACCCTGAAGATCTGCCGTTTCTTTTTCCTCACCACTGACACATGATTCTTTAAAGGTTTTGTTACATCCAGAATCACCCTGGCTCTATAGAAATTGCCTATCACATCAGCAGAGTTTTTATCTTCAGCATAAAACTTGCCTACCTTCTCTGCTAAAGGTTTCATCAGGGATTCAAAACCATCCGGCAAGTCATGAACTTGAATCCAGATTTTAAAGGAATTGAGCACACGTAGATTAACCTGGATCAGTGCACATAGTTTTACAACCCTCTCAGTACTCGGCCGTAACCAAACCGCCGTCTTAACCTCAACTCACCCAATCTTAACTAGTTTATGGCTAACAAGATTACACGGCCTGGTTCAAAGTTCAAACTACTCCCTCCGTAAACTAATATAAGAGCGTTTAGATCACTACTTATATTAATTTACAGAGGGAGTAATTACTTCTTTCATTTTCCGCTGGGCTAACTCTGAACAAGTAGAGCACCGAGTAAACAGCACACAACACAGATGAAGTCGTACAATTTATACGGAAGTTGGCCTAACTCTGTGCGTTCATCTTTTACCTACACAAAGGAGGTGGTGTCGTGGAAGCAGATAGCCGTTTGACAAGAAGACTTCTGTACTTCGACACTGCTGACAAAGATTTCTCTGTGACAATTTCTAATTGCATGAATAATTTTACGATTGACTCCTCCCTTTCAAAAATACTTGTTGAGATAGTAATACATATAGAGGCATCTGAAACGCATCCAGCTGTGGGGATGTAGCTCAGATGGTAGAGCGCTCGCTTAGCATGCGAGAGGTACGGGGATCGATACCCCGCATCTCCATTTTTTATTTTATTTTTACCAAGTCCATTTGGTTATTTCTTTGTTATGCACTCCATTTTTTTTACAGCAAAACCTTTATTTTGTTATTACAATTGCACATCTCTTTCCAGCCAAAGTAACAACATATGCCGTGAGACAGTTGGCAAAAAATATGTTAAAAAAACAAGCCAGTATATGCATTCACATGACAGGATTATGCAAGAGAACAGCAAATTTCACAAAGGAACCACTCTTATTGTTCTTCCAAATATTCACATGATCACAAATCTACCAGGAGAGCAGCGTCAACAAGGTATAACAATTACCTAACCCAAAGTGCATCATCATATCCATGAAATAGTAGGGAATTTCATCTGAAATGACAAAGCCCCCAAAAAAGCAGCAGATGGAAAACTTGGCACATTATTAGAGTGGGAGCATCAGAATGGGGCAGGGGATGAACTCAGCCAGTAAATTCCCATCGACTTGCTTCGAGTGGATTGCCTCCATGCTAAGGACGACCAGGTCTAACTCCAAATCATCTGCGACCTCTGCGATGATAGCTGTCGGCTTCTTTCCTTCTCCAAGGCGCTCCATCAACCCAAACTCTGTAAATCCACCTGCACAGAAGCACGAATATATCAGCACGGCTGTTCGGAAATGGTATCACTCAGAAATAAGCGGCGATACAAAAACGCTGATAACCCTTGGTGATGTTATTTCTCCATATTGGGTCTGTAATATGTGGCTAGACCCTTTTCCTTTTTCCCAAAAGGGTATGCAATGTTTTTAATATTACAGTAAGAACCATACAACTACACAGCGCTCGTTCACCCACAAGTAGATTTGATGGATATCATAATGTTTTTCTAGATCTTCTGGGGGGATAACTACAATCCCTTGGTTCCATTATCAAATGAACCCAGGTGTTACAGATTTTTTTTCAAAACTGTGCCTAAATTTATACAAAATTTGAAAACTGTTAGTCTGTTAGAGAAAAAATCGAAAATATGACCCCGTCGGCCTTAACTGGGCCGACCAGCCAGCCGTCGGCCTCGGCTGGGCCGACCAGGGGCCCGTCGGCCTCGCCCTGGCCGACCAGTGGCCCGTCGGCCTCGCCCTGGCCGACCAGGGGCCCGTCGGCCTCGCCCTGGCCGACCAGTGGCCCGTCGGTCTCGCCCTGGCCGACCGGTGCCCGTCGGCCTGGCAGCGGCCGAGCGGTGGCTGGATAAGCCACCGACGCTTTCCTCTTCCTCTGTTCTTCGTTCCTGCTCCTCTCTCTCTCGTGTTTCTCTGTTCTTTCACCCCCTCCCCGATCTATTGATTGCTCCAGCCATTTTCTGTTCCAAGTAGCAGAATCAATAGATCATAGCATTCTTCACCGATCCATCCAATTATTTTTTGCTATGGGGTAGTTATTTGTGCGTATTTGAGGAGGAGCCATGGTGGGGTGGAATAGCCATGGTGGGGTGGAGGAGCTGCGGTTTTGGTGGTGGTGAGGAGGAGAAGGTGGTGGTGAGGAGGAGTTCGGGTGGTGTTGTCCGGTGGTGCAAAAAGTCTGCGATAAGGGCACACACGCGTCGAAGGTATACAAATGTCGTCACATTTTTTTTATTAGCTGAATATTTAGTGTACATAGTCATTTTAGCGTATAGTTAATGTAGCCGGTAATATATTTTGTTAGTGTAGCCGGTAATATTTTTGTTAGTGTAGCCGGTAATATTTTTGTTAGTGTACCCGGTAACATATTTTGTTAGTGTAGCCGGTAATATTTTTGTTAGTGTAGCCGGTAATATTTTTGTTAGTGTACCCGGTAACATATTTTGTTAGTGTAGCCGGTAATATTTTTGTTAGTGTAGCCGGTAATTTTTTTGTTAGTGTAGCCGGAAATATTTTTGTTAGTGTAGCCGGTAACATATTTTGTTATTGTAGCCGGTAATATTTTTGTTAGTGTAGCCGGTAACATATTTTGTTAGTGTAGCCGGTAATATTTTTGTTAGTGTAGCCGGTAATATTTTTGTTAGTGTACCCGGTAACATATTTTGTTAGTGTAGCCGGCAATATTTTTTTTCATTGCGATTATTGAGAAGGTGGCAATGTCTGACAGGTGAAAATGTCTGAATCAATAAATTTGACAGTTTACTACGGCCCTGGTAATGTTCGATATAATGAGTTGGGGGTTGATCTTAGCGAGTTTAAAAATGGCGTCATGACACTTTCAGACCCGAACAGACTGGACATTAGACAGTTGAAGTACTGGTTGACTACTAGTTTTGGGTTGAATCCTGAAGTATGTTCCGTCAACATTCATGCATTGTGGACCAAATCCTGTAAAAATGTGAAGTGGGAGTTGATGCCGGTAAATAGGAGCCAGCATTGGTTGACTCTGTTAAGTCGTTGCCGAGACCGAAGAATCCACCCATATGTTCTAGTGCAACCTGTGGCGAAGGAGGAGAATACTGTACAACTTCACGTGGGGTATGAACCCGGCCAAGGTAGTCAAGTGGCTAACGAGAATTATTTATCCGGGTCACAGCCACCGGATGTGGATGCTATCCAAGTCGAGAAAGAGTCAGAGTTCGTGTCCGACAATGTTTGTGGTCATATTACTGGGCAGAGTAGTCGGTCGATTATATTGGCGGAGGATCTGGATTCTGATGTGGATGAGGAAGAGGAGGAAATGCAGAGGGTGATGGAGGAAGAGGATGAGGATGGATTGGCTGAGGATCTGGATTCTGAAAATTCCGAGGATGAAGTGGAGGTACCGATTCCTTCTGCATGGGATCAGGACATATCCACCGGCCTTACGGTCAACGATGTCCATGAGACTCCATGGCAGTATAATCTGAACCAAGTCCAGATAGGGGCTATGTTTGATACAAAGAAAAAATTGAAGTATGCGGTGACAAAGTGGGCTATGTCTACGCAAAGGGTTTTTCGGACACACATGTCAAGTCCAACAATCTATACCGTGAAGTGTGTTGAAAAAGGCTGTCCTGCGAAGGTGCACGGGCACGTGCCGAAGTATAACATCCACTGGGTTGTCACCAATGTGATCCCACATAATTGTGTGAGGAGAAACCTATTGGTTCGTCATCCAAATCTGACTTCAACTCTCATTGCGCAACTCATGTATACTGAGATAGTGGAGAAGAAAGATATGGAAGCAAAACACATCCAGACAGCAGTGAAGGTCAGATGGAAATATGACATTCCTTATGGGAAGGCTTGGAGGGCTAAGCAGAAGGCTATGGAGGAAAGGTTTGGGACGTTCTTCGACTCATATGATAATGTTGTCCGTCTCCTTGCCATACTAAAGGAGAGGAATCCCGGCACTTATGTAAACATACAGCACACGAGGTTGGAGAGTATACCTGATTTCAAGGTGTTGAAACGAGTATTCTTCTCTTTCGCTATGTGCATCGAAGCTTTCCGGCATTGTCCTCCTGTGATGTTTGTGGATGGTACATTCCTGACTGGTCAGTACAAAGGACAAATCCTGACCGCAATTGGTGTGGACGGGAACAATCAAATCATCCCACTTGCCATGGCATTTGTGGAGGGTGAGAACTTTCCAAGCTGGGTATGGTTCTTCCGGCAAGTGAAAATTGCGATCGTGAAGGACCGACCAAACGTGTGTGTCATTCATGACAGACATGCTGGTATATTGAAGGCAGTGAAGACACTAAGGAATCCAGCAGAAGACGAACGAACACCTTGGAAGGACTTGCAGAGCCGGTGGTGCATGCGCCATCTAGGGGCAAATTTTTTCTCACAGTTTAAGAACAAGCGGTTGATGAACTTGTTCAAAAAATTATGCAAGCAGAACCAGCACCGTAAGTACCATTTTATTTGGTCAAAACTTGATGAGTTTACTAAGAAGCAGGTTACTGCCAGGAAGAAAATGGAAGCAGACCAGGTTAAATTAGCAACAGTCATGGCAGAGCTAGAGGAGCCTGTAGGTCTTTGTGACTTGCCAGGAATTGACCCTCCTAATACTAAGAGAAAGAAGGGGAGGGCAATAAAGAGTTTTTCTCAGTGGATAGAGAAAGAGCCTCCCGTAAATTGGTCTTTGCTGCATGACACCCATGGAGCTAGGTATGGCCACATGACAAGCAACCTTGCAGAGGTGTATAACTTTGTACTTAGAGGGAATAGAGCATTGCCACTCACAGCTATTGTGGAGGCTGTATTCCATGGCACTTTGAGATATTTCAGAGAAAGGCATGAGTTAGCAAAGAAGCATATTGAAGATAAACAAAACACACCTTATTGTAGCCGTGTCATGGAGTACATGGCAAAGAAGATAGAGAAAGCAAAGAAGCACACTGTCAGACTCATAGGTAATCAGGAAATGAGGTATGAGGTTCAGCTTCCTACTGATGGTTTTGGTTCTGCAAATGAGGTGAAGACCCACGAGGTAAAAATAGGGAATGAACTTTATCCATCTTGTGAGTGTACATGCAACAAACCGGAGTTGCTGCACCTACCTTGCTCACATGTGTTGGCTGCATGTGGCCAGATTAAGTTGGACGCTATCTCCTTCGTGTCCCCGTACTATTTAAAAGAAGCAGTACTCAATGTCTGGACAGGTGAGATGACTGGGTTTAGAGTCGTCGGCAATTTCAACAAGGTAAACGACGGGGATAGAGTATACATCCCGGATCCAGGACTTCCGCGAACAAGCAGGGGCAGACGTAAGGTAAAACGCATCCGAAACGATATGGACCAATCTGAAGCTGGTGGAGCAACCAGACAATGTTTGCTATGTGCGGCTTATGGGCATAGGATGAAATATTGTCCTGAACTGAAGAAAGACGGTGCTTCCACATCGACGAGTGCTTCCACATCGACGACAGTAGCAGCACGTGGTGGTCGTGGCAGTCGTGGTGCTCGTGGCAGTCGAGGTCGAAGGGGCGGACGAGGAAGGAATAACTCAGAAGCTATATAATGTGCTGCCAAGTGGTTTAGTTTGTAATATGTCAGACTATGTTTTAATTAGTAATATGTCGGACTATGTTTTAATTAGTAATATGTCGGACTATGTTTTAATTAGTAATAAGTGCGGACTATGTTTTAGTTTGTAATATGTCGGACAACGTTTGAATTTGTAATATGTCGGAAGGACTATGTTTTAATT
>LR738713.1:641268757-641282637 GCA_902687465.1 Secale cereale | reverse complement strand
ATGGCGGGAAAATGAGGCGGGAAGAATTTTGAGGCTGATGCACTCGTCTAAAAAAAAAGTGGCTGATGTGCTAGCTGGCAGAGGCACTGGTCGGCCCAGACTAGGCCGACAGGCCACTGCTCGGCCGCTGCCAGGCCGACGGGCACCGGTCGGCCAGGGCGAGACCGACGGGCCACTGGTCGGCCAGGGCGAGGCCGACGGGCCACTGGTCGGCCAGGGCGAGGCCGACGGGCCACTGGTCGGCCAGGGCGAGGCCGACGGGCCCCTGGTCGGCCCAGCCGAGGCCGACGGCTGGCTGGTCGGCCCAGTTAAGGCCGACGGGGTCATAGATTCGATTTTTTCTCTAACAGACTAACAGTTTTCAAATTTTGTATAAATTTAGGCACAGTTTTGAAAAAAAATCGGTGTTACAACATCAAAGTTCTCTTACAAACGAAAAATAAGAAGCAAAAGGTTTTAACATTAACCACAACCCATACAAGTTCAGGAAGGTTATCAGAACACAAAAGAAAATACAAGGCTAATGCATTTTTCCATGTACTTAATGAAATTGAGGGGCAGCACTTTAACTCAAAATAAATAAATGAAACGCTTCTGACCTTCAGAAAGGTGCCATCTAATGCTTGACATTTGAGTATCATGCTCTGGAAATGACTCCTTTGGCTTATCATCAATAACTGAAATGAAGAGTAGAATTATAATGCAGCGGAATTTAAGCTATGTAAACAAATATGCGCAACAGCTTAAGCCCAGAAAAGGTAATATTTTAAAGGAATTGAGATCATACCAACTACTGTAATGCTTGCTCCATACTTCTTTGCTAGAGAAGTGGTTGTAGCTGCAGCCTGGTACATCATCAGCCATTATGGGTAAGCCACTGTTTCTAGTTTATACAAACTCAAGTTAAAAAGAACAAATATTGCACTCCATGAAGGAAAAAGGATCAGCTAAGGGTCCTTCCTTTGAAGATTATAAAACTATGGTGTAACTAATGGACATAATAAAACTGCCCTGGCCATTGGCCACAAATGTTTCGGGTCCTCTAAATTATCAATGCAGTATATATCATCCTTTAGCAATGAAACACGAACTAAAGAATAACTGAAAAAGGACACAGACCTGTCTTGTGCCTTCTGAAAGGTAAGGGTTGCGGTCAGTGATCGGAAGTAGAACATGCTTAACTTGGGAGAGAGCATCAATCGCTACAGCACTTGCAGATTCATTCACTTCAGCTCTGACTGGTTACAAACAAAGTCGCAAACAAACATCAAACGGTAGGCCCCAATTCAACCATATCTCGCATCATACCTCTTCAAACATAAATAAAAAATAAGGATGTTCTTTAAATTTTCTTTGCAAGGTGCTGTTAGTTTTAAATGATTACAATCGCTACAATTTTCCCTGGTAAAGAAGAAAGCCAAACATGGCGAGCAATCCACTAACTTGGGTGCAGCAAACGAAGGCTACTACATTGTCAGGATTCAGGAACCAGCAGAAGCATAAGTAGGCTTGGTCAGACACAAGCATCCTAACATCGAAGCAAAATCATTACTGGCAATCCGACTTCAAATCAGAGCGAAGGAACTGATCTTTTTTTAGGGGCGAAAGAACTAATCTTGAGCACACGTAGTGACAGCACGACGCCACGGGATAGCAATTAGCGTATAAATCTCAGGCTGATTCCAGTGAGAGCAGTTTGAGCACGAGCTGGTTGAAGCATAGACAGATACCTCCGTGCCGGGCTCCCCGGCGCCGCAGCGAGACGCCGCCCTTCCTGCTGACCGGCGGGAAGGCGAGCTCCGGGGCGTGGCTCGCGCGGACGCCGGAGGCCGGCGCGGGCAGGAGCGAGCTGGCGAAGGCCATGGGGGGCGGTTGGATCGGAGCGGCAGCGGCAGGGTGGCTTCTGGAGGGCCGTGGAAAGGGGGAGACGACGGAGACGGCGACGAAGTGACGAGCGACTCCGCAGGTGGTGTTCTAAGTGGGCCCCGGCCCGCTCGGCGACGACGCTGGATGGATAAGTTTCTCTTTATTTCCTTTTTTTTTTTTGCTAGCAACCTTTTTGTGTGTGTGTTGTGCTACCAATCTTTTTGGGAAAATCATCTAAATCCACCGACTGATTACAGGCTGCACGACAGGAATGGAATACGGGGTCCACCACACGGGTATCTCTAAGGGGTAGGAGGCGATCGCGAGGCGATCGCGCGACTACGCTAGGGTTAGGGCTAACTCGCTGGGGGTGGTGAGGATACGGCGGCATCTCAGGACTGCGACGGCGCATCTGGGCTGCAGGTCAGGGTGGCTACTCCCTGCTGGAAGAGGAAGCAATGTCGGAGAAGGCTGAGAGCGCGGTGGCGGCGGCGGTGCATCTGAAAACGACCCCGGTGGTGGGAGCGGCGGCCGCTACGCCACCAACAAAGAAGACCGGGGACTCGGCTAGCCTGAGATCATCCAATTCCCTGGTGGAAAGCAAAACGTCGGATCCGGATGCAAGCCTTTCAGCTAGGCTGGGGGGGATGGTTCTACTGGACAAGGAGGCGGAGGGGCTCGTCTTCGATGATCATGAGATCCCAATCCCAAAGGCATCACGGTGGTCTGTGGTATGTAAGGTATACTCTCAGAAACCGATGAAGATGTCTGCGATAGAGAGGACGATGCCGAGAGCATGGGGTCTACACAAGGAAGCCAAGTTCAGAGATATGGGATCAAATATTTTCGTCGCTCATCTGGGGAGCGAGGGCGACTGGAGGCACGTAATGCACAATGGGCCTTGGCAATTCGATTTCTGTGTGCTTGTTGTGAAGGAGTATGAAGGAAAGATCCGACCCTCTGAGATGGTTTTTGAGAATATTGATGTATGGGTCCGGGTAATTGATTTACCTCCAGATAAGAGATGTGAAGCCTTTGGGACTGCCCTGGGCAATTGGATCGGTAAGACCGTAAGAGTAGATGCGGATGGGGAGGGTATGGCGCGTGGACAGCAACTGAGGATCCGTACTACAATCTCTGTGTTTGAGCCCTTGGTGCGGGGTTTCAATCTGAAAAAGTCGAAGGATGACAAAGCGGGGATCTGGTTTGATTTCTTCTATGAAAAGATTCCGCATTTTTGCTTTGAGTGTGGCAGGCTGGTTCACGATGGAGGCGTTTGTGTCCCCCCTCTGAACTCCTCGGATCAATGGGGGAGCTGGCTTCGCTCATCCCCGGGTAGGAATAGTTCGATGAAGGAGGGATCCCTCAATACTGGTGCGGCAAGTAGTAATAACAGCTATGCAAACTCTCAGGACCATGATGGAAGCTTGAACAACAAGGAGCGGCCGAGAGTCCGTGATCTACCCACAAAGAGGAATTTGGGATCTCAGTTTGCTGGTTCAGCTGAGCACCGCACTGGCGGGGGCTTGGGTAGGGGCGAGGTTAAAAGCCCTGCTAGAAGCACCGGAGCGCAAGGGTTTAATGGTACGAGGGATTTGAGGGACAGCCTGGAACAGCGCAAGGAAAGGGAGCTGAGGGAGAAGCTGAATAGGCAAAATGAGCTGCGGCGTACTGAAAACGCTTATGTGGAACATGCCAACATGACAGTACAGGGCAAGCTTCAGCACAGGCTGGAAGACAGGAATGGAGGACGAGTACAAAACAGACATGGGAAGGTGGAAGCCTTTAGTGATCCGGGCTTTGATGGAAGGTTGGGGAAGAGTGAGGAGCAGGGTAGAAGGAGGGGGTACTATATCAGGAAACCACGAAGGGATTTGGATCAGCCACAGTGTTCATCATCGCAACCTAGGAGAGAGTATGTTGGCAAAAAAAGGAGCCCAAAACAGATTTGGAAGGTAAAGGAAGATCAAGCCAGGAGGAGTGCAGACGATGGTTTCATTCGAGACACGAGAAGGAAAACGGCATCAGTGTTTGAGCGCATCACAGAACAAGAGAATGGATCGGCGGACCCTGACAATCAGGGCCGCCGGGAGCAATGATCATCCTGGCCTGGAACTGTCGAGGCTTGGGGTTGGACTCGACAGTGGGCGAACTGAGGGACCTGATAAGGTCATACAACCCAGAGGTGGTGTTTTTGAGTGAAACCAAGAAAAGCTCCCGCGCGATGGAAAGGCTTAAGTGGAGTTTGGGCTTCAATGGCGGGGTTGCGGTGGATTCTCGTGGAAGAAGTGGGGGCCTGGCCTTGTGGTGGAGGGATCATGTCCAAGTGACGGTGAGACCTTGGTCCCAATATTATATTGACGCCGAGGTTGTGTGTGAAGGGAAGACCTCGAGAATCACTGGATTCTACGGGGAACCCAATACAGAATTGAGACAGAAGTCATGGGAGGTCATCCGTTACCTGCGGTCGCAGGATGATCTTCCTTGGATTTGTTTTGGGGATTATAATGAGGCTTTGTATCAATCCGACCAACTCGGGGGCAATGCGAGGAGCTTTACTAGGATGGAGGAGTTCCGTGACTGTCTGGCCGACTGCGGCCTGGCGGACATAGGGTTCTCAGGATATCCATACACGTGGGATAACAGAAGAGAAGGCGTTAACAATGTTCAAGTGAGGCTGGATCGTGCAACATGTAATGATAGTTATATACAGCTATACCCGGAGACTTTTGTAGAACACATCATGACGGAGGAATCTGACCATCAAGCCATACTCGTTAGGGTGATGGAGACGGCTCCGTTGCCCTTGAGGGGAAGCGTTCGTCCGTTCCGCTATGAGGAGGCATGGACGCGGCATGAGAATTACGAGCTGATGGTGAAGGAAGCTTGGGAGGCGGCTGCCAATGGACAACAAAATCTAGTAGCCACTTGGGATAAACTCGGACGTGTAACTGGCAGCATGCAGCGATGGGCGCGAGAAGTTTTCGGGTCTGTGAGGCGTAAGATAGCATTGCTAAAATCCCAGCTTACGGATGCGAAAATCCGAGCTTGCTCAACGGGGTACCACACAGAGGTGCGCGATCTGGAAGAGCAGTTGCGAGAAATGTATGAGCGGGAGGAGATCTTATACAGGCAACGGTCACGGGTGGACTGGTTAATGGCGGGTGACCAAAACACAAAATTCTTTCAGAATAGAGCGACCCATAGGAAGAGGAAGAATACCATTAAGGTGCTGAAAAAGGAGGATGGTTCTCGGGTGACAACTAATGAGGATATCAGGGAGCTCGCAGCGTCTTTTTATGAGCAGTTATTTACTTCGGAGGGATCGACGGGTGTAGATGCTCTTCTTCAGAATATCGAGCAGCTGGTGACCGGGGAGATGAACGCAAAGTTAACAACACCGTTTACTGATGATGAGATTCATGCAGCGCTATTCCAAATGGGCCCAACCAAATCCCCGGGACCTGATGGTTTGCCAGCACTCTTTTACCAGAGGCACTGGCCTTTGGTGGGGAGAGATATGTGTACGGCTGTGAGAGACTTTCTGAATGGTGCAGCTTGCCCAGAGAGCTTCAATGACACGGTCATTGTTATGATCCCGAAAGTGAATGCACCGGATATCATGTCACAGTTTAGACCCATTAGTCTCTGCAACGTACTGTATAAGGTTGCTACAAAGGTCTTGGCTAATAGGCTTAAGGTGATTCTTCCAATTCTCATCTCGGAGGAGCAAAGCGCCTTTGTGCCTGGCAGGCTTATAACAGACAACGTGCTTGTGGCATATGAGTGTGTACACGCTATCCGGACGAGGAAGAGAAGGAAATGCCTTTGTGCGGTGAAATTAGATATGATGAAGGCTTATGATAGGGTAGAGTGGAACTTCTTGGAGAGGATTATGGCTCAGTTTGGTTTTGAACAACGATGGATATCTATGGTAATGAGATGTGTAAAATCAGTGCGGTTCTCTGTGAGGATCAACGGAGGTTTATCGAGGATGTTTCTCCCATCGCGAGGGCTAAGACAGGGAGACCCACTGTCACCGTATTTATTCCTCTTCTGTGTCGAGGGTTTTCGGCCATGTTAAAAAAAGCTCAGCAAGATAATCATCTTAAGGGTGTCTCCTTTGGTGGCACGGGCCCCCATGTTACACACCTATTATTCGCGGATGATAGCATCGTTTTCCTGGAGGGATCAAATGAAAGTATGGCTAAGATAAAGGAGATATTGATGCGGTATGAGGAGGCATCGGGTCAACGAGTGAATCTGCAGAAATCATCCATCTTTTTTGGGAGAGGATGTAACGACAATATCAAAGAGGAGCTTAAACAGGTTGTGGGTATTGAGTCAGAAGCTTTGAGCGAGAGGTACCTGGGACTGCCCACACTGGTGGGGAAGTCAAAAGATGGCACGTTCAAATATGTGGTAGAAAGCTCAAAGGGCAAGGTGACGGGCTGGAAAGGGCAGGGGATGTCTAAGGCTGCGAGGGAAGTACTTGTCAAATCGGGATTACAAGCAACACCTACCTTTACCATGAGTTGTTTTCACCTCACGAAGAAGATATGCCGGAACCTGACTTCAATCTCTTCGAAATTCTGGTGGGGTGCGATGAATGGTGAAAGGAAGGTGCATTGGATATCCTGGGAAAAGATGTGTGACTCAAAGAGAGAAGGTGGCATGGGGTTCAGGAACCCTGAGGGGTTTAACCAGGCCCTACTGGCTAAACAAGATTGGAGAGTTCTGACCATTCCTTCCTCGCTTTGTGCTCGAGTCCTCAAATCTCGATATTTCAAGGAGGAGTCCATCCTGAGTGCCACTTGCCCAGCTAACTCTTCCTTCACTTATAGAAGCCTGCTGCATGGCAGAGATCTTCTTCGAGAGGGGCTCGTGTGGCGAGTTGGAGACGACTCTAGCATTAAGATTCACCACGACAACTGGATACCTCGACAAGGATATTTACGACCACTGGGTCAGTTATATGTCCCTGGTGTGACAAGAGTTGCAGATCTATTTGATAACAGCGGGACAAATTGGGACAGGGAGAAGTTGGCTGCAATGTTTTCGGACTCTGATGCATGTGATATAGCGCAGATCGCTATTGGAGGTCTAGGTACTGAGGACTACCCAGCGTGGAACTACACCAATAATGGTATCTTCAGCGTCCGATCTGCATATCACCTTTGGATGGCTAGGAGGAGGGTGAGGTCCGGACAGCAGAAGTCCTCTAGTTCTGTTTAGAAACACAAGGGGTATATGGCGATGTGGGAAACAAGCGCGCCCCCAAAAGCGAAAATTCACATGTGGAGAATGATTCGAAATGGGATCGCGGTGGGATTAGAACTTCATCGGAGACGGATCAAGCCGGGTGTTTTTTGTGTTGCATGTGGCAGGGAAGAAACTATTCTTCATAGATTCTGGACATGTCAGCATTCCTCTCAATTCTGGAAGCTGTTGCGCTCAGAAAAGGGTATTTCGGTGGCAGCCCCACCGTGTCAGACTGATACCCAGGGCGCTCTAGCTCGCTGGCTGTTGAGTTGGTTCTCCGGGGCAGCCGACGATGAGAAGGAAGCAATGATCTAGGCGACCTATGGACTATGGTTAGCAAGAAACGAGGCGCGGGATGGTGTTAAAATTCAACAACCACATGTGATAATGGAGTCTGTGTACATGCATTTGATGGAGTGGGCAAATACCCACCAGCCAAAATCTCAGGTGCGAGAGCAGAAGGAGTTGCAGAAATGGGAACCACCAGAGGAGGGGTGGCTTAAGATAAACTGCGACGGGGCGGTGTCTAAGGTTGGGAGCAAGGCGGGAGGTGGAGCGGTGATCAGAAACCACGCTGGAGCTTTCATGGCGGGAGGATGTCATCATTTCCCGGGTGTCACGGATGCTGAAGCTGCGGAGGTCCTTGCTTGTCGTAGGGGAGTTCAGTTAGCTGAGGAGATTGGCGCGCAACGAATCCATATCGAGCTGGACAGTTTACGAGCTGTTCAGATGATAAACCAAGGCGGAACGAACTTCTCGGCGATGGGGCCGTGGATTCATGATATTAAGCAAATGATGGCTACGAAACAAGGTGCGAAGGTTACTTGGGTACGACGATCTGCGAATGCCGCGGCACATAAGTTGGCTAGAGTAGGAGTTGGCGACGAACTTTGTAATGTTTGGTTAGGAGTTCCCCCAGACTGCATTTTGGATGTCATCTCGGACGAGATTCCGGGTTTTGTAGACTTTTAATTTAATAAAGCAGCGGCAGTATCCCTCAAAAAAAAAAGATTACAGGCTGCACATCAGCCGCCTGGTTTGCTTGCCACGTGCCCCTGCTCCCGTCCACCATCTCTTATCGAGTAGCTCCTCTCCGTTTCTTCCGTGAATCTCAGCCTCCTCTGCTCCTCAACCGCTAAGCGCAGCCACACCGTCCACGCCTGCACCATCCCCCAAGCTCGCCGTTATGCAGGGCCGCCGTGCACCAAGCCGGCGCCTGGTTGTGGATCTCGTTGCCGACGAAGATCGTGTGGTTCTGCAAACTCGTGTTCGGCCTGACGTGATCATGGTGCCACGACCCCGCACATCTCGCCGGCGTCCGGGGGATGCTGCTATGCAACTCATGGTACTGTGCCCCCGTGCATCTCGCCGGGCGGCTCGTCCAGCGTGTCACGCTCATGGTGCTGCAAACCGTCAGCCGACGCTACGAGCCTGCGACCCTGTGCATCTCGTCGGCGGCCAAGGATGTTGCATGTAATGCGTGGTAACGTGTCCTCGTGGATCTCGCCGGGGTGACGGAGCTGGAGTGCAACACACGTGGTGCTCCGACCCGCATATCTCGCCGGCGGTGGAAGCTGTAATGCAATGCCCGTGGTGCTGCTCGTTGGTGGCGGAGCCGCAATGCAACCAGGTGATGGTGCGCTTCACATATCTCGCCGGCGTCGGAAGTTGTAATGCAACGCTCGCGGTGCTGCTCGCCGGCGGCGAAGCTGCAATGCAACCTGTGGTGGTGGTGCGCCCCACATATCTCGCCGGCGACGGAAGTTGTAATGCAACGCTCCGGCAGCATAGCTGCAATGCAACATGGGTGATAGTGCGCCCCACATATCTTGCCGGTGACAGAAGTTGTAATGCAACGCCCGCCGTGCTGCTCGTCGGCGACGAAAGCTATATGAGCTGCAATGCAACCTGGGTGGTGGCACGACCCACAGACCTCGCCGCCGGCGGAGCTGCAATGCAATGCGTGAGGTGCCCCGACCTGCTGATCTCGTGGGCACAAGAAGCTTCACTGCACCGGGCTGTTTGCTGCGGTGGAGATGCCCGGCTGATCTCACCTGCTATCATCTGTTGCAAGGCGGTGATGGCACATGGCCCGTGCAGTAGGCGGGAGGACGACGAGCGGTGGAGTAGATGGGCGTTGGGCTGGAGAGACGACGGGTCAATTCCGCTCAGCGATGCATGTGGTCTAGCTGGCACAACGGATGGCTGCGGGGCGCCTCATCCAACGGCTGGCGAAGCGGTTTAAGACTCGCTCGCATCAGCCGGATGACGCCTAGCAGTGGCCATCTTTTTGTGTGTGTCAAAAAAAAATTGTGTGTTCCTTTTGGTCTCTGTTATATGGGAAACTCTTACCTCCTACCGGCGGATCGCACACAAAGCATCCGCCGGCTCGTCTGTACGACACGTGTCCCTATGGAGCGGTATTTTTTCTTTCTTTCGGTCAACATGGCCATTGCTTGCTGCGCAATCTTCACTATAATGAGTTTCCGCAGCAAGGCCTCTGTTACAGTAAAAGCTGCAACAAGACCTCTGTTTCAGAAAAAATAAATTTACAACGAAACCTTTGTTGCAAAAAAACTGCAACAAAACATCTATTGCAAAAAATAAAACTAAATTGCAACAAGACCTCTCTTGCAAAAACGAATCTTGCAAAAAAAATCTGCAACATGGCTCGTATTGCAGAAATCTCCTGCAATATGACCCGATAAAAGGGTGATGCTCAGTCGCTCAATTCGTCGGATCCGTTACAATTTTTTAAAACAAGGTCTCTGTTGACGGAAAAACTGTAACATAGCTTTTGTTACAAAAATAATTATTTTACAAAAGGCCTCTGTTGCAAAAAAAAATCTGCAACTTGACGTATGTTACAAAAAATTCCGTAACATGACCCGTGTTACAGAAATTTCCCGCAACACCACCTGTGTTGCAATAATAAAAGATGCTGATCAGTCACTAAATGTGCCGGATCCCACGGCCCGCGAGGCGGCGGATCTTTTATAAAGATCCGCCGGCCGACGCGTAGCGTTGCCCCTGTTATATTTCTTTTCTACCGACTGATTTTCTGATTTTCTGATTTTATCCGCCGACTGATTTTCTGATTTTATCCGTCGCCTCGACGACCGTTGGATGCCCGATCTGATAGCCGCCCGATCTACTATCCACCCCCGCATGCCCACTAGTTATTTCCCGCAGCAACCGCTTTGTTGCAGAAACATTAGCACTCTTGCTCCCGACCCCCGATAGATCCGCGCCCCGCACAGTTTCGCAACAAGAGCATTTCCTGCAACAATGCTGTTATTGCAAGATCTGGTATTCTCTGATTTTCTGCAATAATGCTCTTGTTTCCTGAAGCTCCATCTAGCAAATCCCATCAACAATCTTCGATGAGCTCTTGTTTCTGAAACACTAGCTCTGTTCCACTCTGAATCATGAACACCTGCATGAAAAGACGATGGCTCTGTTTCGAAAACAATAGCTCAGTTTCAGAAACGGCTCTGGCGACTCCGATGAAAGCAGAAGCGGCAGGCTGGGAGCACGTGGGCCGGAGTTGCAGCAAGCATCAGCAACCGTGGTAGACGGCTGATGGGGCGAGATCTTTGGTTTAGTGCGGGGGCAACGGGTGCGGGTACACGAGAGAGAGGAGAGGAAGAGATGAGGATGAAAATTCTCGGTGGAGAGGATGGATAAGGTTTGGACGTGGGGAGTGGGGCGGGACCACAGGGGCACGTGGCGGACACCAAAGGCGGCTGATGGAGCGGTGGAAATCAGCCGGTTGAATAGGATGGTTTCCCTGTATAGTTTGATCAACCAAGGAGTGATGAAAAAATCGCCCACAACATCACATTTGGTCCTTATCAACTAAGGTGCTTGAGAAAATGCCACACTGAGGTAGACCATGTTGACCCAACATCTCGCAAAAGACACATCCAAAAATTTAGTAAGGGCTTTTTTTTGGCAAAAGAAATGCCTAGTCAGCAGGACACCTCGGCTCCTCGAACAGTTATGTGACATGTTTGCTCATAATATGGAGCACCGTGACCGGTTCATCACATTTTAGAAGAAGAGTGACCAAAGTGCCCATCTCCTGAGAGTTTTTGTGACTTCTATTGCATTTATCTCAACTACAGTTATCTATTCGAATGTTTTGACTTGTGACGGCACATATTGTGCAATAAATTATGGCATGTAACATAAGTGACTTTGCATACACGCAGATTAATTTACCCAATTGAATTAGAATTGCGGAGAAAGGAGGAATTGATGCCCACTGGTTAGAGTTGATCGATGGCAAGCATACCTCTTGCCGGGAGGCGCGGGTCATAAATGTGGGGTAGTACCCCAAGCCTCCGTTCAAGCAATCAGAGAGCAATCAAAGAGGAAGGGGAGAGGCGGACAATATGAGGAGAAGAGCAGGAGGCGACGGTGCTTCTTGCAAGGGCGGGACAACGGCCGTGGCACCATGGATGGGATTGAGGTAGAAGAAATCATTGTTGGTGTCATGCTGCCCCACATGTCGAGAGGACGACGCGGCCGTGCCCCTGCGGGGTTGGCCGAGATGGACAACAGGGGGAGGGGAACGGTGCCCGCGACAGCGAACATGGCCGATGCGGCGAGGCTAGGGAACAAGAGTGGGGACTGCAGCCGCAGAAGCGGTCGGCCGGTGCCGTGGTCGTGGAGTCAGCCGAGGCGGCCATGGGTTTTCATGTGAGAAGACGAATATGCGGTGTCTACTATTTTTTTTACGCTTAAGGGAAGAGGGGCGACGAAAAAAATTGGTGGAGATTGGACGTGGGGTGGGAGGATGGACGAAAGGCTCGGCAGGATGCAGTCCTTCTGGCAGAAAAGGAACCTTAAGTTCTTTTTAGATAGCAGAGATAAAGAGAACATCCTCTCCGATTTCATTTAAATAAAACCATAATTTCTTACAAGCTACTGCACAAAAGGAAACCTAAAGCGCAAGCGGGGGCAAATTTGGTGTTTTGACTCTTTTGCGAAAGTTTAGCTGGATCTGACCCCATCCGAAAGTATTTCAGGATCTGACTCTTTTTCCTACCGCCATGGTCACTGGCGGTAGGTTAACACTATCTACTGTCGTGGTCAATGACGGTAGGACTTAACTACACAGTCACTGTCATTTAACATGAAAAAACCCTACCGCCAAAGTCTTTGGCGGTAGTCCATTATACCCTGCCGTCAAGGTCTTTGGAGGTAGGCCTATTTGCTCTTGCATGGCTGTTGTGCTTTTCTACCTTTTGTTGCTACTATCTCTAGCCAGCTTTACAAAAGCTCATAAACAAATAGGCAAGCAAACGCACCACTATGTTTCATTGGTCATTGCGCACATATGTATATGCTTGCGCCTGTCACAGCAGCTAGCTAACCATGTTGGAATAGTAGCCTATATGTGTTCCATGCCTTACATGTATGGGGAAAATATGTGCTACATGTATGCATGTGTTGCCCAGACCACCCGTGAAAACCAACATGTATGCAGTAAGTACAAACTTGTGCTGCTAGTGCACACTGGAGGCCTAAAAGGATGTGTTTCAAAGTGATGCGATTTATGCGCCTACCGCGGGATTTGACGATAGGGTATAACAACCTACCATAAAAAACCATGGTGGTGTAGAAGTGCATGCTCTAGCCAATGCAACCAAAAAACTGATATGTTGGAAGAGACTAGACAATACATTATACATCAACACCCCTCCTCACGTGTGGCTCCCTCGGGCCTAAACATGGACCGAAAGTAGGCTGCAATTTAATTGCAGCGAGCTGGGTCTTGAACTCAAGACCTCTTGACTCAGATACCATGTAGAAGTGCATGATCTAGCCAATGCAATCAAAAGACCGATCTGATGGAAGAGACTAGGCAACACATTATACGTCAACACTCCCACTCACGTGTGACTCCCTCGGGCCTAAACGTGGACCGAAAGTGGATTGCAATTTAATTGCGTCAACCGGGTCTTGGACTCAAGACCTCTTGACTCTGATACCATGTAGAAGTGCATGCTCTAGCCAATGCAACTAAAAGATCGTTCTGATGAATGAACTGGTTAGGTGCATAAACTTACAACCAAGAGGTTCAGTTTTCAACCCAGTAAACGCAATACATAATTGCGGCCTGCCCCCGCTTCCGCTGCCCATGTCATATGGTTTCAAAGAAGCATAGACGTGAGGGGGAGTGTTGCGGTATAATGCCCGACCCTCTCTCTCAGATCGGTCTTTTGGTTGCATTGGCTAGAGCATGCACTTGTATAGGCGGTAGGGTATTTTTAGTCTGACGTCGCCGTTTACGTTGACCAGAACTCCACCACCGAAGACCTCGGCGGTAGGCTGTTATACCCTACCATCGAAGACTATAACGATAGAAAAAGAGTCAGATCCTAAAATACTTTTGAATGAGAATCTGACGATAGAAAAATAGTCAGATCCTAAAATACTTTTGAATGGGAATCAGATCCGACTAAACTTTCATAAAAGGGTCAAAATATCAAATTTGGCCACAAGTGGGTTATCTAAAACCTAGACCAGCTCATGTTTTGGGTATCCACAGATTGAACCCCCAAAGGCAAAGAGCTTAAACGCCCAGGCTAGGCAAAGGCACCAAATCAAAACTAAGCACCCATCAACAAGTATAAGCTTCTGACGACCGAAAAATATAGATCATCTACCGTTGCTATTACATAACAGCATCTTAAAACACACCCCCCCCCCCCCTCACGTGAACTGTAAAATTTTGGCTATTA
>LR738713.1:641222547-641265428 GCA_902687465.1 Secale cereale | reverse complement strand
AAATCCTGGCTCCGCCCCTGACGGTGTGCACACACCCGGGCTCTACGTAGCTAAGATGCACACAATCAACACCAACACACACACACACATGCACGCACGCGTACGCGCACACACACAGAAAAACCCGCTGGCAAATAGCAAAGTCATACAAGAGCAAAGCTATGCCTAAACGAGAGAAAAAAAAATCAAATCAAACAAATATGCGATCGACAAAATAACAATAACAACCGTATCCGCACCGACCATCTCATGACACCACAATGAAAATGAGTTCTTCAACAGCAACGTCTTCACGAAGGGAGCCAAGCTCTATGCCACCGTCACTGGATCCAACCATCAAAGGCTAAATTCTAGGTTTTCACCTGAAGAATCAGTCTGAGCAAATCCGAGCAGTGCCTTCAACAAGGTGACGAGACAAAGCATTACCATTGCCATGTATGACCAACTCGTGTCAAACCTAAGTTTTCACCCCGAAGCTCAAGACCAGGTAGTTGAGAAGCACCATCATTGGAGTCGGTCATATGTTGTCTCCACCACTTTTCTGTGATCCAAGCAGTTGCATGTGCTGGGCTAGAAAGCCAACTCCGCCATTGCACAACCTTACCCTCTCTGTCAAACCATCGTTCATAGATTGCATCTCACGGTCAAAGGCAACCACCAGATCAGAAGGGAGAAATCCTCGAGAAGATCTGCGGTGGCCATTGCAATCAGTAGAGAGGCACCACACCAAGTCAGAGTGATCACTACACGAACCAACATGTACAGTGCAACACATCATCGTTGATTGCCACCTCGCCGAAGAGAGTTTTGTTCAAGCCATCGACCTAGGGGCCGACATGGCCGTATCTGATGCACGGAAAGCAGAATTGTCCGGCAGCCAAGAACCACGGCGCCGCATCATGCATGGCAGCCAAGAACCACGGCGCCGCATCATGCATGGCAGCAACACCCATAGTCCCTTGGCCTAACTCCGCCGAGACGTGGTCAGGCCCAATGTCAAGTAGCAGCCCAGCCGTCACACAAGCAAACAGATCTGGTCATCACGCCGCACATGCCTCATGCCCTCGACATAGCCTCACTGCCATACCGTCGATGAACGCTGTTGTGCCCCCCGTGAGGACGCCGAGAACAGCCACCGGTCGCCAGGACCCCGGACGAGTCCTGACGCACGCCGACTTGTCGCCCGGAGCTGCCGAACTACAGGCCGGAGGCCGCCACGGGAAGGCATTGACTCTAATTGATAACGACAAAATGAAATGCATTTGACTCGATTAATATTGTCATATTAGGTTTTCACAACATGTTCACTTTGTTCGCTGGCAGAGCTCGATAACTTCAAAGCTAGATTCTGGCAAAAGAAGAAAAGCCTAAAGTTCTATTATGGGTGTGAAAGTGAAGCAACCAATACCAACTCAACACTCAAATCACATGGTGGCTATTTCCTCGCATGCATGTAATTATAAGACACTTCCTAAAATATCAGTATGGCGTGAAGGTGCTAAACATCAACCGGTCCATACCGTAGTAACTTCACAACCGGAAACGCCGGGACAATGACACACGTCCAGCCTATATAATTGGCCACGATCCAAGACTTGAATAAACCCACCATTGACTAGGAGTAGTAGTATATCCATGTCATGGAGGCGACCATGGTACTAGTGGTACACACCCTTGCCGCCATCCTTACACTCTGGCTGATCTCGAGGTCCCTGTGGCATCTGGTATGGAGGCCGTACGCCGTCGCCGGCTGGTTTGAACGGCAGGGGATTCGAGGGCCACCTTATAGATTCATCATCGGGTCCTTGTGGGAGATGAAACAGATGTTGGTTGCCGAGAGGGCAAAGGCGCCTCTGGATATCGGCAGCCACGACTACACCTCCCGCGTCAATCCTTTTCACAAATGGGCCGCGGATTACGGTAAATGCATGAAATGTTTCTCAGTTTTTATCATCTGAAAGACCGATTATTCATCATATATAGTACCCATATATACTATGTACGGGTATTTACTTAGGGAAAACATTTCTGTACTGGTTGGGACCAATACCGACGATATATTCTACCGACTTGGAGCTAGTCAAGCAAGTACTGGAAGACAGGACCGACTTGTTCCAAAAGGAGTACCTGAACCCAAGCTTGGAACGCATCTTCGGCAAAGGACTTCTGACCACAAACGGCGATGACTGGAAACGGCATCGCAGAGTCGTATACCCGATCTTCTACCACGAGAACCTCAAGGTTTGTTGCAACACTGTACTAACTAAGTTTATTTTGTCCGTCTGTTTTGTTGGACTAAATAGCCTAGTTTTGGTGGTTTATCCTATTTGTAGTCTGTGTCAGCTATGACAAGGGAAGGCACACAAAAGATGATTGCGCAATGGTGCAACCAAATAGAAAAGGGTGACGGCCACCAAGCCGAGATAGACATGAGGTGCTACGCTGAAGAGTTGAGTTTAGGAGTCATTGAACGGGTGATCTTCGGCCAAAACAGCAAAGAAGCCCGGGAGGTGTTTGCCATAGGCAAGGAGGCCCAGAAGCTCGCGGTATATGCGCTTTCAGATCCTCGAATACCCGGATTTAGGTATAAATATTTGTAGATTTAGCGAAACCGCAGATTGAGCATTGGGCTGGGTAGGCAAATCACATTATTGAGCTAAAATTTTGTTTGTTTGTACAGATACCTGCCGACCCGCCGTAACTTTCGTTCATGGAAACTTGACAAGTTGGCGACGAGCAAGATAACACGGCTCATAAAGGAGCGGCTTGCTAGTGGTGTCAACGGGGATGACCTAATCGGGTTGATGTTGCGGGCATGCAAGTCAGAAGAGGTCGAGTCATTGAGCACCGATGAGATGATCAGTGAGTGCAAGACCATCTTCGCCGCAGGGCAGGACACAGGTGCCACCCTGCTCACCTGGGGGATGTTCTTGCTCTCCATCTATCCAGAATGGCAAGAGAGGCTCAGGGAGGAAGTGATGAGAGAATGCAGGGGTGATGATGGCGACGCTCCCTATATCATTAGCATCCAAGTCCTTGGCAAACTCAAGCTAGTATGTTCACATATAATACTTTGAAAACTCTCGTCTTATAAATTCTCTGATATCTTGATGCATATGCCAATGCAGCTTAACATGTTCCTTCTGGAGACACTGAGGCTCTACAGTCCTGTGCCGTTCTTGATGAGGAAGACCGCATCTGACACAACATTGGCAAACATCAAACTGCCAAAAGGAACTATGATAACAATTCCGCTCATGATGTTGCACCGGAGCAAGGAGATTTGGGGCCGCGACGCCGACGAGTTCAACCCCATGAGGTTTGAGAAAGGAAACTTGGGGGCTGCGAAGAACACGTACGCAATGTTGGCCTTCTCATGTGGGCCACGTGGGTGCCCTGGGAGGAACTATGCCATGATCGAGGTGCAGACCGTGATGGCGATGATCCTGAGAAGATTCTCCTTCTCCATGTCCTCCCAGTATGTTCACATGCCCAGGAACTTCCTCACACTGGCACCTAGGTATGGGCTTCCCCTAATCGTGAGGAACCTGCTTGATGGAGAGAAAAAGTGACATGTAATCTTAATTTGTGTCGTCTGTAAGAAATAATATCTGTGTTCTGCCTAGAAAAGAGGCAAGATGGATGTGCGGTGTGTGATGTGCTTTATGAACCTTTGATTTGAGAACCTGCAAAAAGGACTGTGATCTGGGAAGGTGGCACACAAGTGAATAAACTCGGATCTTGGTTGTGCATGTAGTTGTATACTACAACATCTTGTCTCATGGTGTCCTTCGAATTCATGGGTAGTTGGTATGTTTAAAAGAGATGTGTTTTTTTCTATAACCTCCTACTACAATATAATGTAATTTGTTATACTGAATGGAGGTAGTCCAGCAAGTGGTTAAAGACTGAGCAGACTTGTTCCATAGGACCACCTGAATCCAACAAGAATGAACAAAGAGGGTAACTAAACCCACCAACGGATGAGCAAAGTACAATCTACCTATTTGAGTATTTGAATCCACCTTTTCAAAATAAAAAGTAAACACCCAATTTAGAACAGAACCATTTTTCACTAAATTTTGAGTTTTTACTCAAATCACACAAATACAGCTTAAAATTTGTCACCACTCACTCACTCACAAGCACATTATGTAGCTAATATTAACACACAGGAAAAGAAAAACGCACGCGCACACATCCAAACTGCCACTGATTCGTCTTCCCGATCAGAAGCCCACGGCCATGGCGCCCACAAGCACCGCAGCTCCAATCGCCGCGAGATGGGCCCCACGGCTGCCCTTGTGGGCTCCACTGTCGTAGGGGCTGTTGTCCACCAGCGGCTGGCTGCCGAACCCTGCCACTCCCGCGACACCGCCGGCCGCCGTCACCGCCCCGGCACCACCGAAGGCCTCTGTGTCGGCGCTCGGTGCGACCCCGTAGCCGTCGCCGAAGGGCCCTGCCCCCGCGGCAACACCTCCTGCCGTCGGCGCAATGCCGTAGCCGTAGCCGTCGCCCAAGCCACCTGCCCCAGGGCCAACTCCTCCTGCCGCCGGTGCAATGCCGTAGCCGTCGCCCAAACCACCTGCCCCTGGGGCAACACCTCCGACTCCTCCTGACGCTGGTGCAATGCCGTAACCGTCGCCCAAGCCACCTGCTCCGGCCCCTGGAACAACTCCGTCCCCGAGCCCCGCTGCCTGCGGCAGCTCGGCCGCGTGGCCGCTGCCGCCCTGCACCTGGCCGAACGGCAGGTTGCTGCTGTGCGCGCCGATGGGCTCGGCGAAGGTCGGCAGCGCGGCCGCAAGGCCCGGTGACCCCGGCGCGCCGCAGTGCTGCGCGTGGCGCGGCTCGTCGCTGGCCCGCCACGCGAGCTCGCCGTCCTTGTCGCGGACGCGCATGTCGCCGTCGTCGACGAGCTCGAGCGTTTGGAGGAAGTTGGTGCCGTCGGTGTTGGTCTCGCCGTGCCACACCTCCTCGCTCCCGTCGAACACCTCCAGCCCGTGCCACGAGAAGAGCAGGGTGCACGTGTTCACCGTGCTCACCGGCCGGCACTCCGACTCCCACGCGCTCGCGCCCCCGGCAGCGCCGCCTCCTTCACCGCCCTCGGCCGTTTTGCCGCTACCGGCCATCACCTCGACGTAGCAGAAGTCGGCGCCGAGCCCACCGGCTCCCGGCGCTGTGTGGGTGCGCACGAAGTAGGCCGCGTACTTGCCGGACGGAGACGTGAGGAATAGCACGGGCGGGCCGGCGTGCCCTCCTGGCGGGATGCTCGCCAGGATCTGCTGCTTGGACACGCGCTCGATCGTGCCGGCCGGAACCGTCGCCGCCGCGAGGGAACATGAGAGAAGTAGGAGGACGGCTATGGAAGGCAGGACCTCCATGGCTGGCTTGGCTAGCAGCTTCTCGTACTTCTTACTTGTCTGCTTGCTGCTGCTCTGTGGTTCTTGTGGTTGTGCATGGTGTGGCATGATGAGCTGCGTACATATAGTTAGGGTGGTGATGGAGTAGGAGATGGCGAGTGGTTAGAGAGGAGCTGGATGGAGTTAGTAGTACATCACCCGTTCCAATACTGCACGAGCAGGGGAGTGGTGACTGGTGAGGCAGCTGGGTTGAATAGTTGGGGCATGGGAGCCACAAGCATCTAGCTCCACCTTTTGCTGTGTCAAGTGGTTAGTCTGATTGCCGATTGGGTCAGACTTCAGATGAGTGAATGTTTTATCTTTTGAGATGAATCTAGTTTATCCGATCCAAAGTAAGTGTTGCCGATTGGGTCAGACTTCAGAGTATTTTTTTGGGAGGGGTGGGGTTTATCAGTTTTGGCACTAAATGTTTTCACTAATAAAAAATGCTACTGTTCCGTTAGACACAAACTTAGAAATACCATGTTTCACCGTTACTGTTTGGTCAATACACATTGACTGAAGGTAGATGACGAAACTACCCCTATCCCATTTGTAAGGGGAGGATGGGGGATCGGGCCGAAGACCACATGCTACACAGCGCGCGAGCTGACCAACTGACCCAGGGAAACACTTTGTTGTGTTAGGAGATATACGTTTTATATACAGATATCTGAACCTAACTAAACAGAACCCTTATCTAATCTTTTACCCGATCTGTTCGTGGCAGTTTCCCCAGCCGAAACCAACATCCCCGGCCATCGTCGCCGCCTGCCAAACTCCTCACCTGGCACCACCGGTCGCCGAGTTGCCTGCCCAGCTCCGGCGCGCCCCCACTCGCCGCAGCTGCGGCGCCTCCCGCCGAGTGCCGCCACCCACCGCAGCTTCGGCTGTTCCTCCCACCGGGCACCGCCACCGGAGGCAGGCAGCTCCGGCGCTTCTCCCGCCATACTCCGCGGCTCCTCCCAAGTCTTGAAGTGCAGTTGTTCCACGGCAATGGCGACGGATAGCGGGACTGAATCGGAGGGTTGCGTCAGCCATAGGACGCCCCAGCATGACATAGGCTCTGAAATTCCTGCATTGTGAGTATAGTAATTCTCAATGTGCGTGTGTGGTTCAATATAACTTGTAGAGGTCGAAATTTGTATGTAGAATTTGTAGTAGCTGACTTTGCCTTACTGATAATCGCGTGCAATTTGGTACTTGTGTTCCTGATGGTCAAGATGGATGCGGATACTGCTTGTATGCTGACAGTTAGGATGGAAACAAGCCGTGAGAGTAGCGATGGTCTCAAGCGATATGTTGGCGGCCTTGATTTTCCTCTATTCGTAGAACCTAGTATCACACATAAAACATTGCTGCACAAACTGTGTGATAGCTATCCATGGGGGTGGCGTGATTACATTGAGTTGAAGTACTATGACAGGGAGCAGAATAAATGGGTTGTTGTTGTATGTGATGATGATGCAGCTTTGATGTTTGGAAAACATCAAGATTCAAAGAAAATATCTATGCAAATTGAGGTTCTTCAAAAATGCCAAACTCCTAGCACACCTAGCCATAATCCACCTACACAACCTTGTTACAATGAGAGTCAACATACAGGGAGTCAGGCAGTTGATGTTGATACAGTCAACATACAGGGAGTCAGGCAGTCTACTTGTGTTGATGATGCTAATAGAGACATAACCGATGATGCTATACCCGATGATGCTATTCTCTCGGATAATGATGATGAGCGGCAGTATCCAGACTTAGTCAAGAAGTCTACCAAAGAAGATGATTCGGCGGATATGGAAAAGGAAGATAATCCTCCAGCATATGAATCCACTGACACTGAAGAGGAAGAAGAGAATAGAGACATGGGTTTAGTTGATGAAGAGGAAGAGGAGGAGGAGGAGGACATGCCTGTTGTAGTATATGACAAGGAGAATCCATTATTTGCAAAAGGCTCGGTACTCCCCTCTTTGTTGGACTGCAAGAATGCACTTTCTACTTTTGCAATTAAGCATGAATTTGACTATACAGTCGAAAAGAGTGATTCTAAGAGGCCGAGAGCAAGTTGTGCATATAAGATGTGTAAGTGGAGAATTCATGGCTCTTATATGAGGAATAGCACAATATTTCAGGTATAACTTGCTAACATCTAATTGATTTGTTTATTGTACCCTTTATTTTGTGGAACTGGTAACTATACAAATGTGGCAAGTTTAACGTACTAGCAACATACTAACTGATTTTGTTGTTTCCTATATATCAATGTGTGTCCTTTCTCTCATACATGCCCAACTAAGCTGAGAAGTGAGAAGTTCAAGCCAGCAAAGAGCGGGTGGGTTGCTGATGTTGTGCTGGATTGGGTGAGAAAGAACCCAGATATTGGCCCTACTGCTCTTTAAAAGAAGATCCATGAGAAGTACCACTTCACGGTGCCATAAATGTGTGTATCTCATGGTAAGGACAAATCAATGTATATGATTAGTGGAAAATGGGAACATAACTTCCATCGTCTCTATAGTTTCAAGGTTGAGGTGGAGAAGTGTTCTCCTAGTAGTATAGTGGAAATAGACAAAGAGACTATGCAGTACAAGATCAAAGGAAAAGTGAGGGAGAAGGAATGCTTTAGGAGGGTGTTTGTTTCATTCAAGGCATGTTGGCAAGGCTTTTTAAATGGATGTTGACCATACTTGGTCGTAGACTCAACTGCACTAAATGGGAGATTCAAAGGGCAACAAGCTTCTGCTTGTGCCATTGATGGTCGTAATTGGATTTACCTAGTTGCATATGGGGTGCTAGAGACAGAATCATCTGAAAGTTGGGCTTGGTTTCTTCAAAATCTGCATGGGCTTATTGGGCATCCTGTCATGCACACTGACGCTTGCAAAGGTTTAGAGATAGCAGTAGAACAAGTGTGGCCTGGAGTGGAGCATAGGGAGTGTATGAGGCATCTTGCTGTAAATTTTCGAAAAAAATTCAAGGGCAAGGCCTATGATGATAATCTTTGGGATGCAAGCTTAACTTTCAGAACTGGCATATGAAACAGATCCTTGCTAAGAAGAGTGTCCAAAAATATATGGCTGAACACCACACAAAGGTATGGTATAGAAGCAAGTTCAATGAAATATGCAAGGTTGACTACGTCAATAACAACCTCGCAGAGTCATTTAATAGCAAAGTCGGGAAAGTTAAGGCTCTTCTTATTGTTGACATGTTGGACAAGATTAGGCAGATGATAATGGAGAAGTTTGATTTGCGGATGAGGATATCATTAGAAAAATGGCTTGGCCATCTCATAATACCAAGTGTGATAAAGGCATTGCATGCCAAATCCAAAGGTAAATATCTTGTATTCTTTCGATTGATTAATTTCATAACAACTAAATTCAATAATTAATGTTTTGTGTTCTTTTCAGGGCTGAGGATGATGGTAATTAGATGCACTGATGTTGAGGCAAAAATTACTGCAGTGGACAAAGAGAATAGGGAATGGAGGTACCCTGTTGACATCTCAAAGGAAACATGTAGCTGCAGGCAATGGCAGGTCAAGGGTTTGTCATGTATCCATGCCCTGTACTTTATTACTTCACTACGAGGTCCGGTATCAGAAATTGAACCATATGTACATGAGTTCTACTCCATTGCAAAATTTAAGGCTGTGTATGCGGACAACATACCTGCAATGGTAGTCAAGCAACAATGGTACATTGTTGACCCTGGCTTCGAACTACATGCTCCAGTGTTGAGGATGCAAAAGGCCGACCAAGGAAGACTAGAATTAGATCTAGCGTTGAAGGTGCTGGCGTGGGCGCCAGGAAAAGGAAGTGCAAGCGATGCGGAGGCTTCAGGCACATTGCCAGATTGTGCACAAATCCAGTTGACCCAGCATTTGGAGAAGATGAGGCTGACCTCCAAGCTAGGGAAGCCCCTTTTGTGGCAGGAGAAGGTGACCCTGAACTACAATGGTTGCAAGTTCTGCTAGGTAACATCAAAAGAACATGTGCTTTTCTATATGTAATTTCAACATCTATTTTCATTCTTTTTGTAACATGACTAACTTCTGTACAGCTCAAAGAAAAGTGTGAATAAAACAAAGAAGAACACTAGGAAAAGGAAGGACATGCAAAATGAAGTTTGTACCACAACCGAAGGACCTGTAGGTGGATTTGTTTCGTCTCCCATGCATATTCGAATTGCAAATGCGGAACCACCAGACAGTCCTGCTAAAAACACAAGAGGCAAAAGGAAGCTACATATGTGAAGTTTGTGTGATCGTGACCTTATGCTTGTGAACCTGGACATGCTTCTTTTCAACCTTATGCATGTTTGAGAATTTGGACCTTTATATTTCGACCAACAAGTGGATGTTATTGAACCTTATTTATGTTTGTGAACCTGTTTTGTGTGTGCTGAAAAACCAACAGGTTGATATTTTGAACCTTATTTATGTCTGTGAACCACTTTGTGTTTGTATCATTTTCAAAAAAATGGACAGCCACCATGCTGAAATTTTTAGAGAAATTTAGAATACCATGTGATTGTGCTGTCATATGTGTTGTTTCTGTCAATTAATGTGTGGCCGTAAAAAAAATTGGGCGTGGCGGTCTGCCTCATTTGTTTATGTCTACTAGTACCAGACAAATTCTTCTCGCCGGCCAGCCGCTCGTGCGGATCTGTTGTCCATACTAACTTTCAAACCGAAGTTCAACTAGCTAGCAACAAGAAAATATACGAGACGTTGCTGTGTTGGAAAATATACGAGAGTGTTACCGTGTTGGAATATTATTCCATATAAACATATAAGGGATATATCTCCTTCTACATCAGAATATCTCCTTAGCTCAGTTGATTAGCTCGCGCCTTACTATAGGTTGCGGTCTTGGGTTCGAAACCTCATGATGCCAATTTTTATTCTCTTTTCATGCGCCCGTTACAAATGGTCCCACAAGTCAACAGAGAGAGAGAGGAGGGGGTTCATAAACGGGATAGGGGTATTTTTGTCATCTACCTCCAGTCAACGTGCATTGACCAGACGGTAACGGTGAAAATGGTATTTCTAAGTTGGTGTCTAACGGAACAGTGTCATTTTTGATTAGTGAAAACATTTAGTGGCAAAACTGAGTAGCGTTATACAGCCGATGGAAAACAGCTAAAAACCCTTTTTTGAAAGGACATGAATTTATTACCTCCGAATTCAATACAATAAGTGTCACGGTATTAAACTGCGGTTAGTTTAAAAACCGCATCACTTATTATTGATCGAAAAGTAGTATTATAGAAGTTAATTTAAGACACAGAACCCCTCAAGCATAATAATAATTACATCAAGCTCAATGAACCATCGAATGACCACCAAAGTCGTGAGCATGAGATCACCAACGTGTCACGGTCGCCGCTCCCGTACCAGAGTTAGAATGACCTTGTCAATGACAACAATGAAGTTTTCGTGCACATGCCTCTATGAACTAGTGCCCTAGAGTCGCAGTCGTCATCATTGAACTCTTTTCTTGATCTGAAGTGCCTAGCACTATATCTCACCATCACGAATGTAGGACGCTAAATCCTAACCCCGACGCTCTAAGGAGATGACATGAATCTGTGCCCTGTCGACTCCATCCTGACAGATGAATCGTCCAAGGAGGATCAAAACCTGAAAGACCATCTGCACAAGCACTGCCCCTACGAGGCCTAAAAAACCCATAACCTAAACTACTAGCCGGATCCAAGACACCAAGGTTCCCCTCCCCGCTACTAGCCATGGGTTGGCCGATGGAGCTTGAAGGGAAGGAGAAATTTGTGCTAGCGCCTAGGGTGTATGAAAAGAAAAGATGTGAGTGGATGATGTACTAGGACATCTCTAATTGTCCCTTGATTTCAAGATATATTACTTAATCCATTTGAAATGTAAGGTGTTTTCTTTAAAATCCGATTTTCATGTTAGATTAAGCTTATAGCTAAATATATTAGCATCTGCTATCGAATTAGTGAAATATGATGACTATCAAATTAATGAAATATGATGACTATCAAAATAATGAAATATATGACATATTTCATAATGAATCTAACAATCACATTTTAGCATTTTTCAATTTTAAGGATAGTTCGTATAGGTTAGTTCTCTAATAGATATACAATATAGGGTGAGAACAACCTATATGGCAAGCAAACTAATATACCAGGTAAACAAAAGGCAATATGCTAGCTAGCTCGCGTAAAAAAAAAAGGTTAAAAGTCTGGAGACGGGGACCTATCTTGAACTTCGCATTTAAACAAAAGGAAAAATATGCTTGCTAGCTCACGTAACAAATAAAGGTTACAAGTTTGGAGACGGGGACCTATCCTGAATTTCATATTTTTGGGGCATTGTTAATCTCCGTTGAAGAAGCGCAAAAGTCAAAGCTCACAAACGCTACCAAGCGTGTTACGGTGTGTAGAGGTGTGTCTTAATGGATCTGTGAGATTCAGTCAGTATTCGTCTTTGATGGATCTCTATGGAGCTCCCAAACGCTACCAAGTGTGTGAAGGTATATCTCCATAGATCCGTGAAATTTAGTCAGTATTGGTCCTCGATGGATCTTCATGGATCCAATTTTCATTCGTGTCCGTTTGTGTGTCTGTAGATTGGATCCTTCTGATCTTCATTGGCATTGGTTGTTGTTCTGGTGCAGTGGCACAACTAGGGGGTTGACATGGTGGTTCATGTACCACCCTAGAATTTCCCATAGCTTGTAAATAGTGTAGAAAAATAATAATTTTTCTTTGAATATAAATAAGTTTGTATGAATATTTCTATTAATGGACCATCTTGGCGCACTAAGCTGGCTCCGCCACTGTTCTGGTGTGCTGGACATGTGTGAGATCATAGCACCATGACTTTGTAACCATGTATTCCAATAAATGTTACCCAGTTCTGGTGAGGGAGGGGCGATGGCTACGAAGCACCTTCACCTTGCTATAGTGCTTATAGTCGTCGCTAGATGGTCTATAGACCTAGCTATAATTTTATTATTTGTGTTCCTTTCACTGCCATGTCATATGAAAAATTAGATTGGAAGTTTTTCTAAAAAAATGCAACTAAAAATGCGCTTATTAGGTAACAATAAAAAATAAGTTTATTCCCCTCAAAAAGGAAAAAAGAAAAAAGTTATCTTTTAAAAAGATTGGAAAACATGTTCTAGCACAAAGCTACCGAGAAGGCGTATTTCCTTGAGGTACACGCACGGCGTGCCGTGTCCGAGCATAGCCTCTTTCTCCAAGAAAGAAAGGGAGGTTCGCGGGTCGCCACGCACTCGGGTCCACGTCTCTTTTAGCCGCCGCCGTGCCGATCCGACGGACCGACCGACCAGAAAACCCTAGCCCGTCGCGCCGCCGCCGCCGCAAAATCTTAAACCCGCACGCGCCTCCCCTGCCCCGACCTCGCCGGCCGCGGCACCAGCCATGGCGTTCACCGCGCGCATGAAGGACCTCATGAGGAAGTACGGCAAGGTGGCCCTCGGCGTCCACGTCTCCGTCTCCGTCGCCTCCGTCTCCGGCCTCTACGTCGCCATCAACAACAACGTCGACGTCGACGCCATCTTCCGCAAGATCGGCATCAGCGCCCCCGGAACCGCCGCCGGCGACGCGGCCCTGCCCGCCCCCGCCCCCGCTCCCGGCGCCGGCGACGGGGCCCTCCCCCTCCCCCTCCCCGCCCCCACCCCCGCCGTCATCGTCGGCCAGGAGGCGCCGCGGAACCGGACCGGGGAGCTCGCGGCGTCCAGCGGCGGCGCGCTCGCGCTCGCCATCCTGTGCAACAAGGCCCTGTTCCCCGTCAGGGTCCCCATCACCATCGCGCTCACGCCGCCCATCGCCAGGCTCCTCGCCCGCTGGAAGCTCGTCAAGAGCCTCAAGCAGACCTGAGCTGTGAGCCCAATGACCCCCCCTCTACGACTTCAGCATCGCCTAGTTGGAATCGAAATTAGATGCAAATTTTGCTACACTGTACGATTGGTTTAGCTATGAGAGGATTTGTGAATTATGCCTGTCTTCTATCCTAACTATTGGGATTGGTAACTTTGCAATGTAATTGGTAGCTTCTGGAGTACTGTTCTTCATCTGTACTGCTCCTTACCTAGTTGTCAAGTATGGCGTTGAACAAGTTAGTACTCCCTCCGTCCCAAAATAAGTGACGCAAAAGTGACTTAAATTTGTACTAAAGTTAGTACAAAGTTGAGTGATTTTTGAGTCACTTATTTTGGGACGGAGGGAGTACAATATTAATACACTGTTTCGAATATCTAGCCTTTTTTGCAGTGTTCTGGATTCAGTTCCAACAACCTGGACGGTGTAGTTATCTGTATCTCTTTTATGTACATGCTAAAGTACTCTGTTTTAAATAAATTTAATTCTTAACACCAGTGTCAGTGCATCAGAAATTGGAAGAGGATTGTAATAGAATCATATCTGCCTCTTTGAGCAAAACCATTTTGAATGGCTGTTAAATAAATTCTAAGCTCTTTGAGTGCATAAACATCTAGTGCATATCAGGGGCAGCCCAACATATATGTCCCTACTGCATACTGTTCTCAAGCCTACTTCGCGTTGTGCAATAACTTTCATTTCAAGTTAGGCATAGCGTGCTCATTGCTCAGTAACCTATAGTATGATAATGTATACAAGTACAATAAACCTTTTTGGTCGAAGAAGCTGTGTGCTCCCAAATTTTATTACTAGGAACGGAGCACGTACAGAAACTCAACGGAAATGTTATCATGCTTGTGAGGCAAGCTTAGACTCACAGTCTTAGATCCGGACATTGTCCAGATGCTTGACAGCCGGATCCCAACCATGGCGTGGAACAAACACTGAAAATAATCAGATTATACTTGTTTTTAATGAATAGACGAATTATAAGGTCATGCGCATACCCATTCTCCATATAACATTCTATTCCACGCAGACTGGTATGCTGTTTATCAGTGTGGTTGCTTGCTAAATGCAGTAGGATATGAGAAATTTGTAGCTTTACTTGCTGTCAACATAGTCAATTATCAAAAGCTTCATTACATAGGAATAGGACTCTTTAGGCGGGGTGGCTTTCTTGAGGCCTGTCTTCTTCAAAACCCGATATTCGTTTTTTTCATAAGAAACAGGACTATAGCCAATTGACATTGACTTTTGATAGTTCCAGCTGCTCTGAGAAGATAGCATTTTTGAACAGATTGAGTATATGCTGCCACAGAATAAACTTTAAGTATATATTGCAACAGAATAGAATAAGGTGCCTGTACTCTTTCTTGTACTTATCATATCACTTGTTCTTATAGGTGCCTTATTGCAAGTGCTCTGGGAGATTGCCGCATCCAGTCCAGGATTCAAGGTCCACTTTCCAGGGCATCCGCAATGGGGCGACGCCGTAAATTACCCCACTCTGCCGTCTGGTGCCATTGCACTTGTTTGATTTTTGTCAGGTCATGGATGCATGCACTTGCAACAAAGTTTCATACACAGGAACTCTTGTTATCCTCTGAACTCAGAGGCGGCAACTCATTCTCTGAATTTTGTAACTTCTACAAAAAAAAGAAGGTTGAGAACAGAATAAGCACTATGATGATTAATCCAAGTAGTTTTATTTCTGTGACTTTTCAAGATTGGTGATATCACATTCTGTTATCGGCATTTGGTCTGTGATGGCATGATTGGAATTCACGCACAGCTCTTTAATTTGTTCGATACCTGTGATACGATTTTTTGTGTGCCATGTACAGCTCATTAATTTGTCCAATATTGTGGTATGATCTGTTAATTATTTTTTGATACATCATCTGGTGTTGAAACTTGTGCTGAAAAATGTTCATGGGACGTCTGAAGCACTGAACCTGAACAGGCTGCATCAAGATTGGTGCGACACCGAGCACCGGTAGACAGTGGCCCTCCGATCCACTAGTATAGGCCGCCTTCGTCTCCTCCCCGCGCGCACGGCCCAACAACCAGCAGAGAAGCGCCTCCGTCGACCCCCCGCGCGCCTCCGTCTCGCTGTCGCCGCGTCAACTGCCGGCCGGCCGGCAGCGCTGCCTCCGACCAGCTCGCCCGGCGGAAACATGATCGTCTGCGTCGCCGTCGTCGGCCACCAGGTCAGGACCACCTCTCCCACCCAGCCCCCTCGCTCCAGATCCCGAAATCCCGATCTCGTCTCCTCGCCGGCGCCGGCGGGATTATAGCTCTGATCTCCTCAACGGATCCTCTGGCACTTTGCTGCAGAACAACCCGCTGTACCTGCAGAGCTTCACGGAGGCGGACGACGCCCTCAAGCTCCACCACGTCGTCCACTGCTCCCTCGACGTCATCGACGAGCGAGGTAGGCGCATTACTCCCCTGGCATCTAGATCTGGGCATCTGTTCCTGTCAAATGCACCGAGATAGCTCAAATTCGATTCCATCTCCTGTCAAAAATCATCATTAGTTAAAGTCATCGGTATCTTGTTGTATCTGTCAATGAATGTTGATTATACATCAGAGTAGACAACTAACTCATCTCGAACCCCTACAGCCACGCCGAAAGCTTGGCAAAGCAAGAGCGCAGAAGTTAATTGCAATTTATTCATTCAAAACCATGGGACTGGTTCGAGATGAGTCCTGATAAGTGTGGTGGTTGCATCCATCTCACTGGATTTAATTCAAATGAACTGGAGAGGGCTCAAATCTGACTCATCTCCTGTCAAATCCTTGGTTAAATGCATCGAAATCTAGTTTGTAACTGTCAATGGATATGTCAGATTAGACAAGTGATCCACGTCAAGTAAAAGGGAGTAGTTACAAATTCCATGTTGTGTGGGTACAGAAATCGCAATTAACTTTGCCACTCTGCTATGCAAAGTTTTTGATATGCATAGAGAGCTATAGGGTTTCCAGCTGAGTCCCGATGGTTGCATCCATCTCATTAGGGTTAGACTCAATTCATATGGGTCTGTACTATTTAGATTGCAACCATCAAAGTTTCATTCTAGTGACATTGCAACTATTGTTTGTCGATCCCTTGTATCGCCTATCTTACTTTTGTTCACATACATTCTGTTGGCAGTGAACAATCCTAAAAAGAGTGCACCTACACTGAACGAGACATTTTTGGGTCTTCTATATCCGACTGAGAACTACAAAGTGTAAGTCCTTTCACAGTTTTGGCTATCACCTGGTCAAACTTCTTTAAGTCTTGACCAAGTATTTTGATTAATATGCTACTCCCTCCGTTCGGAATTACTTGTCTCGAAAATGGGTGTATCTAAAACTAAAATACATCTAGATACATCCATTTCTCCGACAAGTAATTCCGAACGGAGGGAGTACTATCTAGAACATCAAGTATATATAGTGTGAAAACATGTTTTATGACAGAACTACTGAAACTAATTTGGTGTTGTAGATGTTAATATATTTTTATATAATCTTTGTCAAACTTTAAGAAGTTTGACTTAGGACAAAGCTAGAACTTAATGTGATTTGAAACGGACAGAGTAGTTTTCATTTGCGATATTACTGAAGTTATAAAATCCAGTTAGTTGCCTTTACACAGAGTCACATAAGTTACTTTATCTGAATTATTCAGAAAGAAATAAAGACAATAGCTCAATTTCAGAAAGAGTATATTAGATCCTGCAGTATAATGTCAAGTGAGAAGAATAGAATCTAAACTGTGCTAGTTGTTTTATAATATTTCTCTTCATTGCCAATTTATCATTGTTGCTGGATGCACTTACTGCTAACAATTCATGAACTATGACAATCTATCATATGCAGGTATGGCTATTTGACAAACACAAAGGTCAAATTTTTAATGGTTACGACTGATCTTGATGTGAAAGATGCAGATGCCCGAAATGTAAGCTCTTAAACTGTTTATTTGTGGCATATGTTAGTAGAATTACAGAATAAGTATCCCTGGTGTATGTCTCTTCTTTCATCCAATGGGAAAGCGCAAGTACGGAGGTGTTTGATTAGAATACTTCGGTCCTGTTTCTTGGCTGCTGTGATGAGTTTGCTGTTCGTACCAAGTCATACCTGACAACGTAGAAAGTGTTAGGTTTTCTTAGTCCAGCCTCTGAATTAGTCAGAACCACAAGTTTCAGATGATACGTAAATTTGATATAGTGATGATACCTCCTAAATTCCGGACTCTTTCGGGGTGTACACAATATGAAGTGCAGCTCATGCTTGCTTTGCGATGCAAAAATTAGAGAGCCTTCTTCTCACGGTCATCTTTCTTTTCTCAGTTTTTCAGGAAGTTCCATGCCGCATACGTGGATGCCGTCTCGAACCCTTTCCACGTCCCAGGGAAGAAGATCGCCTCAAGAAGCTTTGGCGCGAGAGTGAGCACCATAGTGAAATCCTTCGGCTCAGGGACTGTCGGTTAAAAACCACATCCGCCTGAGCACCCTCCGCAATCAATCGTCATGCGTGCTTTCCACCTTAACCGGCAACCTATCTATACCTCCAGTATGTATCGCAAATGTATGTTGGACAGGAAATAGTTTGGTACTCAAGGAAGAATATATATGGCTGTTATTGATTACAAAGCATTATGCCTTGGTTTCCTTCTCCAATTTAGTGTACCTGCAGTGACCCATTCAGTGCTGTTACTTCCATGGTCTGCTTGTGTGGGCTGTCTCCTGCCCCTCCTGTTTTCTCCTCTTAGCTGCTGGCAGCAATGGCTGTGTTTTCAAGGCATGGGTGACTAGGGGTGAGTTCCGGTGAAAGTTGAGTGGGTGGTTTGGCATGGCAGCAGCAGAGTTTCCCTGCATATGCTCCAGCAGGTGAATGCTGCTGCTGATGGCTGTCTCCTCTCCTCTCCTCTCCTCTCGTCATCAGGTGGAGCCGACAGGTATTTGGATCCACCTGCAACTCCCATAATCTTGGACAACGTCTTATGTTTTGATATAGAGGGAGTAAATCTTAGACCCACTACAAAAAAGAAAAGAAAAGATAATTTTGGTGAGCCTGACTTAGACTTGACCTGATCTTGGTCAGATTAGTCAGCCAGCAAGACAACTCAACCACAACAAATCAACAATAATTTCGAAACGCAAAACAGGACGTGCAGAACATTATCCTAAAAATGCTACCGAGCACATCATACCGAAAAAAAAAACTGCGATGCTTTCCCATCTCAGACTAGTAGAAGCATGATACTCCCTCCGTTCTTAAATATTTATCTTTCTAGACATTTCAAATGGTAACAACATACGAATGTATGTAGACATATTTTTGAGTGTAGATTCACTCATTTTGCTTCGTATGTAGTCATTTGCTGAAATCCCTAGAAAGACAAATATTTAGGAATGGAGGGAGTATATTAGTTCTCTCTCCTATTTTCCTCTCGGATTCGGACCGATTAAACATGGCACCACTGACAACTCATATACTTTCTTGTTGCTTTCAGTCGATTTTCTCAGCCCATCTCATTCTCCACGAGCGCCCCCCCTCAACCGAGCAAGGTTTCTTCCTCTCCTCCGGCGGCGATGCCCCGTCGTCCCGGCCTCTGTCGCAGTCCCGGCGAGCCCTCGCCGGCCGTGGCGTCCTCTTTTGTCGACTTCGCCCACGGTTCATGTTTCACTTCACTTGACGGCATGACCAGAACTGCAGCAGATGCACATTGACGTGACGGATGGCAAGGTGTGCGTTCAGTGCTGTGACTCGGGCTAGCACTGTTGCTGCTGCACAGACTGGGGACAGATTGCCATCCGAGACTCGATCGAGAGACAGATGCCTTTGCCTTTTGTCGTGACCAATAATGACGCGACAGTTCACTGCCGACCCAGCTCCCGTCGTGCCGACACCGCGCCGGGCTGTTGCACTAGTAAGGCCAGCTCCAACCGTCTTGTTCAGATTTCGGGGCTGTTTGGTTCTAGGCCTAGGAGTGCCACACTTTGTCATACAATGTTGTCAAACTTGCATAATGCTAGTTCTTCAAAATGAGAGCCATAAGTTGGCAAGCCTAAGGGAATCTTGCCACACTTTTTAAGTGTATGTGATGTGGGACCCTAGTGTGGCTTGCCAAAGATGTGTCTTGAACCAAACACACACCTAAGTTGATCAAACTTGCCTAACCTTAGGTGTGGCAAACTTAGTCTCAAACCAAACAGCCCCTTCGTCTGTTCAGGTAGGCAGAACGAATATGTGAGTCCGTAAACAATCATCTGATCATCGGCGTGCCCAAGCGGCCGCCGCATCTCAGATTTTATTCGCTTTCGGACTTTCAAATTTGTAGACTAATAGACATTGCAAATATTAAGAAAAAATCATATATATTACAATAACGTCCACAAAAGTCTCGAGGCCGCACGCTCAAACTAAACTAGAAATTTAAATGACATAAACAGACATAAAACTAGATAAGGGCCATCACCGCCGCAGCTGTGCCGTCTTCAGTCCGTCCTCCTCCTCGTCCTTGGTGAGGTCAATGTAGGGCGGCGGCTGCCACAGGTGGGCAGATAGCACCAGTGGCTGCTGCCAGGCAGGAGGCATCTACACCATCTGCGGTCGTGGCGGAGACGGCGATCATGTCTCGGCGCCCAACCACGAGGGCGGCACAGAAACATACTTCGGCGTGCACGACACCACCTCCGTCCACAACCAAGACTGGACCACCAATGTAGGGTTCCAGGCCGCGGCAATGGGCTCCTCCTCCTCCTCTGGCATCTTCTTCTGCACGTCCTCTATGGTCTCGTCCTTGACCATGCCGTCCAGCTCCGGGGTGGCGACGTCGCTGGCAGCGGAGAGGGCTACCATCTCCTCGAGGCCCTCCAATTGGGTCTCATCCAGGGTACGGACGAAGTCCTCCCATCACCCGCATCATTAGCTCCGCCTCCTTCTCCGAGGTCATCAGAGGGGGTGGTGGCGGGGAGATCGATGGGGAAGGCGTGGGCATCAGGCAACGAACCAGCACACGCCCGCGCGTCCGGGGCGAGCTTAGGGCGCGCACACGGCTGGCAGAGCGCGCCCGTGGCGGGCTTTGAGCACGACCAACAAAGTACGACTACCGACGCAGGCCATGCTCATCTCAGAACCACGTGTCCCAGAGAGGTGAGTCTACGACGTAACTTCGGTCGTTGACGAGGTCGGCCGACAGGCGGGCGCGGCGGTAGATCTCCTCGCGGCAAGCACGACCGCGCAAGAGGATCAGACGCAAGGGCACGCGGTCGGCCGGGAGGTGCAAGTTGTTTGGGAGGTGCCCTTTGCTCCACGGCCGTGATGTGCCCGTCTCCCAATACCTCTGGCAGATCACGACCTTCACGTAAGGCGTTGCCGTGGCGGGGCCGCCGGTGGGGAGATGTTGAATGCTGGAGGAGGTGGAGGAGGGGTGGAGTGCCTGCGACTGCAGCGGCCGGAGGACGGCCCGACCTCCTGGTCGTGCTCCCCCTACCGGGGATCCACTTCAAAACCATGACCGCTGACGAGGAGGTGGAGGAGAGGTGGAAGAGCAGCGACCAGGCTAGGGTTTGCCCATCTCGGGGCTCGGGGAGGCCCGCGGCTCTGGAAGTGAAAGTCCGTGGACTGGCCGGTCCACGACTTCCACATTAAGGACACCGACCGGGTGGTTGGCAAGCGGGTCGCCCCACGCATGCGCCTTTATTGTTGGTGGCCGACAGGCGGGCCAGAGGAAAACGAGGAGTGGGCGCGTTGTCGTCCATTCACAGTCCGTCTAGGCGCAAGCCGAGGGCAACTTTGCTCCAGAAATGGGTCGAGCCAAATGCCAAACGAACGGAATTGGGGGATGGGGTCGCGCGTTGGGTCACTGCGTTTGTCCGTTGGGCCAAAACGGACACACGCAGACCAGATGGGGTAGTGTGATGGATTTGGTCTAAATGTCGTCGGTCACTTACTGCGTCTCCTGCACCTATTTTTACCAGCCCAGAGATTTTTGTGTTTTCCATTCACTAAAAGGAACCGGCAGGGCCGGGACATTATAAGGGAATGAAAAATGAGATGGTCACAAATCACACGTGAGGAAAAAAAACATGGGAGGTAGATTGATGGAAAGAGCGCGGCTTGCAATCACACATCTCGTCGACACAACCAACACCGATAAGGATTTCAGCTTCCAACTTCATCTGGTTAAGGAAGAGATTGCCGGTCTCATTGCCACCCAAAAACACCCTTGAAGAGGGCTAGGGGTGTTGGATAGGGAATGAGGCGATCGAAGGTGGATTTCAGGCTCCCCACAAAAAAAGAGGTGGATTCCAGGCTCGGTAACCAAATTTCAGATGGAGAGCATGGGAATCTTCCGCAAACTTGGTCAAATGGTCACATCAATGTGCATGTCTCGGACAACCACCACCACCGCCAAAAACATGCACAGACCTCATACGACCAACTGCACTTCAATCAAGAGTTCAAGACATCATAGGTGACTCAAAGATGGCACCTCGAAGGAGGTTGTGACATGGAGGGTGCCGTCATCATCTGATCCGAGACTTTTGTATACATACCACATGAGGTGAACAAGGCGTTGAGTATCCACGATAACGTCTTCAAGTAGGAAGACGATGCCCTAAAGCATCGGTCAGCACCGACAAAATCCGGCATTAGGGCTTTCACCCAGAACAGTACACCTGGCCGCCCATCTAAACCACCCTACAGATAAGTCCAGTAAGCACTAGAGCGTATGACCTCACCAGCCTCCGACCACCACGATGTCCGTGTATGGCAATCAAGCCCACCTGAAGAACAGGGGCAAGGAATCCCAACATTGGATGAACGTGCATCACACCCCAACTAGGAGGAATCCTTCCCATGCTTGGACGGGCCAGATCTGCATGCCTCACATCGTAGGAGGTTTTGAGCTACACAGGAGGGCTACTGACGCTTGAGCCGGCCGTAACTAAGGTCCCGCCCATCATCGTCGACCAGATGTGAGGACTAAACCAACCACTTGCAGCAGACCAGGGAATAGCTCCTGCAACCTTTAGTGCAGATCCACTTCCATCAGCGTAGACGCTGGCGGCAACAATGGCTAAGGGAAACTCCAACGTGGATCATCAAATCTCCCGCAAATTTTCGGACTAGATGACCCGGACACTTCTGGCCATCCAACGGGGGTCACCAATTTTCTCTGGTTTGGTCCGTACGTCCGAAATCCCGCAAACCAACACCAAACTGGGGCAGGGTTGCGGGGGTCTGGATGTCATGCATGTCAGCCTCCGATAACCTGGACCCACCTGAAACCTGCCTCTCCTTCCTCTCCCGCCATATCCGCTCGCTCTCTATGCCACGTTCATGTCGACCAGAGCGAATGCGGCTAGATGAGACAATAACCTACCCACATTCATGCCAGCTAACTAGCAGCCGTCCTACCTGGAATTCACGTTGGAGCGACGAATGATAAGCTACTCCAGCGCCGGGATTCAACGCGCCACTCCGCCCGTCCGTTCAACTTAAAGCCTGCCGGCAACACCCAAAAACCCTACCCCTCCATGCTCCTTCTACCACTTTTTGAGCCACCAGCCGACCACCCTACCCGTTCGCATCCTCGTCCGTCGTCCACCGTCGCAATGTCAGGACGTCTCATGGGTGGTGGAGGTAGCTTTTGCTGCAGCGCTATGCCGAAATCATGACCGAGGTCCAAGCCGTGGATACCTATTGCCAAGCCCACATTGCGGTGGGACAACCTCTGAGCTCTCTAGGTCAAAGCTGAGACAACTCGGAGATGGAGGAGGAGGGCGGCTGTAGGATCAAGAAGAGGGGTCTAGAGGGAGGAGGGGGGGGGGGTAGACCCTTCATAGGTCAAAGTAGCACTTTTTAATTTCCCCTAAGTTGTAGTTGAAATTTGCACATGTTAAGGCGCATAAGGGGCATTCTACACAAGCATGCGAAGATTATGAGTAGTGGAAAGAGTAAAGCATGCAAGTGTAAGAATGTAAAAGGGATGGGAGTTGGAAAGTGCAAACGCAATGGAGACACGGAGATTTTTGGCATTGTTCCGATATGTGGTTCTATCATACATCCACGTTTATGGAGAATTCAACACATGGAGGGTAACAGCTACGTGAGTCTGCGAAGGGCTCCACCCATAAAGGGTCCACGAAGAAGCAACCTTGTCTATTCCACCATGGCTTACGTCCATGAAGGACTAGCCTCACTCGGGTAGACCTTAACAAAGTAGGCGATCTCCTTGCCCTTACAAACTTCTTGGTTCAACTCCACATCATGTCGAAGGCTCCCAACCAACACCTAACGAATCTACAAGACACCACTCTCCAAAAGGTAATAGATGGTGTGTAGATGATGAACTCCTTGCTCTTGTACTTCGAATGATAGTCTCCTCAACACTCAATCTCTCTCTCTCTCAAAGATTAGGCATGGGTAGGATGAGGATTGGAGTGGAAAGCAAATTGAGGAGGCTAGAAATCAAGGTTCAAATGTTAGGAATGGAATCTCTTGATCTCAACACATGAGTAGGTGGTTCTCTCTCAAAAAATGAATGGTGGAAGTCGTGTTTCGTTCTGATGGCTCTGCTTGAGGTAAGTGGGGGTGGAGGGGCATAAATAGGCAGTATCTACCAAAGATCCAGCCGTTACAAGTCTTTAACCCAACTCCGTGGCACCGATATGAAAATCTCGTTGAGACCGACTAGTGCAAAAGACTTGACCGTTAGTGTTTTCGGTGAGACCGATTATACCATCTCGGTGAGATCGAAGTGCAATGGCTAGGGCAAAGCCACGTATCAGTAATTCTGATCGTTTTGTCTCGGTGATTCCGAAATGAAACGACTTCATCACAGAAACTTGGCACGGCCTTCTCGGTGGGACCGAGAACCGATTCGGTCAGACCGATAGGTTAGGGTTTTGGCTATTGCAGTGGGATGATTATCTCAGTAGTTTTGGAACAGATTGTATTGATGGGACCAAAATGATGATTTAGGCTTTGGATAGAAGTGTTTGTGGGAAAGTGATTGAGGGTTTTTGGAGCAATATCACTGATCACTTTGAGCAACAACCTCATCAACAATACCTCATCCCCTTTTAATAGTATTGGCTTTCCTAAGGGACTCAAAGTGACCTTCTATCACTAAACCAAAAATGTAGAGTCTTGGGGTAGCCTGATCTTGTTCTTCACATTTTGAAGGGGTCCACATCCTCATGTCCTTGCCATGCCACTATTGGACATCTGGAATATTCTAGGTAAAACTATAAGTCCAACAATATGTATGTTGGCATTAATTACCAAAATCACCAAGGGAGCAAGTGTGCTTTCAGCGCGACCCATGTCGATGGTGGAGATTGAGATGGAGGAGGCCGAATAGGAAGAGGAGCAGGCGCCCGCGTGAGTGCAGGAGCCGCCGGTTTTTGAGTTCAACATGCTACATGTGGAGCAACACTAGAACTAGGTGTTGGTGGAGGCGAATGAGGAGGAGCAGACACCCTGGCCGATTAAGGAACCCCCGATGTCTGTGCTCCAAGTTTTGCAAGAAGAGCTGCGGTACAACCTCTTGCTCCTTGAGGAGCACTGGTTAGTGGAGGATCAACACTTGGCAGAGCGCGCGTCCGAAGATGCCTTCGCGACCATGGTTACGACAGACCTGGGTATCATCAATGAGAACCAGGTGGTTCTCAATTCCATGCACAACGCTCACATCATCCAGTACAATATCTGGCAGCTCCACGTCAACGAGATGGAGCACAACCTTCTATTCAAGGGACTGGTGGCAGAGGGTGACGACGCGTCAGACCAGCACGAGGACGATGCCAACCCTACACGTGTTGATAGCTCTGCGTCGTTCACGCTGGCCCGCGACAACAATGAGGTGGGACCGTCCGACATGGGGTCGTCGACCTCACCTCCGATGGCGATGACAAAGTGTATGACGACGGTGACGAGGAGTATATTTAGTTTTTTAGATGTTTTATTACTTGTTTTTAGGGCCTTTTACTATGTAAAATATTTTCTGAAAATCAATGCAAAACCAATGTTGTGGTCTTTTGATGCCTATGGTTTGATGACCGGCTCCTTTTCCGTTGTCCGGGCACATCCACTAACATTTGGTGGTGTCCATTTGGGGAGACATGAGCATGGTGGTGACTTGAGTCTCCTGAGCCGCCCAGGAAGACACGTGAGTCAGGGGAAAACAGGGTATCCTCTAGCCCAGAAGATTAGTATCTTATTTTTTGAACACAACATGAATCGAATTATGTACTCTAGATTCATAATATAGGAACCAAAACATGGGAAACTTTTCAAGCGTCCTTTGGATGCAAGACAGTAAATGTATTGGATTTGTGGACACAAGGAGAAGAACATGACGTAAGACCGTATGATTTTTTTTCTGGAATTTCTATGGAATAACCAACTCTATAGGAGTTTCAAAGAAATCTAAAGATATCATTTACTTTGTCCCAATGCTACCACATTGTAGTTTTCACTGTAGGAATCTTACCCTTCGGTATCCATATTTTTCCACTGTTCAAAATAGGGCTATTCCACATGACCATCTTCTTACTTGGAGAGGATCGCGAGGTCCTATCGATGTGAAATGCACAGTATTATTTGAGCATTTTCCTACACTTTGCTACATACTAGACATGCATTTTTCGAGTTTTTTTTCCACAAGATCTCTTTAGGTCCTATTCTAAAGCCACGACTTTTCAAGGAAAACCTGGAGGTGGCTACCCTAATAAGGAGAGGTGAAGCTTTAGGTTAGTCTGTTGCCAGCTTATGGTGTAACCTTTTTACTAATGAGAAATGACAAACACTAATCTAATAAAGGATATGACGAATTTCATCCAGACTCTTCTATACCAGCTCTTCAATAGAAGGGGATCTAACCTCAAATGAAACACATATCAGGATTGTCACGCGACCGTAAGGAAACAACCACCGCCGCCCAAACACTAAACCACCGCATACTATCTCTCTATCCCTACTTACCCTCACGTCTGCTAGAAAGTACTGTAGCTAGGCTAAGTCCCGATATGATAGCCTTTGGTGGCGACATGCGATCTACGGGGCAATGACTAGAGGCAGAGGCTATGACTATGCAACGATGTGAGTGGAGTTTCTGGCCTGGCCAATGCTCTCTGGTGGCAAGGTGCTGACGACCGCAATCATGTCTGCAAGTATGTGGGCAACAGTGGTACCCTTCTGCGTCCGAGTGTGGTGGGCCTCAACTCGGACGCACGGGTGGCGCCGGGGTCCTATGCTGTTAGGCGGTTGACGATGGTCGCCGAAGAGCTGGAGGCTCTCAGACTTTCAGTTCCAAGGCAATGGTGAGTATGTTAGCCGAGCGATCCCGTCGCCATAGGCGAGGACGCTGAGCAAGAGGATAGTGTGGGGCTGCTGGAGCGTCCCAAATTGGGATTTTGGTAGTGTTGGCGACTTCCCTCCATTGTTAATCTTCGTTGTATGTGAACGGTCAACCTTTTGCGTGAAGGCTTGACCACTTTCTTATGCAGGCATGGTGTTCACTTGGGTGGCATCTCATATTAAGACCGTGTTGTCCATGCAGTTGCTGGTATAATGAAAAGTGATGATGATAATCCATGATAACCTCGATTTTGTGGCACTTCTCGACTACCCAGTCTTGAGCCATGAGGTGAAGACCCTTGGTCTAATCCTAGTTGGTTATATATAGTTGGCAATGTTGGTGTTTTTGTGATGTTACCTTGTTGAAGACATTGCTCGGACTTGGTCTTTAAGGTGAAAACCCAGGATCTGGCCTTCGGTGGTAGAATTCGGCAACATATCATTTTAGTGGCATTCCCTTCCAGTTGTCCTTGTGAAATCAAGAGATGGTTGGTGCGGATGATCATTGACGTAGTTCGTCGATTGCTGGTTTGATCGCTTTGGAGTTTTTTTTAACTTAGGGATAAGTTGGTATTGTACACATTTGCTCTTTGTCGGTGCGATTCTTTGTGTGTGTGTGTGTGTGTGCGCGTGGGCGCGCACGCGCGTGTGTGTACATTGATGTTGACTGTGTGATCCTAGTCATGCAAAGGTCGAGTGTGTGTTCATTGTATTTGTATCCCGTTGATGCTTCATTTCGAGTTAATACAATCCACACTTTACCAAAAAAGGGAAATGATGCAAGTCAAATATCTTTTTTCTACTCTTAACCAGATTATCTCCGGTGGTCAATTTGTTAGAGAAAGGAGCCATGAAAAAGGTGAACTCTAATAGGATAAGAAAGCTTCGAGACATCATGAACAAATTAAGAAAGATGCTACTGGAAAACACATCATAAACAATAGTGGAAACTTATATCCAACAATTTTGATAATATCACACTAAAATAACAGATGATGCTTTCCTTGTTCTAGCGTATAGTATGAAATAGGCAAGTCAAATCGCTTAATCTCTGACTCTTTGTGAGATCTCTATTGATCAATTTGTGTAGAGAAAGTAGTTAGAAGAAAGCACGAACTACAATGGGATTAGAAATTTAAGCTTCAGCATGATCATGTCAAGAAATAATGCCACTAGAAATCGCGACATGAAAAGATTGGACATGATTGACACATAATGAGTTCGTCATCCAAATTATGATTTCTTATTTATTGGTAAAGGCCAAAGTTTGAGGAATTTCGAACAATATCATAACACACGCATAACAATACCGATCTACAATACAATGACGAAACCTGATTTTAAGCCCAAAACCGTTCAGAACATTAGAAATGACACATTCAGTTAACAATATATACCACCCATTTTTCGTTATCGCACTCACCAAAGTTCCAGCTTCTCAATACATTTTGAGAAGGGCGAATCATAATCTAGCTAGATTGAATAAATAAACACATATGGGTCCTATGTGGCATGTACATTTATGATAAAATTGCCATATTTAATCTAGCTAATCTAACATCATAAAAAAATACATATCCAGAATATCCAGTAAGCCAGTAAACACACATAGATTCAACACCTTATTTCAGCGACAATTATGCAACTATTGGAACTCGCTTACTCATTGTTATCCCAAGTTCCCAACCAGTTGCCAAAGCAAGACATGTCACCAAGCACATATGGATGGCAGAAAGTTATTCTGTTTTCTTTCTTTCTTTCTTTCTTTCTCCTGCGTTCCAGAGCATGTTAAACTAGTTATTGCCGCGTTGTGAACATCACAAATTATATCCCAGCAAGCATATATAACCTGTTAATTTCAGACAGCACATCGACCTCTCTGTATACTCGTACATCATTACACCGTCTGGTGGCGCTGAAAACATGCATGCATCGTCGGTGCGAGCTTGATCTTAATGAACTTTCCGGTGCATGTCTGATGTCTCGCAGCAGTACCGGAGGAAAATTGACCAAGTTAGATCGGGTAGAACTACAGGAAAAGTTGCGGGCCGCTTGTACCAACTCCGGCGAACACATTCTGAAATCGAACTGTTCTATTTGGATGATGACATTTCCATATATCTGATCCGTGCAACAACCTGCAGCAGAAGTATTTGTCTGCAGCCTGATTAGTCGTCAGATGATAAGCTCGATGGTGGTTTAATCGGAAAGGAAACCACGTATAGGCGGTTGCAAGAAATGGAACTCTCCCACGACCGGCTGGCATGGAGGCACTTCTAGAACATTCCATTCGCCCCCCGCCATTGTTTCTGATCCCAGCAGCTCGATCCTCATCCGTCCTGTGGGGTGCAACAGATTGGAGTATTGGACTCGTCTAAATCAACGAAACCAGTATGAAGGGGCACGAGTTGTATCGCACGCAGACGCCGCCGGAGCAAGAGACTGCGATGACTGGCCAGCGGCTCCGGCCGCCAGCACCATATCTATTGATCTACAGGACCAAAGTTCTACCACGCACACACAGAAGCAGCATTTCCGCTGGAAATTGGGCTCGCAGATCAGTGCACTGCATGTCGTCGTTGCCCGAATCAAACAAACACGACACCAAATTTCACGAATCGATCGATCTTTCAGCGAATCGCACCCGCACTCGCATAATAAATTGCGAAAATTGCTTGGACGCAGGCATCGATCGGCGGCGCTACCAAGCCGAATCTATCTATGGCCGGAGCTATCATCCTCGTCGCCGTGGAGACCATCGATCTGCAAGGGCGACCGATTCGGCCGAGATCCAGCCTAGCCAGCTAGCACCACAGTACGAGACGAACCAAATTAACCAATTCAGTTCGGAATTCAGAAGCCGCCATGGATGGATTCAGCTCCGAACAACAAGTAAGTCTTATTGCAAAGATGAAGCTTTTACAGCGAGATCGATAGCGATAGCGACTCCTCCTCCCGGCGAGAGGAAGGAGAGGACTGCAGGCCCGAACAACGAGCTACCCCCTAGCAACCACGTGAATTACAAGAAGGTCCCTCTCCCCTCTCATCTCTGCTTGCCTATTCGTTCTTCTTGTTCTTCGGGCTGCTCCCACTGCGACCCCCAATTTCCTCCGTCGCGGCATAGATCTCAGTGATCAAGCGGTAGCGCTTCACCCTGCGCTGGCTCCCGGCCACCTCGTTCTCCTCTTCTTCCTCCCAGTCCACGCAACCACCAAGAATTACGGCGCCAGGAGACGGCGCCGCTGGCGGGGGCGGGGCGTTCACCGAGCGCTGGGAGGAGGAGAAGGGGGCGCCCGAGGGAGCCACGGAGGTGGCGACCGGGCGGGTGCGAGGGGCGCCCGAGGAGGCGCTGCTCCGGCGGAGGTGGAGGAGCTGCTCGGCCGCGGCGAACTCGGGATCCGTGAAGGCCTCCGCCCCCGCCGGCGCCGCCGCGTCGGCCCTCTTCGTCTTGGGCTCCGGCTCCATCTTCCCCTTCGCCCGTCCTGCCTCGCGCTGTAGGATTTTCATTGACGATTGGTGTGGCTGGGTTGCCATGGACGCGCGCGTTGGCTAATTTCGTCCCTTTCTAGTCTCGTCTTTCTTTGGTTGCTATACTAGTTAATTTCCCTTGTCCTTTTCCTCTTGCTTTTGGGAAAGAGACTTGGATTTTATTTCTCCATTTTTCCTTTGATTTTCTGGATATGTCTCAATTATTTGTCTAGGTAGCTTTGCATAAATGCCATTATGGTCTCAAATCGATTTGGCCCAACACATGTAATTTCCGTTGAGCCGCATTCTAGTGTAAAACGCGTGACACATCGTGAGCTGTCCGGTCGATCCAGTGCATAACCCGTTCAACCGGGTTTGTCCAACACGTCGCCAGATCAGACATCCATTGGCATATCACGTTGGAGGTCCTTACATGTCGTATGTATGAACACACTACATTTATCAGTTACCATTACTTTTTGGCATGATCTATGACATGTATATGTAACTTGTTTTCGGTCTAGTTTCATGCTCATTTTTACCGTTGCAAATTCACACAAACGGTTACCAAAGATAGGTCTAAAAACAATATTTTACATAACAATGATGTACTCTAAATTTTGCTCATCACTGGTAGCTTCACACCAATAACAAGAACATCAGTTCAACAAAGCCTTTAGTGCTGCACGTAAATGCTAACTATTGAAGGATTTTTTATATAGAAAATACAGAATACACCAACATACATATAGTTTATTCAATACAATTGATATGGTAAATATAATTTATAAAATCCGCAATACATAGTTGATGGTGCAGATTATGGTCGTATAATGGACAAAGGGGATGGTGGAGGCCGGATCTTGTCGAGGTGGATATGCTTGCCGCCGCGGAGCTATGGATGAGCACGAGGAGCCACCACCATTTCCATGGAAGATAGGAGGTCGAAGCTCGGGGATGCCGTCATCGAGGATCTAAGACCAGTGGTGTGCTGTTTATTTTCTAATGTGGTACCAGTTGTCATGGGTGTATGATGGATAGCTAAATTTGTTCCGAGCGGTTTACAAGTAGCAAATTAGGATGGCTACACAAGAGAGATAAAGATTAATGCAGGTTCGGACCCTCCCTAGAGAGGTGATACCCTACTCCCACTACTGTGATGTATTGCACCATGTGTTGGCCCAAGATCAAAGAAATCTTGGCTAGGGTTCTTGATACAAGGTGTGCCATCCACGGCGGCAGAGTTGGGAGATAAAGGGTTAGGTGTGGAACCCTAGATCTCAATGGTGTGTAGAATGATATGAGAAGATAGAAAGGCCCCTAACATGCCTTACATACATGGTCAAGTTCTAGAAACATGGCTCGAGTAAGTTTAGAAGTTGGTGAATGCTACTGGGTCGCGCCGGACCCTGACTAGTTCAGTGAGCTGGTTGTTTGCCATGTACCTCAAGATGGTTGAGGCGTCTCACCAAGAAGGTTAGTCTGAATCGTCAGTCTAACCCATGTCAAAGTTGCTGGGCTGGCTTTCGGCCTTGCTATCCATATCCGTGTGTTGTGGCCTCATCAGTAGCCCCTAGAGTCCTTCACGATCTGACTACCTTCCCTTGTGGTTCCCGAGCAAGCCGCCTTGGAGCTTGCAAAGAGATTGTGAAGGACCAACTAGTGTCACTCTAGGGGAGTACATACTACTCTTTCTACGACGAGAACCAAGGCTAAAGTGGTCTGATGTCGAGTGGTTCAACATCCATCCAACAACCTAGTGAAGAAGCAATACAGTCGCCCTCCACTCTGTGTCTGAATGGTTTGGACCATGGAAGTCAACCATTAGAACGCATAACTGGAGTACCAGAGTCTAAGAGCGGCTCAGTTCTTGGCTTTTGGACCACTGGAGGCGTACCAAGATAACACCGATCGAGGTGCATCTTGGTGAGCATGAAGCCACTTGAGGCTTGCTGCTGCCGAGTTCCTTGTCAGGTGGATGCTGGAGAGCGAACCGCCCATGCCGTTCCATCGATTTTCCAACAAACAGTTGCGTGGAGGGGGAAATATTCCCACAATCTCCACATCTTCAGTCAATTGGGTCTGAAAATGGAGTAGTCTGTTGTCTGGGGTGTCATGGATGTCATTGAATGTGTCACTTGACTTTCTAGAGGTCTACTTTCTCCAAACCAGGAAGATTTTGGGCCCCCAAGTGCAAGGGTTGTGGCAAGCAACCATTTACCTCAAAGTGGATGACCTTAAGGCTAATCAAACATGTAGGAGTTTGTGACATAACCAATGATAAACACTTGCACACAAAAAAGAAAACCTCCTTAGCCCCAAACAAAACTAGAGAGGTTTTCAATCTCACTAGGCTGGCTAGTTACAAGGATTAAATGCACAAGTGTATGGAAGTTTAGATTGTAATGGACTAGTAAAACAAGGAATTGTAAAAGAGAGCGTTGATCGAGGTTGAAAGAAATAGGAATAAGAATGGAGCAGGATCCATCGGTTTACTAGTTGTTCCTCTCGCAAAGATAACATTGTGTGGTAAAAAAAATTACAATTGTGTATGAACTAAATTGTAATTTTTATGACTATGATTATCCACTACATAACTACCCATGAGCATCACGTCCAAACATCTATAGAACATTACTCCACCCAAGTACACTATCAAACATGCATCTTAAAGTATTAAGTAAAAGATGTACTGCATTAAGTGTGATGACATTAAGTAGATGATATATTTTCTAAACCCTGGGTTCAAAGAACAACTCCGCAATCATCCTTTTATCCCTAGTGGCAACAACATAATACAAGCCTTTTCCACTTCCCATCATTGTGGTATATTACTTACAAGATTAAACCCAACTATTATACACAACTCCCTCCAGCGAGATCAAATGCCAAACTCGGCCAAAGAAAGACAAATATATCGGAGATCATATATGAAATAAAATTATGCGAGGTTTCGAACCAAATAGACCTCAAAGGGATTCATCAATAACTCTGATCATAAAGTGAAAATTCATCACTCTGCAACGAATATACTAACCTAGTACATTAGATGGATCACAATCATGTAGGACAACCCACGTGGTCTTTTTATTGACAATCAAGGGAGAGAAAACCATCTAGCTACTGCTATGGAACCTTAGTCCAAAGGAAACTACTCATGGGCGATCATGGTGATCTTCAAGTTGATGGAGATGGTCACCGTGATGATTTCCGTCTAGGAGTATCGGGAAAGGCCTCCAGATTGGATCGCCATGGAACATAAAGGTGCGGTTGCGAAAAAAATAACTCCTCGATATTTAAGGGTTTTGAAGCGAACGAAAAATATAGGGACTGAGAGGTGGTGGAAAGGAGGTACAACGGACCCACACACCCCCTCAACGTGCCACTGGTCGTGTGGAGGATGCCGGCCCCCCTCTGGTTGGTCCCGAGCCCTCCAGAAGTTTCCCAATGAAAAATAACTTGTGGTATTTTTTGGGAGTCGTGCAAAAAATTCATTTCCCTGTAAATCCATAAACATGTAGAACACAACAGCCGGCACAAGGCACTAAGTTAATAGGCTAGTCCAAAAAATGATAATAATAGTTTCGAAAGTATTCCAAAATGATATAAACATAGCATCAAACAATAAAAATTATAGATATGTTTGAGACACCAACATTCACAAGCTTAAATCCCTATTCGTTCTCGAGTAGGTAGATGATAAGATAATAATTTTGATCTTAATCTCGACTAACATGAACTATAATCAATATGATGTAATTAAGTTTTACTTTAAAGAATATCGTGGAATAATCTATAGTTGATACAAAGCAAGTAACATCAAAATGTGCAAATAAATTATTATTGCATTTCACAGATCAATGCTTTCATACTGATGACCCACAAGTATAGAGAATAAATCATGGAAAGTAAGAGTGTCGATCCCAACGAGGAGCAAAAATAATTGATAGGCAGTTCTCAGCAAGGTTTCACTACAGGTGCTGTAAGATAGTTTTGATAGCAAGATAAATAGTGACAAGGTAGCAAGTAAGAATAGTAAGAAAGTGCAACAAGTGGCCCAATCCTTAATTGTGCTTAGAACAGGCCGATGGTGTTTCTTATAGTCACTAAAATGCTCTTCAGGACACACTGCTACTTGTGAGTGTCAAACAGACCCCACCCCTACTAGCTCCGGCGATCGTCGGAGATCTGGAAGAGTGTATATGAGAGGGAGAGAGTTTTGCGCTGCCGAGCTGCGTGCAACTTTTCTGGCTTTTTCTGTATTTATTCAGAGCTTACAGGATCCAACTGAACAACGAGAAAAACGGGCGCGATCGGGTCACGAGTGCTGCCATCCCAGCACTCCCCACTGGTCTCCCATCATGGCACCGTGACCGTTCAGTCATGCCATCCCACGATCAGGTCAAGGCCCTGCAATCCTAGCCAGTTACTCCGAGGCGCAGCTCGGCTTATCGCTGACGAAAACTGAAGAAACTAAAGCTACTATCAAAACTGAAACTTTTGACATCTAAAACTCTACAGATACTGAAACTGAAGATTACAGCAACAATCACCCCCTAATCTGAAAGTTGAGGGAGCCAGCTCGACCATACCAATGCTCGATCGCAGCTGCTGCAGCCGAACACGCCGAGTGACTTCGTAAACATATTTGCCAGCTGATGTTTTGCTGCTACGAACTCGAGCTCGATATTCTTCTTCTCCATGCAGTATCTGATGAAGTGGTACCTAAGCTCAGTGTGCTTAGATCAGTCATGCATGATTGGATTTTTGGCCAAAGATATCCCTGATTTGTTATCCACCTCGAGCTTCACCACTTCAGTCCCTGTCTCTCTGAACTCGCGAGCCATCATGAGAGCCAGATAGCCAGATAGGCCGCCGTGGTCCCAGCCAAATACTTGGATTAACAGCTTGAGAGGGTCACGATCTTCTGCTTCTATGATTGCTAAGTCATTGCGCCACTTTCAAAGAGGAGCAGGGTGCTAGAGGTGCTCTTTTGATCGTCGATGTCGTTGCCCATGTCACTGTCATTATATGCAACGAGTCGGGATGTGCCCTCTCCTCTAGCATACATGCACCCCAGCTAGAGTGTGCCGGCGATGTACCTCATAATGTGCTTGACGCCGGTGAAGTGTTGTTCTGTTGGAGCCTCGATGAACCGCGACATGTATCCGACAGAGATAGTCAGATAAGGGCGTGTGTGCACCAAGTAGCGCAGACTGCCGATGATGCCGCGATACTCTATCGCATTAATAGCCGGTGCCGTGCTCTTCTTGGGCAGCTTGAAGTGAGGCTCCATCGGCTTGTGGCACACCTTGCATCCCACCATGCCACTCTTCTCCAACAGCTTCAACATACGTGCTTTGAGCGATGACAATGCCGCTCGCGCTCTGCTTCAGCTTGATCCATATATAGAAGCTTAGCAGACCAAGGTCAGACATCTTGAATAGACTCTGCATCTCACCCTTGAACTTCTTGTCGCCTCAGCATCTGACTCGGTGATCACCAGATCGTCCACATACACGCCGACGATAAGCCACAAGGTCGCCATGCCCCAAGAGTACACGACGTGCTGTGACAGACACCACGTGAGGCCCAACTCGCCCAAACACACGTCCAACTTTGTGTTCCAGGCCCTGGGCGCCTGCTTGCGCCCATAGAGAGCTTTGTCCAGATGAAGCACTAAGTGTTCCTTGCCGGCGACGATGAACCCAGGCGGTTGTTGCACGTACACCTCCTCTTCAGGCTCACCGTTCAGGAAAGAGGACTTGACGTCCATGTGGTGCACCACCCAGCCCGCATTCACTACGAGGGCCAACATCACCCGTACTGACTCAAGACGGGCCACCATCATGAGCACCTTGTCGTAGTCGACCCCGTGCTGCTGCACGTAGCCCTTCACCAACAGACGAGCCTTGTGCTTGAGCACCTCTCCATGGGCGTCCTTCTTGACCTTGCAGACCCATTTTAATCCAATTGCACGATGCCCAGGCGGGAGCACGACGAGGTGCCAGGTTTGGTTGTCCTCGATTGAGGCAATCTCCTCGATCATGGCTCGCTGCTGGCTCGCCTCCCGTTCCGCCTCAATGAACGAGACCGACTCCTTTGGGGCCAGGAAGTGTAGCTCCCCGTCACTTTTCGATGCAGCTCTCACATCCAACATGTTCTCCATCATGCGGAAACGGTGTTCGTGCGCCACATCATCAGCCGTGTCGAGCATGTCACTGAAGGTCGACGGCGGAGAGACAAATTCCACGCCCGCCTGGCCTGCTGAGGGTGGAGAGGGTGGTGCTGGCGTGGCCGTAGGTGACAGCAGCGACGTGGGTGAGGGCCGTGGTGATGTACCCCCGTCGATCGGCGCTTCTGAGCTGCTAGGCGCCAGGTGTTCGACAACAAATGTGTTGATGCCGCTGCAAGTGTTTGCGGCGCCCTCCTCTCCTGTCCAGTCCCAGCGCCCGCCCTCGTCAAAAACGGACACACGGGTGATGTGCACGCGCCTTGTTGCAGGGTCGTAGGCTCTGTAGCCCTTAGTCCCTTGCTCGCAGCCAATGAAGATCATAGGCCAGTGATGTCGCTTGAAGCGACGTCGGTATTTCTCCGAAGAGGAAGGGATGATGCAACACAACTACGGTAGGTATTTCCCTCAGTGATGAGACCATGGTTATCGAACCAGTAAGAGAAGCACGCAACACTATGTAAACGGTACCTGCACACAAACAACAAATACTTGCAACCCAGCGTGTTAAAGGGGTTGTCAATCCCTTTCGGGTAATAGTGCCAAAAATTGTAAAGTTGACGGGATAAAATTGTAGTAGATTGAAAGATGCAAATAAAAGCAAATAATACGCAGCAAGGTATTTTTGGGTTTTGATAATATAGATCTGAAAATAAAAGTTGCAAATAAGGAAAAGGAAATGGCAATATAGATCGGAAAGTATATTATAGGAAAATAGACCCGAAGGGCGAAGATTTCACTAGTGGCTTCTCTATGGAGAAATAGCAACGGTGGGTGAACAAATAACTGTTGGGCAATTGATAGAAGAGCAAATAATTATGACGATATCCAAGACAATGATCATGTATATAGGCATCACGTCCAATATTAGTACACCGACTCCTACCTCCATCTACTACTATTACTCCACACATCGACCGCTATCCAGCATGCGTCTAGTGTATTAAGTTCATGGAAAAATGGAGTAATGCAATAAGAACGATGACATGATGTAGACAAGATCTATTCATGTAGGAACAAACCCCATCTTTTTATCCTTAATAGCACTGATACATGCGTGCCTTGCCGCCCCTTCTGTCATCGGGAAAGGACACCGCAAGAGCAAACCCATTACAAAGCACCTCTTCCCATTGCAAGGTAAATAGATCAAGTTGGCAAAACAAAACCCAAATATCGGAGAAGAAATACAAGGCTGTAATAATCAAGAATGGATATTAAATCAAGGAAAATCTGATCATAAACTCTCAATTCATCGGATCCCAACAAACACACCGCAAAAAGTCATTACATCAAATAGATCTCCAAGAGACCATTGTATTGAGATACAACGAGAGAAGAAGCCATCTAGCTACCGCCTACGGACCCGTAGGTTTGTGGTGAACTACTCATGCATCATCAAAGAGGCAGCAATGAGGATGATGAACCCCTCCGTGATCGTGTTCCCCTTCGACAGAGTGCCGAAAAAGGGCTCTAGATTGGATCTCGTGGTTCTGGAACTTGCAGTGGCTCGAATAAAATTTCGTCGACTCCCCCAGGGTTTTTGGAATATTGGGTTATTTATAGAGCGAAGAGGCGGTGCGGGAGGCCACCAAGGTGGGCACAAACCACCTAGGCGCACCAGGGGGGCCAGGCACGCCCTAGTGGGTTATGCTCCCGTTGGAGCCCCCCTCTAGTACTTCTTTAGCTCATCCTGTGTCTTTTGTCCGAGAAAAAATCTCCAAAAAGTTTTGCTGCATTTGTACATCGTTTGGTATTGATTTTCTACGATGTAAGAAACAAGCAAAAAACAGCAACTGACACTGGGCACTATGTCAATTGGTTAGTCCCAAAAATGATATATAATGATTGTAAAACATCCAAGAATGATAATATAACATCATGGAATAATAAAAAATTATAGATACATTGGAGACGTATTAGCCGGCTGCGGTCGTCGAGCTTCTTCGGGCCGGGCCGCGTGTTCTTGACGTGCACGAGGCACCGAAAGTGCGCAAGAAGTGCACATTCGGCTTGTGCCTGCGCCATGTCGCCAATTGCGTCGCGGCATCGTGACCGCCTCGGACCAGAATTTCCGTGGACGCTCTTTGCCTTCAGCAAGCTCCGGGCCATGGCCACCACCATTCCATTGTGCCGTTCGACCACGCCATTCTGTTGTGGCAAGTATGGTGCAATGAGATGTCGAGCAATGCAACTTGGCGCAATACGCCGTGAATTAGACCGGCGTGAACTTGCCGCTGATGGAAATATGCCCTAGAGGCAATAATAAAATGGTTATTATTATATTTCCTTATTCATGATGAAGGTTTATTATTCATGCTAGAATTGATTTTCTGGAAACTTAAATACATGTGTGGATACATAAACAAATACCGTGTCCCTAGTGAGCCTCTACTAGACTAGCTCGTTGATCAAATATGGTTAATGTTTCCTAACCATAGACATGAGTTGTCATTTGATAATGTGATCATATCATTAGGAGAATGATGTGATGGAAAAGACCCAGCCATTAGCATAACATATGCTTGTTTAGTTTATTGCTACTATTTTCTTAATGTCATATACATATTTCTTTGACCATGCGATCATGCAACTCCAGGATACCGGAGGAATACCTTGTGTGCTATCAAACATCACAACATAATTGGGTGACCATAAAGATGCTCGACATGTATTTCCGAAGGTGTCCATTGGGTTGGCATGAATTGAGGCTAGAATTTGTCACTCCGTATGACGGAGAGGTATCTCTGGTCCCTCTCGGTAATATATCATTACAAGAAGCTTGCAAGCAAAGTCACTAAGGAGTTAGTTGCGTGATGATGTACTACGGAACGAGTAAATAGACTTTTCAAGAACAATACTGAAGTAGGTATGGAGATACCGACGACCGAATCTCGGGCAAGTAACACACCGATAGACAAAGGGAATTACGTATGTTGTCATAATGGTTTGATCGATAAAAATCTTCGTAGAATATGTAGGAACCAATATGGGCATCCAGGTTCCACTATTAGTTATTGACCAGAGAAGTGTCTCGGTCATGTCTACATAGTTCTCGAATCCATAGGGTCCGCACGCTTAATGTTCGTTGACGATATAGTGTTATATGAGTTATATGATTTGGTGCCGAATATTGTTCGGGGTCCCGGATAAGACCATAGATATGAGGAGGAGCTCCAGAATGGATTGGAGGTAAAGATCGATTTATAGGACGATGATATTTGGACACCGGAAAGGTTTCAGATGTACCGGGTAGTCATCGGATCACCGGAAGGTGTTCTGGGAGGCCCTAGGAGGTTTATGGGCCTAATGGGCCAAGGGGAGACACACACCAGCCTACAAGGGAGCTGGCGCGCCCTCTCCCTGGCCGCCGTCCCTAGGGAAGGAAAAGGGGGAGGGCTAGCCCCTCCAACCTTCTCCTCCTCATGGGAGAAAGGAAAGGGGGGAGCCTCCCTCCCCTGCCTTTCCCCACGCTCCTAAGAAAGGCAAGGTGGGCGCTGCTAGGGCAAGGCCCAAGGTGGCCACCGACCACTTGGTGGAACCCTAGGCTGCCTCCCCTCCTCCCCCCCACCTACACACACACACACACACACACACACACACACACACACATATGTATGTATGTATGTATGTATGCATGTGTGTATGTATGTATGTATGTATGCATGTGTGTATGTATGTATGTATGTATGAGGGAGGGGGTGTCACACAACCCCACGATAATCTCTTAGCCGTGTGTGGCACCCCTCTCCATAGTTTTGTCCCTCGGTCATATCTTCGGAACTCATCCACTACTTCACCCGTCTTGCTGGATCAAGAAGGCGAGGATGTCACCGAGCTGAACGTGTGCTGAACGCGGAGGTGCCGTACGTTCAGTACTTGATCGGTTGGACTGCGAAGAAGTTTGACTACATCAACCATGTTAATAAACGCTTCCGCTTACGGTCTACGAGAGTACGTAGACACAGTCTCCCCTCTCATTGCTATGCACCTCCATGGATAGATCTTGCGTGTGCGTAACTTTTTTTGTTTTCCATGCAATGTTCCCCAACGGTGGCATCATGAGCCAAGTCCATGTGTAGATGATATGCATGAGTAGAACACAAAGGAGTTGTGGGCGGTGATGTTCATACTGCTTACCACCAACATCTAATTTTGATTCGGCGGTATTGTAAGATGAAGCGGCTTGGACCAACCTTACATTTCCACGTACACGAGACCAGTTCCACCGATAGACATGCAACTTGTTTTACATAAAGGTGGCTGGCGGGTGTCATTTTCTCTTACTTTGGTTGAATCGAATTTGACTACAGCCAGTCCTTGAAGAAGGTTAGAACAACAAACTTGATGTTGTGGTTTTTTGCCGTAGGTAAGAACAGTTCTTGCTAGAAGCCCGTAGCAGCCACGTAAAACTTGCAACAACAAAGTAGAGCACGTCTAACTTATTTTTGCAGGGCTTGTTGTGATGTGATATGGTCAAGACGTGATGTGATATATGTTGTTGTATGAGATAATCATGTTTTGTAATATCGACAACCGGCAGGAGCCTTAGCGTTGTCTATTAATTATTGTATGAAATGGAAGCACCATGTAATTGATTTACTTTATCACTATGCGTTAGCAATAGTTGGCGAGACGCCCGACGCAACGATGGAGATCAAGGTGTCGAGCCTGTGACGATGGAGGTCATGCATATGCTTTGGAGATAAAGATCAAAAGCACAAGATGTTGATGGCCTTATCATGTCACATATTTTGATTGCATGTGATGTTTATCCTTTATGCATCTTATATTTCTTAGAACGGCGGTAGCATTATAAGATGACCCCTTCACTAAATTTCAAGATAAAAGTGTTTTTCCCGAGTATGCACCGTTGCTAAAGTTCGTCGTTTCGAAGCACCTCGTGATGATGGGGCGTGATAGACTCTAAGTTCACATACAAAGGGTGTAAGCCAGATTCACACACGCATAATACTTGGGTCCTTGACGAGCCTAGCATGTACATACATGGTCTCGGAACATTGGAGACCGAAAGGTCGAACGTTAGTCATATAGTAGATATGATCAACATAGATATGTTCACCATTGATGACTTCCCCATCTCACGTGATGATCAGACATGGGTTAGTTCATTTATGACATAAGTAGCTTATTCATTTCAAAAATGGCATAATAACCTTGGTTCTCTCATAGATGTCATATAATTAGCTTATTTTCCTCCAAAATGGCATAATTACCTAAGTTAGATAGAAATGAGCTATACTTACATAAGTTGGCTCAAAATGGCATCATCACCTAGGTTAGCACAGAAATGACCTATACTTACCTTATTTTCCTGCAAATTGACATAATAAGCTTAGTTAGCTAAAAAATGTCATAATGACCTAAGTTAGCTCTAAAATGACACAAATAAGGAATAAGAAGAAGAAAAACAAGGAAGAGTTGAAAAGGAAAGAATATAAGAAGAAAGAGAAGAAAAAGAAAGAATAAAAGAAGAGGTGATGATGCCATTTTGAGCCAACGTATGTAAGTATAGCTCATTTCTATATAACTTAGGTAATTATGCCATTTTGGAGGAAAATAAGCTAATTATATGACATCTATGAGAGAACCAAGGTTATTATGCCATTTTTGAAATGAATAAGCTACTTATGTCATTAATGAACTAAATAAGCTAATTATGTCATTTTGGAGGTAACATACCCTCATCACAACAAATACGATCAAGATCGCAACTAAGGTACAATCGATCGAACGACATAATGATACCAAGCCTTATTATCAATGGCATATTTTCTAATCTTCTTAATCTTCAAGCGCATTGCATCCATGTTCATCTTGTGATCATCGACGACATCGGCAACATACAACTTTAATTTCATTTTTCTTCTTCAATTCTTTTCATTTTTCTTCCAAATACTCGTTTTATTTTTCAACTAAATTTAACTTCTCGACAAGAGGGTCGATGCAATTTCCGGTTCACATAACTCCTAGATAAAAATATTTCTATGTCAACTTGATGGCCACAATTGTCATAAATGCGAAATGCAACAAATAGTTATAAAAGAGAATATACCACATCCGAATCATAAACCGGGCGAGGCTCGAGGGGACGGATATCAAGACTATGGCACTATGTATAACAAACAATATTGCAAAGTAAGAAAATTGTACAAGTAACTAAATCATACATTCATACAAGTAACTATATAAATCAAGTACAACATAAAAAAATTGAATACCTAATAATAATCTTGATCGTCGGGTTTAATAAATGCTCTGGGATCAATAAATGCATCATCATCATCACTATCATGAATGAAGTGCTCATCGGGTTCAGCGGCATCAACGTTTGGAAGGCCACCTTTAAGTAATCGGTCAAGCATTGACAAATCATCCACAATAGTAACCTCTTCTTGTTCAAGCTCTTCTACTTCCGGCTCAAGGGTGAAGTCGGCTTCACTCTTGCTGTCTACTTCAATATTCTGGGGTGAAGTAGAGCGTTTCTTGAAGCATTTTTT
>LR738713.1:641195877-641217035 GCA_902687465.1 Secale cereale | reverse complement strand
GAGAGAGGGGTGGGTCCTGGGGGAGAGAGAAAGGCCGTTAGTTTGGATGAGCCACGGTCTTTGTCGTCCGCTAGAGGATGGCACAGAGCTTGGGGGTGTTGGCCGCTACATCGTTTCCCTAAAATGGACCCCACCCAAACTTTTTGCCGTCCACTAGCAGATGACAAAGATTCTTTGCCGCCTGCAAGCCGACGGCAAAGATTTGGCTGACAGCAAATTGCATCATTGCCATCAGCCTGTTCTTTGCCGTCTGCTTTTTGAACGCGGACGACAAAGACCTTCTTTGCCGTCCGCTAGTTGACTACAAAGAACTGGCAGCCAACAAATTCAGCCGACAAATTCTCTAATTCCAGTAGTGTGTAGCTCCCCTATTTTTGATACGGTCCTAGACAAAACTAAGTTAAAAGATGATGGTAGCGATAATGCAGACTGGGTCCATGATATGAGGATTATCCTCATTGCTGCATAGAAGAATTTTGTCCTTGATGCACCACTAGGTGAAAGACCTTTGCAAGAGCTAATGCATACGTTATGAACGTTTGGCAAGCTCGATCTGATGAATACTTGATATTTTAGTGCGCCATGCTTTACGGCTTAGAATCGGGGCTCCAAAGACGTTTTGAATGCCATGGAACATATGAGATGTTCCAGGAGCTAATATTGGTATTTCAGGCTCATGAGACCTCTGACAAGTACTTTTCCTACAATATGGAGGAGAATAGCTCTGCCAATGAACATGTTCTCATAATGTCTGGGTACTACAATCGCTTGAATCAAGTGGGTGTTAATCTTCCAGATAAGATAGTGACTGACAGATTTCTCCAAGTCACTATGACCAAGCTACTAGAGCTTCGTGATGAACTATACATATGCAAGGGATGACGAAGACAATTCCCAAAGCTCTTCTCAATGTTGAAATCGGCGGAGGTAGAAATTAAGATAGAACATCACGTGTGTATGGTTAAGAAGACCACTAGTTTCAAGAAAAAAGGCAAGGGAAAGAAAGGAAACTTCAAGAAGAACAACAAGCATGTTGTTGCTCCCGTGAAGAAGCCCAAAGCTAGACCCAAGCCTGATACTGGGTGCTTCTACTGCAAGGGTAATGTTCACTGGAATCGGAACTGCCCCAAATATTTGGCGGATAAGAAGGATGGCGAAGTGAACAAAGGTATATTTGATATACATGTTATTTATGTTGTTGCTCCCGTAGTAGCGCCTGGGTATTTAATACCAGTTCAGTTGTTAATATTAGTAACTCAAAACATGATTTGCAGAATAAACAGAGACTAGTTAAGGGCGAGGTGGCGATGTGTGTTGGAAGTGTTTCCAAGATTGATATGATCACCATCGCACACTCCCTCTACTTTCGGGATTAGTGTTTAGCCAAAATAAATGTTATTTGGTGTTTGCGTTGAGGATGAACAGGATTAGATCATGTTTATTGGAATATGATTATTCATTTAAATCAAAGAATAATTGCTGTTTAACGGTTTTCTTCCGTTAGGCATGGAAAACTGCCTATAATAGAAATGGCGTCCTCCCACCCACCCACCTCTCTCTCCCGTGACCTAGGCTCTCCGGCGATCTCCCAACCACGCCAGTGATTCCTAGATCTTCTCCACTCATCTGCTCCGGCGTGCTCCGATCTACACATCTATACCCATCTCCTATGGGTTCTTCTCGTGGATCAACGCTGGGTCTAGACTTTTCGGAGGGCTCGATCTTTGCATCTAGGGTTTTCAACTCTTGTGGTCAAACCATTCATCCCACGGATAACACACACCACTTTGTTATGGTGGTGTCTTTCAGCAGACATATCTTTCGTCTTAATGAGGACTCAGTGGCGGCTGCATTAGAATCAGCCCTTGGAGGTTCTGCCATTGATCTCATGGTTTCTCATATCAAGGACAAGGTATTTTCGTTCTGTGTTTCCTGCAAGAAAGTTGGTCTCTATATTCTACAGCTACGTTCTTTTGCATGCATGCATTTCAAATGCTATTTTCATCTCTGGGGGCATGGAGGCCCTAACTGGCGTCGGGAATTTGAAATCTGGAAGAAGGAGTGTGACGCAGAATGGATCATTGTTAGTCCCTCTAAAAAGCGTGCTACTCTTGGTCTTCTTGCTATGCATAAACCCCCCGCTAAGTCATCCCTACGATCGGGTTCTTCTTCGGGGAGAAAGATTTCTTTTGCCACATTTCAGCAATACCCAGCTTGTCGGGGTTATAGGTATCCTGCTACACAAATATGTGTTGATACTGTTGCTGAGGCAGGTTATGACATTAATCCACGTGAACGTGTCATTATCACCTCGCCGCCGGCGACCAATCTTCAGTGGACGGTGGCTACGCCGCCTATCTCTTTTGGAACTATCAACGTTCCGGCTAAAATCACGACCGTCATTTCAGGATCGGATCAAACTGCATCTGTTAGGGATTTTCTTGCTCCCCAAGTTTCGGCCACATCCTCTCTGGATACACCTCCCGTGGAAACCCAGCTTACTCCCTCGGCCCAGCAGGAGGTTTTGGATTTGGGCGCCCAGTAAGTCCATGATTCTACTGTGGCCCTTTTAGACTCCGGTACCGCTGCTCCTTTGGAGAACAATGCCCAGGTTTCCTTGGATAATAATCTCCCAGATACATATTCTGCTACGGATGATGATTTCATTGATGATATGGTATTTCAAGTTTGGAAGTGCAGGAATTGTCTCTCGATGAAACACGCAACGGCCTCGTGCACTAATCAGATACGTTGTCGTAATTGTTTCCGCCTGGGTCATAGGGCAAAAGGATGTTCTGGCTCTGCACCTTCTCCTACCTACAAGTGGGTCCCACGGGTCAATATTGAGCCTCAAATCCAATCTAAGGATATTTTATCGCCTGCCGCTTCGATTTCCCTCCCAACCGGCCTCCCTAGGTCTTTGTCCAGTCCCATCGCGCCTGCCACACCGTCGCCTCCACCATTGCCATCCGAGCCGCCGCCCATTACTCCACCACAGCCTTCATCGCTGCTGCCACCCCCACCTCCTCCAACAACCACTGCTCCGCCACCTCCACCATCCGCCATGGCTAACTTCGAGCTTGACCCTGTGGACTTCCTCCCGCCGGGTTTCGACATCATCGACGGGGGCCCCTTGAGACTCCCACGCGCTTTCTGCTCGCCAGCGGTGGCTCCTGACCGGCAAAACGAAGCTTATGCAATTGCCATTGTCGAGCCTGCACCACTTCAAGCTGAGGTTCCTCTTTTCCGTAACTTGGTCAGTGAGTTCGTAGTCAACAATCTTGGGCGCGCAGTGCTAGATGCCGAACCTTGGATTCAGGGGGTTGGGCTTTTCTGTTTTCGCAGCGCAGTTGCTCGGCAGACCTTAGTGGATCATCCGCCCTTCGATCTTGGCAATGATCGCTTTGTCCATTTCTTACCCCATGATGAGGGTATTAACTACCGTGCTGTTCAAGGTTTTCGCCGGGGTTGGATTATGTTATTTGGGATTCTGCTCGACTACAGAAGAACTGCCTATATTGCGGACGCCATCAATTCGTTCGGCCGCTTCCATTACTGGCATCAGGAGGACCCAGTACTTGCTCACACTTTGGCGTATGTGTCTTTCCCTGCACCCTCTTTAGTGCCGCGAGATATAGTTTACCGGGAATACTCTGATTTCGGAGGCGCCCGAATCTCATGGACTGCCCCAGTCTACATTTTGTCTGCGGATTTTGCTGATGTTTTACCTGCTGATGAAGACCCAATGCCAGTCAATGGTAATCCTCACCCCCTTCCGGGTCAGATGGTGTTTGAAAATTATAATTGGGTTATGCCTGAATTCCCTGAGCTCGGTTGGAATGACGTGCCGCCCCCAGCTGATGAGCAGCACCATGGTTTCCAGCATCAACCAGTTGACAACCTGGAGCAAGTGCTGGACAACCAGCTTGAGGAGGAGCCATCCCAGGAGTCTATGATTCTGCAGTTGTCCGAGGATTCAATTAACAATGAAGATCATGCTGCTGATGTTGTGGTGTTTCAACCACCTTTGGTGCCGCCTCCCCTTCAGATTAGTATGGTTCTGACAGTTTTTGGGCCTGAACTGCCCCCAGTTCTTCAGTGGCAGCGCAGTTTTGAGCGGTTGATGCCTTTCATGTGGGTCTCTGAGATCCCCAGAGCTGTTCCTCGTCAGGAGTTTCAGCCTATTATCTTGCCTCTTAAAATCTGGGACCTCAACTGCACTGCTTCAGGCTTCCAGATTTCTCTGAAGACGGACAGTTCCTCCCGTATGGCTCGCTCTGATAAGAGGCCTGTGTCTAGGGCTTTATGTTTCGATGATATCTCTGATCCTGTGTCTGAAACCTTTCAGTTCACAGCCAAGATGTCTAGGAAGAGGGGACGACAGGTGGCCACGCCTGTCGTGGTTTCTGAAGTTCGTCGCAGTGCCCGTATCTCTGCTCTGAAGGGAGGCTTTCGGCATGCCTCTTTGCTTGAGGAGCAGCGCCTACACTCCTCTGCCCCAAAGAAACGCAAGACCAAGGCGTCTGCGCATGACCAACAACTTCCTCCTCTCAGCTCGATTGAGGATCTGCAACGCATAGGCGCTCGTCTTCAAATTGCCCCGGAGAAGCTCACCAAGGAAAAGCTTGCAGCGGATCCTTCTCAAGCGACCATCAGCAAGAGTTCCAATGATCAGTGATATCTTCCGTGGGCTGGGTTTATGGCGTACCCCCCAAATCGTCATCTATCTTAATTTAGGTTTTCTTTTGTTGAACTTTATGGCTCGGATATGTACTATGCTTGTCTATGGATCACTGCGTGATACATTTTGTTTCTGCTATCCACCTAGTTCCTATGAATCCGAACCTCTGTAGAGCTTGGAAGGTACTTTGTTGGAATGTACGGGGGCTCAACTCTGAAGCGCGTCAACTTGCTGTCAAGCAAAAGATAGACAAAAGTGGTTGTTCGGTCATTTGTCTCCAGGAAACCAAGTGCATGCACATTGATCACCGATTTCTTCGAAAGTTCTGTCCACGACGTTTCGACAATTTTGTCTATGTTCCTTCTGGTGGTACTGTGGTAGTTTGGAATTCTTCTTTTTTCATTGGCAAGCTAATTGTGGCACAACCATTTGGTATTGTGATTGAGTTCCGATCCGCGCACACGTCTGAAATTTGGACTCTTGTGATCGTTTACGGACCATGTCAGGGTCCTGCCCGCGATGACTTTGTCCAATGGCTTTACAACCTCAATATCAATGCTGATGATAAGTGGTTTGGACCATGGAAGTCAACCATTAGAACGCATAACTGGAGTACCAGAGTCTAAGAGCGGCTCAGTTCTTGGCTTTTGGACCACTGGAGGCGTACCATGATAACACCGATCGAGGTGCATCTTGGTGAGCATGAAGCCACTTGAGGCTTGCTGCTGCCGAGTTCCTTGTCAGGTGGATGCTGGAGAGCGAACCGCCCATGCCGTTCCATCGATTTTCCAACAAACAGTTGCGTGGAGGGGGAAATATTCCCACAATCTCCACATCTTCAGTCAATTGGGTCTGAAAATGGAGTAGTCTGTTGTCTGGGGTGTCATGGATGTCATTGAATGTGTCACTTGACTTTCTAGAGGTCTACTTTCTCCAAACCAGGAAGATTTTGGGCCCCCAAGTGCAAGGGTTGTGGCAAGCAACCATTTACCTCAAAGTGGATGACCTTAAGGCTAATCAAACATGTAGGAGTTTGTGACATAACCAATGATAAACACTTGCACACAAAAAAGAAAACCTCCTTAGCCCCAAACAAAACTAGAGAGGTTTTCAATCTCACTAGGCTGGCTAGTTACAAGGATTAAATGCACAAGTGTATGGAAGATTAGATTGTAATGGACTAGTAAAACAAGGAATTGTAAAAGAGAGCGTTGATCGAGGCTGAAAGAAATAGGAATAAGAATGGAGCAGGATCCATCGGTTTACTAGTTGTTCCTCTCGCAAAGATAACATTGTGTGGTAAAAAAAATTACAATTGTGTATGAACTAAATTGTAATTTTTATGACTATGATTATCCACTACATAACTACCCATGAGCATCACGTCCAAACATCTATAGAACATTACTCCACCCAAGTACACTATCAAACATGCATCTTAAAGTATTAAGTAAAAGATGTACTGCATTAAGTGTGATGACATTAAGTAGATGATATATTTTCTAAACCCTGGGTTCAAAGAACAACTCCGCAATCATCCTTTTATCCCTAGTGGCAACAACATAATACAAGCCTTTTCCACTTCCCATCATTGTGGTATATTACTTACAAGATTAAACCCAACTATTATACACAACTCCCTCCAGCGAGATCAAATGCCAAACTCGGCCAAAGAAAGACAAATATATCGGAGATCATATATGAAAAAAAATTATGCGAGGTTTCGAACCAAATAGACCTCAAAGGGATTCATCAATAACTCTGATCATAAAGTGAAAATTCATCACTCTGCAACGAATATACTAACCTAGTACATTAGATGGATCACAATCATGTAGGACAACCCACGTGGTCTTTTTATTGACAATCAAGGGAGAGAAAACCATCTAGCTACTGCTATGGAACCTTAGTCCAAAGGAAACTACTCATGGGCGATCATGGTGATCTTCAAGTTGATGGAGATGGTCACCGTGATGATTTCCGTCTAGGAGTATCGGGAAAGGCCTCCAGATTGGATCGCCATGGAACATAAAGGTGCGGTTGCGAAAAAAATAACTCCTCGATATTTAAGGGTTTTGAAGCGAACGAAAAATATAGGGACTGAGAGGTGGTGGAAAGGAGGTACAACGGACCCACACACCCCCTCAACGTGCCACTGGTCGTGTGGAGGATGCCGGCCCCCCTCTGGTTGGTCCCGAGCCCTCCAGAAGTTTCCCAATGAAAAATAACTTGTGGTATTTTTTGGGAGTCGTGCAAAAAATTCATTTCCCTGTAAATCCATAAACATGTAGAACACAACAGCCGGCACAGGGCACTCAGTTAATAGGCTAGTCCAAAAAATGATAATAATAGTTTCGAAAGTATTCCAAAATGATATAAACATAGCATCAAACAATAAAAATTATAGATATGTTTGAGACACCAACATTCACAAGCTTAAATCCCTATTCGTTCTCGAGTAGGTAGATGATAAGATAATAATTTTGATCTTAATCTCGACTAACATGAACTATAATCAATATGATGTAATTAAGTTTTACTTTAAAGAATATCATGGAATAATCTATAGTTGATACAAAGCAAGTAACATCAAAATGTGCAAATAAATTATTATTGCATTTCACAGATCAATGCTTTCATACTGATGACCCACAAGTATAGAGAATAAATCATGGAAAGTAAGAGTGTCGATCCCAACGAGGAGCAAAAATAATTGATAGGCAGTTCTCAGCAAGGTTTCACTACAGGTGCTGTAAGATAGTTTTGATAGCAAGATAAATAGTGACAAGGTAGCAAGTAGGAATAGTAAGAAAGTGCAACAAGTGGCCCAATCCTTAATTGTGCTTAGAACAGGCCGATGGTGTTTCTTATAGTCACTAAAATGCTCTTCAGGACACACTGCTACTTGTGAGTGTCAAACAGACCCCACCCCTACTAGCTCCGGCGATCGTCGGAGATCTGGAAGAGAGTGTATATGAGAGGGAGAGAGTTTTGCGCTGTCGAGCTGCGTGCAACTTTTCTGGCTTTTTCTGTATTTATTCAGAGCTTACAGGATCCAACTGAACAACGAGAAAAACGGGCGCGATCGAGTCACGAGTGCTGCCATCCCAGCACTCCCCACTGGTCTCCCATCATGGCACCGTGACCGTTCAGTCATGCCATCCCACGATCAGGTCAAGGCCCTGCAATCCTAGCCAGTTACTCCGAGGCGCAGCTCGGCTTATCGCTGACGAAAACTGAAGAAACTAAAGCTACTATCAAAACTGAAACTTTTGACATCTAAAACTCTACAGATACTGAAACTGAAGATTACAGCAACAATCACCCCCTAATCTGAAAGTTGAGGGAGCCAGCTCGACCATACCAATGCTCGATCGCAGCTGCTGCAGCCGAACACGCCGAGTGGCTTCGTAAACATATTTGCCAGCTGATGTTTTGCTGCTACGAACTCGAGCTCGATATTCTTCTTCTCCATGCAGTATCTGATGAAGTGGTACCTAAGCTCAGTGTGCTTAGATCAGTCATGCATGATTGGATTTTTGGCCAAAGATATCCCTGATTTGTTATCCACCTCGAGCTTCACCACTTCAGTCCCTGTCTCTCTGAACTCGCGAGCCATCATGAGAGCCAGATAGCCAGATAGGCCGCCATGGTCCCAGCCAAATACTTGGATTAACAGCTTGAGAGGGTCACGATCTTCTGCTTCTATGATTGCTAAGTCATTGCGCCACTTTCAAAGAGGAGCAGGGTGCTAGAGGTGCTCTTTTGATCGTCGATGTCGTTGCCCATGTCACTGTCATTATATGCAACGAGTCGGGATGTGCCCTCTCCTCTAGCATACATGCACCCCAGCTAGAGTGTGCCGGCGATGTACCTCATAATGTGCTTGACGCCGGTGAAGTGTTGTTCTGTTGGAGCCTCGATGAACCGCGACATGTATCCGACAGAGATAGTCAGATAAGGGCGTGTGTGCACCAAGTAGCGCAGACTGCCGATGATGCCGCGATACTCTATCGCATTAATAGCCGGTGCCGTGCTCTTCTTGGACAGCTTGAAGTGAGGCTCCATCGGCTTGTGGCACACCTTGCATCCCACCATGCCACTCTTCTCCAACAGCTTCAACATACGTGCTTTGAGCGATGACAATGCCGCTCGCGCTCTGCTTCAGCTTGATCCATATATAGAAGCTTAGCAGACCAAGGTCAGACATCTTGAATAGACTCTGCATCTCACCCTTGAACTTCTTGATCGCCTCAGCATCTGACTCGGTGATCACCAGATCGTCCACATACACGCCGACGATAAGCCACAAGGTCGCCATGCCCCAAGAGTACACGACGTGCTGTGACAGACACCACGTGAGGCCCAACTCGCCCAAACACACGTCCAACTTTGTGTTCCAGGCCCTGGGCGCCTGCTTGCGCCCATAGAGAGCTTTGTCCAGATGAAGCACTAAGTGTTCCTTGCCGGCGATGATGAACCCAGGCGGTTGTTGCACGTACACCTCCTCTTCAGGCTCACCGTTCAGGAAAGAGGACTTGACGTCCATGTGGTGCACCACCCAGCCCGCATTCACTACGAGGGCCAACATCACCCGTACTGACTCAAGACGGGCCACCATCATGAGCACCTTGTCGTAGTCGACCCCGTGCTGCTGCACGTAGCCCTTCACCAACAGACGAGCCTTGTGCTTGAGCACCTCTCCATGGGCGTCCTTCTTGACCTTGCAGACCCATTTTAATCCAATTGCACGATGCCCAGGCGGGAGCACGACGAGGTGCCAGGTTTGGTTGTCCTCGATTGAGGAAATCTCCTCGATCATGGCTCGCTGCTGGCTCGCCTCCCGTTCCGCCTCAATGAACGAGACCGACTCCTTTGGGGCCAGGAAGTGTAGCTCTCCGTCACTTTTCGATGCAGCTCTCACATCCAACATGTTCTCCATCATGCGGAAACGGTGTTCGTGCGCCGCATCATCAGCTGTGTCGAGCATGTCACTGAAGGTCGACGGCGGAGAGACAAATTCCACGCCCGCCTGGCCTGCTGAGGGTGGAGAGGGTGGTGCTGGCGTGGCCGTAGGTGACAGCAGCGACGTGGGTGAGGGCCGTGGTGATGTACCCCCGTCGATCGGCGCTTCTGAGCTGCTAGGCGCCAGGTGTTCGACAACAAATGTGTTGATGCCGCTGCAAGTGTTTGCGGCGCCCTCCTCTCCTGTCCAGTCCCAGCGCCCGCCCTCATCAAAAACGGACACACGGGTGATGTGCTCGCGCCTTGTTGCAGGGTCGTAGGCTCTGTAGCCCTTAGTCCCTTGCTCGCAGCCAATGAAGATCATAGGCCAGTGATGTCGCTTGAAGCGACGTCGGTATTTCTCCGAAGAGGAAGGGATGATGCAACACAACTACGGTAGGTATTTCCCTCAGTGATGAGACCATGGTTATCGAACCAGTAAGAGAAGCACGCAACACTATGTAAACGGTACCTGCACACAAACAACAAATACTTGCAACCCAGCGTGTTAAAGGGGTTGTCAATCCCTTTCGGGTAATAGTGCCAAAAATTGTAAAGTTGACGGGATAAAATTGTAGTAGATTGAAAGATGCAAATAAAAGCAAATAATACGCAGCAAGGTATTTTTGGGTTTTGATAATATAGATCTGAAAATAAAAGTTGCAAATAAGGAAAAGGAAATGGCAATATAGATCGGAAAGTATATTATAGGAAAATAGACCCGAAGGGCGAAGATTTCACTAGTGGCTTCTCTATGGAGAAATAGCAACGGTGGGTGAACAAATAACTGTTGGGCAATTGATAGAAGAGCAAATAATTATGACGATATCCAAGACAATGATCATGTATATAGGCATCACGTCCAATATTAGTACACCGACTCCTACCTCCATCTACTACTATTACTCCACACATCGACCGCTATCCAGCATGCGTCTAGTGTATTAAGTTCATGGAAAAATGGAGTAATGCAATAAGAACGATGACATGATGTAGACAAGATCTATTCATGTAGGAACAAACCCCATCTTTTTATCCTTAATAGCACTGATACATGCGTGCCTTGCCGCCCCTTCTGTCATCGGGAAAGGACACCGCAAGAGCAAACCCATTACAAAGCACCTCTTCCCATTGCAAGGTAAATAGATCAAGTTGGCAAAACAAAACCCAAATATCGGAGAAGAAATACAAGGCTGTAATAATCAAGAATGGATATTAAATCAAGGAAAATCTGATCATAAACTCTCAATTCATCGGATCCCAACAAACACACCGCAAAAAGTCATTACATCAAATAGATCTCCAAGAGACCATTGTATTGAGATACAACGAGAGAAGAAGCCATCTAGCTACCGCCTACGGACCCGTAGGTTTGTGGTGAACTACTCATGCATCATCAGAGAGGCAGCAATGAGGATGATGAACCCCTCCGTGATCGTGTTCCCCTTCGACAGAGTGCCGAAAAAGGGCTCTAGATTGGATCTCGTGGTTCTGGAACTTGCAGTGGCTCGAATAAAATTTCGTCGACTCCCCTAGGGTTTTTGGAATATTGGGTTATTTATAGAGCGAAGAGGCGGTGCGGGAGGCCACCAAGGTGGGCACAAACCACCTAGGCGCACCAGGGGGGCCAGGCACGCCCTAGTGGGTTATGCTCCCGTTGGAGCCCCCCTCTAGTACTTCTTTAGCTCATCCTGTGTCTTTTGTCCGAGAAAAAATCTCCAAAAAGTTTTGCTGCATTTGTACATCGTTTGGTATTGATTTTCTACGATGTAAGAAACAAGCAAAAAACAGCAACTAACACTGGGCACTATGTCAATTGGTTAGTCCCAAAAATGATATAAAATGATTGTAAAACATCCAAGAATGATAATATAACATCATGGAATAATAAAAAATTATAGATACATTGGAGACGTATTAGCCGGCTGCGGTCGTCGAGCTTCTTCGGGCCGGGCCGCGTGTCCTTGACGTGCACGAGGCACCGAAAGTGCGCAAGAAGTGCACATTCGGCTTGTGCCTGCGCCATGTCGCCAATTGCGTCGCGGCATCGTGACTGCCTCGGACCAGAATTTCCGTGGACGCTCTTTGCCTTCAGCAAGCTCCGGGCCATGGCCACCACCATTCCATTGTGCCGTTCGACCACGCCATTCTGTTGTGGCAAGTATGGTGCAATGAGATGTCGAGCAATGCAACTTGGCGCAATACGCCGTGAATTAGACCGGCGTGAACTTGCCGCTGATGGAAATATGCCCTAGAGGCAATAATAAAATGGTTATTATTATATTTCCTTATTCATGATGAAGGTTTATTATTCATGCTAGAATTGATTTTCTGGAAACTTAAATACATGTGTGGATACATAAACAAATACCGTGTCCCTAGTGAGCCTCTACTAGACTAGCTCGTTGATCAAATATGGTTAATGTTTCCTAACCATAGACATGAGTTGTCATTTGATAATGTGATCATATCATTAGGAGAATGATGTGATGGACAAGACCCAACCATTAGCATAACATATGATTGTTTAGTTTATTGCTACTATTTTCTTAATGTCATATACATATTTCTTTGACCATGCGATCATGCAACTCCGGGATACCGGAGGAATACCTTGTGTGCTATCAAACATCACAACATAATTGGGTGACCATAAAGATGCTCGACATGTATTTCCGAAGGTGTCCATTGGGTTGGCATGAATTGAGGCTAGAATTTGTCACTCCGTATGACGGAGAGGTATCTCTGGTCCCTCTCGGTAATATATCATTACAAGAAGCTTGCAAGCAAAGTCACTAAGGAGTTAGTTGCGTGATGATGTACTACGGAACGAGTAAATAGACTTTTCGAGAACAATACTGAAGTAGGTATGGAGATACCGACGACCGAATCTCGGGCAAGTAACACACCGATAGACAAAGGGAATTACGTATGTTGTCATAATGGTTTGATCGATAAAAATCTTCGTAGAATATGTAGGAACCAATATGGGCATCCAGGTTCCACTATTAGTTATTGACCAGAGAAGTGTCTCGGTCATGTCTACATAGTTCTCGAATCCATAGGGTCCGCACGCTTAATGTTCGTTGACGATATAGTGTTATATGAGTTATATGATTTGGTGCCGAATATTGTTCGGAGTCCCGGATAAGACCATAGATATGAGGAGGAGCTCCAGAATGGATTGGAGGTAAAGATCGATTTATAGGACGATGATATTTGGACACCGGAAAGGTTTCAGATGTACCGGGTAGTCATCGGATCACCGGAAGGTGTTCTGGGAGGCCCTAGGAGGTTTATGGGACTAATGGGCCAAGGGGAGACACACACCAGCCTACAAGGGAGCTGGCGCGCCCTCTCCCTGGCCGCCGTCCCTAGGGAAGGAAAAGGGGGAGGGCTATCCCCTCCAACCTTCTCCTCCTCATGGGAGAAAGGAAAGGGGGGAGCCTCCCTCCCCTGCCTTTCCCCACGCTCCTAAGAAAGGCAAGGTGGGCGCTGCTAGGGCAAGGCCCAAGGTGGCCACCGACCACTTGGTGGAACCCTAGGCTGCCTCCCCTCCTCCCCCCCACCTACACACACACACACACACACACACACACACACACACACACACACACACACACATATGTATGTATGTATGTATGTATGCATGTGTGTATGTATGTATGTATGTATGAGGGAGGGGGTGTCACACAACCCCACGATAATCTCTTAGCCGTGTGTGGCACCCCTCTCCATAGTTTTGTCCCTCGGTCATATCTTCGGAACTCATCCACTACTTCACCCGTCTTGCTGGATCAAGAAGGCGAGGATGTCACCGAGCTGAACGTGTGCTGAACGCGGAGGTGCCGTACGTTCAGTACTTGATCGGTTGGACTGCGAAGAAGTTTGACTACATCAACCATGTTAATAAACGCTTCCGCTTACGGTCTACGAGAGTACGTAGACACAGTCTCCCCTCTCATTGCTATGCACCTCCATGGATAGATCTTGCGTGTGCGTAATTTTTTTTGTTTTCCATGCAATGTTCCCCAACGGTGGCATCATGAGCCAAGTCCATGTGTAGATGATATGCATGAGTAGAACACAAAGGAGTTGTGGGCGGTGATGTTCATACTGCTTACCACCAACATCTAATTTTGATTCGGCGTTATTGTAAGATGAAGCGGCTTGGACCAACCTTACATTTCCACGTACACGAGACCAGTTCCACCGATAGACATGCAACTTGTTTTACATAAAGGTGGCTGGCGGGTGTCATTTTCTCTTACTTTGGTTGAATCGAATTTGACTACAGCCAGTCCTTGAAGAAGGTTAGAACAACAAACTTGATGTTGTGGTTTTTTGCCGTAGGTAAGAACAGTTCTTGCTAGAAGCCCGTAGCAGCCACGTAAAACTTGCAACAACAAAGTAGAGCACGTCTAACTTATTTTTGCAGGGCTTGTTGTGATGTGATATGGTCAAGACGTGATGTGATATATGTTGTTGTATGAGATAATCATGTTTTGTAATATCGACAACCGGCAGGAGCCTTAGCGTTGTCTATTAATTATTGTATGAAATGGAAGCACCATGTAATTGATTTACTTTATCACTATGCGTTAGCAATAGTTGGCGAGACGCCCGACGCAACGATGGAGATCAAGGTGTCGAGCCTGTGACGATGGAGGTCATGCATATGCTTTGGAGATAAAGATCAAAAGCACAAGATGTTGATGGCCTTATCATGTCACATATTTTGATTGCATGTGATGTTTATCCTTTATGCATCTTATATTTCTTAGAACGGCGGTAGCATTATAAGATGACCCCTTCACTAAATTTCAAGATAAAAGTGTTTTTCCCGAGTATGCACCGTTGCTAAAGTTCGTCGTTTCGAAGCACCTCGTGATGATCGGGCGTGATAGACTCTAAGTTCACATACAAAGGGTTTAAGCCAGATTCACACACGCATAATACTTGGGTCCTTGACGAGCCTAGCATGTACATACATGGTCTCGGATCATTGGAGACCGAAAGGTCGAACGTTAGTCATATAGTAGATATGATCAACATAGATATGTTCACCATTGATGACTTCTCCATCTCACGTGATGATCAGACATGGGTTAGTTCATTTATGACATAAGTAGCTTATTCATTTCAAAAATGGCATAATAACCTTGGTTCTCTCATAGATGTCATATAATTAGCTTATTTTCCTCCAAAATGGCATAATTACCTAAGTTAGATAGAAATGAGCTATACTTACATAAGTTGGCTCAAAATGGCATCATCACCTAGGTTAGCACAAAAATGACCTATACTTACCTTATTTTCCTGCAAATTGACATAATAAGCTTAGTTAGCTAAAAAATGTCATAATGACCTAAGTTAGCTCTAAAATGACACAAATAAGGAATAAGAAGAAGAAAAACAAGGAAGAGTTGAAAAGGAAAGAATATAAGAAGAAAGAGAAGAAAAAGAAAGAATAAAAGAAGAGGTGATGATGCCATTTTGAGCCAACGTATGTAAGTATAGCTCATTTCTATATAACTTAGGTAATTATGCCATTTTGGAGGAAAATAAGCTAATTATATGACATCTATGAGAGAACCAAGGTTATTATGCCATTTTTGAAATGAATAAGCTACTTATGTCATTAATGAACTAAATAAGCTAATTATGTCATTTTGGAGGTAACATACCCTCATCACAACAAATACGATCAAGATCGCAACTAAGGTACAATCGATCGAACGACATAATGATACCAAGCCTTATTATCAATGGCATATTTTCTAATCTTCTTAATCTTCAAGCGCATTGCATCCATGTTCATCTTGTGATCATCGACGACATCGGCAACATACAACTTTAATTTCATTTTTCTTCTTCAATTCTTTTCATTTTTCTTCCAAATACTCGTTTTATTTTTCAACTAAATTTAACTTCTCGACAAGAGGGTCGGTGCAATTTCCGGTTCACATAACTCCTAGATAAAAATATTTCTATGTCAACTTGATGGCCACAATTGTCATAAATGCGAAATGCAACAAATAGTTATAAAAGAGAATATACCACATCCGAATCATAAACCGGGCGAGGCTCGAGGGGACGGATATCAAGACTATGGCACTATGTATAACAAACAATATTGCAAAGTAAGAAAATTGTACAAGTAACTAAATCATACATTCATACAAGTAACTATATAAATCAAGTACAACATAAAAAAATTGAATACCTAATAATAATCTTGATCGTCGGGTTTAATAAATGCTCTGGGATCAATAAATGCATCATCATCATCACTATCATGAATGAAGTGCTCATCGGGTTCAGCGGCATCAACGTTTGGAAGGCCACCTTTAAGTAATCGGTCAAGCATTGACAAATCATCCACAATAGTAACCTCTTCTTGTTCAAGCTCTTCTACTTCCGGCTCAAGGGTGAAGTCGGCTTCACTCTTGCTGTCTACTTCAATATTCTGGGGTGAAGTAGAGCGTTTCTTGAAGCATTTTTTTGGAAACACGTGTTTCTAGGAAGAATTCACCTTCATATGTGTCTGGGTTAATGTGAGGTTCATAATCCTCTTCATGGGGGGGGGGGGTGATCTAACACGTGGAGGCACTTCATAAATGACATCCCAACCATTCAGATTTGGATCAGTTTGGCAGGCCCACAGTAGATAGAAAACTTGGGTCGCCTGTTGAGCGGTAATATATACACCGGGAACATCTAAATGGGTGCTTTGTTTGATGTCGACTAGCCCTATAAGTTCACGAGTCCTTCTAGTCTCCTTCGGTTGGAACCAATAACATTTGAAGATTATGACGTTCAGTGGGTTTTGACCATAGAATAGAAGTTCATAAATTGCTTCAACTCTCCCATAATACTCGATACTTCCATTGCTGATAGCAGAGACACAATAATTTGTAGACTTTCAGTCGACCATAGATAGCTCTTTGTCATAGGTACGAAAGCGATACCCATTGAAACCGTATTTGTCAAATGAACAGACCTTGTAGTCAAAACCATTAGCGACTTGTCTCAATTTGGTGTCCTTAGACTCTGAATTTGCCTACAAGTTTAATAGGAAAGTATTGTTGCATTAACTGCAAATTAGACGAAGAAAATGAGAATGGTCTAATGAAAATTACCATTTGCTTGAACCAAGAGATGAAATCGGGAAAGCTGCCTCCTTGCTTTGCTAGAAGCTCATATTCTTTGATGGATTCCTTTTCGATCTCCGCTCCATCTGAGAATTTGGCGAAGTATCGACTATATCAAATATCCAGGAATAAGAGATTTTCAAAGGAATTAGAACTTGTGAAACAATGTACCACGATAACTTACTCGATGTACGGCCGCACTTCTGTTAGGTTGTTGAAGATATACAACGAAATGGCCCGCCATTCTTCAACATCCAACGATATTGGTTTAGAAGCACCGACTGGTGCGATATTCCCTTTGAATAGGCTGAGGTTGGATCCACCTTTTTTAGGTCGCTAGCATTGTACCGAGGCTTCGGATTATGCAAATGACGATTTTTGGTTTTGTAGAGTGCTGTCATGAAGTTTGCCGCCTCCTCAGTAATGAATGCCTCGGTCATCGATGCTTCAATTCTACATTTATTTTTACATTTTGCTCGGAGCGTCTTTTGCATCCTCTCAGTTGTGTAGCACCAAAGATTTTGTACCCCCCCAATCTTGCCCCGACTGGGAGATGCAAAATCAAGTGTTACATTGGATTAAGGAAGCCCGACGGAAAAATCTTCTCTAACTTGCAGATCAACTCCGGCGCCAACTCTTCCATTTCTTCTAGCACGGCAGGCGATAGTTCTTTTGCACAAAGAACAGGGAAGAAATAGCTTAGCTCGGCGAATACTACCCATTAATCCTCAGGCATAAAGCCACGCAACACCACCGGCATTACCCGCTCAATCTATATGTGCCGATCATGACTCTTCAGACCAAATATTTTCAATTTATCAAGACTCGCTCCCCTCTTTAGATTAGCTGCCTACTGCTACCTCTTGAGCATGACTTGGTTTTTCCTTGGAGAGGAAAGGGTGATGCAGCAAAGTAGCATAAGTATTTCCCTCAGTTTTTGAGAACCAATGTATCAATCCAGTTGGAGACTACACTCAAATCCCTCGTACCTAAACAAACAATTAAGAACCTTGCAACCAACGCGATAAAGGGGTTGTCAATCACTTCACAGCCACTTGCAAAAGTGAGATCTGATAGAGATAATAAGATAAATATTTTTGGTATTTTTGTTGTATAGATTGAAAAGTAAAGATTGCTAAATAAAAGATATCTAGTTGACTGAAGATTAATATGATGGAAGATAGACCCGGGGGCCATAGGTTTCACTAGTGGTTTCTCTCAAGATAGCATATTCTACAGTGGGTGAAAAACTACTGTCGAGCAATTGATAGAAGCGCGCATAGTTATGAGAATATCTAGGCATGATCATGTATATAGGCATCACGTCCGTGACAAGTAGACCGAAACGATTCTGCATCTACTACTGTTACTCCACACATCGACCGTTATCCAGCATGCATTTAGAGTATTAAGTTCATAAGAACAGAGTAACGCCTTAAGCAAGATGACATGATGTAGAGGGATAAACTCATGCAATATGATGTAAACCTCATCTTTTTATCCTCGATGGAAACAATACAATACGTGCCTTGCTGCCCCAGCTGTCACTGGGAAAGGACACCACAAGATTGAACCCAAAGCTAAGCACTTCTCCCATTGCAAGAAAAATCAATCTAGTAGGCCAAACCAAACTAATAATTCGAAGAGACTTGCAAAGATATTTAAATCATGCATATAAGAATTCAGAGAAGAATCAAATATTGTTCATAGATAATCTGGATCATAAACCCACAATTCATCGGATCTCGACAAACACACCGCAAGAAGTATTACATCGAATAGATCTCCAAGAAGATCGAGGAGAACTTTGTATTGAGATCCAAAGAGAGAGAAGAAGCCAAGCTAATAACTGTGGATCCCGATGGTCTGTGGTAAACTACTCACAACTCATCGGAGAGGCTATGGTGTTGATGTAGAATCCCTCCATGATCGATTCCCCCTCCGGTGGAGCTACGAAAAAGGCCCCAAGATGGGATCTCACGGGTATAGAAGGTTGCGGTGGTGGAAATAGGGTTTCATGGTGCTCTTGGATGTTTTCAGGGTATATGAGTATATATAGGCTTAAGAAGTACATCGGTGGAGCTACGAGGGGCCCACGAGGGTGGGGGGCACGCTTACCCCCCTGGGCGCGCCCTCCTGCCTTGTGGCTTCCCTGGCGTGTACTCCAAGTCTTCTAGGTTGCGTTTGTTCCAAAAATGTTCCTCGCGAAGGTTTCATTCCGTTTGGACTCCGTTTGATATTGCTTTTCTACGAAACACTGAAATAGGCAAAAGCCAACAATTTGCACTGGGCCTTGGGTTAGTAGGTTAGTCCCAAAAATAATATAAAAGTGCATAATAAAGCCCATTAAACATCCAAAATAGATAATATGATAGCATGGAACAATAAAAAATTATAGATACGTTGGAGACGTATCACCTACCCATTGGGGAACATCAACTGCATTTTCACCCACAAGATAATTTCCCTCATCGTTGGTCTTCCCAGATTGAACCATGCCTTTGGCTTCGTCTAGTTCTGCTTTCTTTTCGGTTCTTTCATGTTTTGTAACGGTCTATCACATAGCGCCTCTTGATCGACTCTAGCCTTAGTATTATCCTTTGACTTCCACTCTATGCCGAACAATGTACCAAAAAGTGCCTCGGTGATATTCTTTTCAGTATGCATCACGTCAAAATTGTGTGGGCAAAGGAGGTCTTTGAAGTAAGGCAGATCCCACAAGCATGTCTTATGAGTCCAGGAATGTTTCGAATTATACCCCTTGAAATACCGTGGACGTTCTGGATCTGGCTCGAGAACGTTTAATTGATCAAGGGTCTCTTGGCCTCTCAACAGAGGTGGTGCAGAGTTTTTGACAACTCTACCTTTCATGAAGTTCTTCTTGTCTTTCCTGAACTTATGGCGAGGATCCAAGAACTGTCTATGGAAGTTGAAGCAAGAAAACTTGCGACCCGCCTGCATTAAACGGAACTCATGAGCTGCCTTGAATGTGGGGCACGGGAACCTTCCATGCACACACTAGCCAACGAATAGCGCATACGCGAGCAAGTCATGCGTTGAGTACATGTACCAGACACGCATTATGAAACTCTGTTTGCTAAAGGCGTCGTATGTCTTGAACCCATTATCCCAAGCTTCTTGCAATTCGTCCTTAAGCGGCTGCATGTACACATTCATATTCTTCCCTCGATAGTTCGGCCCTGGAATTATCAACGTCAGGAAAAATGTTCTTTCTTTGCATAATCTGTCCAGGGGGAGATCGAGTGGAAGACAAATATGGGCCAACAACTGTATCGGGTTGCCGTCAGACCAAACACACTGAACCCATCCATGCTGATGGCGACTCAAGGATGCCTTGGATCTGCCACTTTTTCCACATATAATGCATCGAAGAGCCTCCACGCTTCACCATCCGATGTGTGTACCATCATCACATTCCCATCTGCATCTAGTTCGGTTCTTTTGCCCGTTTTGTGCCATATCATCTGTCTGGCCATCTCGTCGACCATGAAAATACGTTGAAGTATTGGTACGATTATCATATACCAAAGAACATTAACGGGGATTTTGGTCAGCGTCTTCTCACCCATACCGTTGTCTACCACAACATACCTGGAAGACATGCAAATTGGACAATAGTTCAAGTCCGCATACTCAAGCCTAAATAAGGCACATCCTTTCTCAGAGGCATGTATATTCTGATAGGGTATCTTAAGAGCATAGAGGATTTTGTCTGACTGGTACATGTTTGTAGGCAGTACATGGCCTTTGGGTAGAAAGCGTCCAAACACGTTCATCATTGTGTCGTAGCATTCTCTGCCCAAGTTGAACTGAGTCTTCAGATCCATTATTTGTTTGATGGCATCCAGCTCGCAAAGCTCAGTGTGCTCTTGGAGAGCACGTTTTGAAGACTCCAACATTTCTTTGAAGGCCTTTGCAGATGGCTCATCTCATCGTCTGAATCTCGAGCATCATAAAAGTTTTGCACCATGTCTTCCATCCCGGTACCATGGTCGTCAGTGCGACGACAAACCACCTCAGCCCTGGCATGTTGGGAATATTCACCATGAAATGTCCACACCGTATAACCGGGAGTAAAACCACTCTTCTGTAGGTGTCTGCCCATTTCATCCTCTGTCCTCTTTTCCCAATTGTTGCACCGGACACAGGCGCACCAGTTTTCCTCTGGCCATTTGTAAATGCGGCTTTCACAAACCCCTTGGTTTTTGTTAACCATTCATTGGTAATCTCTTTCTGACTAGTGCGATCGGTGTACATCCACGCACGATCACTCATCTTGCTTAGCTACTGGGTAGAAA
>LR738713.1:641168021-641195433 GCA_902687465.1 Secale cereale | reverse complement strand
GAGAGAGGGGTGGGTCCTGGGGGAGAGAGAAAGGCCGTTAGTTTGGATGAGCCACGGTCTTTGTCGTCCGCTAGAGGATGGCACAGAGCTTGGGGGTGTTGGCCGCTACATCGTTTCCCTAAAATGGACCCCACCCAAACTTTTTGCCGTCCACTAGCAGATGACAAAGATTCTTTGCCGCCTGCAAGCCGACGGCAAAGATTTGGCTGACAGCAAATTGCATCATTGCCATCAGCCTGTTCTTTGCCGTCTGCTTTTTGAACGCGGACGACAAAGACCTTCTTTGCCGTCCGCTAGTTGACTACAAAGAACTGGCAGCCAACAAATTCAGCCGACAAATTCTCTAATTCCAGTAGTGTGTAGCTCCCCTATTTTTGATACGGTCCTAGACAAAACTAAGTTAAAAGATGATGGTAGCGATAATGCAGACTGGGTCCATGATATGAGGATTATCCTCATTGCTGCATAGAAGAATTTTGTCCTTGATGCACCACTAGGTGAAAGACCTTTGCAAGAGCTAATGCATACGTTATGAACGTTTGGCAAGCTCGATCTGATGAATACTTGATATTTTAGTGCGCCATGCTTTACGGCTTAGAATCGGGGCTCCAAAGACGTTTTGAATGCCATGGAACATATGAGATGTTCCAGGAGCTAATATTGGTATTTCAGGCTCATGAGACCTCTGACAAGTACTTTTCCTACAATATGGAGGAGAATAGCTCTGCCAATGAACATGTTCTCATAATGTCTGGGTACTACAATCGCTTGAATCAAGTGGGTGTTAATCTTCCAGATAAGATAGTGACTGACAGATTTCTCCAAGTCACTATGACCAAGCTACTAGAGCTTCGTGATGAACTATACATATGCAAGGGATGACGAAGACAATTCCCAAAGCTCTTCTCAATGTTGAAATCGGCGGAGGTAGAAATTAAGATAGAACATCACGTGTGTATGGTTAATAAGACCACTAGTTTCAAGAAAAAAGGCAAGGGAAAGAAAGGAAACTTCAAGAAGAACAACAAGCATGTTGTTGCTCCCGTGAAGAAGCCCAAAGCTAGACCCAAGCCTGATACTGGGTGCTTCTACTGCAAGGGTAATGTTCACTGGAATCGGAACTGCCCCAAATATTTGGCGGATAAGAAGGATGGCGAAGTGAACAAAGGTATATTTGATATACATGTTATTTATGTTGTTGCTCCCGTAGTAGCGCCTGGGTATTTAATACCAGTTCAGTTGTTAATATTAGTAACTCAAAACATGATTTGCAGAATAAACGGAGACTAGTTAAGGGCGAGGTGGCGATGTGTGTTGGAAGTGTTTCCAAGATTGATATGATCACCATCGCACACTCCCTCTACTTTCGGGATTAGTGTTTAGCCTAAATAAATGTTATTTGGTGTTTGCGTTGAGGATGAACAGGATTAGATCATGTTTATTGGAATATGATTATTCATTTAAATCAAAGAATAATTGCTGTTTAACGGTTTTCTTCCGTTAGGCATGGAAAACTGCCTATAATAGAAATGGCGTCCTCCCACCCACCCACCTCTCTCTCCCGTGACCTAGGCTCTCCGGCGATCTCCCAACCACGCCAGTGATTCCTAGATCTTCTCCACTCATCTGCTCCGGCGTGCTCCGATCTACACATCTATACCCATCTCCTATGGGTTCTTCTCGTGGATCAACGCTGGGTCTAGACTTTTCGGAGGGCTCGATCTTTGCATCTAGGGTTTTCAACTCTTGTGGTCAAACCATTCATCCCACGGATAACACACACCACTTTGTTATGGTGGTGTCTTTCAGCAGACATATCTTTCGTCTTAATGAGGACTCAGTGGCGGCTGCATTAGAATCAGCCCTTGGAGGTTCTGCCATTGATCTCATGGTTTCTCATATCAAGGACAAGGTATTTTCGTTCTGTGTTTCCTGCAAGAAAGTTGGTCTCTATATTCTACAGCTACGTTCTTTTGCATGCATGCATTTCAAATGCTATTTTCATCTCTGGGGGCATGGAGGCCCTAACTGGCGTCGGGAATTTGAAATCTGGAAGAAGGAGTGTGACGCAGAATGGATCATTGTTAGTCCCTCTAAAAAGCGTGCTACTCTTGGTCTTCTTGCTATGCATAAACCCCCCGCTAAGTCATCCCTACGATCGGGTTCTTCTTCGGGGAGAAAGATTTCTTTTGCCACATTTCAGCAATACCCAGCTTGTCGGGGTTATAGGTATCCTGCTACACAAATATGTGTTGATACTGTTGCTGAGGCAGGTTATGACATTAATCCACGTGAACGTGTCATTATCACCTCGCCGCCGGCGACCAATCTTCAGTGGACGGTGGCTACGCCGCCTATCTCTTTTGGAACTATCAACGTTCCGGCTAAAATCACGACCGTCATTTCAGGATCGGATCAAACTGCATCTGTTAGGGATTTTCTTGCTCCCCAAGTTTCGGCCACATCCTCTCTGGATACACCTCCCGTGGAAACCCAGCTTACTCCCTCGGCCCAGCAGGAGGTTTTGGATTTGGGCGCCCAGTAAGTCCATGATTCTACTGTGGCCCTTTTAGACTCCGGTACCGCTGCTCCTTTGGAGAACAATGCCCAGGTTTCCTTGGATAATAATCTCCCAGATACATATTCTGCTACGGATGATGATTTCATTGATGATATGGTATTTCAAGTTTGGAAGTGCAAGAATTGTCTCTCGATGAAACACGCAACGGCCTCGTGCACTAATCAGATACGTTGTCGTAATTGTTTCCGCCTGGGTCATAGGGCAAAAGGATGTTCTGGCTCTACACCTTCTCCTACCTACAAGTGGGTCCCACGGGTCAATATTGAGCCTCAAATCCAATCTAAGGATATTTTATCGCCTGCCGCTTTGATTTCCCTCCCAACCGGCCTCCCTAGGTCTTTGTCCAGTCCATCGCGCCTGCCACACCGTCGCCTCCACCATTGCCATCCGAGCCGCCGCCCATTACTCCACCACAGCCTTCATCGCTGCTGCCACCCCCACCTCCTCCAACAACCACTGCTCTGCCACCTCCACCATCCGCCATGGCTAACTTCGAGCTTGACCCTGTGGACTTCCTCCCGCCGGGTTTCGACATCATCGACGGGGGCCCCTTGAGACTCCCACGCGCTTTCTGCTCGCCAGCGGTGGCTCCTGACCGGCAAAACGAAGCTTATGCAATTGCCATTGTCGAGCCTGCACCACTTCAAGCTGAGGTTCCTCTTTTCCGTAACTTGGTCAGTGAGTTCGTAGTCAACAATCTTGGGCGCGCAGTGCTAGATGCCGAACCTTGGATTCAGGGGGTTGGGCTTTTCTGTTTTCGCAGCGCAGTTGCTCGGCAGACCTTAGTGGATCATCCGCCCTTCGATCTTGGCAATGATCGCTTTGTCCATTTCTTACCCCATGATGAGGGTATTAACTACCGTGCTGTTCAAGGTTTTCGCCGGGGTTGGATTATGTTATTTGGGATTCTGCTCGACTACAGAAGAACTGCCTATATTGCGGACGCCATCAATTCGTTCGGCCGCTTCCATTACTGGCATCAGGAGGACCCAGTACTTGCTCACACTTTGGCGTATGTGTCTTTCCCTGCACCCTCTTTAGTGCCGCGAGATATAGTTTACCGGGAATACTCTGATTTCGGAGGCGCCCGAATCTCATGGACTGCCCCAGTCTACATTTTGTCTGCGGATTTTGCTGATGTTTTACCTGCTGATGAAGACCCAATGCCAGTCAATGGTAATCCTCACCCCCTTCCGGGTCAGATGGTGTTTGAAAATTATAATTGGGTTATGCCTGAATTCCCTGAGCTCGGTTGGAATGACGTGCCGCCCCCAGCTGATGAGCAGCACCATGGTTTCCAGCATCAACCAGTTGACAACCTGGAGCAAGTGCTGGACAACCAGCTTGAGGAGGAGCCATCCCAGGAGTCTATGATTCTGCAGTTGTCCGAGGATTCAATTAACAATGAAGATCATGCTGCTGATGTTGTGGTGTTTCAACCACCTTTGGTGCCGCCTCCCCTTCAGATTGGTATGGTTCTGACAGTTTTTGGGCCTGAACTGCCCCCAGTTCTTCAGTGGCAGCGCAGTTTTGAGCGGTTGATGCCTTTCATGTGGGTCTCTGAGATCCCCAGAGCTGTTCCTCGTCAGGAGTTTCAGCCTATTATCTTGCCTCTTAAAATCTGGGACCTCAACTGCACTGCTTCAGGCTTCCAGATTTCTCTGAAGACGGACAGTTCCTCCCGTATGGCTCGCTCTGATAAGAGGCCTGTGTCTAGGGCTTTATGTTTCGATGATATCTCTGATCCTGTGTCTGAAACCTTTCAGTTCACAGCCAAGATGTCTAGGAAGAGGGGACGACAGGTGGCCACGCCTGTCGTGGTTTCTGAAGTTCGTCGCAGTGCCCGTATCTCTGCTCTGAAGGGAGGCTTTCGGCATGCCTCTTTGCTTGAGGAGCAGCGCCTACACTCCTCTGCCCCAAAGAAACGCAAGACCAAGGCGTCTGCGCATGACCAACAACTTCCTCCTCTCAGCTCGATTGAGGATCTGCAACGCATAGGCGCTCGTCTTCAAATTGCCCCGGAGAAGCTCACCAAGGAAAAGCTTGCAGCGGATCCTTCTCAAGCGACCATCAGCAAGAGTTCCAATGATCAGTGATATCTTCCGTGGGCTGGGTTTATGGCGTACCCCCCAAATCGTCATCTATCTTAATTTAGGTTTTCTTTTGTTGAACTTTATGGCTCGGATATGTACTATGCTTGTCTATGGATCACTGCGTGATACATTTTGTTTCTGCTATCCACCTAGTTCCTATGAATCCGAACCTCTGTAGAGCTTGGAAGGTACTTTGTTGGAATGTACGGGGGCTCAACTCTGAAGCGCGTCAACTTGCTGTCAAGCAAAAGATAGACGAAAGTGGTTGTTCGGTCATTTGTCTCCAGGAAACCAAGTGCATGCACATTGATCACCGATTTCTTCGAAAGTTCTGTCCACGACGTTTCGACAATTTTGTCTATGTTCCTTCTGGTTGTACTGTGGTAGTTTGGAATTCTTCTTTTTTCATTGGCAAGCTAATTGTGGCACAACCATTTGGTATTGTGATTGAGTTCCGATCCGCGCACACGTCTGAAATTTGGACTCTTGTGATCGTTTACGGACCATGTCAGGGTCCTGCCCGCGATGACTTTGTCCAATGGCTTTACAACCTCAATATCAATGCTGATGATAAGTGGCTTTTATTGGGGGACTTTAACTTCATGCGATCGTTAGAGAATCGCAACCTTCCGGGGGGCAATGTCAATGATATGTTCTTGTTCAATGAAATTATTGGGCACCTCGGCCTCATTGAACTACCGATGAAAGGCACACAATTCACCTGGTCTAATATGCAGGCACACCCACTGCTGGAACAATTTGATTGGTTCTTCACATCAGTAGAATGGACCTATGAGCATCCCAACACTTTGGTTTATCCTCTTGCACGTACCACCTCGGATGATGTGCCTTGCGTGGTCTCTATTGCCACGTGCATTCCCAAGGCCAAAGTTTTCTGTTTTGAGAATTATTGGATTGATCTACCTGGCTTCTTTGAGTGTGTCTCTACCGTGTGGAACTATGATTTTCGACATGTTAATGTTGCTTCCAGGATATCGGCGAAATTTAAAGCTCTCCGTTATGCTCTTAAACAATGGCATGTCAGCCTGGCTAAAGTGAAGGCCCTTATTACTGACTGCAACAAGGTTATCCTATTTTTTGATAATCTTGAGGAGCTTAGGCCTTTGAGTTGGCCTGAGACAAACTTTCGGTGTATTGTTAAGTCCCATCTAGAGGACATCTTGCACATGCAGTACATTTATTGGAAGCAACGTTGCACCATCAGATCCATTAAAGTTGGAGAGGAGAATTCTAAATTCTTCCACGCAATGGCAACCGAGAGATATCGCAAGAACACAATCTCCTCTCTCAAAAACGCTGCGGGAGATGTGATCACTGATCACCAACAGCTTGCTGGTATGTTCTGGTCTGACTTCAAACAACGAATGGGCCATGCTAAGGGAATACAAATGGATTTTGATCTTGCCTCACTCATTGCTAAGGTGGATGGGCTTGAGGCTTTGTCCCGGCCTTTTTCAGATAAATAAGTTGAGGATGTTGTTAAGCATATGCCTGTTGATCGTGCTCCGGGGCCAGATGGATTCACGGGGCTGTTTCTGAAGAAGTGTTGGCCCATTCTGAAATCTGATTTCTTATCGCTTGTCAGGGATTTTTATGAGGGTTCATGTGATCTGGAATGCTTGAATTCTTCCCTAATTACCCTCATTCCCAAGAAGTTAAGCCCAGAGGTGGTTGGGGATTTTCGGCCAATATCTTTGACGAACACCTGCTTAAAGTTTCTCACGAAACTATTAGCTAACAGACTACAACAGGTGATACTTCACTGTATTCATAAAGACCAGTATGGTTTTCTTCACTGCCGTTCAATTCAGGACTGCTTAGCTTGGTGTTTCGAGTATATACACTAGTGTAAAGCCTCTAAAAGGCCGATTGTCCTTCTCAAGCTCGACTTCACAAAGGCTTTTGATACGCTTGAGCATGCTACAATTCTCCAGATGTTGCACTATAAGGGGTTTGATGACCGCTGGTCTGGCTGGGTAGACACACTGTTATCATCTGGCTCTTCCTCTGTGCTTCTTAATGGGGTCCCTGGTCAGCATTTTCATTGTCGCACTGGTGTGCGTCAGGGTGATCCTCTCTCCCCTTTATTGTTTGTCATTGCGGTGGACCTTCTCCAATCCGTGGTGAATGATATGTGTGCTCGCAATGTCCTCTGAATGCCAATTCCAACTGGCTCAAAGGACTATCCAATAGTTCAATATGCAGATGATACACTGATTATCCTTCCGGCTGCTGATGATCAGATCATTGCGCTCAAACAGATGCTTGAAAAGTTTGCTCGAGCCACCGGTTTATGCGTCAACTTCAGCAAATCATCCTTGATCCCACTGAACTTGTCTGCTGAGGAAGGCTCTCGCATTGCTGCACTCTTGGGTTGTGAGGTAGGTTCTCTGCCCTTCACCTATCTAGGTCTTCCTATGGGCACTTCTAGACCTACCATGGCTGATCTATCGCCCCTAGTAGATCGTCTGGAGAGGAGGCTTTCTGCTTCTTCCTGTTTGCTGAATCAGGGTAGTCGCTTGCAGCTGCTGCAGTCTGTGCTGGCTTCCATGCCAATATATTTCTTCTGCTCCTTATCTCTCCCAAAGGGCATTCTTAAATAGCTAGAGAGAATTATGCGTCAATGTCTCTGGAGGGGCAACTCGGAGACCCCACGTCAATCTCTAGCTGCCTGGGATCTCATATGCCGACCCAAGAAGTATGGTGGCCTCGGAGTTACACACCTTGGCATTCAGAATGAAGCCTTGCTCATGAAACATCTCTGCAAGTTTTTCAACAAGCTTGATATACCTTGGGTTCATTTGCTCTGGGATTCTTATTATGGTTCTTCACCACCTCAAGCCACTCGCAGTTGTGGTTCTTTCTGGTGGAGGGATATCCTCAATCTCTATGATAAGTTCTGCACTCTCGCCGTCCCGCAAGTTCATGCAGGGGACACCGTGTTGTTTTGGGTCGACAAGTGGCACATTGACAGTAGGGTTATATCGCTCCAGACCAGATTACCACACCTCTACTCATTTGTGCTTAATGACCTCATCACTGTCAAGGATTTTTTTGATGCACCGACTGAGGCTCAGAACTTTCATCTTCCTTTGTCCATTGAAGCCTATCATGAACTTCAGCAACTACAGTCTCTGTTGGCTCCTCTGCAACTTGACCCATCAACCAATGATATCTGGCAATGACCCTCCAAATCAGGCACCTTCCAGTCCAAAGTGTACTACGATTTCACCTTCTCTCATATAGTGGTGGATCCAATCTTCAAATGGATCTGGAAATGCTCCTGCACGCTAAAGATTAAAGTCTTTGGGTGGTTGTTGTTGATGGATCGTCTCAACACAAGGGATATGATGCAACGAAGGCATTAGCATGTCGATGACGCCAACTGTGTTTTATGTCTTCTACCCCATCTTGAGGACCGGGGGCATCTTTTCTTTGCCTGTAACTTTAGTCAGCGAGTTTGGAATTATCTTGGTATATCTTGGACATCAGATGGTCACCATTCCACATACTCCATGGCTTTAGCAGCTCGACAGGATTTTGGTCAACCTTTCTTCACTGAGGCAGTTTTCACTGCCTCTTGGAATATCTGGACTCAAAGGAATGGCAAAATTTTCAGAAATGAGCAGCCCAGCTTCAGATCCTGGAAACGAAATTTTGTTTATGATATTTCTTTACTTTCTCATAGAATCAAATGTAAATATAGAGATAAGCTTCTATCTTTGATAGCATCCCTCCAGTAGTTTAGTTGTAAGTAACCTCTTCCTTTCTCCCTTGTATATATTTAGTTCCTTTGTAACTTCCACCCTCTTTGGGTTTTTTATATTAATAAAACACTGTGAGGCTGTTGCCTTGCAGTACATAGTCAAAAATAATAATAATTGCTGTTTCGTTTACAAGAATAAAACCTTATATGGTCATACACCCAATGTAAATGGTTTATTGAATCTCTATCGTAGTGATACACATATTCATAATATTGATGCCAAAAGATGCAAAGTTGATAATGATAGTGCAACATTGTTTGGGCACTATCGTTTAGGTCATATTGGTGTAAAGTGCATGAAGAAACTCCATGCGAATGGATTTTTGGAATCACTTGATTATGAATCATTTGATACTTGCGAACCATGCCTCATGGGATAGATGACTAAAACTCCGTTCTCCGGAACAATGGAGCAAGCTAATGACTTATTGGAAATAATACATACCGATGTATGCGGTCCAATGAGTGTTGAAGCACGCGGCAGGTATCGTTATTTTCTCACCTTCATAGATGATTTAAGTAGGTATGGGTATATCTACTTGATGAAACACAAGTCTGTAACATTTTAAAAGTTAAAAGAATTTTAGAGTAAAGTGGAGAATCATCATAACGAGAAAATAAAGTTTCAATGATCTGATTGTGGAGGCGAATATTTGAGTTACGAGTTTGTCCTTCATTTAAAACAATGTGGAATAGTTTCACAACTCACGCCACCTAGATCACACCACAGCGTAATGGTGTGTCCGAACGTCGTAACCATACTCTATTAGATATGGTGCATTCTATGATGTCTCTTACCGATTTGCCTTTATAATTTTAGGGTTATGCATTAGAGACAGCCGCATTCACGTTAAATAGGACACTGTCTAAATCCGTTGAGATGACATCGTATGAACTATGGTTTGGCAAGAAACCAAATTTGTCGTTGATTAAAGTTTGGGGATGCAACACTTATATCAAAAAGCTTCAGCCTGATAAGCTCGAACCCAAATCGGAGAAGTGCGTCTTCATAGGATACCCTAAAGAAACTATTTGGTACACGTTCTACCATAGATCCGAAGGCAAGATCTTTGTTGCTAAGAATGGGTCCTTTCTAGAGAAGGAGTTTCTCTTGAAAGAAGTGAGTTGGAGGAAAGTAGAACTTGATGAGGTAATTGTACCTTCTCTTGAATTGGCAAGTAGCACATCAGTGAAAACAATTCCCGTGATGCCTACACCAACTAGAGAATAAGCTAATGATGATGATCATGAAACTTCAGATCAAGTTACTATTGAACCTCGAAGGTCGACCAGAACACGTACCACACCAGAGTGGTATGATAATCCTGTCCTAGAAGTCATGTTGTTAGAAAATGGCAAACCCTCGAACTATGAAGAAGCTATGACGAGCCCAGATTCCAAGAAATGTCTTGAGGGCATGAAATTTGAGATAGGATCCATGTATGAGAACAAAGTGTGTGGACTTTGGTGGAGTTGCCCGATGATCAGCAAGCCATAGAGAATAAATAGATCTTCAAGAAGAAGACTTACGCTGATGGTAATGTTACTATCTACAAAGCTCGACTTATCGCAAAAGGTCTTCGACAAGTTCAAGGGGTTTGACTATGATGAGACTTTCTCAATCGTAGCGATGCTTAAGTCTGTCCGAATCATGTTAGCAACTGCCGCATTTTATAATTATGAAATCATGCAAATGGATGACAAAACATCATTCCTTAATGGATTTCTTAAAGAAGAGTTGTATATGATGCAACCAGAAGGTTTTGTCGATCCTAAAAGTGCTAACAAAGTGTGCAAGCTCAAGCGATCCATCTATGGACTGGTGCAAGCATCTTGGAGTTGGAATATATGCTTTGATGTGGTGATCAAAGCATGTGGTTTTATATAGGCTTACAGTGAAGCCTGTATTTACAAGAAAGTGAGTGGGAGATTAGCATTTTTGATATTATATGTGGATGCCATATTGTTGATTGGAAATGATATAGAATTTTTGGATAGCATAAAAGGATACTTGAATAATAAATTTTCAATGAAAGACCTCGGTGAAGCTGCTTATATATTGGACATCAAGATCTATAGGGATAGATCAAGACACTTAATAGGACTTTCACAAAACACATACCTTGATAAAGTTTTGAAGAAGTTCAAAATGGATTAGTTAAAGAAAGGGTTCTTGCTTGTGTTACAAGGTGTGAAATTGAGTCAGACTCAAAGTTCGACCACGGCAAAAGATGGAGAGAAAATGAAAGTCATTCCCTATGCCTCAACCATAGGCTCTATCATGTATGCTATGCTGTGTACCAGAGCTGATGTGTGCCTTGCCATAAGTCTAGTAAAGGGGGTACAAGAGTGATCAAGGAGCGGATGACTGGACTTCGGTCAAAATTATCCTTCTTAACCAGAGGACTAATGAAATGTTTCGCGATTATGGAGGTAATAAAGAGTTCGTTGTAAAAGGTTACATTGATGCAAGCTTTGACACTGATCCGGATAACTCTGAGTAGCAACCCGGATATGTATAATTGGAGCAGCCATTTCCAATAGCTCCAAGTAAATTGTGATAGTAGTCTCTACAACATGACATAAGGATTTGCAAAATACACATGGATCTGAATGTTGTAGACCCATTTGACTAAAACCTCTCTCACAAGCAAAACATGATCACACCTTAGAAACTCTTTGGGTGTTAATCACATGGAGATGTGAACTAGATTATTGTCTCTAGTGCACTCTTTGGGTGTTAATCACATGGCGATGTGAACCAGATTATTAACTCTAGTGAATTCTTTTGGTGCTAATCACATGGCAACATGAACTAGGTTATTGACTCTAGTGCAAGTGGTATACTGGTGGAACTATGCTGTAGAGGCAATAATAAAATGGTTATTATTATATTTCCATATTCATGATAAAGGTTTATTATTCATGGTAGAATTGTATTGACCGGAAACTTAAATGCATGTGTGGATACATAAACAAATACCGTGTCCCTAGTGAGCCTGTACTAGACTAGCTCGTTGATCAAAGATGGTTAAGGTTTCCTAGCAATATACATGAGTTGCCAATAGATAACGAGATCACATCATTAGGAGAATGATGTGATGGACAAGACCCACCTTGCTACTGCTTTCTTAATGTCATATACATGTTTCTTCGACCATTCAAACATGCAACTCCCGGATACCGGAGGAATACCTTGTGTGCTATCAAACATCACAACATAACTAGGTGATCATAAAGATTATCTACAGGTATTTCCGAAGGTATCTTTTGGCTTGGCATGGATCGAGACTAGGATTTGTCACTCCGTATGAGAGAGAGGTATCTGTTGGCCCTCTAGGTAATATATTACCACAAGAAGCTTGCAAGCAAAGTTACTAAAGAGTTAGTTGCAAGATGATGTAGTATAGAATGAGTAAAGAGGTTTGGCGGTAACAAGATTGAACTAGGTATGTGATACGTCTCCAACGTATCTATAATTTTTGATTGTTCCATGCTATTATATATTCTGTTTTGGGTGTTTAATGGACTTTATTATACACTTTTATATTATTTTTGGGACTAACCAATTAACCCAAGGCCCAGTGCAGATTGCTGTTCTTTTGCCTATTTCAGGGTTTCGCATAAAAGGAATATCAAACGGAGTCCAAACGGAATGAAACCTTCGCGAGAGTTATTTTTGGAACCGTATCTACCCAGAAGACTTGGAGTGCACGCGAGGGAACGAAGGAGGCGGCCACTAGGGTCCAGGGCGCGCCCCCACCCTCGTGGGCCCCCTCTAGCTCCCCCGATGCCCTCCTTTCTCCTATATATATCCATATACCCTGAAAACATCGAGGCAACGGAGAAAACCCTAATTCCACCACCGCAACCTTCTGTTCCCATGAGATCCCATCTTGGGGCCTGTTCCGGAGCTCCGTCGGAAGGGGGATCTACCATGGAGTGCTTCTACATCAACACCATAGCCTCACCAATGAGTTGTGAGTAGTTTACCACAGACCTTCGGGTCTATAGTTATTAGCTAGATGGCTTCTTCTCTCTTTTTGGATCTCAACACAAAGTTCTCCTCGATCTTCAAGGAGATCTATTCGATGTAATCTTTTTGCTGTGTGTTTGTCGAGATCCGATGAATTGTGGGTTTATGATCAAGATTATCTATGAGAAATATTTGATTCTTTTCTGAAATCTTTTATGTATGATTATAATATCCTTGCAAGTCTCTTTGAATTATTGGTTTGGTTTGGCCTACTAGATCTATAGTTCTTGCAATGGGAGAAGTGCTTGGCTTTGGGTTCAATCTTGTTGTGTCCTTTCCCAGTGATAGCAGGGGCAGCAAGGCACGTATTGTATTGTTGCCATCGAGGATAAAAAGATGTGGTTTATGTCATATTGCTTGAGTTTATCCCTCTACATCATGTCATCTTGCTTAAAGCATTACTCTGTTCTTATGAACTTAATACTCTAGATGCATGCTGGATAGCGGTCGATGTGTGGAGTAATAGTAGTAATCTAGAATCGTTTCGGTCTACTTGTCACGAACGTGATTCCTATATATAATTATCATGCCTAGATATTCTCATAACAATGCACTTTTCTATCAATTGCTCGACAGTAATTTGTTCACCCACCGTAGAATTCTGCTATCATGAGAGAAGCCACTAGTGAAACCTATGGCCCCGGGTCTATTCTCAACATATTAATCTTCCAATCTACTTTACTTTGCGTTATTTATTTTCTGTTCTTATATCCAAAAATACCAAAACTATCATACTATCCTATCTATTAGATCTCACTTTCGTAAGTGACCGTAAAGGGATTGCCAACCCCTTATCGCGTTGGCTGCGAAGTTCTTATTGGTTTGTGGAGGTGCGAGGGACTCGCGGGTGGTCTCCTACTGGATTGATACCTTGGTTCTCAAAAACTGAGGGAAATACTTACACTACTGTGCTGCATCACCCTTTCCTCTTCGAGGGAATACAACGCAAGCTCGAGAAGTAGCAAGAAGAATTTTTGGCATCGTTGCCAGGGAGGCTTACGCAAAATTCATATACCAAGTACCTATCACAAACCCTTATCCTTCGCATTACATTTATTTGCCTCTCATTTTCCTCTCCCCCACTTCACCTTTGCCATTTTATTTGCCCTTTTTTCGTTCGCCTTTCTGTTTGCTTGTGTTGCTATGTGCCCTCTATCAGCTTGAATCTTCGCTTGCTAATTTGTGTGAAGTTTATATGATCATGCTGTAAAAAACAGAAACTTTAGCGCTCATGAGATTAGTCACCAGATTTTACTGGAGAGTGCTATTTAGTTGATTCTTTTAGCAGATGATTAATAGACAAATTGCTCACGTTTACCAATTTATTTTAATTTATTTGGAGTTACACAAGTATTCGAAAGTTACAGATTACTACAGACTGTTCTATTTTTGACAGATTTTGTTTTTCGTGTGTTGTTTGCTTATTTTGATGCATCTATGAGTTGTATTTGAGAATATGAATCATAAAGAAGTTGGAATACAGTAGGTTTAACACTAATATAAACAAAGAACGAGTTCATTACAATACCTTTGAGTGGTAGTTTGTTTTCTTATACTAACGGAGCTCACGAGATTTTTGGCTAAGTTTTGTGTTGTGAAGTTTTCAAGTTTTGAGTATGGCTTTGATGGACTATGGATCAAAGAGTGGCAAGATCCTAAGCTTGGGGATGTCCAAGCCACCCAAGGTCAAATTCAAGGACAACCAAAAGCCTAAGCTTGGGGATGCGCCGGGAAGGCATCCCCTCTTTCGTCTTCATCTATCGGTAACTATACTCATGACTATATTTTTATTCACCACATGGTATGTGTTTTGCTTGGAGCGTCATGTATGGTTTGAGTCTTTGATTTTTAATTTGCCACAACCATCCTTGCTGGACACACGTTTTGAGAGAGATAAATATGATTTAGAATTTGATAGAATACTCTATGTGCTTCACTTATATCTTTTGAGCTAGATAGTTTTGATGTAGTGCTTCACTTATATCTTTTAGAGCACGGTAGTGGTTTTATTTTGTAGAAATTGTTGATTTCTCATGCTTCACTTATATCTATTTGAGAGTCTTTTAGAACAGCATGGTAATGTGCTTTGGTTATAAAACTAGTCCTAATATGATAGGCATGCGAGATGAATATAGTAAAAACTTTCATATAAAAGTGCATTGAATATGATTAGAATTTTAATACTTGATGATTGTTTTGAGATATGAGGATGGTGATATTAGAGTCATGCTAGTGGAGTAATAATGAATTTGAGAAATACTTGTGTTGAAGTTTGTGATTCCCGTAGCATGCACATATGGTGAACCGCTATGTGACGAAGTTAGAGCATGAGGTATTTATTGAGTGTCATCCTTTGTGTGGAGGTCGGGATCGCGTGATGGTTAACTCCTACCAACCCTTCCCCTAGGATCATGCGTTGATTACTTTGTTTTGATGACTCGTAAATTTTTGCAATAAGTATATGAGTTCTTTATGACTAATGTTGAGTACATGGATTATATGCACTCTCACCCTTCCACCATTGCTAGCCTCTCTTGTACCGCGCAACTCTCGTCGGTACCATACACCCACCATATACCTTCCTAAAAACAGCCACCATACCTACCTATCATGGCATTTCCATAGCCATTCCGAGATATATTGCCATGCAACTTTCCACCGTTCCGTTCATATGACAGACTTTATCATTGTCATATTGCCATGCATGATCATGTAGTTGACATCGTATCGGTGGCTAGGCCACCATGCATAATATTTCATACATGTCACTCTTGATTCATTGCACATCCTCGTACACCGCCGGAGGCATTCATATAGAGTCATACTTTGTTCTAGTATCGAGTTGTAATATCGAGATGTAAATCAATATAAGTGTGATGATCATCATTCTTAGAGCATTGTCCCAAAGAAAAAAAAACAAAGAAGGAGAGGCCAAAGAAAAAAAGAAAGGCCCAAAAAAAAGAAAAAAAGAAAAAAAAAGAAAAGAAAAAAAGGGACAATGCTACTATCTTTTTCCACACTTGTGCTTCAAAGTAGCACCATGATCTTCATGATAGAGAGTCTCTTGTTTAGTCACTTTCTTATACTAGTGGGAATTTTCATTATAGAACTTGGCATGTATATTCCAACGATGGGGTTCCTCAAATTCCCTAGGTCATCGTGTGCAAGCAAGTTGGATGCACACCCACTTAGTTTCTTTTGTTGAGCTTTCATACATTTATAGCTCTAGTGCATCCGTTGCATGATAATCCCTACTCACTCACATTGATATCTATTGATGGGCATCTCCATAGCCCATTGATATGCCTAGTCGATGTGAGACTATCTTCCTCTTTTTTGTCTTCTCCACAACCACCTCTCTATTCCACCTATTGTGCTATATCCATGGCTCACGCTCATTGATTGCTTGAAAGTTGAAAGATTTGAAATTTTTTGAGTATGAAAACAATTGGTTGGCTGTAACCGGGGTTGTGCATGATATGAATATTTTGTGTGATGAAGAGGGAGCATAGCCAGACTATATGATTTTGTAGGGATAACCTTCTTTGGACATGTTATTTTGAGAACACATGATTGCTTTGTTAGTATGCTTGAAGTATTATTATTCTTATGTCAATATAGACTTTTGTCTTGTATCTTTCGGATCTGAACATTCATGCCACAATAAAGAAATTACATTTAAAATTATGTTGGTTAGCATTCCACATCAAAAATTCTATTTTTATCATTTACCTACTCGAGGACGAGCAGGAATTAAGCTTGGGGATGCTTGATACGTCTCCAACGTATCTACAATTTTTTATTGTTCCATGCCATTATATATTCTGTTTTGGATGTTTAATGGGCTTTATTATACACTTTTATATTATTTTTGGGACTAATCTATTAACCCAAGGCCCAGTGCAGATTGCTGTTTTTTTGCCTATTTCAGGGTTTCGCAGAAAAGGAAGATCAAATGGAGTCCAAACGGAATGAAACCTTCGCGAGAGTTATTTTTGGAACCGTATCTACCTAGAAGACTTGGAGTACACACGAGGGAACAAAGGAGGCAGCCACGAGGGTCCAGGGCGCGCCCCCTTTGTCGTGGGAACGATTCCGACAATAATAAGGGATAGGGTAAAGGAGCATGATCTATCGAGATGCATATGGGTGACACAGTAGTTTTAGCGAGTTCGGGCCTCTCGCGGTGGAGATAACATCCCTACGTCTTGTGCTCCGGAGAGGCTTTGTTTATCTGTGTATGTATCCGGAGATTACAATGTGTGAGAGAGGGAGGAACGGATCCTCATGCCTGAGCTCAGTCCCGAGACCAATGGCGATAGAGAGAGAGAGAGAGAGGGGAAGAATGAAAACCTGTCTAGTCTAGTGGTGGGGGTGGCTTATATAGAGTGCGCCACCCCTCACCTCCTATGTTACAAAGTGGGGCATTGATGCCATAATGTCAGATGATGCTTCGACTGCCTTGTCGACTGTTGGTATACGCATATCCGAGTGAGTCAGTCGACCGAGTGGTCGACTGTCATCCGAGTGGACGGTATGTTGCTTTTCCGAGTGGATAGCTGTTGGGGAACGTAGTATTTTAAAATTTTCCTACGATCACACAAGATCTATCTACCAGATGCATAGCAACGAGAGGGAAGAGTGTGTCTACGTACCCTCGTAGACCGGAAGCGGAAGCGTCAAGTGACGCGGTTGATGTAGTCGAACTTCTTCGCGATTCAACTGATCAAGCACCGAACGTACGGCACCTCCGCGTTCAGCACACGTTCAGCTTGATGACGTCCCACGAGCTCTTGATCCAGTTGAGCTTCACGGGAGTGTTTCGTCAGCACGACGGCGTGGTGACGGATATGATGTATCTACCGGCGCAGGGCTTTGTCTAAGCACTGCGATGGTATGACCGAGGTGTGTTTCTGTGGAGGGGGGCACCGCACACGGCTGGAACAATTCAACTTGTGTGTCTTTGGGTGCCCCCCTGCCCCCGTATATAAAGGAGCAAGGGGGGAGGCCGGCCGGCCCTCCTATGGTGCGGCTAGGGTGCAATCCTACTAGGAATAGGATTGCAATCCTATTCCTAGTAGGAACTACCAAAGAAGGAAGAAGGGGGAAGGAAAGAGAGGGAGAGGGAGAGGGAAAGAGGGGCTGCGCCCCCTCCCCTTGTCCTATTCGGACTCCTCCTAGGGAGGGGGCGCGCCACCTCCTAGCTGCTGCCCTCTCTCTCCCCTATGGCCCACCAGGGACCACCATTCCCCCCGGGGGGTTCCGGTAACCCCCCGGCACTCCGGTAAATTCCGAAACTTTCCAGAACACTTCCGGTGTCCGAATATAGTCGTCCAATATATCAATCTTTATGTATCGGACATTCCGAGACTCCTCGTCATGTCCGTGATCTCATCCAGGACTCCAAACTACCTTCGGTACATCAAAACTCATAAACTCATAATACCGATCGTCATCAAATGTTAAGCGTGCGGACCCTATGGGTTCGAGAACTATGTAGACATGACCAAGACTCATCTCCGGTCAATAACCAATAGCGGAACCTGGATGCTCATATTGGCTCCTACATATTCTACGAAGATCTTTATCGGTCAAACCGCATAACAACATACGTTGTTCCTTTTGTCATCGGTATGTTACTTGCCCGAGATTCGATCGTCGGTATCTCTATACCTAGTTCAATCTCGTTACCGGCAAGTCTCTTTACTCGTTCCGTAACACATCATCTCGTGACTAATTCATTAGTCTTTTGCTTGCAAGGCTTATTATGATGTGTGTTACCGAGAGGGCCCAGAGATACCTCTCCGACACTCGGAGTGACAAATCCTAATATTGATCTATGCCAACACCACGAATACTTTCGGAGACACCTGTAGAGCATCTTTATGATCACCCAGTTACGTTGTGACGTTTGATAGCACACAAGGTGTTCCTACGGTATTCAGGAGTTGCATAATCTCATAGTCATAGGAACATGTATAAGTCATGAAGAAAGCAATAGCAGTAAAACTAAACGATCATAGTGCTATGCTAACGGATGGGTCTAGTCCATCACATCATTCTCCTAATGACGTGATCCCGTTGATCAAATGAGAACTCATGTCTATGACTAGGAAACATAACCATCTTTGATCAATGAGCTAGTCTAGTAGAGGCATACTAGGGACATACTGTTTTGTCTATGTATCCACACATGTACTAAGTTTCCGGTTAATACAATTCTAGCATGAATAAAAGACATTTATCATGATATAAGGAAATATAAATAACATCTTTATTATTGCCTCTAGGGCATATTTCCTTCAGTCTCCCACTTGAACTAGAGTCAATAATCTAGATTACAAAGTGATGATCCTCACACCCATGGAGTCCTGGTGCTGATCATGTTTTGCCCGTGGAAGAGGCTTAGTCAACGGGTCTGCAACATTCAAGTCCGTATGTATTTTGCAAATCTCTATGTCTCCCTCCTTGACTAGATCGCGGATGGAATTGAAGCGTCTTTTGATGTGCTTTGTTCTCTTGTGAAACCTGGATTCCTTCGCCAAGGCTATTGCTCCAGTGTTGTCACAAAAGATTTTCATTGGATCCGATGCACTAGGTATTACACCTAGATTGGATATGAACTCCTTCATCCAGACTCCTTCATTTGCTGCTTCCGAAGATGCTATGTATTCCGCTTCACACGTAGATCCCGCCACGACGCTCTGCTTGGAACTGCACCAACTGACAGCTCCACCGTTCAATAAAAATACATATCCGGTTTGTGACTTAGAGTCATCCGGATCAGTGTCAAAGCTAGAATCGACGTAACCGTTTACGACGAGCTCTTTGTCACCTCCATACACGAGAAACATATCCTTAGTCCTTTTCAGGTATTTTAAGATGTTCTTGACCGCTGTCCAGTGATCCACTCCTGGATTACTTTGGTACCTCCCTGCTAGACTTATAGCAAGGCACACATCAGGTCTGGTACACAGCATTGCATACATGATAGATCCTATAGCTGAGGCATAGGGAATGACTTTCATTTTCTCTCTATCTTCTGCAGTGGTCGGGCATTGATTCTTACTCAACTTCATACCTTGTAATACAGGCAAGAACCCTTTCTTTGACTGATCCATTTTGAACTTCTTCAAAATCTTATCAAGGTATGTGCTTTGTGAAAGTCCAATTAAGCGTCTTGATATATCTTTATAGATCTTGATGCCTAATATATAAGCAGCTTCATCGAGGTCTTTCATTGAAAAATTCTTATTCAAGTATCCTTTTATGCTATCCAGAAATTCTATATCATTTCCAATCAATAATATGTCATCCACATATAATGTTAGAAATGCTACACAGCTCCCACTCACTTTCTTGTAAATACAGGCTTCTCCAAAAGTCTGTATAAAACCATAAGCTTTGATCACCTCATCAAAGCGTATATTCCAACTCCGAGATGCTTGCACCAGTCCATAGATGGATCGCTGGAGCTTGCATACTTTGTTAGCACCTTTTGGATCGACAAAACCTTCTGGTTGCATCATATACAACTCTTCTTTGAGATATCCATTCAGGAATGCAGTTTTGACATCCATTTGCCAGATTTCATAATCATAAAATGCGGCAATTGCTAACATGATTCGGACAGACTTAAGCATCGCTATAGGTGAGAAAGTCTCATCGTAGTCAACTCCTTGAACTTGTCGAAACCCTTTCGAAACAAGTCGAGCTTTGTAAACAGTAACATTACCGTCTGCGTCGGTCTTCCTCTTGAAGATCCATTTATTTTCGATGGCCTGCCGATCATCGGGCAAGTAAACCAAAGTCCACACTTTGTTCTCATACATGGATCCCATCTCAGATTTCATGGCCTCAAGCCATTTTGTGGAATCTGGGCTCATCATCACTTCCTCATAGTTCGTAGGTTCATCATGGTCTAGTAACATGATTTCCAGAACTGGGTTGCTGTACCACTCTGGTGCGGAACATACTCTGGTCGATCTACGACGTTCAACAGAAACTTGATCCGAAGTTTCATGATCATCAGCATTAACTTCCTCACTGATTGGTGTAGGAATCACTGGAACAATTTTCTGTGATGTACCACTTTCCAATTCTGGAGAAGGTACTTTTACCTCATCAAGTTCTACTTTCCTCCCACTCACTTCTTTCGAGAGAAACTCCTTCTCTAGAAAGGATCCATTCTTAGCAACGAATATCTTGCCTTCGGATCTGTGATAGAAGGTGTACCCAACAGTCTCTTTTGGGTATCCTATGAAGACACATTTCTCCGACTTGGGTTCGAGCTTATCAGGTTGAAGCTTTTTCACATAAGCATCGTAGCCCCAAACTTTAAGAAACGACAACTTTGGTTTCTTGCCAAACCATAGTTCATAAGGTGTCGTATCAACGGATTTAGATGGTGCCCTATTTAACGTGAATGCAGCTGTCTCTAAAGCATAACCCCAAAACGATAGTGGTAAATCGGTAAGAGACATCATAGATTGCACCATATCCAATAAAGTACGGTTACGATGTTCGGACACACCATTACGCTGTGGTGTTCCGGGTGGCGTGAGTTGTGAAACTATTCCACATTGTTTCAAATGAAGACCACACTCGTAACTCAAATATTCTCCTCCATGATCAGATCGTAGAAACTTTATTTTCTTGTTACGATGATTCTCTACTTCACTCTGAAATTCTTTGAACTTTTCAAATGTTTCAGACTTGTGCTTCATTAAGTAGATATACCCATATCTGCTCAAATCATCAGTGAAAGTCAGAAAATAACGATACCCGCCGCGAGCTTCAACACTCATTGGCCCACATACATCGGTATGTATGATTTCCAACAAATTTGTTGCTCGTTCCATAGTTCCGGAGAACGGAGTTTTAGTCATCTTGCCCATGAGGCATGGTTCGCAAGCACCAAGTGATTCATAATCAAGTGATTCCAAAAGTCCATCACTATGGAGTTTCTTCATGCGCTTTACACCAATATGACCTAAACGGCAGTGCCAAAAATAAGTTGCACTATCATTATTAACCTTGCATCTTTTGGTTTCAATATTATAAATATGTGTATCACTACAATCGAGATCCAATAAGAATAGACCACTCTTCAAGGGTGCATGACCATAAAAGATATTATTCATAGAAATAGAACAACCATTATTCTTTGATTTGAATGAATAACCGTCTCGCAACAAACAAGATCCAGATATAATGTTCATGCTCAACGCTGGCACCAAATAACAATTATTTAGGTCTAAAACTAATCCCGAAGGTAGATGTAGAGGTAGCGTGCCGACGGCGATCACATCGACTTTGGAACCATTTCCCACGCGCATCGTCACCTCGTCCTTAGCCAATCTTCGTTTAATCCGTAGTCCCTGTTTCGAGTTACAAATATTAGCAACCGAACCGGTATCAAATACCCAGGTACTACTACGAGCATTAGTAAGGTACACATCAATAACATGTATATCACATATACCTTTGTTCACCTTGCCATCCTTCTGATCCGCCAAATACTTGGGGCAGTTCCGCTTCCAGTGTCCAGTCCCCTTGCAGTAGAAGCACACAGTTTCAGGCTTAGCTCCAGACTTGGGTTTCTTCGTGGAAGTAGCAACTGTCTTGCTATTCTTTTTGAAGTTCCCCTTCTTTCCCTTGCCCTTTTTCTTGAAACTAGTGGTCTTGTTAACCATCAACACTTGATGCTCCTTTTTGATTTCTACCTCCGCAGCCTTGAGCATAGCGAAGAGCTCGAGAATTGTCTTTTGCATCCCTTGCATATTATAGTTCATCACGAAGACTTTATAGCTTGGTGGCAGTGATTGAAGAACTCTATCAATAACACTATCTTCATCAACTTTGCAACCAAGTTGAGTCATATGATTGTAGTACCCAGACATTCTGAGCAAGTGTTCACTGATAGAACTATTCTCCTCCATCTTGCAGCTATAGAACTTATTGGAAATCTCATATTTCTTAATCCGGGCATTTGCTTGAAATATTAACTTCAACTCCGGGAACATCTCATATGGTCCATGACGTTCAAAACATCGTTGAAGTCCCGGTTCTAAGCCGTAAAGCATGGCACACTGAACTATCGTGTAGTCATCAGACCGCGACTGCCAGACGTTCAAAGCGTCTACATTAGCGGGAGGGGGCTTGTCACCTAGCGGTGCTTCAAGGACATAATTCTTCTGTGCAGCAATGAGGATAATCCTCAAGTTACGGACCCAGTCCGTGTAATTGCTACCATCATCTTTCAACTTAGCTTTCTCTAGGAATGCATTAAAATTCAAAGGAATTGTAGCACGGGCCATTGATCTACAACAACATAGATATGCAAAAACTATCAGGACTAAGTTCATGATAATTTAAAGTTCAATTTAATCATATTAATTAAAGAACTCCCACTTAGATAGACATCCCTCCGGTCATCTAAATGATCACGTGATCCAAATCAACTAAACCATGTCCGATCATCACGTGAGATGGAGTAGTATCAATGGTGAACATCTTATGTTGATCATATCTACTATATGATTCACGCTTGACCTTTCCGTCTCCAGTGTTCCGAGGCCATATCTGCATATGCTAGGCTCATCAAGTTTAACCCGAGTATTCTGCATGTGCAAAACTGGCTTACACCCGTTGTATTTGAACGTAGAGCTTATCACACCCGATCATCACGTGGTGTCTCGGCACGACGAACTTTCGCAACGGTGCATACTCAGGGAGAACACTTATACCTTGAAATTTAGTAAGGGATCATCTTATAATGCTACCGTCGTTCTAAGCAAAATAAGAAGCATAACAAGATAAACATCACATGCAATCAAAATATGTGACATGATATGGCCATCATCATCTTGTGCTTTTGATCTCCATCTCCAAAGCACCGTCATGATCACCTTCGTCACCGGCGTGACACCTTGATCTCCATCCTAGCATCGTTGTCGTCTCGCCAACTATTGCTTCTACGACTATCGCTACCGCTTAGTGATAAAGTAAAGCAATTACATGGCGATTGCATTTCATACAATAAAGCGACAACCATATGGCTCCTGCCAGTTGCCGATAACATTACAAAACATGATCATCTCATACAAAACCGTATAATTCATCATGTCTTGACCATATCACATCACAACATGCCCTGCAAAAACAAGTTAGACGTCCTCTACTTTGTTGTTGCAAGTTTTACGTGGCTGCTACGGGCTTAGCAAGAACCGTTCTTACCTACACATACAAAACCACAACGATGTTTCGTCAAGTATGTGCTGTTTTAACCTTCACAAGGACCGGGCGTAGCCACACTTGATTCAGCTAAAGTGAGAGAGACAGACACCCGCCAGTCACCTTTAAGCAACGAGTGCTCATAACGGTGAAACCAGTCTCGCGTAAGCGTACGCGTAATGTCGGTCCGGGCCGCTTCATCTCACAATACCGCCGAAGCAAAGTATGACATGCTGGTAAGCAGTATGACTAGTATCGCCCACAACTCATTGTGTTCTACTCGTGCATATCATCTACGCATAGACCTGGCTCTGATACCACTGTTGGGGAACGTAGTATTTTAAAATTTTCCTACGATCACGCAACATCTATCTACCAGATGCATAGCAACGAGAGGGAAGAGTGTGTCTACGTACCCTCGTAGACCGGAAGAGGAAGCGTCAAGTGACGCGGTTGATGTAGTCGAACTTCTTCGCGATTCAACTGATCAAGCACCGAACGTACGGCACCTCCGCGTTCAGCACACGTTCAGCTTGATGACGTCCCACGAGCTCTTGATCCAGTTGAGCTTCACGGAAGAGTTTCGTCAGCACAACGGCGTGGTGACGGATATGATGTATCTACCGGTGCAGGGCTTTGCCTAAGCACTGCGATGGTATGACCGAGGTGTGTTTCTATGGAGGGGGGCACCGCACACGGCTGGAACAATTCAACTTGTGTGTCTTTGGGTGCCCCCCTGCCCCCGTATATAAAGGAGCAAGGGGGGAGGCCGGCCGGCCCTCCTATGGTGCGGCTAGGGTGCAATCCTACTAGGAATAGGATTGCAATCCTATTCCTAGTAGGAACTACCAAAGAAGGAAGAAGGGGGAAGGAAAGAGAGGGAGAGGGAGAGGGAAAGAGGGGCCGCGCCCCCTCCCCTTGTCCTATTCGGACTCCTCCTAGGGAGGGGGCGCGCCACCTCCTAGCTGCTGCCCTCTCTCTCCCCTATGGCCCACCAGGGACCACCATTCCCCCGGGGGGTTCCGGTAACCCCCCGGCACTCCGGTAAATTCCGAAACTTTCCAGAACACTTCCGGTGTCCGAATATAGTCGTCCAATATATCAATCTTTATGTATCGGACATTCCGAGACTCCTCGTCATGTCCGTGATCTCATCCGGGACTCCGAACTACCTTCGGTACATCAAAACTCATAAACTCATAATACCGATCGTCATCAAACGTTAAGCGTGCGGACCCTACGGGTTCGAGAACTATGTAGACATGACCGAGACTCATCTCCGGTCAATAACCAATAGCGGAACCTGGATGCTCATATTGGCTCCTACATATTCTACGAAGATCTTTATCGGTCAAACCGCATAACAACATACGTTGTTCCTTTTGTCATCGGTATGTTACTTGCCTGAGATTCGATCGTCGGTATCTCTATACCTAGTTCAATCTCGTTACCGACAAGTCTCTTTACTCGTTCCGTAACACATCATCTCGTGACTAACTCATTAGTCTTTTGCTTGCAAGGCTTATTATGATGTGTGTTACCGAGAGGGCCCAGAGATACCTCTCCGACACTCGGAGTGACAAATCCTAATATTGATCTATGCCAACACCACGAATACTTTCGGAGACACCTGTAGAGCATCTTTATGATCACCCAGTTACGTTGTGACATTTGATAGCACACAAGGTGTTCCTACGATATTCGGGAGTTGCATAATCTCATAGTCATAGGAACATGTATAAGTCATGAAGAAAGCAATAGTAGTAAAACTAAACGATCATAGTGCTATGCTAACGGATGGGTCTAGTCCATCACATCATTCTCCTAATGATTTGATCCCGTTGATCAAATGACAACTCATGTCTATGACTAGGAAACATAACCATCTTTGATCAATGAGCTAGTCTAGTAGAGGCATACTAGGGACATACTGTTTTGTCTATGTATCCACACATGTACTAAGTTTCCGGTTAATACAATTATAGCATGAATAAAAAACATTTATCATGATATAAGGAAATATAAATAACATCTTTATTATTTCCTCTAGGGCATATTTCCTTCAATAGCATGTCTGTATGAAATATATCTGGACCCACACGCTGTGTGGACCCCATGCTTTATGATATTTTGACCCTTTATGGGCCTACCTGTTATGTGTATCTCCAACATTAGCCCCCGAATCGATCGCGATTTTGCAGAACAAGTTTGTGAAAGACACAATTTGGCCCGAGTGATTACGGAAATACTCGGTACCCATCATCGTGCTTTCAGACAACCAAGGTTTTGAACAAAATCGGAATGGATTCCGGCACTACGATTCCCGACTGATCTGGGGTAAGTGACCACGAGGAGAAACTTGGTGACATTCGTTCATCTCTCGGAAGCTCATGAACAGAGTACATGTGTGTCATTAAATCTGGGTAACAAGATTGATGCATGGACTGCTCTCTCGGAGAGATGCCATTCTTATCCCGGAGGAACGTCAATATAAGTAGACCCAAACTCGTGAGTTTTATGCTTTGAGTCCAGAAGAAGGCTCAAAACAGGTCCACGGAGGAGCGTTAAACTCAACTTAGAGGAATTTTTCCTGTTGTCGACCGAAGCCTTAGAACTTTTTTTTGTTCATCACTCGAAACGGTAAGGCCATACCAAGTGGAGATTACTCTAGTGGGGGCACGCTGAGTGCACCCACTGGGTGTAGTCCGTGAGACCGCCGTCGACTACGGGCAGTCGGCGGGGGTCTGAGAGAACTAAAAAAAATCTTAGTTGGTACTGATGGAACTTGTTCCTCTCCGACTCGGATGTCGAGTAGTACTTGAGGATCTGGTATTGGTCTTGATCAAGCAAAAAGTTTCTTTTTGGCTTCTCTTCTAGTGGGGGCACGCTGAGTGCACCCACTGGGTGTAGCCCCCGAGCCTCTGTCGGACTGGATGAGTCTGGCAGAGGGTTTAAGTTTCTAACGAACATTGATGCAGTCGGCACAGTAAATATATTTTTGTCTGAAATTGAGTCAATCAGATGGACCTTCATGCACTTGGCATGGTAAATAAGCTCAGTCTGGCGCTGAATCAGTCGGACTGATATGGATGTAGTGGTGAAAACACGTCCAACTGATGGTGACACGCGGGGAGGCCGAGGGGTGAGGACGTGTACAACCGATTGGTGACGCGCGGGGCGGCCGAATGGTGAGGAAGTGCGTAACCGAGTGGCGACGCGCGGGGCGGCCGAATGGTGAAGACGTGCACAACCGAGTGGCGACGCGCGGGGCGGCCGAGTGGTGAAGACGTGCACAACCGAGCGGCGATGCGCGGGGCGGCCGAGTGGTGAGGACGAGTCTCACCCGAGTGGCAACGCGCGGGACGGCCGAGTGGTGAGGACGTGTCTCACAGAGTGGCGATGCGCGGAGCGGCCAAGTTGTGAGGATGTGTCCGGTCGAATGATGACGCGTACGGCGGTCGAAGTGAAGACGTCCTCCACAGAGTGGCGACGCGTGCGGCGGCCGAGTAGCGAAGAGGTGACCAACCGAATGGCGACGCGCGCGGCAGCCGAGTGGTGAGGACATGTCTCACGGAGTGGCGACGCGCAGAGCGGCCGAGTGGTGAGGACGTGCCCGGTCGAATGATGACGCGCTGGGCGGTCAAAGTGAAGACGTGCTCCACGGAGTGGTGACGCGCGGG
>LR738713.1:641138246-641165416 GCA_902687465.1 Secale cereale | reverse complement strand
GATAGCGACACGCGGAGCGGCTGAGTGGTGATGAGGTGACCAACCGATAGGCGACGCACGGAGCGGCGAGTGGTTATGAGGTGACCAACCGATAGGCGACGCACGGAGCGGTCGAGTGGTTATGAGGTGACCAACCGATAGGCGACGCACGGAGCGGCCCAGTGATGATGAGGTAACCAATCGATAGGCGACGTGCAGGGCGGCCGAGTGGTGATAAGGTGACCAACCGATGACGATGCGCGGAGCGGCCGAGTGGTGAACTATAGATCTAGTAGGCCAAACCAAAACAATAATTCGAAGAGACTTGCAAGGATATAATAATCATACATAAACGATTTCAGAAAAGAATCCAATATTTTTCATAGATAATCTTGATCATAAACCTACAAATCATTGGATCTCGACAAACACACCGCAAAAAGAATACATCAAATAGATCACCTCGAAGATCGAGGAGAACTTTGTATTGAGATCTAAAGAGAGAGAAGAAGCCATCTACCTATTAACTATGGACCCGAAGGTCTGTGGTAAACTACTCACAACTCATCAGAGAGGCTATGGTATTGATGTAGAAGCCCTCCGTGATCGATGCCCCCTCCGGCGGAGGTCCGAAACAGGCCCCAAGATGGGATCTCACGGGAACAGAAGGTTACAGCGGTGGAATTAGGGTTTCTTCATGCTCCTCAATGTTTTCAGGGAATATGGGTATATATTTGAGGAAAAAGTACGTCGGTGGAGCAACGTGGGGCCCATGAGGGTGGGGGACGCGCCCTGCCCCCTCGCGGGCAACTCGTTTCTTCTCTAACTTGTACTCTAAGTCTCTTGTGAAGGTATCGTTCCAAAAATAACTCTCCCGAAGGTTTCATTCCGTTTGGACTCCGTTTTATATTCCTTTTCTGCAAAACACTGAAATAGGCAAAAAACAACAATTTCCACTAGGCCTTGGGTTAGTAGGTTAGTCCCAAAAATAATATAAAAGTGTATAATAAATCCCATTAAACATCCAAAACAGAATATATAATAACATGGAACAATCAAAATTTATAGATACGTTGGAGACGTATCACTACACCATAAAGACATCTCCGATCTATCATCAGACCCCGTCCAGGGATCAACACCCGTGTCTGCTCTCGCACTAGATCCTGAGCAGATCACATCGTCCGAAGATAGGAGGATAAACCCTGCCAAACTCTCCCCCTCCATGGAACTTTTAGACGGAGGCTTAACGGCGATCGTGCCGCTCACAGACCCAGAATCGAACGGGATTCTCCCTGCCATGCGGAAACATGACTCGTTTCCAATTACGAGTTCCGAACGCCTAGGATCCGCACTCTCCGGCCTCGACCAAGTGGTCATCACCAAGCTTGGCTCCGCAGACCCCTAGACTCCTGTCCAGCTCTCGCTCTTAAATGAGGCGCTGGACTTGCTACAATCTGTCGACATCATGGATGATTAACCTCTGAACTATGCCGAGTTAGAGCTGGGGGCTCAGTTAACGGTATTTTGCTTCCCACCCACCACCCACTTGGTAGCCACGGTCGAAGACTTAATCGATGTACTAGACCACGCTTTCGAAGACTTCGATGGCATGGACCACGAAGTCGAAGCCGATCTAGGTCAAAACCCGCCCATCACCGGGCAATGGACGGCCACTTCTACCTATGACGTATACATGGTGGACGCACCCGAGGAGAAGGACATGGGTGGCGCTAAAGATCCAAAGGAGCATAAGCTCGTCGATGAACATCCTAAGCGCCGGGGTCAGTGGTGCCGCTCTCGATCGCGTCGACAAAGGGAAAGTAATACTAGCACCGGAGACAATGAGGCTCCGAAGGATGCCGAAGACCCCGTAGAGCCAGCGCTAGAGCAGGACGAGTGGGAGGATGGCCAATGCAGTCCCAAACAACTCACCGACCACAATGATTCCGAAGACAGTAAATATTTACTTGTCTCCGAAGAGGATGTCAACCAGGGAGACGAGCAATTCATCTTCCCAGAGGAACCCCTCGAAAAAGAACGCATTCAGCGACGACTTATTGCCACATCAAGGAGCCTGAAAAAGCAGCAGCGGCGGCTTAAAGCGGAATATGATACGCTAAATGACACATGGAATGAAGTGATAGACGTTGAAGAAAGATACGGCCATGAGCGCCAAACAAAGAGCTATCCCAAGCGCAAGTTGCTGCTACAATTCGACGATGAAGCTCTTGCGCCAATTTCATCGAGGCACGATCAGGCCGATCAACCAGACCGACCACCTCGTGGACGGGACAAGCGGATAGCAATGCTGTATACCAGCCTGTACCTCCCCATCGTAAAGGAAAGGATACATCGGCTCAGGGCCATAAATACGACCTACGTTAGGACCTGGACAAAAAAGCCGGTCAGGCCAGATCAATCTATGGGTCAAGAGAAGGTGCTCCCACACGGGATGGTGGCTATCAAGCCAAGCACACATGATATAGTCAAGTTTGGGGCAAACACCAAACACATATGCTGTCCGAACTATGTCGCGATGTCACACGATACAGGGGCGTTGCGCACCCTATGTGCTTTACCAATGAGGTGGTGGATCACAAATTTCCGGAAGGGTTCAAACCCGTAAACATCGAGGCATACGATGGAACGAAGGATCCCGCTCTATGGATTGAAGACTCTATTCTCCACAGCCACATGGCTCCTGGAGATGACCTCCACGCCATCAAATACCTCCCTCTAAAGCTGAAAGGGCCAGCGCGGCACTGGTTGAACAACCTCCCAGAGAACTCCATTGGAAGTTGGGAAGATTTAGAGGATGCTTTCCGGGCTAACTTTCACGGGACTTATGTCCGGCCACCAGATGCTAATGATTTAAGTCACATAATCCAGCAACCCGGGAAGTCAGCCCACAAGCTTTGGAATAGGTTCTTAACTAAAAATAACCAAATCGTCGACTGTCTGGACGCCGAAGCCTTAGCGGCATTTGAACATAGCGTCTGCGATGAATGGCTCGCGCGGCACCTCGGCCAGGAAAAGCCGAAGACCATGGCTGCTCTTACTACACTTATGACCCACTTTTGTGCGGGCGAAAGCAGCTGGTTGCTACCTCTTGAGCATGCGTCGGTTTTCCCTTGAAGAGAAAAGGGTGATGCAACAAAGTAGCGTAAGTATTTCCCTCAGTATTTGAGAACCAAGGTATCAATCCAGTAGGAGACTACACACAAATCCCTAGTACCTGCACAAACAATTAAGAACCTTGCAACCAACGCGATAAAGGGGTTGTCAATCCCTTCACAAGCACTTGCAAAAGTGAGATCTGATAGAGATAATAAGATAAATATTTTTGGTATTTTCATTGCATAGATTGAAAAGTAAAGATTGCAAAATAAACTACGATAAAAATAGCTAGTTGACGAGAGATTAATATGATGGAAAATAGACCCCGGGGCCATAGGTTCCACTAGTGGCTTCTCTCGAGATAGCATATTTTACGGTGGGTGAACAAATTAGGTACTGCCGAGCAATTGATAGAAAAACACATAGTTATGAGAATATCTAGGCATGATCATGTATATAGGCATCACGTCCGTGTGAAGTAGACCGAAACGATTCTGCATCTACTACTATTACTCACATCAACCGCTATACAACATGCATCTAGAGTATTAAGTTCATAAGAGTAACGCATTAAGGAAGATGACATGATGTAGAGGGATATACTCAAGCAATATGATATAAACCCCATCTTTTTATCCTTGTTGGCAACAATACAATACGTGCCTTGCTGCCCCTGCTGTCACTGGGAAAGGACACCGCAAGATTGGACCCAAAGCTAAGCACTTCTCCCATTGCAAGAAGGATCAATCTAGTAGGCCAAACCAAACTGATAATTCGAAGAGACTTGCAAACATATTAAGTCATGCATATAAGAATTCAGAGAAGAACCAAATATTGTTCATAGATAATCTTGATCGTAAACCCACAATTCATCAGATCTCGACAAACACACCGCAAAAAGTATTACATCGAATAGATCTCCAAGAAGATCAAGTAAACCTTTGTATTGAGATCCAAAGAGAGAGAGAAGAAGCCATCTAGCTAATAACTATTGACCCGAAGGTCTATGGTAAACTACTCACACATCATCGGAGAGCCTATGGTGTTGATGTAGAAGCCCTCCATGATGGATTCCCCTCCGATGGAGCACCGCAAAAGGCCCCAAGATGGGATCTCACGGGGTACAGAAGGTTGCTGCGGTGGAAATAGGGTTTGGTGGTGCTAGCTCCTGGAGACGTATCAAGCATCCCCAAGCTTAATTCCTGCTTGTCCTCGAGTAGGTAAATGATAAAAACAGAATTTTTGATGTGGAATGCTACCTAACATAATTTTCAATGTAATTTTCTTTATTGTGGCATGAATGTTCAGATCCGAAAGATTCAAGACAAAAGTTTAATATTTACATAAGTATAATAATACTTCAAGCATACTAACAAAGCATTATGTCTTCTCAAAATAACATGGCAAAAGAAAGTTTATACCTAGGAAATCATATAGTTTGGCTATGCTCCATCTAAATCACACAAAATACCCAAATCATGCACAACCCCGGTTTCAGCCAAGCAATTGTTTCATACTTTAATTTTTTCAAACTTTTTCAACTTTCACGCAATACATGAGCGTGAGCAATGGATATAGCACTATAGGTGGGATAGAATGGTGGTTGTGGAGAAGACAAAGGCGGAAGATGGTCTCACATCAACTAGTCCTATTAATGGGCTATGGAGATGCCCATCAATAGATATCAATGTGAGTAAGTAGGGATTGCCATGCAACCGATGCACTAGAGCTATAAATGTATGAAATCTCAACAAAAGAAACTAAGTGGGTGTACATCCAACTTGCTTGCTCACGAAGACCTAGGGAATTTGAGGAAGCCCATCATTGGAGTATACAATCCAAGTTCTATAATGAAAACTCCCACTAGTATATGAAAGTGACAAAACAAGAGACTCTCTATCATGAAGATCATGGTGCTACTTTGAAGCACAAGTGTGGAAAAAAGATAGTAGCATTGTCCCTTTTTTTCTTTTTCTTTCTGGGCCTTCTTTTTTTATTTGGCCTTTCTCATTTTATTTTATTTTATTTTTATTTGGCCTTTTTCTTCGGGACAATGCTCTAATAATGATGATCATCACACTTCTATTTATTTACAACTCAAAGATTATGTCGGGGGAAACTGTCCGCCACGAACACCTATGGGACCGGAGCCCCTTGTTTGTGCGGTAAGAGGGCGGAGGGAGCACAAAGAGCAGATCGTGGAGAGCACGCGGGCAGTTTACCCAGGTTCGGGCCGCGATGGACGCGTAAAACCCTACTCCTGCTTAGTTTGTATTGAGTTGGGGAGCTCGGGAGCTTGAAGAACTAGCTACACCGAGCGTATGAGCGATCTAGGTTCCGAACCCCTTCTACGTTGTGCATGGGCCTCCTTTTATAGCTCAAGGGGTCACCGATAGGTGTCAACATAGGAGAAAAGGGTAAAAGCGTAATAGTGGTGGTAGTTGTAACAGTGCGGGAACAGTGGATGAACAGTGCATGAACAGTGGTCATCACCTACTTTGACAGTGGGGGACAAGAGCATTTAATGCCCGTCGCCGTCGACCCCAAAAGTGCCTGCCCTTGCGTCTCCGTTTGCCACGGCGATAGCTTTATCACCGTGGAGTGCCACCGTGTCCCCCAGGCTGCACAACCATCCGCCACGCGTCCCTGGAGTGGCCCCAGGGCGACGCGTGGTTCGATGAGCTGGAGCGCGGGCACACAGCGCAACCCTCCCCGGCAAGCACCTTGCCGGGGTCTTGACCTTGCCGGGCTCGGGAGCTTGTCGGGCTCTGAAGCTTGTCGCTCTCCAGGCCCTGCCGGGGCGCACGTTGCGCAGAGGTATGTCTTCTGCAATGTAATCTTCTGGCCTTCCTGGCAAGCTCCTCTTGCCAGGGTCTTGTGTTAGTGAGGTAATCTTAAGCCTGGGACGGCCTTCCCGACAAGCTCCTCTTGCCGGGGTCTTGATCTTCTGTCTTGTATACTTTGTTTTTGAATGGTTTTATATGGAGCAGGAAGGTCTCCGGCAAGCACGTGGTAGGCCCTGCCGCGGGAAGTTGCTACTGCCCGTGCACAAGTTGGGGTACTGAGGTACCCCTACCTTAGTACACCGACAGGAGCCCCCGGGTCTGGGCCATACATGGTGCCGAGCGCTGTTGGGCCAGGCCCAAAACAGTGCACGGGCACGCGTGGCCCACGGCACGCCGAATCCACTTCCACATCCGCCGCGTCCCTCCGTAACGGCACGCGTCGATTGCGGCGTCGTGGGATGGGACGTGGCCACGTTCTTTTAATGGAAAGAGCGAAACGCCCCCCCCTTCCCCATAAAAGCAGAGGAAGCAGGAGCGGTTCCCCTCCTACGCCTTCATTGCTTCTTCTTCCATCTCCGGAGATTCCCTTTGCGCTCCGCCTCCACACCTCCTCCGCCGTCTTCCGCATCTGCGGCGCCGCCGGACTCTTCGTCCCCCTTCCCTCGCCGCCTCCGCCATGGCCCCGAAGACCGAGAAGGCGAAGGCGGAGAAGACCAAGAAGGAGAAATCTGAGCAGGCGGCGAGGCTTACTCTGCTGCGGAAGCGGAACGTCGTCTTCTCGCCGAGGCTCAGCGCGCGGGAGCTCTGGAACAAGTACTACTTGTTCTGGGCCAAGGAGACCAAGGCACACCCTCGGACCAGAGCCTATCCCGCCGCCGCCAAGGACAATTATCCCGGCGGGTACTTCTTCTTCGCAGCTTTCTTTCATTGCGGCCTTTGTCCCCCTTTTTCCGACTTTTTCTGCGATATCATGCACACCTACGGCCTCCACCTTCTTGACTTCACCCCCAACGCCATCCTCACGATGGCGGTTTTCGCACATCTGTGCGAAAACTATATTGGGATCTATCCGAACGTAGCGCTGTTTAGGCACTTCTTCACCCCTAGAGTAGAAGCCGGCGCTCCCCTCTCCGGGGGGATTTCTTGGGTCTTCCGCTTGAACAAGAAGGAGTCCTACTTGCCGGGGGAACTCCGCGGCAAGTGGGAGGAGTGGCGCGCAGACTGGTGTTGGATAGTTGAGGACGAGCCGCAACCCTTCACTGCGCCGCGCACAACAGCCATCGTGCGCGGCAGGGACTGGAGTGAGCTGGACTCGGACGACATCAAGCTCAACGTCGCCCTCGTCAGGATTCTTCGTCTCCGGGTAGCTAAGTTGTTTGTCGGAGAAGTAGGAGCAGATTTCCTACGCCGCCGCATTGCCCCTCTACAGGATAGGAAGAGGCCGGCATGGGAGTACGGCAACGCAGCGGACGTAATGAGATTGCGCCCGGGGCTAAACTTCAACTTCACATCGCTGGAGCTAAAGGGGATGGTCCGGGAACTCTTTAAGCACGACCCGGCCCACCCAGAGTGGTTCAGAGCTCCCCGGGGAGTGGTGCCCCTCTGCAACAGCACGGCCCGGGATCCTCTTCGCGCCATGATGCCCGCATGCGACTCGCATGGCGTGGACCGCACATGGATTCCGCCCAAGTCATCAGACATCATGAGCTTCTTCGACAACCTGGTGGAGGTGCCGAAGAACAAGGATGAGATCAAGGGGCTCACCCGGGACACCACCGACCAGGAGATTGCGTACATAGCTTCTCGGGTTGAAGAGGCCGCTGCAGCCGCAGCGGAAGGGGAGTTTGGCTTTACGCCCGATGAGGCAGAGGCTGCGGATGCGTCCTGCCAAGCGGAGGAGGCGGAGATCCGCAGACTTCTGCAGCTTCCTCCCGACGAGCTTGCCGGGGTCCCTTCTTTGAGGCATTCCGGGATCCCCGGAATCCTGACCGAGGCCGCGGCGAGAGGCAGCACTGCCGGAGGAAACAGAGGCGCCGCAGGGAGCGGAGGCGCCGGAGGGGGCGGAGGCGCCAGAGGGAGAACGGCCGCGGGGCAAGGCGCTGGGTCCAGCAAGCCTGCCGGGGAGGAGGAGGAGGAGGAGGACGTCGGTGCCGACGAGGACTCCGACGGGTATCTGGGGCTCTACGCCGACGACCTCTCCTCGTCATCGGAGACCTCCCCGCCTCGGGCAAGCCCCAGGCGATCTCCGCTGAAGCGTCTCCGCAAGGCGACGACGGGGACAAGGGCGCAGGCGCCCCGGCAACAACCAGCTCGCCGGGCGGCGCGAGCTACCCGGGGGAGCCAAGCTGCGACGGGGGCGCCCGGCGCGCCAACCATGGCGGGGGCGACCCGCACACAGGCCACGGGGGAGGTGCCCCGCACGTCAGCGCCAACCGGAGGAGGGTCTTCACAGGGCGGAGCAGCTGTTCCGCCCGCTCCCCGGGCCTCGGCGTCCACGGGGGCCGGGTCCTCGTAGCCCCCAGCCCCGGGGACCGCCAAGCGCCCGAGGGAGTCTTCGCCTCCTGCTCCTCATGCGGACGCGCCCTAGGTAGCGTTCGACTTCTCCGCCCTGAGCGACGACGACGACGACGAGGAACAGGAGTAAGAGCTCGAGGCTTTGTATCTTCTTTAACTTCGTCTTGACTATTGTTGATTCTGATCTTGCTTTCTGCTTTGACTTCAGGACCCTGGCCCAGCGAGTGGCGAAGAAGGCCAAGGTTCTCGTCGTCGAGGTCGCGGACGACTCGCCCGTCGCGGCGACTGGGGACGCGCCGGAGACGAGCTTTCCGGACCCAAGCGCTGCTCCGAGGAGCAGCCCCCAGCGTAAGTCTGGGCTTGATTCTTCCGCTCGTCGGGCGCGCTTGAGGATTCTGTCTTGTGCTAATATCTTGATGTTTTTGCCTTGTCCTGATTGTCTTGTGCAGAGGTGGAGCCACAACCACAGGAGCATCCGGAGGTCGCTCCCGAGGAGCCGCAGGCCCCGCCGTCCCCGCCAAGGGCGAACTCTCCGGCAAGGGAGAGCGCTCCGCCAAGGGCGGGTACTCCGCCAAGGGCGAGTACCCCGCCAAGGGCGAGCAGCCCGGCGAGGGCGGCCACCCCGCCAAGGCAGAGCTCCCCGGCGAGGGAGCCCGCCGTCGACGACGTCCGTCAAGGTAAGTTCCGTAATTTTGTCTTCTTGGGTTCATCTTTTTTGGATATTCGCTTGAACTTCTTTTTCTTTTTCTTCTTCTTCTAGATCCTCCTCCCCCAGAACAGATGGAGACGGAAACCATCGTCGTGGAGGAGGACGCGCAGGGCGACGGCGGCAACGCCCCTGTCGCTGAGGACACGGCGGGAGCCGCCGAGCCGGCTGCGGAGGAGACTGCTCCGACCGCAGACGCAGCGGCCGGGGAGGGGGACGGCGACCGCACTGCCGGCCCGGAGGCGGCAGGAGCATCGAGTGCTGCACCGGCCGCCGACCCCTCCGCCGGAAAGGAGCAGTCGGGCTACTATCTTGAGGCTCCCAACGGCGTCTTCATCCAGGTGCCGTGGGGATCCTCGTCGCGAGCCCCCGCGGAGGGAGAGGCCTTTGATGGAGAGGTTCTCGCCTCCGCGGGACTGAAGATCGTCGAGGCGCCCGGCGGAAGCGACGGGCCCGAGGAGGAGAAGCTGCTTCATCAGCTCCTGGCCCTTTACCGGGCCAGGCAGGCGAAGCTCGCGTCTCGGGAGGCCCTTGCCGCCAAGGCCGCCGCCGATATGGAGAAGCGCGCGGCGGAGCTCCGCGCCGCCAACCAGGCTGCCCTCCGCGACGTGGCGGAGGAGCGCGAGAGGCTCGCCGGGGAGTACCAGGAGTGGCTCCTGGAGAAAGCCGAAGCCGAGGAGCAGCAGCGACTCGCCGGAGAGGAGCTGTCCCGGCGAGAAGGAGAGCTCACCCAACGGAAGGTCAACCTCGACTCCCACGAGGAAGACCTTGCCGCCCGGGAGCAGGCCCTTGGCGGAGAGCTGAAGGAGGCGAAGGCCGCCGCGGCTGCCGCGGAGACCGCCAAGGAGGAGCTCGCGGCCAAGGTCGCGCAACTGGAGGAGTCCCTGAAGGCGAGCATGGAGAGGGTCACCGCGCTCAACACAGAGCGCGAGAAGGACGCCCACACCAACTCCGAACTCCAGGTGCGTCTCTCCAAGCAGGGCGACGAGCTGAAGGCCGCCAAGGACTCGATTGAGGATCTGGAGCTGAAGGTTTCCACGCTGAAGGACTCGCTCGACGCCGTCCGGGACCGGGAAACCAAGCTGAAGGAAGAGCTCCACAGGGAGCGAGGCTTGGTGGAGAGCGCCACTACTGCAGCTGAGAACTTCCGGCGGACCGTTGAGGTGTGGACCGACGACTTGGTGGCCTCTGCATCCAACATCGACCAGGAGCTGCTGGCGCTGATGGTCGAGCATCTTATATACTCTCCGGATCCAAACCTCCCCCACAGCGCCAAGCTCAGCCTCTTCTTCAGAGGGATCGCGCCGGCTCTTGCAGGTCTTCGGAAGAAGCTCCCCGCGCAACTGGCCGAGGAGTCGCGCCAGCTCTGCGCGGGAACCTTGGAGCACGTTCTGACGAAGATTGTATACCGCAATCCCGGTATAAACCTCACCAACGTTCTCCGCAGCTTGCCGGCCGACGCGAATACGGAGGCGCTGAAGGCGCAGGTCGCCCACATTATCCCCAAAGTGAACAAGATCTCCAGGATTGAAGGCGACCGCGTAGACTAGGCCTCCTTTTCTTTTATCTCTTTTGTTACTGCATAGTGTGTTATGAACTCATTAGTCATTGCGACAAGTTATCCTTTGTAAGATATTTATCTTATTTTGATCAATCAGTGCAATGTTATCTTCCTTGTCTTGGTCATTTACTTTGTACGTTTTTCACCCTATGCTTCCAGGGAGCTTGCCGGCAAGGGGTCTTTGCCGCGAGCGCTGAGTACTGGACTCTGAGCAGTCTGCTGGCCAAGGTCTTACCGGCAAGCAACCTTGCCGCAACTAGTCGCAACGCACTCAGCTTGTTGAGTGAACTCGAAAACGAAACAAGGGCGCGACACTTGTCGCAGCTCACTTAAGTCGTTGAGCGTACTCGAAAACAAGATAAGGGTGCGGCTAGCCACGGGTAGGTTCCTCCGCGCACAGGTTTTCCATACAAAGTGTGATTGTTCAAGGAAGACAACTAAAATTAAAAAATTTGAACTGGTCAAATTCTAATAACTTAGCTTTCATATATCGCTTGCTTCCCGGGAAGGCTTCTCTTTCTTGAACAACACTTGGTTCATCTTCCATCTCCTTCCCCCCGGCAAACTTGTGCGCGAGGAACATTCCTTCTGCTTAAGAGGCAAGGAAAAAGAAGAGGGAAACAAGTATATGGCCTTTCGGCTTGCTAATGTTTACCGGATACGTACGTTGCACAAGATGCCAAATAACGCATGCAAATAGCGAAGAAAAGCATGGAAAAGGCAAATAGCGCAAAACACAAAGCTTTACTGATGCACGGGGTCTGCGCCCGGCTTTGTACAAAGGGTTACATGCAACAGCGGCAAAGCTTGTACAAAAGGTGGTTGCCGGAGCGGATCACGGCAACCGCGCCTTATGGGTGAAACTTGCGAAGATGCTCTATGTTCCAGGAGTAGCTCACCGGTAATTCTTCTTCGGTCTCAAGGCGGACAGCGTCGTGCCTTGTGACTTGTCTCACCCGATAAGGGCCTTCCCACTTTGGCGTCAACTTGTTGGAATTCTTGGTGGACTGAACACGCCGAAGAACAAGGTCGCCTTCCTCGAGACTCCTGGCCTTAACCTTGCGGCTATGGTAGCGACGCAAGGCTTGCTGGTATCGAGCAGCTCGTACAGCAGCCTGGAGACGTTCCTCCTCGAGGAGCAATGCATCATCTTGTCGCAGTTGCTCTTGCTCGAGCTCATCATAAGCGAGCACTCGAGGAGATCCGTATACGAGTTCCGTGGGGAGAACTGCCTCTGCTCCATAGACTAGAGCAAAGGGTGTCTGTCCGGTGGCTCGACTTGGTGTCGTTCTGATTGACCAAAGAGCCGCCGGTAGCTCCTCTATCCAGTTTCTTCCGCACTTGTGTAGCCTGTCAAAGGTCCTCGTCTTGAGTCCGCGCAGCACTTCAGCATTTGCCCTCTCCGCTTGACCGTTGCTCCTCGGGTGAGCAACAGAAGCGAAACAGACCTTGGCGCCAAGGTCTTGGACGTATTGCATGAAGGTGCGACTAGTGAATTGCGTACCGTTGCCGGTGATGATCCTGTTAGGGATTCCGAAACGGCAAACAATCGACCTGAAGAACCTGACCGCTGACTGTGCTGTCACCTTTCTCACTGGTTCCACTTCTGGCCACTTTGTGAACTTGTCGATTGCGACGTACAAGTACTCAAAGCCCCCGATAGCTCGGGGGAAGGGGCCGAGGATATCGAGCCCCCAGACCGAGAAGGGCCAGGACAAAGGAATTGTCTGGAGAGCTTGAGCTGGCTGATGGATTTGCTTTGCATGGAACTGGCACGCTTCACACTTGGTTACTAGTGCAGTCGCATCTTGGAGGGCTTCTTGCCAGAAGAACCCTTGCCGGAAAGCTTTCCCGGCAAGCGCCCTTGCGCCAATGTGGTGGCCACATATGCCTCCATGTATTTCTGCCAACAGCTTCTGTCCATCTTCTCTGGAAATGCACTTCAACCTGACACCATTGAGTCTTCTTCTGTACAGCTCATTGTCCACGAACTGGTACATACTTGACTGCCTGGTTATCTTCTCTATTTCTTGAGGGTCGTCGGGAAGTTCTCCAGTTTGCAGAAAACGGACGATCTGCTGCGCCCATGCCGGAGCCAGTGGCTCAACGGCAAGGACTAAAGGCTCGAGGGCTGCTGCGGGAACCTCAGCTTCTACGGCAAGAACCTCTGGTTCCGCCGGAGCTGATGGTCCCCCGGCAAACTCGCCGGGGCGAGGCTTGCCGGGAACGCTTGCTTCAACTGCACAGATCCGAGGATCTGCAGGAGCAAACTGTTCCTCAGCGTTCTGGTCGTTGATCTTCGGGACCTTGGCGGCGGCCTCTGGGAGATCCGCCGGCAAGTAGTCGCCGGAGACCAACTTTCTCTTCTTGGTCTGCCCAATTGATGGTGTAACGGATGGTTGAGTTAGCTTGAGCAAGAAGGTCCCTGGTTCCACAGGTAACTTCATCGCAGCACACTTCGAAAGGCCATGTGCAATTTCATTCTGAGCTCTCGGGACGTGCTCCATTTGCAGACCTTCAAAGTGCTCTTCAAGCTTCCTCACTTCATCTACATAAGCTTCCATCAAAGGGCTCTGGTAACTCTTGTTGATTTGTCGGACCACCAACTGAGAATCTCCCCGCACAATCAGCTTCCTGATCCCAAGTTCGGCCGCAATCCGGAGGCCGGCAAGCAAGCTTTCATACTCAGCAGTGTTGTTTGTCGCTTGCTCCCTGGGAAAGTGCATCTGGATAACATACTTGAGGCGCTCTCCAGTGGGTGCTATGAGTACCACACCGGCTCCGGCGCCTTGCAGCGAGAAGGCACCATCAAAGTACATTACCCATTCACTTGTCGCTTCTTGTACGGGTACACTTGTCTCTGGAATTTCTTCATCGGGCGTCGGGGTCCATTCAGCTATGAATTCTGCCAAAGCTCGGCTCTGTATGGTTGAGGTACTTTCAAACTTGAGTCCAAAGCATGACAGCTCCAGTGCCCACTCAACGATCCTGCCTGTTGCTTCTGGATTGTGCAATATCCTCTTTAGCGGAAAGCGAGTGACCACTGTTATCTCATGTGCCTGGAAGTAATGGCGCAGCTTTCTCGAGGCCATGAGGAGGCCGAAAAGCAACTTTTGCACCCCGGAGTATCTTGATCTAGCCCCCTGCAAGAGGGAACTCACAAAATACACCGGGCGCTGCACCATCTTCTTCCGCACTTCTTCCTGTCCCTGCGCAGAGTTGTCCTTGTCGGGGCCAGAGCTTGTCGGAGCAGCCCCCTGCTTGTCGCTGGATTCGCTTGCCGGTAGTGCAGACTCCTCGTCGGCCTCCCGCTCCGCTACTAACGCAGCACTAACCACCTGGTTGGTTGCCGCTAGGTATAACAGCAACTTCTCCTGTGGTCTAGGTGCGACAAGTATTGGAGTGGAGGATAGGTACCGTTTCAAGTCCTGCAGCGCTGCCTCCGCTTCCGGAGTCCACTTCATGGGACCTGTCTTCTTCAAGATTTTGAAGAAAGGCAGGGCGCGTTATGCAGACTTCGAAATGAACCTACTGAGGGAAGCCACACAACCTGCAAGCCTTCTAACATCCTTGATGCGCTTCGGGGCTTCGATCTGCTCGATGGCTTTAATCTTGTCGGGGTTAGCTTCAATCCCCCTCTGTGACACAAAGAACCCGAGAAGCTTGCCGGAGGGGACTCCAAAGACGCACTTCTCGGGGTTCAACTTGAGCTGTATCTTGCGCAGGTTCTGAAATGTCTCTTCCAAATCTTGGACCAGGGTATCCTTGCTCTTGCTCTTCACCACGATGTCATCCATGTAAGCCTCTACATTTCTGTGGATCTGTGGCTCGAAAGCAGTGTGCACTACCCTTGCAAATGTTGATCCTGCATTCTTCAGTCCATATGGCATGCGTATGAAGCAATAAGTGCCACATGGAGTGATAAATTCAGTCTTCTCTTCATCTTCCTTGGCCATGAAAATCTGATGGTAGCCTGAATATGCATCAAGGAAAGAGAGTAGCTCACATCCGGCAGTGGAGTCAACGATCTGGTCAATGCGCGGCAAGGGAAATGGATCCTTAGGACATGCTTTATTCACATCGGTGAAGTCTATACACAGTCTCCACTTCCCATTGGCCTTGCGCACGACGACTGGGTTTGCTAACCACGTCGGATGGATCACACCTCTGACTAGTCCTGCTGCCTCTAGCTTCTTGATTTCTACAGCAATGAATTCTTGGCGCTCCACGGCTTGCTTCCTCACCTTCTGCTTGACGGGCCGCGCATGAGGACAAACAGCAAGCTTGTGCTCAATTACCTTCCTGGGAACACTGGGGATGTCAGATGGTTGCCAGGCAAACACATCGACATTCGCCCGCAGGAAGGCAACGAGCGCGCTTTCCTATTTGCTGTCAAGCGTGGCACTGATGGTGAAGGTACCACCAGTGCCGTCCTCCTTGGCGGACACCTTCTTGGTTGCCGGTGGAGCAGCCATCCCCTTCTTACACTTGCCGGTGGAGCTCGATGGAACGTCCTCGACGGCAGCGCAGCACTCCGAAGAGGTGCGGTTGCCGGAGTGGGCCCCAGAGCACTTGCCGGACTTGGTCTTCGTCTTCTTCCCCCCGGGAGCTTCAGCGGCAAGTGTGTCCTTCTCTGCCACGGCTGCTGCATCCCGGTAGATCTTGTCGGCGCAGACAAGCGCATCTTTCTTGTCGCCATGGACAGTGATGACGCTTATCGGCCCCGGCATCTTGAGTACGTTGTAGGCGTGGTGGGAAGCTGCCATGAACTTGGCGAGGGCGGGACGGCCGAGTATCCCATTGTATGGCAATGGGATATCAGCGACATCAAATGTGATGCGCTCAGTCCTGAAGTTGAGCTCCCCGCCAAAGGTCACCGGCAGAGTTATCTTCCCCTTGGGCTTGCTCCTTCCCGGGTTGATTCCTTGGAAAGAACCGGTCTCTTCGAGCTCGCCATCTGGGATTTGGAGTTTCTTGATCACAGCAGAGGAGATCAAGTTCAGCCCGGCCCCGCCGTCAACCAACATTTTGGTGACCTTGAGGTTGCGGATGGTGGGTGAGACCAGCATCGGCAAACACCCGACCACAGTGGTGCGGTCAGGGTGATCCTCAAGATCAAAAATGATGGGCGTGCTGGACCATTTGAGGAGCCTGCGCGACTCCACGGGCGGCTCTGCTGCGTTCACTTCCCGCACCCACTGCTTGAGTTGGCGGTGGGAAGTGTGCAGAGAGGCACCGCCGTCGACGCACAGGACCTCCGTGGCCTTCTGGAACTCCTGCTCGCTGTTATCTTCATCCTCCATGTCGTCGTCGTCGTCTTCTTCGTCTTTGTCGCGGCCCCGGGGAGGTCGGTCACCTTGCCGCTGTTTGGCCTTGCCGCGGCGTCCTCCCCGGCCATTGAATGGCCGCTTCTTGCTTGGTTCTCCTCCGCCGCCTTGGGCCTTCTCCTTGTCGCGCCTCTCGTACTCAGCTTTCTGCTGCTCGACGAGGTACTCGACGCGTTTGCAGTTGGAGAGGTCGTGGCCCTTGGTGCGGTGGATCTTGCAGTACTGCTTGTCGGAGCCGTCCTGCTTGTCGGCTGCCGCTACAGGGGCAGGCTCCTTGCTGGAGCCGCCAGCCTGTGTTTGCTTGGCGGGAGCCTCCTTGCCGGACTTCTCGACGGCAAGCACTTCCTTCTTGTTCTTTCTTCTGTTGTTCCGCCGCCGGCTCTTCTTTGCCGGGGCGGCGTCGTCGCTGTCGCTTCCCCCTGCGCCAGCATCCTCTCCGGGGAGTTTCCTCCCCTCTTCGGCGCGTGCGCACTTATCAGCTAGAGCATAGAGCTCGCTGACATCCCGTATCTTGGTCATGGCCATTTCCTCACGCATGCGGCGGTTACGCACGTTCTGGTGGAACGCGCTGATAACCGCGGCAGGGTGGACGTCGGGGATGTTGTGCTGCACACGACTGAAGCGTTGGATATACTTGCGCAGGGGTTCTCCTTCCTTCTGGGCCAGAATGTGGAGATCGCTCTCCTGGCCGTGGGGTTTGTGGCCGCCCGTGAAGGCGCCAACAAACTGATGGCAAAGGTCCGCCCAAGAAGAAATGGAGCCTTCCGGCAAGTGCATAAGCCAAGAACGGACGTTTGGCTTAAGCACTAGCGGGAAGTAGTTCGCTAGTATCTTCTCGTCGCGCCCCCCGGCAGCCTGCACCGCGATGGTGTAAATGCTGAGGAATTCCGAGGGGTGCGTCTTGCCGTCGTACTTCTCCGGTACGTCGGGCTTGAAGTTCTTCATGCTGGGCCACTGGACGCGCCGCAGCTCACGGGTAAACGCAGGGCAACCTGTCGCGTACGTCAAGTCGCCTGGTTCACTGGGCGCGCACGTGTCGACAGCGGCTCCAGCTCGCTGATCTGATTGTCGCCGAGCTTCTCGGCGGCGCTCGATCGTCGTTCGAGCGTCTTCTTGTCGCCGGTCGTCAAGGACTTGGCGCTGGTCCCGACGAGCCCGCGGATCCGACGACGCCGTGGAGCCGTCGTCGGCGTTGTTCCGGCGGGACGGCGTCTTCTGCTTCCGCGGCGGGGAGTGCACGGTGGTTGCACCCCCGGCGGTCTTGTCGCCATCGGCCTTCGTCTTCTCGACTTGCCGTGGCCGCGAGGTCGCCGGCTGCTGCGGCGTATCGTTGTTGGCGAAGGCGATCAGGCTCTGGATGGTTGCCCTCCAGTCTTCGGCCTTGTCTGCCGCTGGAGGGAAGTCGAGGAGCAGTTGCGCCCTTGCGAGCGCTTCTGCTGGAGTGGAGGGGAGCGGGGGCGAGCGGCGCGAGGAGCGGGATATGCTCGGACTCCTAACTGGGTTAGAAGGAGCAGGGTCCCGCCCCGGCGTCCGCGCTTTGCTTGTGCCCGGACGGTGATCCGGAGCATCCCGCGAGCCTCCGGTTTGCCCTTGGCCCAGCAAGCGGATGCCACCTCCTATGGCATGGCGCTGCTGGATTGTCGTTTGCTGAGATGGACGTGGCGCGTCCACGGAGACCGAGGCTCGGTCGTCCGTCCTGTCCTTGGATTTGGTGGCGCCGCGAGTTTCCTCGCCGGCGACCACCATTCCGACGGCGTCTCCCCCGCCCACCGTTGGTTCCGGTGGCGGCGGATGAGACGCAGACGGGCCTGCGACCTCCGAAGCCTTCTTCTTCGGGGCCATGTCGCTGTTGCTGATGAGGTTGCTGATGAAACTGGAGAGGTTGATGAAGAATGCGCCCGCGTGAACGCCGGATCAGGTTCGCACAACCTCGACGCCCCCTACCTGGCGCGCCAAAGATGTCGGGGGAAACTGTCCGCCACGAACACCTATGGGACCGGAGCCCCTTGTTTGTGCGGTAAGAGGGCGGAGGGAGAACAAAGAGCAGATCGTGGAGAGCACGCGGGCAGTTTACCCAGGTTCGGGCCGCGATGGACGCGTAAAACCCTACTCCTGCTTAGTTTGTATTGAGTTGGGGAGCTCGGGAGCTTGAAGAACTAGCTACACCGAGCGTATGAGCGATCTAGGTTCCGAACCCCTTCTACGTTGTGCATGGGCCTCCTTTTATAGCTCAAGGGGTCACCGACAGGTGTCAACGTAGGAGAAAAGGGTAAAAGCGTAATAGTGGTGGTAGTTGTAACAGTGCGGGAACAGTGGATGAACAGTGCGTGAACAGTGGTCATCACCTACTTTGACAGTGGGGGACAAGAGCATTTAATGCCCGTCGCCGTCGACCCCAAAAGCGCCCGCCCTTGCGTCTCTGTTTGCCACGGCGATAGCTTTATCACCGTGGAGTGCCACCGTGTCCCCCAGGCTGCACAGCCATCTGCCACGCGTCCCTGGAGTGGCCCCAGGGCGACGCGTGGTTCGATGAGCTGGAGCGCGGGCACACAGCGCAACCCTCCCCGGCAAGCACCTTGCCGGGGTCTTGACCTTGCCGGGCCCGGGAGCTTGTCGGGCTCTGAAGCTTGTCGCTCTCCGGGCCCTGCCGGGGCGCACGTTGCGCCGAGGTATGTCTTCTGTAATGTAATCTTCTGGCCTTCCTGGCAAGCTCCTCTTGCCAGGGTCTTGTGTTAGTGAGATAATCTTAAGCCTGGGACGGCCTTCCCGACAAGCTCCTCTTGCCGGGGTCTTGATCTTCTGTCTTGTATACTTTGTTTTTGAATGGTTTTATATGGAGCAGGAAGGTCTCCGGCAAGCACGTGGTAGGCCCTGCCACGGGAAGCTGCTACTGCCCGTGCACAAGTTGGGGTACTGAGGTACCCCTACCTTAGTACACCGACAGATTACAACTCGACTCTACAACAAAATATGAGTCTATATGGATGCCTCCGGCGGTGTACCGGCATGTGAAATGAATCAAGAGTGACATGTTTTAAAAATTATGCATGGTGGCGTTGCCACAAATACGATGTCAACTACATGATCATGCAAGGCAACATGACAATGATGAAGCGTATCATAATAAACAGAATGGTGGCAAGTTGCATGGCAATATATCTCGGAATGGCTATGGAAATGCCATAATAGGTAGGCATGGTGGCTGTTTTGAGGAAGATATATAGTGGGTTTATGGTACCGGCGAAAGTTGCGTGGTACTAGAGAGGCTAGCAATGGTGGAAGGGTGAGAGTGCGTATAATCCATGGACTCAACATTAGTCGAAAAGAACTCACATACTTATTGCAAATATCTACAAGTCATCAAAAAAGGTACTACACGCATGCTCCAAGGGGAAGGGTTGGTTTGAGTTAACTGTCGCGCGATCCCGACCTCCACACAAAGGATGACAATCAAAGGAATACCTCATGCTTCAAATTTGTCACACAATGGTTACCATATGTGCATGCTACGGGACTTGCAAACCTCAACACAAGTATTCCTCAAATTCACAACTACTCTACTAGCATGACTCTAATATCACCATCCTCATACCTCAAAACGATCATCAAGTATCAAACTTCTCATAGTATTCAATGCACTTTATATGAAAGTTTTTATTATACCCATCATGGATGCCTATGATATTAGGACTAATTTTATAGCCAAAGCAAATTACCATGCTGTTCTAAAGGACTCTCAAAATGATATAAGTGAAGCATGAGATATCAATAATTTCTACAAAACAAAACCACCACCGTGCTCTAAAAAATATAAGTGAAGCACTAGAGCAAAATTATCTAGCTCAAAAGATATAAGTGAAGCACATAGAGTATTCTAATAAATTCCGATTCATGTGTGTCTCCCTAAAAGGTGTGTACAGCAAGGATGATTGTGGTAAACTAAAAAGCAAATACTCAAATTATACAAGACGCTCCAAGCAAAACACATATCATGTGGTGAATAAAAATATGGTCTCAAGTAAAGTTACCGATAGACGAAGACAAAAGAGGGGATGCCTTCCCGGGGCATCCCCAAGCTTAGGTTTTTGGTTATACTTGAATTTTACCTTGGGGTGCCTTGGGCATCCCCAAGCTTAGGCTCTTGCCACTCTTTATTTCATAGTCCATCAAATTCTTACCCAAAAACTTGAAAACTTCACAACACAAATCTTAACAGAAAATCTCGTGAGCTCCGTTAGTATAAGAAAACAAACCACCACTTTAAGGTACTGTATTTAACTCATTCTTTATTTATATTATTGTTAAACCTACTGTATTTCAACTTCTCTATGGTTCATACCTGCCTATACTAGCCATAGATTCATCAAAATAAGCAAACAACACACGCAAAACAGAATCTGTCAAAAAAAGAAAAGTCTGTAGCAATCTGTAAATTTCGAATACTTCTGTAACTCTAATAATTCTGAAATAAATTGGTGGACGTGAGGAATTGTTCTATTAATCATCGGCAAAAATAATCAACCTAAAATCACTCTCCAGTAAAAAAATGGCAGCTAATCTCGTAAGCGCAAAAGTTTCTATTTTTTACAACAAGATCACAAGGACTTCACCCAAGTCTTCCCAAAGGTTCTACTTGGCATAAACACTAATTAAGACACAAAACCACATCTAACCAGAGGATATATGAATTATTTATTACTAAACAGGAACAAAAAGCAAGAAACAAAAATAAAATTGGGTTGCCTCCCAACAAGCGCTATCGTTTAATGCCCCTAGCTAGGCAGAAAAACAAGAATAGATCTAGGTATTATCATCTTTGGCATGCAATCCAAAAGTGGCTCTCATAATAGATTCATAAGGTAATTTGATTTTCTTTCTAGGAAAGTGTTCCATGCCTTTCCTTAACAGAAATTGGAATCTAATATTTCCTTCTTTCATATCAATAATTGCACCAATAGTTCTAAGGAAAGGTCTACCAAGAATAATAGGACTTGTAGGATTGCAATCTATATCAAGAACAATGAAATCTACCGGAACATAATTCCAATTTGCAACAATAAGAACATCATTAATCCTTCCCATAGGTTTGTTAATGCACTAGTAGATAAAGGGGATTTAGCCCCGGTTCATTTGGCCTTTTAGCCCCGGTTCTGGAACCGGGGCAACAGGGTCGGTACTAATGCTCTGACCCTTTAGTCTCGGTTCAATCCAGAACCGGGGCAAAAGGGTGTCCACGTGGCCTGTGCACCGAGTCCAGGCAGGAGGGGCTTTAGTCCCGGTTGGTGGTACCAACCGGGACCAAAAGGCATGCACGTGTCAGCATTTCTGTAGATGTGGTTTTTGTTTTTTTTTTTGAAAGGGGAGGGGGGGTTTTAGGTTTTGGGGGTTAATTTAGGTGTTTGATATATTGTGTTAGCTAGCTAATTAATAGAGAGAAGTGTTCTCTCTTATGTCCGTGCTTTTGGTCGACGCTACATACTACACATACGTATATATATGGACTAGAGTCACGCTAGCTAGCTAGCTAGCTGCTAGCTATACTAAGCAAACGAAGGAACAGAAGATCTCGTATATATAATCAACATATATATATATGCATACAGAGAGAAGTAATAATATCGACCACCTCTCCTTCTCCGAGAGATTGGTCGAACAACAAGTTCATATCTATCGATCCGACACTACCGGGCACATATATACAATAATTATCTCTTACAAAAATAATCTCCTAACACATGGATGCAGGGTCCACATAGTATTCTCCGTCTTCAGCGATCACGTGTTCAAGGAAGAATGCCGCCAATTCCTCTTGAATTGCTCGCAGACGATCTGGTGTTAGGAGTTCATCCCGCATCCGAAACATCTAATTTGAAGTAGGGGGTCAATACATGAAATGATGCTATAAATTTGTGAATATTATTGATTGCTTACGCACTTTAAATTGTTCATCAGTGTAGCCCCGCTCACAGGTCGTGTGGCGGATGGACTCGCAAATGTAGTATCCACAATAATCATTCCCGGGTTCCTGCCACAACCACTTTACAAGAAATAGAGCTCAATCAAACTGATAAGCAAGAATGCCAAATTGGTATTGATGAAACTAGCTAGCGCTTGAATCAAGATATAGGAGATGCGCGCGCGGAACATGCTACTATATAGTACTTACTTTCGGGTATCTAAATTGTAGCTTCTTCGGCAGTCCCGGAGCTTTTTTGCTGAATGTTTTCCAAGCCCTGCCAGACAAAGGAAACAATTAGTTGATATCAGAAATGAAGTTGCTGATATATATGCATGGTGGATAATATTGATCGATTTAACTTACCTGGCTAGCATTTGAGTCATGTCCGCATACTCCTCGGGATCTTTACGTTTAGAGTCGAAGACAGTTACTATTCCCTTCTGAAGCTTAATCTCTAAGAGAATATAGTGGAAGCTGCGCACGAATGCATGAGATCATTACATCACTATAAACTTGACTGATATATATAAGGGAAACCAAATATGCACAAGACATTAACACTCACTTGAAGTTGTAAGGAAAGAGTATTATATCTTTGTTTTCATTTACCACCAACGATCGTAGCAAGTTGGTCTCGGTATCGCCGGGACGCAATTTAACCTCGGTTGCATCTATGAGGTATGTGTTAATAAACCCAATATCACCTACTTGTCTTTTCTTCAATTCGACGATCTTCAATCTGCATAATATAGTGAGGATAATTATAAATACATGCAATGAAGATCAGCTATATAGAGAGACTTAATGACAGAAGTAGTACTACTTACAGACAGTAGCAGGTGATCGTTGTTTTATCGAGGGCCAATTGATTGAAAAATTGATAGAACTCCTCAAATGGAACGGGCAACAGGTCAATTCCAACGAGGTCATGCTCAGGTTTAACTCTCAAATACAAGTTATTCCTCCCCCCAGACTCTCTGCAGATTTTCATGTACCAATCATGCAATCTTCGCATATTCGTTGATAGAGATCTTTCATTTTTTACGAGAGGCTTTTTGTACTCGTATCTTTCTATCTGCACGTCCATGAAATCATAGTGTACATCGTCGGACGCGTAATCTGCAAGATTGGTATAACCGGGCACCATCCTCGGATCATTAGCGACCATGTCGCTAGACACCTTGAGCGGGGGGCACGATTGGTTCGCTTGTTCGCCGAGCTGGGCAATTTGTTTCCCAGCTCGCCCTTCTGCTAACCTCTGATCACTTTTTGTACTTCCGGACCGCTTGGCATCTTGAAATGTCTTTTGAATAATGCGGTCATAGTTGCCCTTCGGCTTACTTTTCGCTGGTTGCTTCAGGGCAGCAAGAGTGCGCTTTGCTTTCACCGCATCTATCTTCTCCTCTGGAGGTGGATGTCTCTGTGCTTTCAACCCTTCAAAAAAGTCCTTCACTTCGCCTTCAGCGATCTTCGTGTTTTCCTCGTCGGACCTCTCGTACGGTAACTTCTCTAGAGGCGTGAGAGAAGGACCGAATCTGCATCGCCTCCCGCCTCTGGCTGTACTGGTACACGTCGCCGGACCAGACGAAGCGGCTGTCTTTTTTACTTGCTTAGGCGCCGGAGCAGGAGCAGCCGGAGCGGCGGCAGGTCTCTTCCGCCCTTGCTGATTAGGCGAAGGAGGAGCTGGCTGTCTGCTCGGGCGCGCCGGCGGCGAAGGAGGCGGAGTGCCGCCACGCGCCGGCGGCGAAGGAGGCGGTGTGCCGCCACGCGCCGGAGAAGGAGCCGGAGTGCCCTGATGGTCACTCGCCGGAGAAGGAGCCGGAGTGCCCTGATGGTCACTCGCCGGAGGAGGAGGCGGTGGAGGAGGCGGAGTGCCCTGACTCGTCGGAGGAGGAGGAGGAGGCGGAGGCGTCCAGTTCAGAATGTTGATTAGGTCCTTCCGCCATAGGCATGGAGTCTTCAGTGAAGAACCCAGCCGAGTCTCCCCTTCACCGGTAGGGTGGTCAAGCTGGAGCTCCTCAAATCCCTCCGTTATTTCGTCGACCATCACCCTAGCATATCCTTCTGGAATCGGCCGGCAATGAAAAGTGTCGTCTGGTCCAGAAGGATAAACAGAGCCAGCAGCCGCCTTGACCTTCAGATTCATCCACTGTGCCATAAGGTGGCAATTTTGTGCCTCCGTGATAGCATCCACAGGATTCCTGGCAGTAGCCGTCAAGGCAAGCTCTGGCTGAAGCAGCTCGGTGGAAGCCACGCTGCTTCTCCGCTGAGATGGCGGGGTAGCTTCGGGGGAAGCTTCGGCAATTCTTTCCCGATCTGCTTCCCGTTCCTCTATCGCTTGTATTCTGGCCCGCAGCGCCTGGATTTCGGTCATCTCCATTTTCTTCCTCCTGTCGTGGCATTTGTAGCCTCCTGCGTCCGGAAACCCAGCACGCCACGGAAGGGAGCCTGGCGTGCCTCGTGTCCGTCCAGGGTGCTCAGGATTCCCGAGGGCCATTGTCAGCTCGTCGTTCTCTCTGTCGGGGATGAACGTCCCTGCATGCGCTGCTTTGATATACTGCCGCATCTTCCTGAGTGGTGTTTCCATTTGCTTGTCCGTCCAAATGCACCACCCTGTTACAGGGTCCAAGGATCCGCCAGCCCCGAAGAACCAAGTCCGGCAACGTTCTGGCCAGTGCATTGTCTCTGGTTCGATCCCTTTCTGAAGCAGATCATTCTCAGCCCTGGCCCACTTAGGCCGGGCTACGAGGTGGCCGCCCGACCCCGTGCGATGGTGATGCATCTTCTTTGCAGCATTTATCCGGTTTGTCTCCGACATCTTCTGACTCTTTTCCGACTTCTTATGGGCCACAAATGCGGGCCAGTCATCTTTGATCTTCTCATATATGCCCACGAATTCTGGAGTCGTTTTCTCTCTGACAAACGTATTCAGTTTTTTCTTCCATGCCCTGAATTGGTCTGCCATCTTCGAAAGTGCATAAGACTTGATTAAGTCCTCTTTAACTGGCTTCGCCGGATCAACCTCTCGCGGTAGGACGAAGTTTGACTTCAGCACATTCCAAAGATCTTCTTTCTGCATATCTGTGACATAAGTCACCTGAGCGTCGTTTGCAGCCGGCTTTAACCATTGATGGATGCTGATCGGGATCTTGTCCCTAACCAGAACCCCGCACTGATTAACAAATGCGTTCTTTGTGCGGATGGGTGCAATCGGCTCGCCGGAGCGCGAGATTTCTGAGATCTCAAACTTTTCATCCGGCCTCAACTTTTTCTTCGCTCCTCGTCTCTTTACCGAAGATTTGCTCGATCCGGAGGGCTAGAAAAGGAACAAAGACGAGAGTTAATGAATGAATCAATTAACTAGTCAGCACATGCTTAACTAACATATATACCTCCTGGCCGGACTCGGTTCGGTCACCGGAGCCAGCATCACGGTCTCCTTCTTGCACCGGCATTGGGTCACCGGAGCCGTCCTCACGGTCTACTTCTTCCATGTGCATTGGGTCACCGAATTCATCAATATAATAGCCTAGATCTTCCAGCCGCAGCTCTTGTTCGACCTGCTCATCGGTGTCGTTGAGATACGACCTGACGGCATTTTGTCCGTCTGCGATTATGTCCATCAACATCGCTTCTTGTGCTAGGTCTCGGGTGTTGTCGTCCATTGTTTCTACAAATATTTACAACATGCCAATTATTATTCAAACATGACAGATGGATATATTAATGGCAAACGTAGAACTAGCTTCAACCCTCGACTGCTCGGCGATCCACAAACCCTAGACCCCCTCATGTCACATTTTGTCTAGCTATAGTGTCAAATGATTCAACAAAACCAATACTTCATCATTAGGCGAAAGTAACAGTAGCATGATGGTACGAAGCTCTCCAAAGTTGTTTTGGAACGAAGTCCCAGATAAGATAATCCGTAACAAAAGACGGATTATCCTATCAGGGACTCCGTTCCAGAACATCTTTGCATAACTTCGTACCAACATGCCCCGGTTACTTCTGGCAAATGATGAAGTCATGGAATTTTTCAATACTTTGACACTAGCTATAGGCAACCTCTCTCGACCCCTCGACCCCCGACTGCTCGGCGATCCACAAACCCTAGACCCCCTCATGTCACATTTTGTCTAGCTATAGTGTCAAAGGATTCAACAAAACCAATACTTCATCATTAGGCGAAAGTAACAGTAGCATGATGGTACGAAGCTCTCCAAAGTTGTTTTGGAACGAAGTCCCAGATAAGATAATCCGTAACAAAAGACGGATTATCCTATCAGGAACTCCGTTCCAAAACATCTTTGCATAACTTTGTACCAAAATGCCCCGGTTACTTCTGGCAAATGATGAAGTCATGGAATTCTTCAATACTTTGACACTAGCTAGGCAACCTCTCTCGACCCCTCGACCCCCGACTGCTCGGCGATCCACAACCTTAGACCCCCTCATGTCACATTTTGTCGAGTGTCAAAGGATTCAACAAAACCAATACTTCATCATTAGGCGAAAGTAACAGTAGCATGATGGTACGAAGCTCTCCAAAGTTATTTTGGAACGGAGTCCCCGATAGGATAATTCGTAACAAAAGACGGATTATTCTATCAGGAACTCCGTTTCAAAATATCTTTGCATAACTTTGTACCAAAATGCCCCGGTTACTTCTGGCTAATGATGAAGTCATGGAATTCTTCAATACTTTGACCCCCGACTGCTCGGTGATCCACAACCCTAGAGCCCCGACTGCTAGGCAACCTCTCGACCCCTCGCCCTTCGGCCTCTCGATCGGTCCCTCGACGACCCTCGACCCCTCGACCTTCGGCCTCGGTCCCTCGACGACCCTCGACCCCGCCCCCCCCTAATGTCGAAGTTATCGGGGAGAGGGTGTATACATATCCGATAAAAAAAGAGGAAGAAGAAAAAAAAAGGAACCGCTAGAGGAGAAGATCGAAGAAAAAAAAAGAAAAAAAAAGGAGAAGAAGAAAGGAATAGAGGAGAAGAAGAGAAAATTTCTTTCTCTTCTTCTCCTCTATTCCTTTCTTCTTCTCCTCTTTTTTTCTTTTTTTTCTTCTTCTTATTTATTTCTCCTCTTTCTTCCTCTCCTTCTTCTTCTTTCTTTCCTCTTTCTTATTTTCTTCTTTCCTATCCTTCTTTTTTTTTTCTTCTTCTTATTTATTTCTCCTCTTCTTCCTCTCCTCTTCTTCTTTCTTTC
>LR738713.1:641040990-641136308 GCA_902687465.1 Secale cereale | reverse complement strand
AGATTTTTCAGATCCACTGTTGTCATTCCGTACTGTGGGTCTACCTGTACCCCGCCTCCTGACAGATTGACCCATTTACACTTAAACAAAGGGACCTTAAAATCATGTCCGTAGTCAAGTTCCCATATGTCCACTATGTAACCATAATATGTGTCCTTTCCCCTCTCGGTTGTTGCATCAAAGCGGACACCGCTGTTTTGGTTGGTGCTCTTTTGATCTTGGACAATCGTGTAAAATGTATTTCCATTTATCTCGTATCCTTTGTAAATCAATACAGTCGAAGATGGTCCCCTGGACAACAAGTACAACTCATCACAAACAGTGTTGTCACCTCTGAGACGTGTTTCCAACCAACTGCTGAAAGTCCTGATGTGTTCACGTGTAATCCAGTCGTCGCACTGCTCCGGGTGTTTGGAGCGCAGACTGTTCTTGTGTTCATCGACATACGGGGTCACCAATGCAGAGTTCTGTAGAACTGTGTAGTGTGCTTGAGACCAAGAATAACCGTCCCTGCATATTATTGAGTCCCTTCCAAGCGTGCCTTTTCCAGTCAGTCTGCCCTCGTACCGCGATTTAGGGAGACCTATCTTATTAAGGCCAGGAATGAAGTCAACACAAAACCCGATGACATCCTCTGTTTGATGGCCCATGGAGATGCTTCCTTCTGGTCTGGCGCGGTTACGGACATATTTCTTTAGGACTCCCATGAACCTCTCAAAGGGGAACATATTGTGTAGAAATACGGGCCCCAGAATGACAATCTCGTCGACTAGATGAACTAGGACGTGTGTCATGATATTGAAGAAGGATGGTGGGAACACAAGCTCGAAACTGACAAGACATTGCGTCACATCACTCCTTAGCCTTGGTACGATTTCTGGATCGATCACCTTCTGAGAGATTGCATTGAGGAATGCACATAGTTTCACAATGGCTAATCGGACATTTTCCGGTAGAAGCCCCCTCAATGCAACCGGAAGCAGTTGCGTCATAATCACATGGCAGTCATGAGACTTTAGGTTCTGGAACTTTTTCTCTGCCATATTTATTATTCCCTTTATATTCGACGAGAAGCCAGTCGGGACCTTCATACTGAGAAGGCATTCAAAGAAGATTTCTTTCTCTTCTTTCGTAAGAGCATAGCTGGCAGGACCTTCATACTGCTTCGGAGGGATGCCGTCTTTTTCGTGCAAACGTTGCAGGTCCTCCCGTGCCTCAGCTGTATCTTTTGTCTTTCCATACACGCCCAAGAAGCCTAGCAGGTTCACGCAAAGGTTCTTCGTCACGTGCATCACGTCGATTGAAGAGCGGACCTCTAGGTCTTTCCAGTAGGGTAGGTCTCAAAATATAGATTTCTTCTTCCACATGGGTGGGTGTCCCTCATCGTCATTCGGAACAGCTAGTGCGCCGGGGCCCTTTCCGAAGATTACGTGTAAATCATTGACCATAGCAAGTACGTGATCACCGGTACGCATGGCGGGCTTCTTCCGGTGATCTGCCTCGCCTTTGAAATGCTTGCCTTTCTTTCGACATTGATGGTTGGTCGGAAGAAATCGACGATGGCCCAGGTACACATTCTTCCTGCACTTGTCCAGGTATATACTTTCAGTGTCATCTAAACAGTGCGTGCATGCGTGGTATCCTTTGTTTGTCTGTCCTGAAAGGTTACTGAGAGCGGGCCAATCGTTGATGGTCACGAACAGCAACGCCTTTAGGTCAAATTCCTCCTGTTTGTGCTCATCCCACGCACGTACACCGTTTCCATTCCACAGCTGTAAAAGTTCTTCAACTAATGGCCTTAGGTACACATCAATGTCGTTGCCGGGTTGCTTAGGGCCTTGGATGAGAACTGGCATCATAATGAACTTCCGCTTCATGCACATCCAAGGAGGAAGGTTATACATACATAGAGTCACGGGCCAGGTGCTGTGATTGCTGCTCTGCTCTCCGAAAGGATTAATGCCATCCGCGCTTAGAGCAAACCATACGTTCCTTGCGTCCTTTGCAAACTCCTCCCAGTACTTTCTCTCGATTTTTCTCCATTGCGACCCGTCAGCGGGTGCTCTCAACTTCCCGTCTTTCTTACGGTCCTCACTGTGCCATCGCATCAACTTGGCATGCTCTCTGTTTCTAAACAAACGTTTCAACCGTGGTATTATAGGAGCATACCACATCACCTTCGCAGGAACCCTCTTCCTGGCGGGCTCGCCATCAACATCACCAGGGTCATCTCGTCTGATCTTATACCGCAACGCACCGCATACCGGGCATGCGTTCAGATCGTTGTATGCACCGCGGTAGAGGATGCAGTCATTAGGGCATGCATGTATCTTCTGCACCTCCAATCCTAGAGGGCATACGACCTTCTTTGCTGCGTATGTACTGTCGGTCAATTCGTTATCCTTCGGAAGCTTCTTCTTCAATATTTTCAGTAGCTTCTCAAATCCTTTGTCAGCCACAGCATTCTCTGCCTTCCACTGCAGCAATTCCAGTACGGTACCGAGCTTTGTGTTGCCATCTTCGCAATTGGGGTACAACCCTTTTTTGTGATCCTCTAACATGCGATCGAACTTCAGCTTCTCCTTTTGACTTTCGCATTGTGTCCTTGCATCGACAATGACCCGGCGAAGATCATCATTTGGTTCCTCTTGATCTTCAGCAGCTTCACCCGTTGCAGCATCATTGGGCACATCGTCTGGTTCCTCTTGATCTTCACCAGCTCCCCCCATTGCAGCATCACCGTATTCAGGGGGCACATAGTTGTCATCGTACTCTTCTTCTTCGCCGTCTTCCATCATAACCCCTATTTCACCGTGCCTCGTCCAAACATTATAGTGTGGCATGAAACCCTTGTAAAGCAGGTGGGAGTGAAGGATTTTTCGGTTAGAGTAAGACATCGTATTCACACATTGAGTGCATGGACAACACATAAAACCATTCTGCTTGTTTGCCTCTGCCACATTTAGAAACTCACACACGCCCTTAATGTACTCGGAGGTGTGTCTGTCACCGTACATCCATTCGCGGTTCATCTGCGTGCATTTATATATAATTAAGTGTGTCAAAAACCATTACAGAACATCATAAATAGATAATTAAGTGACCAAATGGATAAAAGTTCATCATCACATTAAAACCAAAGTACATACATATATAGTTCTCATCTAACAACATATATAGCTCTCCATACACATCGAAACTATGTAAAACATTTCAACGCGAAAACAAATGCTATCATAATCGCAACCAAGGTAACAATTGATCCAACGGCATAATGATACCAAGCCTCGGTATTAATGGCATATTTTCTAATCTTTTTAATCTTCAACCGCATTGCATCCATCTTGATCTTGTGATCATCGACGACATCCGCAACATGCAACTCCAATATCATCTTCTCGTCCACAATTTTTTTTATTTTTTCCTTCAAGAATTTGTTTTCTTCTTCAACTAAATTTAACCTCTCGACAATAGGTTCCATCTTGATCTTGTGATCATCGATAACTTCCGCAACATGCAACTCCAATTCCATCTTCTCCTCCTCCATTTTTTCCAATTTTTTCTTTAACGAAATGTTTTCCTCTTCAACTGAATTTAACCTCTCCACAAGAGGGTCGGTTGGAATTTCCGGTTCAACTACCTCCTAGACATAATAAAACATCTATGCATGTCAGGTTGGTCGGCATAACTATCATAAGCACTAAAACAAATAGTTATAAATTAAAGATAATATACCACATCCGAATCGTAGACCGGACGAGGGCCCACGTGGGCGGATATCAAAACCATCGCACTATATAATAACAAGCAATAATAAACGTAAGAAAATTAGACAAATATCTATCTAAAGCAATAATAAAAGTAAGAAAAGCATGGACATAACAAGAGGCTCACCACGGTGGTGCCGGTGACGAGATCGGCGGGGGCGATCGACGGCGGCGAAGACGGGGACGGGACGTGACGGACCGCTAAACCTAGACAAATCTCGAAGAAAATAGAGCTTCGAGAGGAGAAAAGCTTAACTAGTGTGGCTCGGGCATTCCACCGAACATGTTGTGTGCATAGGAGGTTAGCTAGAGCACCACTAACCCCTCTCCCCCTCGGCCAGAAAAAAAACAGAGCAGTGAGCTCTGCTCTTGAGTGAGGGGGTATATATAGGCAACTCACTGGTCCCGGTTGGTGCTACAAACCGGGGCTAAAGGGGTGCCTTTGGTCCCGGTTCATAAAACAAACCGGGACTAATAGTGGTGGGCCAGGAGCAAGAGCCATTGGTCCCGGTTTTTAGCTCCAACCGGGACCAATAGGTCCAGACGAACCGGGACCAATGGCCCACGTGGCCCGGCCGGCCCCCTGGGCTAACGAACCGGGTCCAGTACCCCTATTGGTCCCGGTTCTAGATTGAACCGGGGCTAATGGGCTGGACCAATGCCCTGTTTTCTACTAGTGATGGTAGAATCCGCAAGATGCAAATTTGAAGTACAATCATCAAGTTCATGGAAACCTAACACATCACACAAAGTTTTTGGAATCGTGGAAACACTAGCACCCGAAGCACACAAATCATAGCATTCATGATCTTTAATCTTAATTTTAATAGTAGGTTCCCACTCATCATAAAGTGTTCTAGGGATAGAAACTTCTAATTCAAGCTTTTCTTCATAAGATTGCATTGAAGCATCAACGATGTGTTTAGTAAAAGCTTTATTTTGATTATAAGCATGAGGAGAATTTAACACGGATTACAACAAGGAAATACAATCTATCAAAGAACAATTATCACAATTAAATTCCTTGAAATCCAAAATAGTGGGTTCATTGCTATGCAAAGTTTTGACCTCTTCAATCCCAGTTTTACCAATTTTTGCATCAAGATCTAAAAACTTCGAATCTTTGAGACGCCTTTGAACTAAAGTTGAGTCATCTCTAGTCACATCCTTATCAAGATTCATATTGGAAAACAAAGATTTAATAGGAGACACATCAATCACTTTTAGATCTTCATCTTTGTTATCATCTAGATCTTCCGGTTTAGCGGCCAACTTATTAACTAAGGTGGCTTGCTTATCCAAAATCTGGGTTATTAAGTTCTGAAGATGAGCAAACTGAGATTTCAAACCATAAAATTCTTTATAGATATCATCGAGCTCTTTATTCATGTACTCCATAAAACTTTTATGTTCTTTAAGCTTGTTTCTGAAGAAATTATTATTCTCAAATTGCAAGGACATAAAGCTTCTAACATTGTTTTCAATCTCTTCCAACCTTCTAAGGTGAGGATCAACGCTATTTGGTAGAGCCATCAAAGCAAAAATGGGCACACTAACACCCAAGAACACACGAGGTAAGCAAAAAGGGACAAACAAAAGAGGGCGAATAATACGGCAAGGTCAAGTGGGATAGAGGAAAACGAGAGGGAATGGTAAATAATCTAATGCGAGGTATAAGAGTTTGTGATGGGTACTAGGTATGTCTTGACTTGTGCGTAGATCTCCCCGGCAACGGCGCCAGAAATCCGCACGTTGGCGGGAGATCAAATCTTGAATTGACTTGGCGTATACCTCCCCGGCAACGGCGCCAGAAATCCGTCTTGCTACCTCTTGAGCATGCGTTGGTTTTCCCTTGAAGAGCAAAGGGTGATCAGCAAAGTAGCGTAAGTATTTCCCTCGGTTTTTGAGAACCAAGGTATCAATCCAGTAGGAGACTACCCGCATATCCCTAGTACCTGCACAAAGAATTAAGAACCTTGCAACCAATGCGATAAAGGGGTTGTCAATCCCTTCACTGCCACTTGCTAATGTGAGATCTGATCAAGATAATAAGATAAATATTTTTGGTATTTTTTTGTATAGATTGAAAAGTAAACATTGCAAAATAAACTACGATAAAAATAGCTAGTTGACGGGAGATTAATATGATGGAAAATAGACCCGGGGGCCATAGGTTTCACTAGTGGCTTCTGTCGAGATAGCATATTTTACGGTGGGAGAACAAATTACTGCCGAGCAATTGATAGAAAAGCACATAGTTATGAGAATATCTAGGCATGATCATGTATATAGGCATCACGTCCGTGTCAAGTAGACCGAAACGATTCTGCATCTACTATTATTACTCCACACATCGACCGCTATCCAGCATGCATCTAGAGTATTAAGTTCATAAGAACAGAGTAACACATTAAGCAAGATGACATGATGTAGAGGGATATACTCAAGCAATATGATATAAAACCCATCTTTTTATCCTCGATGGCAACAATACAATACATGCCTTGCTGCCCTTGCACTAGTAGAAAACTGGGCATTGGTCCAGCCCATTAGCCCCGGTTCAATCTAGAACCGGGACCAATGGGGGTACTGGACCCGGTTCGTTAGCCCAGGGGGCCGGCCGGGCCACGTGGGCCATTGGTCCCGGTTCGTCTGGACCTATTGGTCCCGGTTGGAGCTAAAAACCGGGACCAATGGCTCTTGCTCCTGGCCCACCACTATTAGTCCCGGTTTGTATTATGAACCGGGACCAAAGGCTCCCCTTTAGCCCCGGTTTGTAGCACCAACCGGGACCAGTGAGTTGCCTATATAAACCCCCTCACTCAAGAGCAGAGCTCACTGCTCTGTTTTTTTTCTGGCCGAGGGAGAGAGGGGTTAGTGGTGCTCTAGCTCACCTCCTATGCACACAACATGTTCGGTGGAATGCCCGAGCCACACTAGTTAAGCTTTTCTGCTCTCGAAGCTCTATTTTCTCCGAGATTTGTCTAGGTTTAGCGGTCCGTCACGTCCCATCCCCGTCTTCGCCGCCGTCGATCGCCCCCGCCGATCTCGTCACCGGCACCACCGTGGTGAGCCTCTTGTTATGTCCATGCTTTTCTTACTTTTATTATTGCTTTAGATAGATATTTGTCTAATTTTCTTACGTTTATTATTGCTTGTTATTATATAGTGCGATGGTTTAGATATCCGCCCACGTGGGCCCTCGTCCGGTCTACGATTCAGATGTGGTATATTATCTTTAATTTATAACTATTTGTTTTAGTGCTTATGATAGTTATGCCGACCAACCTGACATGCATAGATGTTTTATTATGTCTAGGAGGTAGTTGAACCGGAAATTCCAACCGACCCTCTTGTGGAGAGGTTAAATTTAGTTGAAGAGGAAAACATTTCGTTAAAGAAAAAATTGGAAAAAATGGAGGAGGAGAAGATGGAATTGGAGTTGCATGTTGTGGAAGTTATCGATGATCACAAGATCAAGATGGAACCTATTGTCGAGAGGTTAAATTTAGTTGAAGAAGAAAACAAATTCTTGAAGGAAAAAATAAAAAAAATTGTGGACGAGAAGATGATATTGGAGTTGCATGTTGCGGATGTCGTCGATGATCACAAGATCAAGATGGATGCAATGCGGTTGAAGATTAAAAAGATTAGAAAATATGCCATTAATACCTAGGCTTGGTATCATTATGCCGTTGGATCAATTGTTACCTTGGTTGCGATTATGATAGCATTTGTTTTCGCGTTGAAATGTTTTACATAGTTTCGATGTGTATGGAGAGCTATATATGTTGTTAGATGAGAACTATATATGTATGTACTTTGGTTTTAATGTGATGATGAACTTTTATCCATTTGGTCACTTAATTATCTATTTATGATGTTCTGTAATGGTTTTTGACACACTTAATTATATATAAATGCACGCAGATGAACCGCCAATGGATGTACGGTGACAGACACACCTCCGAGTACATTAAGGGCGTGCGTGAGTTTCTAAATGCGGCAGAGGCAAACAAGCAGAATGGTTTTATGTGTTGTCCATGCACTCAATGTGTGAATACGATGTCTTACTCTAACCGAAAAATCCTTCACTCCCACCTGCTTTACAAGGGTTTCATGCCACACTGTAATGTTTGGACGAGGCACGGAGAAATAGGGGTTATGATGGAAGACGGCGAAGAAGAAGAGTACGATGACAACTATGTGCCCCCTGAATACGGTGATGCTGCAATGGGGGGAGCTGATGAAGATCAAGAGGAACCAGACGATGTGCCCAATGATGCTGCAACGGGTGAAGCTGCTGAAGATCAAGAGGAACCAAATGATGATCTTCGCCGGGTCATTGTCGATGCAAGGACACAATGCGAAAGTCAAAAGGAGAAGCTGAAGTTCGATCGCATGTTAGAGGATCACAAAAAAGGGTTGTACCCCAATTGCGAAGATGGCAACACAAAGCTCGGTACCGTACTGGAATTGCTGCAGTGGAAGGCAGAGAATGCTGTGGCTGACAAAGGATTTGAGAAGCTACTGAAAATATTGAAGAAGAAGCTTCCGAAGGATAACGAATTGCCCGACAGTACATACACAGCAAAGAAGGTCGTATGCCCTCTAGGATTGGAGGTGCAGAAGATACATGCATGCCCTAATGACTGCATCCTCTACCGCGGTGCATACAACGATCTGAACGCATGTCCGGTATGCGGTGCGTTGCGGTATAAGATCAGACGAGATGACCCTGGTGATGTTGATGGCGAGCCCGCCAGGAAGAGGGTTCCTGCGAAGGTGATGTGGTATGCTCCTATAATACCACGGTTGAAACGTTTGTTTAGAAACAGAGAGCATGCCAAGTTGATGCGATGGCACAGTGAGGACCGTAAGAAAGACGGGAAGTTGAGAGCACCCGCTGACGGGTCGCAATGGAGAAAAATCGAGAGAAAGTACTGGGAGGAGTTTGCAAAGGACGCAAGGAACGTATGGTTTGCTCTAAGCGCGGATGGCATTAATCCTTTCGGGGAGCAGAGCAGCAATCACAGCACCTGGCCCGTGACTCTATGTATGTATAACCTTCCTCCTTGGATGTGCATGAAGCGGAAGTTCATTATGATGCCAGTTCTCATCCAAGGCCCTAAGCAACCCGGCAACGACATTGATGTGTACCTAAGGCCATTAGTTGAAGAACTTTTACAGCTGTGGAATGGAAACGGTGTACGTGCGTGGGATGAGCACAAACAGGAGGAATTTGACCTAAAGGCGTGCTGTTCGTGACCATCAACGATTGGCCCGCTCTCAGTAACCTTTCAGGACAGACAAACAAAGGATACCACGCATGCACGCACTGTTTAGATGACACTGAAAGTATATACCTGGACAAGTGCAGGAAGAATGTGTACCTGGGCCATCGTCGATTTCTTCCGACCAACCATCAATGTCGAAAGAAAGGCAAGCATTTCAAAGGCGAGGCAGATCACCGGAAGAAGCCCGCCATGCGTACCGGTGATCACGTACTTGCTATGGTCAATGATTTACACGTAATCTTCGGAAAGGGCCCCGGCGCACTAGCTGTTCCGAATGACGATGAGGGACACGCACCCATGTGGAAGAAGAAATCTATATTTTGGGACCTACCCTACTGGAAAGACCTAGAGGTCCGCTCTTCAATCGACGTGATGCACGTGACGAAGAACCTTTGCGTGAACCTGCTAGGCTTCTTGGGCGTGTATGGAAAGACAAAAGATACAGATGAGGCACGGGAGGATCTGCAACGTTTGCACGAAAAAGACGGCATCCCTCCGAAGCAGTATGAAGGTCCTGCCAGCTATGCTCTTACGAAAGAAGAGAAAGAAATCTTCTTTGAATGCCTTCTCAGTATGAAGGTCCCGACTGGCTTCTCGTCGAATATAAAGGGAATAATAAATATGGCAGAGAAAAAGTTCCAGAACCTAAAGTCTCATGACTGCCATGTGATTATGACGCAACTGCTTCCGGTTGCATTGAGGGGGCTTCTACCGGAAAACGTCCGATTAGCCATTGTGAAACTATGTGCATTCCTCAATGCAATCTCTCAGAAGGTGATCGATCCAGAAATCGTACCAAGGCTAAGGAGTGATGTGGCGCAATGTCTTGTCAGTTTCGAGCTTGTGTTCCCACCATCCTTCTTCAATATCATGACACACGTCCTAGTTCATCTAGTCGACGAGATTGCCATTCTGGGGCCCGTATTTCTACACAATATGTTCCCCTTTGAGAGGTTCATGGGAGTCCTAAAGAAATATGTCCGTAACCGCGCCAGACCAGAAGGAAGCATCTCCATGGGCCATCAAACAGAGGATGTCATCGGGTTTTGTGTTGACTTCATTCCTGGCCTTAATAAGATAGGTCTCCCTAAATCGCGGTACGAGGGCAGACTGACTGGAAAAGGCACGCTTGGAAGGGACTCAATAATATGCAGGGACGGTTATTCTTGGTCTCAAGGACACTACACAGTTCTACAGAACTCTACATTGGTGACCCCGTATGTCGATGAACACAAGAACAGTCTGCGCTCCAAACACCCGGAGCAGTGCGACGACTGGATTACACGTGAACACATCAGGACTTTCAGCAGTTGGTTGGAAACACGTCTCAGAGGTGACAATGGGTCAATCTGTCAGGAGGCGGGGTATAGGTAGACCCACAGTACGGAATGACAACAGTGGATCTGAAAAATCTTGGATACAATGACGAACCGTTCGTCCTAGCCAATGATGTGGCACAGGTTATCTATGTGAAGGACATGTCTACCAGACCGAGAAAAAGAAAAGATAAGGAAGCGAATACATCATACGATGAGCCAAAGCGCCACATAGTTCTTTCAGGAAAAAGGGACATCTTGGGAGTGGAGGGCAAGACAGACATGTCTGAAGATTATGAAAAGTTTCATGAAATTTCTCCCTTCAAAGTCAAGGCTGACCCAAGCATCCTGATAAACGATGAAGATTATCCATGGTTACGGCGCAATAAGCAAATGACACAAGCGAAGAAAAAGTGAAGAGTTATTTCCGCAACTATTATGATGATACCATGCCAACTTTGTAACAAACGAGTATGATACCATTGTCCGTTTGTACTATTCAAATTTCAATACTACTTGCACTAACAAAACAAAACAAAACAAAACAAACTTGAAAAATAAATAGCAACAATAAGTATTTTGTTGTAAGTATAAACAAAATAAAATAAATAAAGCAACAAAGAAAATGAATAAAGAAAGTAAAATAAATAAAGCAACTCTAAATACAGCAAAAAACAACTTAGAAATAAACAAAGAAAATAAAATAAATAAAGCAACTCTAAATACAGCAAAAAACAACTTAGAAATAAATAAAGCAAAAAAGGAAAAAAAAAATATTGGGCGCTGCCCAGTGAGCCTGCAAGGCCTATAGCACAGGATCCACCTGTAATATAAGGCCCAGCAAGCTCACAGGGCAGCGCGCAGAGTTAGGCCCAGAAGCCTGCATTTGAGAGGAGCTCGAGAGGGTGGGAGCAGCAGCCCTTATAAACCACTCTCGAGCTCCCTCAGCTAGCGAGGTGGGACTAAACATCCCACCGCACCCGCGCCAGCTCAGGGCCTTTGGTCCCGGTTGCTGCCACCAACCGGGACTAATGCCCCCCTTTAGTCCCGGTTGCTGCCACCAACCGGGACTAAAGGCCCCTCCTTCCCGCCCTTTGGGCTGCTGAAAAGAAACAAAATAAAATAAATAAAGCAACAAAGAAAACAAATAATTTCAAATTTAAACTATTCAAATTTGAATACTACTTGCACTAACAGAAAGTTCGTAATTGGTTTTACAAAAGAAAATAAATAATGCAGAAAACAAAACAAAAAAACTTGAAAAAAAAATTGCAACAATAAATATTTTTTTGTAAGTAGAAACAAAATCAAATAAATAAAGAAACAAAGAAAACAAATAAATAAAAATAGCAACAAACAAATAAATATTTTGTTGAAAGTAGAAACAAAACTAAAAAATAAAGCAACAAAGAAAAAAAGAAAAAATATGCCACCTGCTGGGCCCACACGGCCTGAATACGACTAGAAACCCAACCATGGGCCAGGATTCAGGCCCGTAGAAAGCCCAGCAAGTCCACAGGCAAAGCAGTGTCAGTTTAGGCCCTTAGGCCTGCAGTTTAGAGGAGTTCGAGAGGAGAGAGGCAGCGGGGCTTATAAACTGGTGCTGCTCTCCCTCAACTAGCGAGGTGGGACTAAACTTCCCACCGCACCGCGGCAAGGCCTTTAGTCCCGGTTGCTGCCACCAACCGGGACTAAAGGGTGGCATTAGTCCCGGTTGCTGCCACCAACCGGGACTAAAGGCCCCACCTTCCCGCCCTTTGGGCTGCTGAAAAGGGACCTTTAGTCCCGGTTGGTGGCAGCAACCGGGACTAAAGGGGGCTATTAGCTTCGTACCATCATGCTACTGTTACTTTCGCCTAATGATGAAGTATTGGTTTTGTTGAATCCTTTGACACTAGCTAGACAAAATGTGACATGAGGGGGTCTAGGGTTTGTGGATCGCCGAGCAGTCGGGGGTCGAGGGGTCGAGAGAGGTTGCCTAGCTAGTGTCAAAGTATTGAAAAATTCCATGACTTCATCATTTGCCAGAAGTAACCGAGGCATGTTGGTACGAAGTTATGCAAAGATGTTCTGGAACGGAGTTCCTGATAGGATAATCCGTCTTTTGTTACGGATTATCTTATCTGGGACTTCGTTCCAAAACAACTTTGGAGAGCTTCGTACCATCATGCTACTGTTACTTTCGCCTAATGATGAAGTATTGGTTCTGTTGAATCCTTTGACACTAGCTAGACAAAATGTGACATGAGGGGGTCTAGGGTTTGTGGATCGCCGAGCAGTCGGGGGTCGAGGGGTCGAGAGAGGTTGCCTAGCTAGTGTCAAAGTATTGAAAAATTCCATGACTTCATCATTTGCCAGAAGTAACCGGGGCATTTTGGTACGAAGTTATGCAAAGATGTTCTGGAACGGAGTTCCTGATAGGATAATCCGTCTTTTGTTACGGATTATCTTATCTGGGACTTCGTTCCAAAACAACTTTGGAGAGCTTCGTACCATCATGCTACTGTTACTTTCGCCTAATGATGAAGTATTGGTTTTGTTGAATCCTTTGACACTATAGCTAGACAAAATGTGACATGAGGGGGTCTAGGGTTTGTGGATCGCCGAGCAGTCGGGGGTCGAGGGGTCGAGAGAGGTTGCCTAGCTAGTGTCAAAGTATTGAAAAATTCCATGACTTCATCATTTGCCAGAAGTAACCGGGGCATGTTGGTACGAAGTTATTCAAAAGACATTTCAAGATGCCAAGCGGTCCGGAAGTACAAAAAGTGATTAGAGGTTAGCAGAAGGGCGAGCTGGGAAACAAATTGCCCAGCTCGGCGAACAAGCGAACCAATCGTGCCCCCCGCTCAAGGTGTCTAGCGACATGGTCGCTAATGATCCGAGGATGGTGCCCGGTTATACCAATCTTGCAGATTACGCGTCCGACGATGTACACTATGATTTCATGGACGTGCAGATAGAAAGATACGAGTACAAAAAGCCTCTCGTCAAAAATGAAAGATCTCTATCAACGAATATGCGAAGATTGCATGATTGGTACATGAAAATCTGCAGAGAGTCTGGGGGGAGGAATAACTTGTATTTGAGAGTTAAACCGGAGCATGACCTCATTGGAATTGACCTGTTGCCTGTTCCATTTGAGGAGTTCTATCAATTTTTCAATCAATTGGCCCTCGATAAAACAACGGTCACCTGCTACTGTCTGTAAGTAGTACTACTTCTGTCATTAAGTCTCTCTATATAGCTGATCTTCATTGCATGTATTTATAATTATCCTCACTATATTATGCAGATTGAAGATCGTCGAATTGAAGAAAAGACAAGTAGGTGATATTGGGTTTATTAACACATACCTCATAGATGCAACCGAGGTTAAATTGCGTCCCGGCGATACCGAGACCAACTTGCTACGATCGTTGGTGGTAAATGAAAACAAAGATATAATACTCTTTCCTTACAACTTCAAGTGAGTGTTAATGTCTTGTGCATATTTGGTTTCCCTTATATATATCAGTCAAGTTTATAGTGATGTAATGATCTCATGCATTCGTGCGCAGCTTCCACTATATTCTCTTAGAGATTAAGCTTGAGAAGGGAATAGTAACTGTCTTCGACTCTAAACGTAAAGATCCCGAGGAGTATGCGGACATGACCAAATACTAGCCAGGTAAGTTAAATCGATCAATATTATCCACCATGCATATATATCAGCAACTTCATTTCTGATATCAACTAATTGTTTCCTTTGTCTGGCAGGGCTTGGAAAACATTCATCAAAAAAGCTCCGGGACTGCCGAAGAAGCTACAATTTAGATACCCGAAAGTAAGTACAATATAGTAGCATGTTCCGCGCGGGCATCTCCTATATCTTGATTCAAGCGCTAGCTAGTTTCATCAATACCAATTTGGCATTCTTGCTTATCAGTTTGATTGAGTTCTATTTCTTGTAAAGTGGTTGTGGCAGGAACCCGGGAATGATTATTGTGGATACTACATTTGCGAGTCCATCCGCCACACGACCTGTGAGCGGGGCTACACTGATGAACAATTTAAAGTGCGTAAGCAATCAATAATATTCACAAATTTATAGCATCATTTCATGTATTGACCCCCTACTTCAAATTAGATGTTTCGGATGCGGGATGAACTCCTAACACCAGATCGTCTGCGAGCAATTCAAGAGGAATTGGCGGCATTCTTCCTTGAACACGTGATCGCTAAAGACGGAGAATACTATGTGGACCCTGCATCCATGTGTTAGGAGATTATTTTTGTAAGAGATAATTATTGTATATATGTGCCCGGTAGTGTCGGATAGATATACGAGAACTTGTTGTTCGACCAATCTCTCGGAGAAGGAGAGGTGGTCGATATTATTACTTCTCTCTGTATGCATATATATATATGTTGATTATATATATGAGATCTTCTGTTCCTTCGTTTGCTTAGTAGCTAGCAGCTAGCTAGCTAGCTAGCGTGACTCCAGTCCATATATATACGTATGTGTAGTATGTAGCGTCGACCAAAAGCACGGACATAAGAGAGAACACTTCTCTCTATTAATTAGCTAGCTAACACAATATATCAAACACCTAAATTAACCCCCAAAACCTAAAACCCCCCCTCCCCTTTCAAAAAAAAAAACAAAAACCACAGCCACAGAAATGCTGACACGTGGATGCCTTTTGGTCCCGGTTGGTACCACCAACCGGGACTAAAGCCCCTCCTGCCTGGACTCGGTGCACAGGCCACGTGGACACCCTTTTGCCCCGGTTCTGGATTGAACCGGGACTAAAGGGTCAGAGCATTAGTACCGACCCTCTTGTCCCGGTTCCAGAACCGGGGCTAAAGGCCCAGATGAACCGGGTCCGATCCCCCTTTATCTACTAGTGTTGCTGTCACTGGGAAAGGATGTCGCAAGATTGAACCCAAAGCTAAGCACTTCTCCCATTGCAAGAAAGATCAATATAGTAGGCCAAACCAAACTAATAATTCGAAGAGACTTGCAAAAATATTAAATCATGCATATAAGAATTCAGAGAAGAATCAAATATTCTTCATAGATAATCTTGATCATAAACCCACAATTCATCGGATCTCGACAAACACATCGCAAAAAGTATTACATCGAATAGATCTCCAAGAAGATCGAGGAGAACTTTTAATTGAGATCCAAAGAGAGAGAAGAAACCATCTAGCTAATTACTATGGACCCGAAGGTCTGTGGTAAACTACTCACACATCATCGGAGAGCCTATGTTGTTGATGTAGAAGCCCTCCGTGATCGATTCCCCCTCCGGCGGAGGGCCGAAAAAGGCCCCAAGATGGGATCTCACGGGTACAGAAGGTTGCGACGGTGGAAATAGGGTTTTGTGGTGCTCCTGGAAGTTTTCAGGGTATATGAGTACATATAGGCGGAAGAAGTATGTCGGTGGAGCTACGAGGGGCCCACGAGGGTGGGGGCGTGCCTACCCCCTGGGCGTGCCCTCCTGCTTCTTGGCCACCTCGTTGCTTCCATGACGTCCACTCCAAGTCTCCTGGATTGCATTTCTTCCAAAAACGATCCTCGCGAAGGTTTCATTCTGTTTGGACTTCGTTTGATATTCCTTTTATGCAAAACACTGAAATAGGCAAAATACAACAATTTGCACTCGGCCTTTGGTTAGTAGGTTAGTCCCAAAAATAATATAAAAGTGCATATTAAAGCCCATTAAACATACAAAACAGATAATATAATAGCATGGAACAATAAAAAATAATAGATACGTTGGAGACGTATCGCTGTTTGGCTCGTAGAAGCAACGATACCAGCGACCCTCGTATGTCCAAAGCCAGGGACGGCAATGGCAGGCCATAATGCAACACAACAAGCATCGGGACAATAATGGAGAAACAGTGGATACGACAGTGAATGCTGGATTTAGTGGCTCCAAATCCGGTCAGCGGAAGAAGCCATTCAAAGGCAACAGGGACGGTCCATCCAACCTGGACAAAATATTAGAGAGACCATGCCAGTTTCATGGCACCCCTGGCAAACTTGCATACCACACCAATAGAAATTGTTGGGTCTTCAAGCAGGTCGGCAAGTTAAGTGTCGAACACAAGGGGAAAGGACCTCTAAGTGAGGACGAAGATGAGCGTAGCCCACCGAATACTGGGGGACAAAAAGAATTTCCCCTGAGGTGAAAACGGTGAACATGATCTATGCCACCCATATCCCCAAGAGGGAGCGCAGGCGCGCACTAAGGGATGTTTACGCCGTAGAGCCCGTTGCCCTGAAGTTCAACCCATGGTCGGTTTGTCCGATCACCTTCGATCGCAGGGATCACCTAACAGGAATCCGTCACGGAGGTTCAGCGGCCCTAGTACTCGATCCCATCATTGATGGATACTATCTTACTCGAGTCCTTATGGATGGCGGCAGTAGTCTCAACTTGATATATCAAGATACTCTCCGCAAGATGGGGATAGACCCGTCAAGAATCAAGCCTAGCAGCACTACCTTTAAAGGAGTGATACCTGGCGTAGAGGCCTGCTGCATGGGCTCATTAACACTGGAGGTGGTATTCGGCGCTCCAGACAATTTTTGAAGCAAGGAGTTAATCTTCGACATCGCTCCCTTCCAAAGCTTATCTCAAGCTTAAAATGCTTGGACCTTGCAGCGTCATTCCAGTAAGTGGGAATATGGAGCGTTCCCTCCGTATAGAGGAGGATACCGTGGCCCTAGCAGCCGAAGTTCAAGGTGGCCTATTCAATCCAAATAATTCACCGGTCGTCAGGACCAAAGACACTGCTAAACGTGTCTAGCCCGCATTACAATGCGACAGCTCAGTAGAACCTGAGCTAGATAAGCAGTTACGCCCCCGCCGACTGTATTACAAGGTTGTGGCATATGTACCTCATGTACACAACTACGCCCTTAAAATACCTTGGGCAGCGCCCGGGGCACACTGTGGAAAAACAAGTCCATAGTACGGCTCTGCCCTATTCGGACTCTAAATATATTTTCATTATAGGTTCAGTAAAAAATCCACGCTATCTATGGTTGTGCAGGGAATTCTATTCAAGATTTCATCTTCCTTTTTCACAGGAGGCCATCAGACCTCTCTCTGTTAAGGATGTCACACAAAGGAGAAACGGCACAGACATGCAACAGAGCTTCATTACGATTTTTTCCTCTATCAGTAATCTTAGGCTCTGTGTAAAACTTTCCTTGTATTATTTTATTTTTTGGCATATAAAATGTCCAAGATGCCGTATGCATTATCTGTAACCACACGGCTCACCGTATTAATCAGGGTATACAAGAAGCAGTTTGGTTCCACCTTGTTTGCTGTTTATTTTACATTAACATTTGGGTTCTCTTCCAACCTGAGATTGCCACATGTGCTTCAATCCGGACTTAACATCGGGGGCTGTCTGCGGCCTAGCACACTTCAAAGTCCGAACACCTATAGGGAACTGTTCGGCGTCCCGGATATTGTGTTATATGCATCGGCTCCGAATCATGTCTTGGGTCTATAGTTGGGTTGCCCGACTCCTGTTCTTACCACCTTACATTCGGCATTGTTCGGCTAAGGTAGTAAAGGGAGAACTGCTGCGATTGTATTTCTGGATTCGTCCGGTCAAGTAACTTAGTAGATAAAGCAGAAAATTGACTGTCATGATAAGTGAGAGCTGGTCGGTGATTCGGCGACTTAGTATTATACTACAGATCGTTAGCGACCTACTCCGTGTTACACGAGGGGCTGGTCTTCCCCCAGCCGCGTAGAGTAGGCACAATAGTCTGGATAGCCGCACACGCACAAGGGGCTAGTACTTAGCCCCACAGTCAAACTCCTATGGCTAAGTGAAAGAAATAAAGCCGCATAGTCGGATTGCCTGGTTCACTTCGCGGATACCTCCTTTATGGACCAAGACGTTGGGTAAAGCATGGTCACGTGTCATGCCGAACACCCCTGTAGCATCTACATGGGGGCTTAAGCCGATCACTACAAACTTCTCGATATACAAATAAACGGCCGCACAGGAGGAAAAGTCACATGATAAATAAGGCGCAAAAATATATTCATACATATCGGTTCATGAGCATAGTCTTTACAACCCGAACATACTATTCAAAAACCACGTCCTTTGAGCACTGGCCTTCTACAAGGCGGGCTCCCTCAAGGACATCATCGAAGTACCTCTCCGGCTTTCGATAATCCTTGCCTTCGGGCGGGCCTGTGGTCACCACATTGGTGGCCTTCATCTTCGCCAAGTGCATCTTGACGTGAGCAAAGGCCATCCAGACACCTTCTATACAGGACGAATGCTTCACAGCGTTGAGCCGTGGCCTAGCATCAACGAGCCGCTTCACCAATCCAAAGTAGCTACTAGAGATTGGCTCGGCACGCCAGAGCCGGACTACTAAATCCTTCATGGCCACACCCGCCATATTATGCAGCTTGACCAGCTGCTTCAACTGGTCGTTCAGAGGTGTTGGATGTTCTGGCGCAAGGAATTTCGATCAGAACAACTTCTCTGTCGTATTCCCCTCTTGGGCTCTGAAGAATTGGGAAGCTTCGGCGATACTCTTCGGGAGATCCACAAACGCGCCTGGAGAACTCCACACTCGAGTCAGTGACTAATACGTCTCCAACGTCTCTATAATTTTATTATTATTCCATGCTATTATATATTCTGTTTTGGATGTTTAATGGGCTTTATTATGCACTTTTATATTATTTTTGGGACTAACCTACTAACCCAAGGCCCAATGCAAATTGCTGTTTTTGCCTATTTCAGTGTTTCGCAGAAAAGGAATATTAAACGAAGTCCAAACGGAATGAAACCCTCGGGAGAGTTATGTTTGGAATGATATCTTATAGAGAGACTTGGAGTACATGTCAGAGAAGAAACGAGGTACCCACGAGGGGGCAGGGCGCGTCCATGGGGGTAGGCACGCCCCCCACCCTCGTGGGCCCCATGTTGCTCCACCGACGTACTTTTACATACTATATATACCCATATACCTTGAAAACATCGGGGAGCATGAAGAAACCCTAATTCCACTGCCGAAACCTTCTGTTCCCGTGAGATCCCATCTTGGGGCCTGTTCCGGAGCTCCACCGGAGGGGACATCGATCACGGCGGGCTTCTACATCAACACCATAGCCTCTCCGATGAGTTGTCAGTAGTTGACCACAGACCTTCGGGTCCATAGTTATTAGCTAGATGGCTTCTTCTCTCTCTCTTTGTATCTCAATACAAAGTTCTCCTCGATCTTCGAGGAGATCTATTCGATGTAATATTTTTGCAGTGTATTTGTCGAGATCCGATGAATTGTGGGTTTATGATCAAGATTATCTATGAACAATATTGGATTCATTTCTGAAATCTTTTATGTATGATTATCATATCCTTGCAAGTCTCTTCGAATTATCGGTTTGGTTTGGCCTACTAGATCTATAGTTCTTGCAATGGGAGAAGTGCTTGGCTTTGGGTTCAATCTTGCGGTGTACTTTCCCAGTGACAGTAGGGGTAGCAAGGGACGTATAGTATTGTTGCCATCGAGGATAAAAAGATGGGGTTTATATCATATTTCTTGAGTTTATCCCTCTACATCATGTCATCTTGCTTAAGGTGTTACTTTGTTCTTATGAACTTAATACTCTAGATCCATGCTGGATAGCGGTCGATGTGTGGAGTAATAGTAGTAGATGCAGAATCGTTTCGGTCTACTTGTCACAGACGTGATGCCTATATACAATGACCATGCCTAGATATTCTCATGTCTAGTTGGGTCAATTGGTATCTTTTGTAGCTTGATTCAATTGGTATCTTTCATTGCTTGATTGCGTGTTTTTCTCCCTTTGTTATGCCATTGTGGCATATCATTCTTTTGCAATCTTTGGGCCTCAATATAGTTTGTCTTCCTCCAAGTATTTACAGTTGGATATATGTATTGCATTCACTCTCTATTTTGAGGAATACACAATTTATGGAGGAACATAGTTTATATTATCCTTCTAAGCTATTCGCCCATTTTGGCAATCGATGCCAATGGGGGAGAAGTTTCAGAGAGTTTAGTTTTGTGAGGAAGTTTAGAGAGTTGTCTCTTCTCTCTTCCTGCTTTCGTTTTGTTCCTAAGCTTTTGCATCTCATGCGCATACATTATTGTTGCATGGTATGGTGACGCATAATTCCTTATATAAACTCTCTTGAAAGTGATTGTCATCAATTACCAAAATGGGGGAGATTGAAAGAACATGCGGTGCCCCCATGTTTGGTTTTGGTAATTAATGACAATCTCTATGGATTAATGGTTTCCTTGAGTTATATTTGAAGGGTTTGTCCATAGGCTTTTCTTGGAGTTCATTTGTTTGTTTGAAGGAGAGTTTGTGATGACCAAGGTGCTATTAAGGAATTATCCAAAGATTGGTCTTGTGGGTGTTGAGCTTATTGCAAGCATGTCTTGAAGAAGAAGAGTTTGTGATCATTCATGTTTACCTTCAAGACATCATCCAAATGAAGAGAGTTGGAAAGATTCAAGGTTGATCAAAACTAAGTCAAACAATGAATCAAGTTGATCAACACAGAAAGTGTAAAAGATGTACCAAGAGTGATCAAGCAATCCCATGGTATGGTAAGTATTGTCAATCACGCTTTGTGTACTAACCCATGGTCTTCGTGAGAGTTCTTTGTTGGGTTATGTTGCGGTGTGCAAGTTCAAGTGGAGCATCACGAAGAGATCAAGTGCTTGAAGCTTGCCGTCCATTATGGTGACAATGGACTTGTGAAGATATGCCGAAGAGTGGCTCACCCATAGTGGAGTATGGGGGAGCAATCTACTAGTCTTTACCGAGACAACGCAATCAAGAAAGGTGGTCCAACTTGAGGAAGTCAAGATCGTCTACATCTAGCTCAAGTGGACTTTGTGCAAAGCAAAGGTTTGTCCTTGATAGGTTTTCTATTTTACCGGTCTCGTGGTGGTAGTTGGGAGACCGGGTTATAGGATCGTTTGTCGTACTATCAAGGGGGGCTCTCAAGTTGGTAGCTTGATCGTATCGTTAGTAGAGAGCTCAAACTATTGCATCCTTGCATCATGTTTCTTGGTTCTTGTTCGGTTCTCTTTGTGAGTCTTAGAGCTTATGGTCATCTTGATGACAAGCTTGAGTTCATCGAAAACGGAGTTCACATGCGTCTTCTATGATGTTTTCGGTGTTAGAGGTTTTACCGGTCTTAATTGAGAAAGGGTTCTCACCATTTTATTTTGGATATTTTCTCAGTTGCTATTTCTTGATATTTCTATCAAGATTGTGTTTGATCTTGTCCCTAGCTTTCCAACAAACTTGATTTTGTCGAATTCGGAGTTCGTATGCAAAAGTTGTGGCTGTTTCGATCATACCTGTATTTCATAGAGAGGTTGTACCGCCCTGTAGAGAGGTTGTACCGGTTGACCGGTACAACCGGTGTTTGGAGCGGTAGTACCGGTCCAGAATTGGTCTGAAGGTTGTACCGGCCATGTACCGCTCTACCACCGGAATAGTTTCTGTTTTGGAGCGGTTCTTGGGCAGTTGTTGACCGGTAGTACCTGTTAGTTTAGTTTAACCGGTACTACCGGTTCCCCGGGCTGTTGTACCGCTTAGTGCTTTTTCCTACAGGTTGATTTTTCCACTGCCTTGACCGGTTGTACCGGTTCCTGCACCGATTGTACCGGTCCTACAATTTTCTGCACATAATGGGCATATTCATGGGGACCCATAAAAGTGGATCTTCTTCCCCATTGGACCTTATCTTTTGAGCTCATGTTCTTCCCCCATTGTTGACCTTCTTCGAGCTTGCTATCTCTCAATCTCTCCATGGATTCTTGCTAGTTTTGGGGGGAAAAGAGATATGAGATCTAGATCCACACTTCCACCAATCACTTTCTCCTCTTTGTGAGGGGAACCCTTTGGATCTAGTTCTTGGAGTTCTTGGTGTTCTCCTTCTTGTTCTTCCTCTCTTTTCCCTCCCTAGCATTAGTTGCTTTGGCAGGATTTGAGAGAGAAGGACTTGGGCACTCCGTGTGCCCTTGCCATTGCATTTGGTGCATCGGTTTGAGTTCTCCACGGTGATACGTGGAAGTGAATTTTGAGAAGCTTATTACTCTTGGGTGTTTGGGCACCCTAGAGCTTGTTCCTCTCGGGTGCCTTGGCGCCCTAGACGGTTGATGTTGTCCGGAGCTCAATCATTATGGTGTAAAGCTCCGGGCAAGCGTCAGGGTCTCCAATTAGGTTGTGGAGATTGCCCCGAGCAATTTGACGGGTACCGGTGACCGCCCCCAAAGGTTTCCAAAGTGTACGGGTTCGCTGACCGCCCCCAAGGGTTTCCATTTGTACGGGTTTGGTGACCGCCCTCAAGTGGCACTAGTGGCTTCTTGGGGAGCATTGTGCCTCCACACCCCTCCAAACGGAGATTAGCATCCGCAAGGGTGTGAACTTCGGGATACATCGTCGTCTCTGCGTGCCTCGGTTATCTCTTACCCGTGCCCTTTACTTATGCACTATACTTTGTGATAGCCGTATTGTTTCTTGTCATATATCTTGCTATCACCTACTTGTTTATCTTGCCTAGCATAAGTTGTTGGTGCACATAGGTGAGCCTAGTTGTTGTCGGTTTTGTGCTTGACAAATTAACCGCTAGGTTTATTCCGCATTTGTTCTAGCCTAAACCATAATTATTTTAAAAGCGCCTATTCACCCCCCTCTAGGCTACATCCACGATCTTTCAATTGGTATCAGAGCCTCGTCTCTCTTTATAGGGCTTAACCGCCTAGGGAGTAAGGATGACGACTAGGGGTTTAGGTTTCTCTGAAACTCTTAGTTTCGATGGCACAAATTTTGATGTTTGGGTAATTCGCATGCTTAATCTCTTTAGGGTCATGGACCCAAATTTAGAGCGAATTGTAGATATGGGTTTTTCTCCTCCAAAGGATCCACGAAGATTATCTTTAGAGGATGAGAAAAACTCTTATCTCAATGCTCAAGCTTCTAATGTGCTTTTCGATGCTTTGAGCAATGTAGTTATATTTCAACTCATCTCGTTCCGGGACGCTCATGAGTTGTGGACAAAGCTTCCAGATAAATATGGTGTGTAAAAGAATTTTGGGAATGATTGTTCTTCCTCCACCTCCGACCGTCTTGTCTTCTCAACTTCTTCTACTTCACCTACATGTGGTTTGCCACAAGGTAATGATATGGTGAGTAGTGTTGGTCATTGCAATGATGATAGTATGCTTATTGTGGATGATCCTTCATCACTATCTTATTGCAATGCATATTCTTTGGACTTCAACACTTGGAGCACCCTACATGTTTCACATGCTTGTGTTGATAGTCCTTGCATATCATGTAGAAATTGCTTGACTAAAACTCATGATGATATGCTTGCTATATCTGGTTGCCATGATAAAAATGCATCTATTTCCTCGAATTGTTATGCTAACAATGTAGAGGAAACCCAAGACCCCACGGAACAAGATGTAGTCTTGAATGGTGCTTCAAGGGATCCTACATCATCATCTATTGCGTTTTGCCTTATGGCTAAGGCTTCAAAGGTATCTCCCGCTTTGAATCCCAATATATCTTGTGATGATAGTGATGATGACAATGATGATGATGTTGATAATGATGAAGAGAATGATAATGTTGCCTCCTTAAAAATTAAGGGGGAAATGATTTTTAAAGCTCGTCATAAGAATAAAATGGCTCGTTCCAACTTCATGGAAATCATGTCTATTGCCATTGAGGGCAAGAAATATATAGAGGAGTTGGAATATCATCTAGAGGAGCATGAGGTCACCATTAAGAAAATGGAAAGTCATAGCGTGATTACGCTAATGAGATCGCCGACCTCCCGCAAGCTCTTGAACTTGAACAAACCACCAAGGAATCTCCCGAGGAGACTTTTTCTCTAGAACTATCTAGAATAAAGGAATCCCGTGATAGAGCTCTCGAGGTGGCTAATGATTTTGAAACTAAAAATGAGAAGCTTGAAGTTGCACATGCTAAACTCCTTGAGGATTTTGAGCACCTCGAAAATGGCTCAAGGGTCATTAAGAGTGAGCTCATCAAACTCACCGAGTCTCATGCTCATCTTAAAGCTTCATATTCTAAAGAGCTTGCCAAGTTGCCTTCTCCTCTTGCTATTATTGATGATGCTTGTGCTACTAACACTATTTCTAGTGAAGCATCCATTTTGAAGGAGAATGTTGAGCTAAGGGCTCAACTTGAGTTGCTATCTGGAAATTATGGTAAACTGGAAGAAAGTCATGTAAAGCTCACAAGCTCTCATGATGATCTTCTAGTATCCCATAATGTGCTAAATATAGCTCATGAGGCTATGAGTATCAAGGTAACATCTAGTGAGCCTCATGTGGATACTAGCACTACTTCAAGTCAAAATGCTATCTTGCCATGTGCTAGTCCTCGTAATTCATCTACTCACAATGTTAGTACATCCTGTGATGAATTGCTCTCCTTGCCTTGTTGCTCTAACAATGAAGCTTATACTTCCTCTAGTACTTTTGTTGATACTAACCATGTAGAGGAAATCAAAGAGCTCAAGGCCCAATTCACTTCTTTGAAGAAAGACTTGGAAAAGTGTCATGAAGGGAAGTCCACACTCAACTATATCTTGAGTGTGCAAAAATCCCCCAATGACAAAGGTGGACTTGGATTCAACTCCAACAAGAAGAAAAGGTCCAAGATCATTAACAAGAATAAGGGCCAAGAACAACTCAAGAATTCGGCCAAGATTATTTGCTTGCATCATGTTAGATCTTGCCCATTGAAGAAGAAGGTCATTAGTGACAACCAACAAGGGAAGAGGCCACAAGTTCAATCTCGTGCTCAACCGCAAGTTGGAGAAAGGCCGCTTCCCAAGAAGACTCATGGTAATGCTTCTCATTTTGAGGAATCAAATGAGAAGAAAGTGAAGAGTAGATGTTGCTACTTATGCCGTGAGAAGGGTCACCTTGGTTCTTCATGCACTAGTGGTAACTTATCCAACCCAATTATTATTGATGATGTCTATTCTCTTGGGAAGGATAAGGTTGGCAATGTGTTTGCCAAGTTTCTTGGGACTCAAAGCGGTGTCAAGAAAAGAACCATTTGGGTTGCCAAGCCTATTGTGACTAAACTCTTAGGACCCAACTTGGTTGGGGATCAACTAGCTCAAACTTGATCAATAGGTGTTTTGGAGGGCATTGGAAACTTGGCTACATTATGAAGAATTAAGGGGTCTTCATCATTCATATTGTCTCAAGCCAAGTCATTTGGATTATCAAGTTTCTATCTTATATCCAATGTTCCTCCTTGCGGTAACTCGTGCTTAAATTGTTTACATTGAAAGTTACTTTCCCCTTTGCATGTTTTGGTTTTTTTTCCTTGCATGTGTTTGTATATGCTGTGCGTCCAATTTGTGTATCTTGAGAAATCAAGTATGTGTATATTGGTTTGCACATCATGTATGTGTGTGTCGTGCGTTGAGCCTTTGTGCTTCTTGCTTTGATCTTAGTTGGCTCTTGTGAGAGATTAATGGAACATCCCATTTTGGGGGAGTGATGTGCTTTGTGCACCTCACAATCCTATAAATGTGTGCACATGAGGAATACCATCTAGTATTATATTACAAGATTATCTAGTCTCTATGTGGTATGTCTTCTCATGAGAAAGTCAAATTCTAAATGTTCCATTAATTATCTCTTGTTGGTTCTCTTTTGCATCTTGGTAAGTTTTTCATTGGTATCACATTATGGGGGAGTAAAATTCTATGTGCATATTACAAGCCTAGAAGATGTGTAAATTTGAGATATTGTCACCTAGAGTTGATAGTATAAATTATGTTGTTCCTAGGTGGCATGTTAGCTCTACAAGTTGCATTTTCCTTGTGTTTGGTGTGAAGATGATGTTGGATATCATTGCTATCTATCACTAGGAATTATTTCCAAATACCTCTTGTCTTTGACAATTGGTAATGATTTATGTGGTAGAAATTATTGATCATCTTTACATTGTCTTTTGGTTTTATTTGTCTTATCTCTTGCCAAGTTTGAGTCAACTCCCATTTCCTTCCATGCCACTTGTGGATCTCGTGTTTTATTGTTTTTGTCGAGTGTTTTCTAGATATAGTGAAAGTGGTGATCCCACCTTGTGCATTTTGTACTCGAATGCAAATTCTATTTAAATGCACAATTCGTGGGGGAGCTATCCTATTTTCGATAGAACACTCATCTTGTGATCCATATCAAGTGTGTGTTGATGGAAGGCAAGCCGTTACTTTTTGGTACTTGTGCCATCATGAAACTTTGTAGATGAGTTGGTTTGTTTGGAACCATCCTCTCTTTTGGGAGTTCGATATCTTTCCGTTTGCGTGTATTAATGGATATCTCATTCGTTGATGTATCTTCTAATAGATATCTTCCAAGTGATGATTTCTCCATTTGGTAACCTTTTTTCACTTGGTATTTCTTTTTCATTTTGTTTCATTTCTTGAAAGTCTTGAGCATGCATATTTACTTCATTATTTTCTTTGGCATGCTTTCTTTCTGTAACCCAATATATAGGGGAAACTCCACCTAGTCTCAATTTGGATGAGATGTGCATGAAATTCATATTCATATATAAATGCACATATGTTTGTGGAGTTTTTCCTATGTATTGGTGTTTCTAACTCTTTGGTCCCAATGAGTTTGGGTACCATTTTGTTTGTGTTGCTGTTCTAGGAACAATTGGAGATGCATTGGATGCTCGGCTCATTCAAAAGGAAGGTGGTGTCACCATGTGCTTATTGGAGTCAAGCTAGGATGATCAATGAACTACTATCTACCTTCGATTGGTATCTACTACATCCTTCCAGTGGTATCTCAGTAACAAGTATCACCATCTACTCCATGCACACATTTCTTGCACCAACCTTGTGTAGGTTGTATCATGGCATGTTAGCCATTCCTTCTTATGATACTTGTTTCCTTTCTCAAAGCATCCCAACAATGATCTCTTGTTGCTAGTTGTGATGTCTTTGACGCTCGTGTGGTTGGAACTCATTTATACACAATAAGAACATATCTAGCCATGTGCTATGCCTTCAAGCAAATATCTTATTGGTATATTTATGACTTCCTTGGGGATATCTTATTCATTCCTTTTTGCAACAATTTCGTGTGTACAACCTTCTTTGTGGATTGATATCATCATGATCTTCATCTACCTAGAAACTTATACACTTGAGAGAAGTTGCATATCTATTTGATATCCCCTTCTTTCACGTCCACCTTTTCGTTCCTGTTTTATTTGTTTGGTGGCTCCATGAATGTGTGTGTCTCAAGTGAGGATCTTATATCGTTGCATCTTGATGCACTCTTTTGTGGTGAAGATCATTTTTTTTCTCTTGCTTGTCCTGACGAGGCTTTTCCCATTTCTATTGGTATCCCTCCTCATGAAAAAGCTATCCTTTTTATATCTTCACCACAGGTTGTCACAAGCATAGGTTATTTATATGATTAGTAGTGAGCTTGTGAACCCATTTGCTATTGTGTGTGGGAATGATAGGCCTTGCACTGTGTATCTCATTCATTCAAGAGTATATTGATGCTTAATGTTCATCCATACATTAATCTTCTCAAGTGCTTTGCCATGACTCGCACACATCATTTTGGTTGAGCCTACTCTTAAGTTGACTCTTTTATATGTTGCTCAACCAGTTGTTTGTTGCAAGTGCTAGGCTTTGTTTCCTTCATGCTCACTTGCACTTGGTGTGAGTGTCTATTGATCTTGGGGGAGTGATGATCCTATTTTGTGCACTTGGTATCCTAATGAAAATATTCTAAGGAGTGCATAAATTATGGGGAGCTTCACTAGTGTCCTTATAACACTCCGTTGCTATGTCATGAGGTTCTATTGATCTTGGGGGAGCGACGATCCTATTTTGTGCTCGTTGTATCCAAATACAAAACTAAATTGTGCACAAATCATGGGGATCTTCTCTAGTTTCTCTAGAACACTCCTTTGCTCTTATCATAATATCTATTATTCATTTGGCATGTAGGATCATTGGTCTAGTTGGGTCAATTGGTATCTTTTATAGCTTGATTCAATTGGTATCTTTGATTGCTTGATTGCGTGTTTTTCTCCCTTTGTTATGCCTTTGTGGCATATCATTCTTTTGCAATCTTTGGGCCTCAATATAGTTTGTCTTCTTCCAAGTATTTACAGTTGGATATATGTATTGCATTCCACTCTCTATTTTGAGGAATACGCAATTTATGGAGGAACACAATTTATATTATCCTTCTAAGCTATTCGCCCATTTTGGCAATCGATGCCAATGGGGGAGAAGTTTCAGAGAGTTTAGTTTTGTGAGGAAGTTTACAGAGTTGTCTCTTCTCTCTTCTTGCTTTGGTTTTGTTCTTAAACTTTTGCATCTCATGCACATACATTATTGTTGCATGGTATGGTGATGCATAATTCCTTATATAAACTCTCTTGAAAGTGATTGTCATCAATTACCAAAATGGGGGAGATTGAAAGAACATGCGGTGCCCCCATGTTTGGTTTTGGTAATTGATGACAATCTCTATGGACTAATGGTTGCCTTGAGTTATATTTGAAGGGTTTGTCCATAGGCTTTTCTTGGAGTTCATTTGTTGGTTTCAAGGAGAGTTTGTGATGACCAAGGTGCTATTAAGGAATTATCCAAAGATTGGTCTTGTGGGTGTTGAGCTTATTGCAAGCATGTCTTGAAGAAGAAGAGTTTGTGATTATTCATGTTTACCTTCAAGACATCATCCAAATGAAGAGAGTTGGAAAGATTCAAGGTTGATCAAAACTAAGTCAAAGAATGAATCAAGTTGATCAACACACAAAGTGTAGAAGATGTACCGAGAGGGATCAAGCAATCCCATGGTATGGTAAGCATTGTCAATCACGCTTTGTGTACTAACCCATGGTCTTCATGAGAGTTCTTTGTGGGGTTAGGTTGCGGTGTGCAAGTTCAAGTGGAGCATCACGAAGAGACCAAGTTCTTGAAGCTTGCCGTCCATTGTGGTGACAATGGACTTGTGAAGATATGCCGAAGAGTGGCTCACCCATAGTGGAGTACGGGGGAGCAATCTACTAGTCTTCACCGAGACAACGCAATCAAGATAGGTGGTCCAACTTGCGGAAGTCAAGATCTTCTACATCTAGCTCAAGTGGACTTTGTGCAAAGCAAAGTTTTGCCCTTGATAGGTTTTCTAATTTACCGGTCTCGTGCTGGTAGTTGGGAGACCGGGTTATAGGATCGTTTGCCGTACTATCAAGGGGGGCTCTCAAGTTGGTAGCTTGATCGTATCGTTAGTAGAGAGCTCAAACCATTGCATCCTTGTATCATGTTTCTTGGTTCTTGTTTGGTTCTCTTTGTGAGTCTTAGAGCTTATGGTCATCTTGATGTTTTCGGTGTTGGAGGTTTTATCGGTCTTAATTGAGAAAGGGTTCTCACCATTTTATTTTGGATATTTTCTCAGTTGCTATTTCTTGATATTTCTATCAAGATGTTGTTTGCTCTTGTCCCTAGCTTTCCAACAAACTTGATTTTGTCGAATTCAGAGTTCGTATGCAAAAGTTGTGGCTGTTTTGATCTTACCTGTTTTTCATAGAGAGGTTGTACCGGTTGACCGGTACAACCGGTGTTTGGAGCGGTAGTACCGGTCCAGAATTGGTCTGAAGGTTGTACCGGCCATGTACCGCTCTACCACCGGAATAGTTTCTGTTTTGGAGCGGTTCTTGGGCGGTTGTTGACCGGTTGTACCAGTTAGTTTAGTTTAACCGGTACTACCGGTTCCCCGGGCTGTTGTACCGCTTAGTGCTTTTTCCTACCGGTTGGTTTTTTCCTCTGCCTTGACCGGTTGTACCGGTTCCTGCACCGATTGTACCGGTCCTACAGTTTTCTGCACATAACGGGCAGATTTGTGGGGACCTATAAAAGGGTATCTTCTTCCCCATTGGACCTTATCCTTTGAGCTCGTGTTCTTCCCCCATTGTTGACCTTCTTCGAGCTTGCTATCTCTCAATCCCTCCATGGATTCTTGCCAGGTTTTGGGGGAAAAGAGAGAGGAGATCTAGATCCACACTTCCACCAATCACTCTCTCCTCTTTGTTAGGGGAACCCTTTGGATCTAGTTCTTTGAGTTCTTGGTGTTCTCCTTCTTGTTCTTCGTCTATTTTCCCTCCCTAGCATTAGTTGCTTTGGTGGGATTTGAGAGAGAAGGACTTGGGCACTCCATGTGCCCTTGCCATTGCATTTGGTGCATCGGCTTGAGTTCTCCACGGTGATACGTGGAAGTGAAGTTTGAGAAGCTTATTATTCTTGGGTGTTTGGGCACCCTAGAGCTTGTTCCTCTTGGGTGCATTGGCGCCCTAGGCGGTTGATGTTGTTCGGAGCTCAATCATTGTGGTGTAAAGCTCCGGGCAAGCGTCAGGGTCTCCAATTAGGTTGTGGAGATTGCCTCGAGCAATTTGACGGGTACCGGTGACCGCCCCCAAAGGTTGCCAAAGTGTACGGGTTCGGTGACCGCCCCAAGGGCTGCCATTTGTATGGGTTCGGTGACCGCCCTCAAGGGTCCCTTAGTGGAATCACTGCATCTTGCATTGTGCGAGGGCGTGAGGAGATTACGGTGGCCCTAGTGGCTTCTTGGGGAGCATTGTGCCTCCACACTGCTCCAAACGGAGATTAGCATCCGCAATGGTGTGAACTTCGGGATACATCGTCGTCTCCGCGTGCCTCTGTTATCTCTTACCCGAGCCCTTTACTTATGCACTATACTTTGTGATAGCCGTATTGTTTCTTGTCATATATCTTGCTATCACCTACTTGTTTATCTTGCTTAGAATAAGTTGTTGGTGCACATAGGTGAGCCTAGTTGTTGTCGGTTTTGTGCTTGACAAATTAACCGCTAGGTTTATTCCGCATTTGTTCTAGCCGAAACCGTAATTATTTTAAAAGCGCCTATTCACCCCCTCCCCCCTGATACGTCTCAAATGTATCTACTTTTCCAAACACTTTTGCTATTGTTTTGACCCCATTCTTGCATGATTTGAACTAAACTAACCCGGACTGACGCTGTTTTCAGCAGAGCTGCCTGTATGGTTTTATTGTGTGCAGGAAAACGGATTTTTAGGTGTCTCAGAAAATTCCACGAAAAATCACAGAAAATCCACGCACCCGAAGGAACCTTGTGCCAGAAGATGGGCCAGAGGGCAGCCAGGGCGGCTCCAGGCGCCCTGCCCAGGCAGCGCCACCCCTGGCCGCCGCGCTTGGCCGCCTGGGCGGGCCCTACCTCCCCTGGTGCCCTACTTTGACCTGTATTTTTCCCGTGACGAGAAAACCCCAGATCAGAGGACGTTTTCCCAGTTTCCATCGCGGAGCCGCCGCCACCCTCTGTTCTTCTTTGGGAGGGCTAATCTGGAGGCTGATTTGGCCTCCGGAGAGGGGAGATCGTCGCCATCGTCATCATCATCACCACTCCATCCTCCCTCCATGACATCTCCTTCCATGTGTGAGTAATTCCCTGCTGTAGGCAAAGGGGATGGTAGCGATTGGATGAGTTAGATCATGTAATAGTTTATCAGATTGTTGGGGGCATGTTGCCTATCATCTACTATGGTGTTTATCATCTTTGCTTCAACTTGTTGCTCTTAATGCTTGTCACTTAGGGCCCGAGTGCCATGATTTTAGATCTGAACCATATGTGTTTGCATGAATATATTTGTGTTCTTGATCCTATATATGAGTTGTTTGCACCTATTACGGTCCGGAACCGACGATCCCAAAAGTGACAACTTGGGACACCAAAGGGGATGGTCCATTGTTTGAGGATTACATGTATCCATTGAGTTTATTGCTTTGTTTCGGTGCTCTTTGACACGAGCACCTTAATCTCCATAAGTTCCTTTTGGCCCCGTTCGTAGCGGGATGGTAGGACAAAAGATGTTGTGCAAGTTCTTATTGCAAGCACGTACAACTACCCATGGGATACATGCCTAGTGTTTGATATTTGCCTAGATGATCATTACTTTTCCGTGTGCCTTGCCCCAAGTTAGATTCATGATATATCTCATCCATGCAGCGCCCAACCATCCATCTCCCTAGCCTATAGTGTTTTAAATCCTGCTGGTTACTAGTTGCTACTTTTGCTATTTACTTTTGCTGTATACTTTTACTATCACCACCATCACTATCATATCACCATTACCACTTATCTTTTGTTGCAAGTAAGTATATTTCAGGTGCGGTTGAATTGACAACTCAACTGTTAAAGCTTATAAATACTCTTTGGCTCCCCGTGTGTCGAATCTATAAATTGGGTTATTCTTACCCGCGAAGACTATCTCGATCCCTTACGGTTGAGGGTTATCAAGTACCGTTTTCTGGCGCCGTTGCCGGGGAGCATAGCAATATTTACAAGTCTACTTGAAGTATCCTAACTGCTGCACTTCATCCGCTATGGGTAAGAAAGGAGACCCCAAGGTTCCGATCTTACTATCCACTACAAGAAGAGGTACTGTTCTGAACACTAGTGCTACACTTGATTCACCTTCTGTTATGAGTAAGTTTGCCTCACCGCCACCACATGATGCTCCTACTGAATCTGTTACTATGTCCGATACTCTTGATGATGCTTCTACTACTCTTGATGATATTAGTTCACTTGGTTATGTTCTTGAGAAACAGATCGCTGCTGCTGCAAAAAAAGCTGGAATTGAAATTCCTGTTGCTCGCTACCCTATTGGTGGAACTTATGATTATCTTGATTTGAGTAAACTCAAGGAGATACTCCTTGATGATGATTACATTATGCTTGATGATGATTTATGCAGGGAACTGACAGAGTTTGCCGGCTCTGACCCTGAAGCTATTAAGAAGCTGCTTGAAAAACACTCTTTGAAGAACAAGACCGTTCCTGATCCTGAATTTGCTACATCCCCTATATGCATCGATGATCCTGATTATGATATCTCTGTTGATCTTTCACTTATACCTATGGTTGAAGCTGACCCCTTTTATGGCAGAGAAAATGATGATGCTATTGCACACCTGACCAAACTCACTGAGTTGGGTGGCTTGTTTACCACGGATGAGAAGAAACGAAACTTTTATGTGACTAAGCTTCTTCCTTTCTCTTTCAAGGAAGGTGCTAAAACATGGTATGATTCACTCCCATGTGGTTCCATTAAGAGTCCTCAAGACTTAGCTCACTCTTTTGTTGATAAGTACTTTCCTGCTCATATGCAACATGCTGCTTTACAAAGAATTTATAACTTTAAACAGTTGCAGGATGAGCACCTCCCTAAAGCTTGGGGGAGGTACTGTGGTCTGATCCGGGCTAGACCAGGACATGGAGTCCCTAAGAATGAATTAATCGATATATTTTATGCTGGTATAACTGATGAATCCAGGTCCTATTTGGACAGTTCTGCTGGTTGTGTTTTCAGGAAAAGAACACCGGACGATGCAGAGGATTTGATGGGCAGGATTGCCAAAAACCATGAAGATTGGTCCGTCCCTGAACCACCTCCACCACCAAAGAAGAGGGGCATGTTTGTTCTAAGCACCGAAGATATGCGAGAAGCAAAGAAGTCTATTAAAGAGAAGGGTATTAAAACTGAAGACGTGAAGAATCTACCCCCTATTGAGAAGTTGTGTGAGCCTACCACTCACCCTCCTATGGTAGAGGTACACTCTCTTTTAGATTTCAACGCAAGTGACATCCCTCATGGTAAGCCTCCTGATCAATGTTTAGATGAGTTTGATAATTTTATTACGAAACAAAATCATTTTAATGAGAGGATACAAAGTCAATTGCATGATAATTCCCTTGCTATCAAAAGTTTGCTTGATGTTCTAGGTAGAACAGTTAATGATGTTAAATGTCTTGTGAATCATTTTCATATGGTTCAAACTCAGCTTGAACAAATTTCTAATGTGCAAAAAGATTTGCTTGCTAACAATGCCAAACAAGATGATTTGCAGGCCTTCGGGATTAAGACCCGAGGAGGAACTAGCACTCAAGATCCTCTCTATCTAGAGGGGCATCCGAGGAGAATCGAGCAAGATTCTCAAATGCAGGAAGAAGAAATTGTTGGCTCTCCAAAGAAGAAGAAGAAGAAAGACAAGGAGGCTAACAATTCCAATGATCCTATTACAAGTGAAGAGCCAGCTGTTGATCCCAATAGTGTATCTATCTCCGATGCTGAGACTAAAGACGGTGCCGAACCTGAAGGTAAGGATAATGAGAAGAATGATCCGCCTGAAGAAGAAGCACCTGACAAACGCAAGAAATACACTAGAGAAGACTTCGTCGCAAGAAGACATGGAAAGGAAAGAGAACCATGGATACAGAAACCCATGCCCTTTCCAGGTAAGTCTCTCAAATCTAAAGAAGAAGAGCATTACAATAAGTTTTGTGAGTGGATTAAACCTCTTTTTCTTCAAATCCCTTTGACTGATGCTATTAAGTTACCTCCCTATTCAAAATTGTCGGGGGAAACTGTCCGCCACGAACACCTATGGGACCGGAGCCCCTTGTCTGTGCGGTACGAGGGCGGAGGGAGCACGAAGAGCAGATCGTAGCAAGCACGCGGGCAGTTTTACCCAGGTTCGGGCCGCGGTAGACGCGTAAAACCCTACTCCTGCTTGGTTATGTATTGAGTTGGAGAGCTCCGGGAGCTTGAAGAAGCAGCTACACCGAGCGTATGAGTGATCTAGGTTCCGAACCCCCTCCACGTTGTGGATGGGCCTCCTTTTATAGTGCAAGGGGTCACCGACAGGTGTCAACGTAGGAGAAAGGGGTAAAAACGTAAAAGAGGTGGTAGTTGTAACAGTGCGGGAACAGTGGAGCTACAGTGCGTGAACAGTGGTCTATACCTACTTTGACAGTGGGGGACAAGGGCATTTAATGCCCGTCGCCGTCGACCCCAAAAGCTCCCGCCTTTGCGTCTCCGTCCGCCACGGCGATGGATCCACCACCGTGGGGTGCCACCGTGTCCCCCAGGCTGCACAGCCATCCGCCACGCGTCCCTGGATAGGCCCCAGGGCGACGCGTGGGCCGATGAGCTGGAGCGCGGGTACACAGCGCAGCCTTCCCGGCAAGCACCTTGCCGGGGCCTTGATCTTGCCGGGCCCGGGAGCTTGCCGCTCCCCGGGCCCTTGCCGGGGCGCATATAGCGCCGAGGCGTGTCTTCTAGTCTTCCTGGCAAGCTCCTCTTGCCAGGGCCTTGTGCTAGTGGGGCAGTCTTGAGCCTGGTACGGCCTTCCCGGCAAGTTCCACTTGCCGGGGTCTCGATCTTCTGTCTTGTATACTTTGTTTTTGAATGGTTTAATAAGGGGCAGAAAGGTCTCCGGCGAGCGTGTGGTACACCCTGCCCCGGGAAGCAGCAACTGCCCATGCACAAGTTGGGGTACTGAGGTACCCCTACCTTAGTACACCGACAGGAGCCCCCGGGCCTGGGCCACACACGGTGCCCAGCGCTGTTGGGCCAGGCCCAAAACAGTGCACGGGCACACGCGGCCCACAGCGTGCCGAATCCACTTCCGTATCCGCCGCATCCCTCCGTAACGGCACGCGTCGATTGCGGCGTCGTGGGATGGGACGTGCCCACGTTCCATCAATGAAAGGGGCGAAACGCCCCCCACTCCCCCATAAAAGCAGAGGAAGCAGGAGCGGTTCCCCTCCTTGCGCTTTCATTGCTTCTTCTTCCTCCTCCAGAGATCCCTTTGCGCTCCGCCTCCACACCTCCGCAGCCGTCGCCTGCAACTCCGGCGTCGCCAGGCTCTTCGTCCCCCTCCTTCCACCGCGTCCGCCATGGCCCCGAAGACCGACAAGGCGAAGGCGGAGAAGGCCAAGAGGGAGAGGTCGGAGCAAGCGGCGAAGCTCGCCGCGTACCGGAAGCAGAACCTCGTCCTCCCGCCGAGGCTCGGCGCGCGGGAGCTCTGGAAGAAGTACTACTTGTTCTGGGCCAAGGAAACCAAGGCGCACCCCCGCACGCGAGCATATCCGGCCGCCGCCAAGGACAACTACCCCGGCGGGTACTACTTCTTCGCAGCTTTCTTTCACTGCGGTCTGTGTCCTCCTTTCTCTGATTTCTTCTGCGATATCATGCACACCTACGGCCTCCATCTTCTTGACTTCACCCCCAACGCCATCCTCACAATGGCGGTTTTCGCACACATGTGCGAAAACTTCATAGGAATACACCCAAATGTAGCGCTCTTTAGGCACTTCTTCACCCCTAGAGCAGAGGCCGACGCCCCCCTCTCCGGAGGAATTTCTTGGGTTTTCCGTCTGAACAAGAAAGGGTCCTACTTGCCGGGGGAGCTCCGCGGCAAGTGGGAGGAATGGCGCGCGGAGTGGTGCTGGGTTGTTGAGGACGAGCCGCAGGCCTTCACCGCGCCGCGCACAACCCCCATCGTGCGCGGCAGGGACTGGAGCGAGCTAGACTCGGACGACGTCAATCTCGACATCGCGCTCATCCGGATTCTTCGTCTTCGGGTGGCAAAACTGTCCGTTGCAGAGGTAGGCGCAGACTTCCTCCGCCGCCGCATCGCCCCTCTCCAAGATAGGAAAAGGCCTGCCTGGGAGTACGGCGGCCCGGTGGATATAATGAGGCTGCGCCCCGGGCTAAATTTCAACTTCACGACGCTGGAGCTGAAGGGGATGGTCCGGGAACTCTTCAAGTACAACCCGGCACACCCTGAGTGGTTCAGACCTCCCCGGGAAGTGGTGCCCCTCTGCAACAGCACAGCTTGCGATCCTCTCCGGGCCATGATGCCCGCTTGCGATTCGCACGGCGTGGACCGCACGTGGATTCCGCCCAAGCCCATCGACGTCCTCAACTTCTACGACATCCTCGTGGAGGTGGCGAAGAACAAGAATGACATCAAGGAGCACACGCGGGACACCACCGACCAGGAGATCGCCTACATGGCTTCTCGGGCTGAAGAGGCCGCTGCAGCCGCAGCGGCAGGAGATTTTGGGTACACGCCTGATGAGGCGGAGGCTGCGGATGCGTCCACCCAGGCGGAGGAGGCGGAGATCCGCAGATTGCTGCAACTCCCTCCCGACGCACTCGCCGGGGTCCCCTCTCTGAGGCACTCCGGGATCCACGGGATCGCGGCGGAGGCCGCGGCAAGGGATGGCGCTGCCGGAGGGAACAGAGGCGCCGCGGGAAGCGGAGGCGCCGGAGGAAGCGGAGGCGCCAAGGGAAAGGAGGTCGCAGCACAGGGCGCTGGGCCCAGCGGGCCAGCCGGGGAGGAGGAGGAGGAGGAGGCCGAGGACTCTGGCGGATCTACGGAGCTCTACGCCGACGACCTCTCCTCGTCGGAGAGCTCCCCGCCCCCGGCAAGCCCAAGGCAGTCCCCACCGAAGCGTCTCCGCACGGCGGCGACGGGGGAGAGGGCGCAGGCGCCCCGGCAACAACCAGCTCGCCAGGCAGCTCCCCGGGGGAGCCAAGCCGCGCCAAGGGCGACCGGCGCACCAGCCGCAGCAGAGGCGGCCCGCGCGCGGGCCACGACGGAGGCGCCTCGCAGGCCGGCGTCGAGCCGACAGGGGTCTTCTCGGAGCGGAGCAACGGCTCCGCCCGCTCCTCGGGCGCCGGCCACCACAGGGGCTGGGTCTACGCAGCCCCCAGCCCCAGGGACCACGAAGCGCGCGAGGGAATCTTCGTCTTCCGCTCCTCGTGCAGACGCGCCCCAGGTGGAGTACGACTTCCCCGCCTTGAGCGAGGACGACGAGGAGGATCAGGAGTAAGAATCCAAGATCTTACACCTTCTCGAGTTTTGTCTTGATTATTGTTGATGCTGACTTTGTTTGTTGCTCTGATTTCAGGACCTTGGTTCAGCGCGTGGCGAAGAAAGCCAAGGCGCGAGCGGTCGAGGTCGCGGAAGGCTCGGCCACCGCGGCAACAGGGGACGTGCCGGAGCCAACCCTGCCGGACCCAAGCGCTGCTCCGAGGAGCAGCCCCCAACGCAGCCCCTAGCGTAAGTCTGGGGTCCATCCTTTCGCTTGTCGGGATGCGCTTAGGCATTTTGTCTTCTTTCAACATCTTGATGTTTTTGTCTTGACTTGTGCAGAGGTGGAGCCGCAGCGGCAGGAGCGTCCGGAGACCGTCATCGAGGAGCCGCAGGCCCCGCCATCCCCGCCAAGGCCGAACTCTCCGGCAAGGGAGAGTGCTCCGCCAAGGGCGGGCACTCCGCCAAGGCAGAGTACCCCGCCAAGGGCGAGCAGCCCGGCGAGGGCGGCCACTCCGCCAAGGCAGAGCTCCCCGGCGAGGGAGCCCGCCGCTGAGGACGTCCGCCAAGGTATGTTTTGCAGTTTGTCTTCTTGGCTTCGTCTCTTTTTGGATATTTGCTTGAACTTCTTTTTCTTCTTCTTCTTCTTAGATCCTCCTCCTCCTCCCGAGCCGATGGAGACGGAGGTCATCAACATCGAGGATGAGGAGGGCGCGCAGGGCGGCGGCGGCGATGCCCCTGTCGCCGAGGACACAGCGAGGGCTGCCGAGCCGGCCGCGCAGGAGACCGCTCCGGCTGCAGACGCAGCGGCTGGGGAGGGGGACGGCGGCCGCACCGCCGACCCGGAGGCGGCGGGAGCATCAAGTGCTGCGCCGGCCGCCGACCCCTCCGCCAGCAAGGAGCAGGGCTACTACCTTGAGGCCCCCAACGGCGTCTTCATCCAGATGCCGTGGGGTTCGTCGTCGCGAGCTCCCGCGGAGGGCGAGGCGTTTGACGGGGAAGTCCTCGCCTCCGCGGGCCTGAAGATTGTCGAGGCGCCCGGCGGGAGTGAGGGGCCCGAGGAGGAGAAGCTACTCCACCAGCTCCTGGCCCTTTACCGGGCCAGGCAGGCGAAGCTTGCCTCCCGGGAAGCCCTTGCCGCCAAGGCCGCCGCGGAGATGGAGAAGCGCGCGGCGGAGCTCAGCGCCGCCAACCAGGCGGCCCTCCGCGAGGTGGCGGAGGAGCGCGAGCGGCTCGCCGGCGAGTACCAGGAGTGGGTGCTGGAGAAAGCTGAGGCCGAAGAGCAGCAGCGGCTCGCCGGGGTGGAGCTATCCCGGCGAGAAGGAGAACTCGCCCAGCGGAAGGTCCAACTCGACTCCCATGAGGAGGACCTTGCCGCTCGGGAGGAAGCCCTTGGCGGGGAACTGAAGGAGGCGAAAGCCGCCGCGGTTGCCGCAGAGACCGCCAAGAAGGAGCTCGCCGCCAAGGTCGTGCAGCTGGAGAAGGCGCTGAAGGTGAGCGCGGAGAAGGTTGCCGCGCTCATCACGGAGCGCGAGAAGGACGCCCACACCAACTCAGAACTCCAGGTGCGTCTTTCTGAGAGGGGCGACGAGTTGAAGACCGCCAAGGACTCCATCGAGGACTTGGAGTTGAAGGTCGCTACACTGAAGGATTCACTCGACGCTGCCCGGGCCCGGGAGACCAAGCTGAAGGAGGAGCTCCGCAAGGAGCGGACCCTAGTGGACAGCGCCAACAAAGCGGCCGAGCTCTTCCGCAAAACTGTTGAGGTGTGGACCGAGGACTTAGTGTCTTGCGCGTCCAACATCGACCAGGAGCTGCTGGCGTTGAAGCTGGAGCACCTCATCTACTCCCCGGATCCGAACCTCCCACACAGCGCCAAGCTCAGCCTCTTCTTCAGGGGAATCGCGCCGGCCCTTGCTGATCTGCGGAATAAGATCCCCGCGCAACTGGCCGAGGAGACGCGCCTGCTCTGCGCGGGAACTCTAGAGCGCGTGCTGACGAAGATCGTGTACCGCAATCCGGGCATCAACCTCACCAACGTTCTTCGCAGCTTGCCGGCCGACGCGAACACGGAGGCTTTGAAGGAGCAGGTCGCCCATATCATTGCCAAGGTGGCCAAGATCTCCAGGAAGGAGGGCGACCGCGTAGATTAGGCCTCCATTATCTTTATCTCTTTTTGTTGCTGCACATGATGTCATGAACTCATTAGTCCATTGTGACAAGTTATCCTTTGTAAGATATTTATCTCATTTTGATCAATCAGTGCGATGTTATCTTCCTTGTCTTAATCCTTGACTTTGTACGTTTTTCACCCTACGCTCCCGGGGAGCTTGCCGGCAAGGTACCTTTGCCGCGAGCGCTGAGTGCTGGACTCTGAGCAGCCTGCTGGCCAAGGTCTCACCGGCAAGCAACCTTGCCGCGGCTAGCCGCAACGCACTTAGCTTGCTGAGCGTACTCGGAAACGAAACAAGGGCGCGACACTTGTCGCAGCTCACTTAAATCGTTGAGCGAACTCGGAAACAAGATAAGGGTGCGGCGAGCTACGGGTAGGTTCCTCCGCGCACATGTTTTCCATACAAAGTGTGATTGTTCGAGGAAGACAACTAAAATTTAAAATTTGAACTGGTCAAATTCTAACAACTTAGCTTTCATATATTGCTTGCTTCCTGGTAAGGCTTCTCTTTCTTGAACAGCACTTGGTTCCCCCTCCACCTCCTTCCTCCCGGCAAACTTGTGCGCGAGGAACGTTCCTTCTGCTTAAGAGGCAAAGGAAAAGAAGAGGGAAACAAGTACATGGCCTTTCGGCGTGCTAATGCTTACCGGATATTTGAGTGTTGCACCAAATGCCAAACAAAACATGCAAATAGCGAAGAAAAGCATGCAAAAGGCAATTGGTGCGAAAAACACAAAGACTTTACTGATGCACGGGGTCTGCGCCCGGCTTTGTACAAAGGGTTACATGCGACAGCGGCAAAGCTTGTACAAAAGGTGGTTGCCGGAGCGGATCACGGCAACCGCGCCTTATGGGTGAAACTTGCGAAGATGCTCTATGTTCCAGGAGTTGCTCACCGGTAAGCCTTCTTCGGTCTCGAGGCGGACAGCGCCGGGCCTCGTAACTTGTCTCACCCGATAAGGGCCTTCCCACTTCGGCGTCAACTTGTTGGAATTCTTGGCGGACTGAACACGCCGAAGAACAAGGTCGCCTTCCTCGAGACTCCTGGCCTTGACCTTGCGGCTATGGTAGCGGCGCAAGGCTTGCTGGTATCGAGCAGCTCGTACAGCAGCCTGGAGACGTCCCTCCTCGAGGAGCAATGCGTCATTTTGCCGCAGTTGCTCTTGCTCGAGCTCATCATAAGCGAGCACTCGAGGAGATCCGTATACGAGTTCCGTGGGGAGAACTGCCTCTGCCCCATAGACTAGGGCAAAGGGTGTCTGTCCGGTGGTTCGACTTGGTGTCGTTCTGATTGACCAAAGAGCCGCCGGTAGCTCCTCTATCCAATTTCTTCCGCACTTGCGCAGCCTGTCAAAGGTTCTTGTCTTGAGTCCGCGCAGCACTTCAGCATTGGCCCTCTCCGCTTGACCGTTGCTCCTCGGGTGAGCAACAGAAGCAAAACAGACCTTGGCGCCAAGGTCTTGGACGTATTGCATGAAGGTGCGACTAGTGAATTGCGTACCGTTGTCGGTGATGATCCTGTTAGGGATCCCGAAACGGCAAACAATCGACCTGAAGAACCTGACTGCTGACTGTGCTGTCACCTTTCTCACTGGCTCCACTTCTGGCCACTTTGTGAACTTGTCGATTGCAACGTACAAGTACTCAAAGCCCCCGACAGCACGAGGGAAAGGGCCGAGGATATCGAGCCCCCAGACCGAGAAGGGCCAGGACAAAGGGATTGTTTGGAGAGCTTGAGCTGGTTGATGAATTTGCTTTGCATGGAACTGGCACGCTTCACATTTGGTTACTAGTGTAGTTGCATCTTGGAGGGCTTCTTGCCAAAAGAACCCTTGCCGGAAAGCTTTCCCGGCAAGTGCCCTTGCGCCAATGTGGTGGCCGCATATGCCTCCGTGTATTTCCGCCAACAGCTTTTGTCCATCCTCTCTGGAGATGCACTTCAATCTGACACCATTGAGTCTTCTTCTGTACAGCTCGTTGTCCACGAACTGGTACATACTTGACTGCCTGGTTATCTTCTCTATTTCTTCTGGGTCGTCGGGAAGTTCTCCAGTTTGAAGAAAACGGACGATCTGCTGCGCCCATGCCGGAGCCTGGGGCTCGGCGGCAAGGACTAAAGGCTCGAGGGCCGCTGCGGGAACCTCAGCTTCTACGGCAAGGACCTCTGGTTCTGCCGGAGCTGATGGTCCCCCGGCAAGCTCGCCGGGGCGAGGCTTGTCGGGAACACTTGCTTCAACTGTACAGACCCGAGGATCTGCAGGAGCAAACTGTTCCTCAGCGTTGTGGTTGTTGATCTTGGGGACCTTGGCGGCGGTTTCAGGAAGATCCGCCGGCAAGTAGTCGCCGGAGACCAACTTTCTCTTCTTGGACTGCCCGATTGATGGCGTAACGGATGGTTGAGTCAGCTTGAGCAAGAAGGTCCCTGGTTCCACAGGTAACTTCATCGAAGCACACTTTGAAAGGCCATCTGCAATTTCATTCTGAGCTCTCGGGACGTGCTCCATCTGCAGACCTTCAAAGTGTTCTTCAAGCTTCCTCACTTCATCGACATAAGCTTCCATCAAAGGGCTCTGATAGTTCTTGTTGACTTGCCGGACCACCAACTGAGAATCCCCCCGCACAATCAGCTTCCTGATCCCAAGTTCAGCCGCAATCCTGAGGCCGGCGAGCAAGCCTTCATATTCTGCAGTGTTGTTTGTCGCTTGCTCCCTGGGAAAGTGCATCTGGATAACATATTTGAGGTGCTCTCCGGTGGGCGCGATAAGTACCACGCCCGCACCGGCGCCTTGCAGCGAGAAGGCACCATCGAAATACATTACCCATTCACTTGTCGCTTCTTGTACGGGTGCACTCGTTTCTCGAACTTCTTCATCGGGTGTTGGGGTCCACTCAGCTATGAATTCTGCCAAAGCTCGGCTCTGTATAGTTGAAGTACTTTCAAACTTGAGTCCAAAGCTTGACAGCTCCAGTGCCCACTCAACGATCCTGCCTGTCGCTTCTGGGTTGTGCAATATCCTCTTCAGCGGAAAGCGAGTGACCACTGTTATCTCATGGGCTTGGAAGTAATGGCGCAGCTTTCTCGAGGCCATGAGGAGGCCGAAAAGCAACTTTTGCACACCAGAGTACCTTGACCTAGCCCCCTGGAGAAGGGAACTTTCAAAATACACTGGGCGCTGCACCATCTTCTTCCGCACCTCATCCTGTTCCCGCGCAGAGTTATCCTTGTCGAAGCCAGAGCCTGCCGGGGCAGCCCCCTGCTTGTCGCCGGATTCGCTTGCCAGTGGTGCTGACTCCTCGTCGGACTCCCTCTCCGCTACTAACGCAGCACTAACCACCTGGTTGGTCGCCGCTAGGTATAGCAACAACTTTTCCTGTGGTCTAGGTGCGACAAGTATTGGAGTGGAGGACAGGTACCGTTTCAAATCTTGCAGCGCCGCCTCCGCTTCCGGAGTCCACTTCATGGGACCTGCCTTCTTCAAGATTTTGAAGAAAGGTAGGGCGCGTTCTGCAGACTTTGAAATGAACCTACTGAGGGCAGCCACACAACCTGCAAGCCTCCTGACATCCTTGACGCGCTTTGGGGCCTCTATTTGCTCAATGGCTTTAATCTTGTCGGGATTGGCTTCAATCCCCCTCTGTGACACAAAGAACCCGAGAAGCTTGCCGGAGGGGACTCCAAAGACGCACTTCTCGGGGTTCAACTTGAGCTGTATTCTGCGCAGGTTCTGAAATGTTTCTTCCAAATCTTGGATCAGGGTATCCTTGCTCTTGCTCTTCACCACGATGTCATCCATGTAAGCCTCTACATTTCTGTGGATCTGTGGCTCAAAAGCAGTGTATACTACCCTTGCAAAGGTTGAGCCTGCATTCTTCAATCCAAATGGCATGCGTATGAAGCAATAAGTGCCACATGGAGTGATAAATGCAGTCTTCTCTTCATCCTCTTTGGCCATAAAAATCTGATGATAGCCTGAGTATGCATCAAGAAAACAGAGTAGCTCACATCCGGCAGTGGAGTCAACGATCTGGTCAATGCGCGGCAAAGGGAAAGGATCCTTGGGACATGCTTTATTCACATCGGTGAAGTCTATACACAGTCTCCATTTCCCATTGGCCTTGCGCACGACGACTGGGTTTGCCAACCACGTCGGATGGATCACACCTCTAACTAGGCCTGCTGCCTCTAGCTTCTTGATTTCCTCGTTGATGAATTCTTGGCGCTCCACGGCTTGCTTCCTCACTTTCTGCTTGATGGGCCGCGCATGAGGACAAACAGCAAGCTTGTGCTCAATTACCTTCCTGGGAACACCGGGGATGTCAGATGGTTGCCAGGCAAACACATCGACATTCGCCCGCAGGAAGGCAACGAGCGCGCTTTCCTATTTGCTGTCAAGTGTGGCACTGATGGTGAAGGTACCACCAGTGCCGTCCTCCTTGGCGGACACCTCCTTGGTTGCCGGAGGAGCGGCCATCCCTTTCTTACTCTTGCCGGTGGAGCTCGATGGAACGTCCTCGACGGCAGCGCAGCACTCCGAAGAGGTGCGGTTGCCGGAGTGGGTCCCAGAGCACTTGCCGGACTAGGTCCTCGTCTTCTTCCCCCCGGGAGCTTCAGCGGCAAGAGTACCCTTCTCGGCCGCAGCTGCCGCATCCCGGTAGATTTTGTCGGCGCAGACAAGCGCATCCTTCTTGTCGCCGTGGACAGTGATGACGCTTATCGGCCCCGGCATCTTGAGTACGTTGTAAGCATAATGGGAAGCTGCCATGAACTTGGCGAGGGCAGGACGGCCGAGTATTCCATTGTAGGGCAATGGAATATCGGCGACGTCAAAAGTAATGCGCTCAGTTCTGAAGTTGAGCTCCCCGCCAAAGGTCACCGGCAGAGTGATCTTTCCCTTGGGCTTGCTCCTTCCCGGGTTGATTCCTTGGAAAGAACCGGTTTCTTCGAGCTCGCCATCTGGAATCTGGAGTTTCTTGATCACAGCAGAGGAGATCAAGTTCAGCCCGGCCCCGCCGTCAACCAACATTTTGGTGACCTTGAGGTTGCGGATGGTGGGTGAGACCAGCATTGGCAAGCACCCGACCGCAGTGGTGCGGTCAGGGTGATCCTCAAGATCAAAAACGATGGGCGTGCTGGACCATTTGAGGAGCCTGCGCGACTCCACGGGCGGCTCTGCTGCATTCACCTCACGCACCCACTGCTTGAGCTGGCGGTGGGAGGTGTGCAGAGAGGCGGCACCGTCGACGCACAGGACCTCCGTGGCCTTCTGGAACTCCTGCTCGCTGTTATCCTCGTCCTCCATGTCTTCGTCGTCGTCCTCTTCGTCCTTGTCGTGGCCCCGGGGAGGTCGATCTCCTTGCCGCTTCTTGGCCTTGCCGCGGCGTCCTCCCCGGTCGTTGAACGGCCACTTCTTGCTTGTCTCTTCCCCGCCACCTTGGGCCTTCTCCTTGTCGCGCCTCTCGTACTCAGCTTTCTGCTGCTCGACGAGGTACTTGACGCGCTTGCAGTTGGAGAGGTCGTGGCCCTTGGTGCGGTGGATCTTACAGTATTGCTTGTCGGAGCTGCCCGGCTTGTCGGCCGCCGCTACAGGGGCAGGCTCCTTGCCGGAGCCGCCAGCCTGCGTTTGCTTGGCGGGGGCCTCCTTGCCGGACTTCTCGACGGCAAGCACCTCTTTCTTGCCTTTCCTTCTGTTATTCCGCCGCCGGCTCTTCTTCGCCGGGGCGGCGTCGTCGCTGTCGCTTCCTCCTGCGCCAGTATCCTCCCCGGGGAGTCTCCTCCCCTCTTCTGCGCGTGCGCACTTGTCAGCCAGAGCGTAGAGCTCGCTGACATCCCGAATCTTGGTCATCGCCATTTCTTCACGCATGCGGCGGTTACGCACGTTCTGGTGGAACGCGCTGATAACCGCGGCAGGGTGGACATCCGGGATGTTGTGTTGCACACGGCTGAAGCGTTGGATGTACTTGCGCAGGGTTTCGCCTTCCTTCTGGGCCAGAATATGGAGATCGCTCTCCTGGCCGTGGGGTTTGTGGCCGCCGGTGAAGGCGCCAACAAACTGATGGCAAAGGTCGGCCCAAGAAGAGATGGAACCTTCCGGCAAGTGCATAAGCCACGAACGGACGTTCGGCTTAAGCACGAGCGGGAAGTAATTCGCCAAGATCTTCTCGTCGCGCCCCCCGGCAGCTTGCACTGCGATGGTGTAGACGCCGAGGAATTCCGAGGGGTGCGTCTTGCCGTCGTACTTCTCCGGTACGTCAGGCTTAAAATTCTTCATGCTGGGCCACTGGACGCGCCGCAGCTCGCGGGTGAACGCAGGGCAGCCTGCCGCGTATGGCAAGTCGCCTGGTTCACCGGGCGCGTGCGCGTCGACAGCGTTCCCAGCTCTTTGGTCTGATTGTCGCCGAGCTTCTCGGCGGCGCTCGATTCTTGTCCGAGCGTCTTCTTGTTGCCGGTCGTCGAGGACCTGGCGCTGGTCCCGACGAGCCCGCGGGTCCGACGAGGCTGTGGAGCCGTCGTCGGCGTTGTTCCGGCGGGGCGGCGTCTTTTGCTTCTGCGGCGGGGAATGCGCGCTTGTCGCACCCCCGGCGGTCTTGTCGCCGTCGACCTTCGCCTTCTCAGCTTGCCGCGGCCGCGAGGCCGCCGGCTGCTGTGGAGAATCGTTGTTGGCGAAAGCTATCAGGCTCTGGATGGTGGCCCTCCAGTCTTCGGCCTTATCTGCCGCTGGAGGGAAGTCGAGGAGCAGTTGCGCTCTTGCGAGCGCTTCTGCCGGAGTGGAGGGGAACGCGGGCGAGCGGTGCGAGGAGCGGGATACGCTCGGACTTCTAACGGCGTTAGAAGGAGCGGGGTCCCGCGCCGGCGCCTTCGCTTTGCTTGTGCCCGGACGGGGGTCCGGGGCGTCCCGCGAGCCTCCGGTTTGGCCTTGGCCCCGCAAACGGATGCCACCTCCTGTCACATGGCGCTGCTGGGTCGTTGTGTGCTGAGAGGGACGCGGTGCGTCCACGGAGACCGAGGTTCGGTCGTCCGTCCTGTTCTTGGATCTGGTGGCGCCGTGAGTGTCCTCGCCGGCGGCCACTCTTCCGACGGCGTCTCCCCCGCCCACCGTTGGCTCTGGTGGCGGCGGGTGAGACGCAGACGGACCTCCGACCTCCGAAGCCTTCTTCTTCGGGGCCATGGAGCTGCTGCTAGTGAAGTTGATGAATTCGGAGAGGTTGATGAAGAATGCGCCCGCGCGCCCGCGCGAACGCCGGATCAGGTTCGCACAACCTCGACGCCCCCTACCTGGCGCGCCAAAGATGTCGGGGGAAACTGTCCGCCACGAACACCTATGGGACCGGAGCCCCTTGTCTGTGCGGTACGAGGGCGGAGGGAGCACGAAGAGCAGATCGTAGCAAGCACGCGGGCAGTTTTACCCAGGTTCGGGCCGCGGTAGACGCGTAAAACCCTACTCCTGCTTGGTTATGTATTGAGTTGGAGAGCTCCGGGAGCTTGAAGAAGCAGCTACACCGAGCGTATGAGTGATCTAGGTTCCGAACCCCCTCCACGTTGTGCATGGGCCTCCTTTTATAGTGCAAGGGGTCACCGACAGGTGTCAACGTAGGAGAAAGGGGTAAAAACGTAAAAGAGGTGGTAGTTGTAACAGTGCGGGAACAGTGGAGCTACAGTGCGTGAACAGTGGTCTATACCTACTTTGACAGTGGGGGACAAGGGCATTTAATGCCCGTCGCCGTCGACCCCAAAAGCTCCCGCCTTTGCGTCTCCGTCCGCCACGGCGATGGATCCACCACCGTGGAGTGCCACCGTGTCCCCCAGGCTGCACAGCCATCCGCCACGTGTCCCTGGATAGGCCCCAGGGCGACGCGTGGGCCGATGAGCTGGAGCGCGGGCACACAGCGCAGCCTTCCCGGCAAGCACCTTGCCGGGGCCTTGATCTTGCCGGGCCCGGGAGCTTGCCGCTCCCCGGGCCCTTGCCGGGGCGCATATAGCGCCGAGGCGTGTCTTCTAGTCTTCCTGGCAAGCTCCTCTTGCCAGGGCCTTGTGCTAGTGGGGCAGTCTTGAGCCTGGTACGGCCTTCCCGGCAAGTTCCACTTGCCGGGGTCTCGATCTTCTGTCTTGTATACTTTGTTTTTGAATGGTTTAATAAGGGGCAGAAAGGTCTCCGGCGAGCGTGTGGTACACCCTGCCCCGGGAAGCAGCAACTGCCCGTGCACAAGTTGGGGTACTGAGGTACCCCTACCTTAGTACACCGACAAAAATATATGAAAGATATTGTCACTAATAAAAGAAAAGTTCCTAATGAAGCAATATCTACTATGCTTGCTAACTACTCTTTCAGTGGCAAGATTCCTGAGAAGCTTGGTGATCCAGGTATACCCACCATTCCTTGCTCCATAAAGAATAATTATGTCAAAACTGCTTTATGTGATCTTGGAGCAGGAGTGAGTGTTATGCCTTTCTCTCTTTACAAGAGGCTTTGTTTAGAGAAGCTAATCCCTACAGATATCTCTCTTCAGATGGCTGACAAGTCAACCGCCGTTCCGATAGGTATTTGTGAGGATGTCCCTGTAGAAGTTGCTAATTGTTTGATCCTTACTGATTTTGTTGTGCTTGACATGCCCGAGGATGGGAGCATGTCCATTATTCTTGGTAGACCTTTTCTTAACACCGCAGGTGCTATTATTGATTGCAATAAAGGGAAGGTTACCTTCAATGTGAATGATAAAGAACACACGGTGTATTTTCCAAAGAAGACCGACAGGAGGCATGGCCTCAACTCTATAGAAAATATCGAGACAGTGAAGATTGGAGAATGGGACTGTCCACTACACGTGCACCACAAATACAAAACTATTATGGTGGGGACAATGTCCATTAAAGTAAAGGTGCAATGATCACTTCGTAAGAGGTGAGACTTTTTGCTCTATATATCGCCTGTTTGTTGGTAAGACTTGATCAACCTTACTAGTGAACAAGTTTTATATAGATAAAAAGTTGAGCTTGTTATGTTTTCATTTGTTTTAGTTTTTGTTCTCCTTGCTATACCAAGTGTTTATGTTTTGAAGCTTCACAATACTAATCACTGCTTTAAGTGTTCAGAAAGTCTTGCAGCTTTTTGAACTTCAAAAATTTTTCAACAGTGAAGTTTTCAATAAAATTCCAGAAAAATAAAAAAAAAATTCCATGCCGGGAGTGACCCAGAGGTACCTGGGGCTGACCAGGGGGGGCCACCAGTGGCCCAGGCGTCCAGCTGGTGCGGCCTGCCCCCTGGCCGCGCCCACAAGACCCCCCTCTAGGTAAGTCTTCTTCCTCTCTCTCTCTTTCTCTCCAAAAACACGAGTTCTACACTTGTTCTTGCGTTCTTGCTGCTCTTGGAGGCGATTTTCGATCTCTCTCTACAGCCTATCATTCGAGCTGAGATTTTGAACAAATACTCCCTGGTATGTAACTCCTCCACCCCTCCAATTAGATTTCTGATTGGTGTCTTCATTTGTGAGTATTTAGTAGTTCTTGGTGCTGTGTAGATGATCTTGCATGCATGTGTAGAAATTTATTTTCCAAGTTTTGATGCAAGTTTATACCTTAGGTAAGTGAGTTGAGTAGTTTGCCTTAACCCACTTTGTTTAAATCCTTGTTTTTGTAATTTGCCAAAAATTTCAGAAATGAGTTTGTTAGGAAGGGCAAAGGGGTGGCTTGAGAAGAAGAGGCCCGCGCACTCCGATCGAGTTACTAGAGCCGCAGCTTCACCCTCGACTGCTAGGGTGAGCTACAATGAAGATAATGTGCCCCTAGAGTTGTTGGAAGACACAAGTCCAGCACGTGCTATGATGTTTCCATGTGATGAATTCCTTGAAGCTGCGGGAATCAAGGATGAGTTTTATAATCTTTGTGCTAATGCAGGTCTGACACGGCTCGTCACGTGCCGTGTTATTCAGTATCAAAAACTCACCTCTGGTTTCATTAACAGTTTTAGATATAACCCTGATACTGGTGCTATTGAGTTTAAAATTTACAATGATCTTATCACCATGCCCTTGGGAAAGTTTTGTGAAATAATAGGTGTGCCAAACGTTGGGCGGACGGCTAAGATGACCTCTCAGCCCTCCGAGCTGAAAACCGTCTTCAACTCTCTCTGCAGCATGGGTACGAGGGATATTCAACGGTCAAAAATCTCCAGTATCTTATTCCCTCACCTCAAGTATTTTGCATATTATGTTGTTAGAGGGGTGTTAGCTCGTGACAACATGAGCAACATTTCTGCGCCGGATGTTGCTATCCTAGCAACCGCCCTCTCAGGGAGGTTTGATTATAATCTGGGTGCCTTAATTGCTCGATGCCTTGCTATGAACGGTAACAGGGGAGATCTATTTGGTGGCGTTTATGCCACACTTATCTTAGAATATCTTAAAGGCACCCCACACCCTGATGATGAGCCTTTTACTTATTTAAGTTTTGATCTTGCTGCTATGAAAAGGCATAAGTTTGTTACCATGACTTCTGAGCTTAGTAATCTTGTTTATATCTTGTGTTTAGGAACTACCGCGGAACGCGAGATCCGTCTACCTGCACCTCTTTTGTTTGATTTTTCTCGCAGGAACGGATGGTCCTTTGATGTTATTCAGTTCGATGAGTTCATGGCCCAGCATCAGTTTCATAACCCCATGGAGGGGGTTGTGCCCGACGAGGAGGAGCACGGTGAGTTACCACCTTTTCAGGGGGAGACCGTCACCCAGTTTGGTGAAGGGTCTTCCTTTGCTTGGAGTACGGACCCTTCCTCGTGGGAGGATCCGAGGAGTTCGGTGTATGCGCCGGAATCCTTCTACGACCCTTGGACTCACCAGCATTCCCCCGGAGCAGGAGGCTCCTGGGGGCAGTAGCTACTACCAACTTAGGCCAAAAGCCTAAGCTTGCGGGAGTACGTGCCCTTCTCACTTTTCCATTGTATTATCCGTTTTATTCGCTTTGATCTTTTCGAGGTTTTTGCCCGTTCTTCTTTATTTCTTTCTTTGCAAAAGCAACAAAAAGATTTTCTCTTTCTTTTGCTTTCGTTCAACCTTTGAAATAATCCAAAAAGATTTCCTTTCTCTCTTTAGTTTGCTTTGTTTTCAGAGTTCAGCTTGAGTCCGTGATGGCATTTAATTATATTTCCTACGTTCGATCGTGCAAGTGACGAGGCAGTAATGACGAAGATCGACTGAAGGGAAGCAACAAGGGAAAACCGGTATGAACTCTTCTTGTTTCTACTTTTGTACATATGCCTGTACTTATGATCTAGAGACTAGCTTGTAGCGACATAGTGCTATGTTTACAATGCTCTCCCAGTGGTTCATGCTTTCCTTGTGGCTAGTCTCGAATAGCTAGAGTATATAATGTGTTATTGAAATGATTTACATGCATTGCAATGTTCATAATTTGGTATACTAAGGTGGTATTTCCCTTTGGAGAACTCTTAGATTGACTTGGCACATGTTTACACATGTTTAAGACTAAAAAGTCTGCTCTGCCTTGATGATCTTTGAAGTTTCAGAATAGTTATATCACTTTCATGCCCGATTCAATGTTGCTTTGTCGCTCTGCATGATTATGGCCGTTATTGCTCTCTAGTTGGTCGCTCCCAGTCTTTTGCTAACCTTCACCTGTACTAAGCGGACTGAATGCTTGTGCATCCAAAATCCTTTAAACCAGTTATGCCATATGAGTCCACCATACCTTCCTATACATGGTATTTACTTGCCATTCCTAACGAAGACTTTTGTGTACCATCTCAAAATTATTCAAAAGCATTAATCTTTTGTGCCTCTGTTTTAGCTCATGAGGAAGTAGTAGTTAATTCATGATCTATTTAAGCTGGACAAGTTTCACCCCGGGATTGCATGTCTAATCTGCAAACCCCTAATACGAGAAGGAACTGGCATGAGTGCGCCCGGCTCATAAAAGATAATACAACAAACAAACCCTCCTTCACGCTTTGTTCATGAGAAATCAGAAAACTTTTGGCACTGATAAACAAAGGAGAATAAGGGGATGTGATCGTCCCCGTGCGGGAGCCGTCCCTCGAAACTTGTCCAGCTCGAGAAGTAATTGGGTTGTCTACTAGCATTCATTGACGAAATATGCACCTCTCAAAAATTTTTTACCTCTGTTTTCAAAACCAAGAGCTCTGGTACATGTTTAGTCTTTGTTTCCAACCATGGGTTTTCAACCTCGCCATCAAATTCCACGGTTCGAGAGTCTCCACCTTCTTTCCTCAAAGCACCAACTAGGAGAGCATAATTGTCATTCTGAGTGTAATGTGCATTGTCCCAAAGTATTACATTGTCTTCTGCATGCTTGTGATATTACTTATTCTGAAGTTCTTAATTCTAGTCTCCTTTAAAACTCTGGAGGAGTTTCTGCATTTATGTTTTGCTTCACTCATGGAGGCTAGCGAGATACCACTCTAGTATGTTCAAGCTATGTGCCATGTAATCTTGTCTTGATTTTCAGTAGTATATTATTTACTTCTAGGTATTTGTGATTGGTCACTTGAAAGAAGGATTGCTCCGTGCATTGTCCTCATAGCATTGTTTCAATACTTGCTAGACTCTTTTCGTAGTACATGCTTATATACATCTAATGAAGCAAAAGAGTTTGTCAAAGTTTTCTTTGTCGCGTCCAGTTCGTTGAACTGAATTGCTTGAGGACAAGCAATATGTTAAGCTTGGGGGAGTTGATACATCTCAAGCGTATCTACTTTCCCAAACACTTTTGCTATTGTTTTGACCTCATTCTTGCATGATTTGAACTAAACTAACCCGGACTGACGCTGTTTTCAACAGAGCTGCCTGTATGGTTTTATTGTGTGCAGGAAAACGGATTTTTAGGTGTATCAGAAAATTCCACGAAAAATCACAGAAAATCCACGCACCCGAAGGAACCTTGTGCCAGAAGATGGGCCAGAGGGCAGCCAGGGGGGCTCCAGGCGCCCTGCCCAGGCGGCCCCACCCCTGGCCGCCGCGCCAGGCCGCCTGGGCGGGCCCTACCTCCCCTGGTGCCCTGCTTTGACCCGTATTTATCCCGTGATGAGAAAACCCTAGATCAGAGGTCGTTTTCCCAGTTTCCGTCGCGGAGCCGCCGCCACCCTCTGTTCTTCTTCGGGAGGGCTAATTTGGAGGCTGATTTGGCCTCCGGAGAGGGGAGATCGTCACCATCGTCATCATCATCACCACTCCATCCTCCCTCCATGACTTCTCCTTCCATGTGTGAGTAATTCCCTGCTGTAGGCAAAGGGGATGGTAGGGATTGGATGAGTTAGATCATGTAATAGTTTATCAGATTGTTGGGGGCATGTTGCCTATCATCTACTATGGTGTTTATCATCTTTGCTTCAACTTGTTGCTCTTAATGCTTGTCACTTAGGGCCCGAGTGCCTTGATTTCAGATCTGAACCATATGTGTTTGCATGAATATATTTGTGTTCTTGATCCTATCTATGAGTGGTTTGCACCTATTACGGTCCGGAACCGGCAATCCCAAAAGTGACAGCTTGGGACACCAAAGGGGATGGTCCATAGTTTGACGATTACATGTATCCATTGAGTTTATTGCTTTGTTCCGGTGCTCTTTGACAGGAGCACCTTAATCTCCATAAGTTCCTTTTGGCCCCGTTCGTAGCGGGATGGTAGGACAAAAGATGTTGTGCAAGTTCTTATTGCAAGCACGTACAACTACCCATGGGATACATGCCTAGTGTTTGATATTTGCCTAGATGATCATTACTTTTCCGTGTGCCTTGCCCCAAGTTAGATTCATGATATATCTCATCCATGCAGCGCCCAATTATCCATCTCCCTAGCCTATAGTGTTTTAAATCCTGCTGGTTACAAGTTGCTACTTTTGCTGTTTACTTTTACTATCACCACCATCACTATCATATCACCGTTACCACTTATCTTTTGTTGCAAGTAAGTATATTTCAGGTGCGGTTGAATTGACAACTCAACTGTTAAAGCTTATAAATACTCTTTGGCTCCCCGTGTGTCGAATCTATAAATTGGGTTATTCTTACCCGCGAAGACTATCTCGATCCCTTACGGTTGAGGGTTATCACCCCCGTCTAGGCGACATCCACGATCTTTCAGCAAGCTCGAGAAGTAGCAAGAAGAATTTCTGGCGCCGTTGTGGGGAAGATCTACGCAAAAGTCATATACCAAGTATCTATCACAAACCCTTATCCCTCGCACTACATTATTTGCCTCTCATTTTCCTCTCCCCCACTTCACCCTTGCCATTTTATTCGCCCTTATTTTTTCGTGTGTTTTACCGTTCGGTTGCCTCATGTTTGCTTGTGTGTTGGATTGCTTGCTTGTCACCATGGCTCAAGAAAATACCAAATTGTGTGACTTCTCCAATACCAACAATAATGATTTTATTAGCACACCGATTGCTCCTATCTTAGATGCTGAATCTTGTTAAATCAATGCTGCCATGTTGAATCTTGTCATGAAAGATCAATTTTCTTGCCTTCCCAGTGAAGATGCCGCTACCCATCTGAACAACTTTGTCGATTTGTGCGATATGCAAAAGAAGAAGGATACAGATAATGATATTGTTAAATTGAAGCTATTTCCATTTTCTCTTAGAGATCATGCGAAAACTTGGTTTTCCTCTTTGCCTAGAAATAGTATTGATTCATGGAATAAGTGCAAAGATGCCTTTATCTCTAAGTATTTTCCTCCAGCTGAGATTATCTCTCTTAGAAACGATATTATGAATTTTAAGCAACTAGATCATGAGCATGTTGCACAAGCTTGGGAGAGAATCAAATTAATGATACGTAAGTGCCCTACACATGGTTTGGACTTATGGATGATTATACAAAACTTTTATGCTTCTAGAAATCTACACATGGTTTGAATTTTGCTTCTAGAAATCTATTAGATTCGGCCGTGGGGGGCACTTTTATGGAAATCACGCTAGGAGAAGCTACCAACCTCCTAGATAATATTATGGCTAACTACTCTCAACGGGACACCAAAAGATCTACTAGTTAAAAGGTGCATGCTATTGAAGAGATTACTGTTCTGAGTGGAAAGATGGATGAACTTATGAAATTATTTTGCTACTAAGAGTGCTTCTTCTGATCCTAATGATATGCCTTTGTCCACGTTGATTGGAAACAATAATGAATCTTTGGATGTGAATTTTGTTGGTAGGAATAATTTTGGTAACAATGCTTATAGTGGGAACTTTAATCCTAGGCCTTTTCCTAGTAATTCCTCTAATAATTGTGGTAATTCCTACAATAAATCTTCTGGAAACTTTGGTAAGATGCCCTCCTAATTTGAGACTAGTGTTAAGAGTTTATGAATTCGCAAAAGAATTTCAATGCTTTGCTTGAAGAAAAATTGCTTAAGATTGATGAGTTGGCTAGAAACATGGATAGAATTACTCTTGATGTTGATTCTTCGAAACTTAGATCTATTCCACCTAAGCATGATATCAATGAGTCTCTCAAAGCCATGAGAATTTACATTGATGATGGCAAAGAAAGAACCGCTAGGATGCGTGCTAAAAGAGATTGCTTTATGAAAGCGTGTTCTTCTAGTTATCATGATAATGAAGATGAATATATAAAGGTGATTGTTATGTCTCCTATTAAATCCTTGTTTTCTAGTATGAATCTTGATAAAGATGGGACTGGAGACGAGTCTACTTTAGTTAAAAGGCATCCTAATGATTCAGAGTTTTTAGATCTTGATGCTAAAATTGTTAGGGATTGAAGAGATCAAAACTTTGCATAGCAATGAACCCACTATCTTGGATTTCAAGGGATTTAATTATGATAATTGCTCTTTAATAGATTGTATTTCCTTGTTGCAATCCGTGCTAAATTCTCCTCGTGCTTATAGTCAAAATAAGGCTTTTACGAAACACATAGTTGATGCTTTAATGCAATCTTACGAAGAAAAACTTGAGTTAGAAGTTTCTATCCCTAGAATGCTTTATGATGAGTGGGAACCTACTATTAAAATTAAGATTAAAGATCATGAATTCTTTGCTTTGTGTGATTTGGGTGCAAGTGTTTCCACTATTCCAAAAACTCTGTGTGATATGTTAGGTTTCCATGAACGTGATGATTGTTCTATAAATTTGCATCTTGCGGATTCTACCATTAAGAAACCTGTGGGAAGGATTAATGATGTTCTTATTGTTGCCAATAGGAATTATGTGCCCGTAGATTTCATTGTTCTTGATATAGATTGCAATCCTTCATGTCCTATTATTCTTGGTAGACCTTTCCTTAGAACGATTGGTGCAATTATTGATATGAAGGAAGGAAATATTAGATTCCAATTTCCGTTAAGGAAAGGCAGGGAACACTTTCCTAGAAATAAAATCAAATTACCTTATGAATCTATTATTAGAGCCACTTATGGATTGCCTACCAAAGATGGCAATACCTAGATCTATTCTTGTATCGTGCCTAGCTAGGAGCGCTAAACGATAGCGCTTGTTGGGAGGCAACCCAATTTTATTTTCTTTGTTTTTGCTTCTGTTTAGGAATAAATATTGCATCTAGCTTCTGTTTATATGTGGCTTTGTGTTTTAATTAGTGTTTGTGCCAAGTAGAACCTTTCGGAAGACTTGTGTGAAGTTTATGTGATCATGTTGTAAAAAAGAGAAAGTTTAGCGCTCACGAGATTGGCTGTCATTTTTTACTGGAGAGTGCTTTTTAGTAGATTTATTTTGCAAATGATTAATAAAAAAATTCCTCACGTCCACCAATTTATTTCAATTTGTTTAGAGTTACATAAGTATTCGAAAGTTACAGATTACTACAGACTATTCTGTTTTTGATAGATTCTATTTTTCGTGTGTTGTTTGCTTATTTTGATGAATCTATGAGTAGTATCGGGGGGTATGAATCATGGAGAAGTTGTAATGCAGTAGGTTTACCACCAATATAAACAAAGAATGAGTTCATTATAGTACCTTTGAGTTGTGGTTTGTTTTCTTATACTAACGGAGCTCACGCGATTTTTGGCTAAGTTTTGTGTTGTGAAGTTTTCAAGTTTTGAATATGGATTTGATGGACAATGGAACAAAGAGTGGAAAAAGCCTAAGCTTGGGGATGCCAAAGGCATCCCAAGGTAAAATTCAAGAATAACCAAAAGCCTAAGCTTGGGGATGCCCCGGGAAGGCATACCCTCTTTCGTCTTTGTCTATCGATAACTTTACTTGAGACTATATTTTTATTCACCACATGATATGTGTTTTGCTTGGAGCGTCATGTATGATTTGAGTCTTTGATTTTTAGTTTGCCACAATCATCCTTTCTGGACACACCTTTTGACAGAGATAAATATGATTTAGAGTTTGTTAGAATACTCTATGTGCTTCACTTATATCTTTTGAGCTAGATGGATTCGCTCTAGTGCTTCACTTATATCTTTCAGAGCACGGTGGTGGTTTTATTTTGTAGAAATTATTGATCTCTCATGCTTCACTTATATCTTTTTGAGAGTCTTTTTGAACATCATGGTAATGTTCTTTGGTTATAAAACTAGTCCTAATATGATAGGCATCCAAGATGAGTATAGTAAAAACTTTCACATTAAGTGCATTGAATACTATGAGAAGTTTGATTCTTGATGACTAATTTGAGATATGAGGATGGTGATATTAGAGTCATGCTAGTGGAGTAATTGTGTATTTGAGAAACACTTGTGTTAAAGTTTGTGATTCCCGTAGCATGCACGTATGGTGAACCGTTAGGTGATGAAGTTGGAGCATGATTTATTTATTGAGTGTCATCCTTTGTGTGGAGGTCGGGATCGCGTGATGGTTAAATCCTACAAACCCTTCCCCTAGGAGCATGTGTTGAGTACTTTGTTTTGATAACTCGTAGATTTTTGCAATAAGAATATGAGTTCTTTATGACTAATGTTGAGTCCATGGATTATACACACTCTCACCCTACCACCATTGCTAGCCTCTCTGGTATCGCGCAACTTTCGCCGGTACCATACACCCACCATACACCCTCCACAAAACAGCCACCATACCTACCTATCATGGCATTTCCATAGCCATTCCGAGATATATTGCCATGCAACTTTCCACCGTTCCGTGCATATGACACGCTTTATCATTATCATTCACATGGAGTCATATTTTGTTCTAGCTTCGAGTTGTAAGTAAATAAATGTGTGATGATCATCATTATTAGAGCATTACCCCAGTGAGGAAAGGATGATGGAGACTACGATTCCCCCAGAAGTCAGGATGAAACTCCGGACGAAAAACAAAAAAAAATGAAAAAAAGAGGCCATAAAAAAAGGAAAAAAAAGAAAAGGCCCAAAAGAAAAAAAAAGAAAAATGAGAGAAAAAGAGAGAAGGGACAATGTTACTATCCTTTTCCACACTTGTGCTTCAAAGTAGCACCATGATCTTCGTGATAGAGAGTCTCTTATTTTGTCACTTTCATATATTAGTGGGAATTTTCATTATAGAACTTGGCTTGTATATTCCAATGATGGGCTTCCTCAAAATGCCATAGGTCTTCGTGAGCCAGCAAGTTGGATGCACACCCACTTAGTTTCTTTTGTTGAGATTTCATACACTTATAGCTCTAGTACATCCATTGCATGGCAATCCCTACTCACTCACATTGATATCTATTGATGGGCATCTCCATAGCTCATCGATACGCCTAGTTGATGTGAGACTATCTTCCTCTTTTGTCTTCTCCACAACCACCACTCTATTCCACATAGTGCTATATCCATGGCTCACGCTCATGTATTGCGTGAAAGTTGAAAGGTTTGAAGGAATTAAAGTGTGAAACAATTGCTTGGCTGAAACCGGGGTTGTGCATGATTTGAATATTTTGTGTGATGAATATAGAGCATACACAGACTATATGATTTTGTAGGGATAACTTTCTTTGGCCATGATATTTTGAGAAGACATGATTGCTTTGTTAGTATGCTTGAAGTATTATTATTCTTATGTCAATATAGACTTTTGTCTTGAATCTTTTGGATCTGAACATTCATGCCACAATAAAGAGAATTACATTGAGAATTATGTTGGTTAGAATTCCACATAAAAAATTCCGTTTTTATCATTTACCTACTCGTGGACGAGTTGGATTTAAGCTTGTGGATGCTTGATACGACTCCAACGTATCTATAATTTTTGATAGTCCCATGCTATTATATATTATGCTTTGGATGTTTAATGGGCTTTATTATACACATTTATATTATTTTTTGGACTAACCTAGTAACCCAAGGCCCAGTGCAAATTGCTGTTTTTTTGCCTATTTCAGTGTTTCGCAGAAAAGGAATATCAAACGGAGTCCAAACGGAATTAAACTTTCGGGAGAGTTATTTTTGGAACAATATCTTCACGAGAGACTTGGAGTACAAGTCAGAGAAGAAACGAGGTGCCCATGAGGGGGCAGGGCGCACCACCCACCCTCGTGGGCCCCATGTTGCTCCACCGACGTACTTTTTCCTCCTATATATACCCATATACCCTGAAAACATCGGGGAGCATGAAGAAACCCTAATTCCACCGCCGAAACCTTCTGTTCCCGTGAGATCCCATCTTAGGGCACGTTCCAGAGCTCCACCGGAAGGGGCATCGATCACGGATGGCTTCTACATCAACACCATAACCTCTCTGATGAGTTGTGAGTAGTTGACCACAGACCTTCGGGGCCATAGTTATTAACTAGATGGTTTCTTCTCTCTCTTTGGATCTCAATACAAAGTTCTCCTCGATCTTCGAGGAGATCTATTCGATGTAATCTTTTTGCGGTGTGTTTGTCGAGATTCGATGATTTTTGGGTTTATGATCAAGATTATTTATGAACAATATTGGATTCTTTTCTATAATATTTTATGTATGATTATAATATCCTTGCAAGTCTCTTCGAATTATCGGTTTGGTTTGGCCTACTAGATCTATAGTTCTTGCAATGGGAGAAGTGCTTGGCTTTGGGTTCAATCTTGCGGTGTCCTTTCCCAGTGACAGTAGGGGCAGCAAGGTACGTATAGTATTGCTTCCATCGAGCATAAAAAGATGGGGTTTATATCATATTGCTTGAGTTTATCCCTCTACATCATGTCATCTTGCTTAAGGCGTTACTCTGTCCTTATGAACTTAATAATCTAGATAGATAGATGCATGCTGGATAGCGGTCGATGTGTGGAGTAATAGTAGTAGATGCAGAATCATTTCGGTCTACTTGTCACAGACGTGATGCCTATATACAATGATCATGCCTAGATATTCTTATAACTATACGCTTTTGTATCAATTGCTCGACAGTAATTTGTTCACCCACCGAATAATTCTGCTATCATGAGAGAAGCCACTAGTGAAACATATGGCCCCCGGGTCTATTCTCATCATATTAATATTCCATCTATTTTACTTGCTTTATTTACTTTATGTTTCTATACCCAAAATGCCAAAAATATTATCCTATATTATCTATAAGATCTCACTCTTGTAAGTGACCGTGAAGGGATTGACAACCCCTTATCGTGTTGGCTGCGAGGTTCTTATTTGTTTGTGCAGGTGCGAGGGACTCGCGCGTGGTCTCCTACTGGATTGATACCTTGGTTCTCAAAAACTGAGGGAAATACTTACGGTACTATGCTGCATCAGCCTTTCCTCTTTGAGGGAATACAACGCAAGCTCGAGAAGTAGCAGCGACGTATACTTCTGACCTCCAAAGATACTCTAAAGACGAAAGGCCTTACCAGCCGCTATCTGCCGCGCCTGATGGATCTCCTCGCGAGCACTCCGGGACTCGCGCCATGCCTCCTTGGCAACATTGAGAGCTTTGTTGAGCTCGGATGATTGGTCCAAAGTCTTCTGCTCCAACTCCTCGCATTTACGGATGGCGTCTCGCAGCTCTTGTTTGACTTCGGCCACCCGAGACTCATGTTGACGGTGGGAGGCCTGTTTGGCCTCCAGCTTGGTAACCGCTTTGTAATAGCGGCTGCCTTGTTCACCTCGGCCTCCTTCTTGGCCCGAGCAAGGGCACCCTTGAGGGTCTCGACCTCGGCTGCGCCAGCTGTGACCATAATCACACCACACAATGAGTTAAAACTCTTAAATAAGACATATCATCTTTTGACATAATAATTTGCAAAGTCTGCATACCTTGCGTTTCATCAAACCGCTTGTTAATGCGGTCGAGCTCTTCATCAGCTTCTCGAAGCTTCCGATTGAGCTCGGAAACCTCAGTGGCCTGCATGGATGCCGCTAACAGGGAAGCCTGCTCAAATAAATGGCACAGTATGTTGTATTAGCAGATACTATGCGGATCCTCTGTCTGATTCCTTTCAGAATCGAATAAAGCATCAGGGGCTAGCGTCCGTACACAGGTTTATTATCCTATACAAATAAAGCGTAAAGTTTTCTTAGAATATTACATCGCATACCTCAAAGCCGGTCAGTAGGCTGTTGAAGGCTTCATTCAATCCGCTCTTGGCAGACTGAATCTTTCCCATAACCGCACCCATCAGGATGCGGTGTTCTGCCACGATGGAAGCACCTTGCAGTGCTTCCTCAAGCATGTTCGGCGCCTCCCGATTAATGGAGGTCGCCGGTGGAGCTGATGGTCCTCCCCTTATCATAGGGGACTGGATGTCCGATTCCGGAGCCGTACTGGCCTCCGGAATGGTGTTCGGAGGGAGCCGGGATTTCTTGGGCTCCCCACCCTCGGTGGCCATGGGGACTGTTTCCCCTTGGCCGACAGTGGCCGAGGTTTTGACCTCGGGCACCCTCTCATTCGCCCCGCTCCCACCTCCTCGTGCAGGGGACACCCACAGGGAAGACACCTCGGTGTCCCCTAGGATGATGGGCGATTGAGCCCGCGATGGCATGTCACTCTCCGCCATGTTGGGCGGTAGAGAGCTCCCTGGCGATAGTGGTGCGCTGGGGAATATGCGGAGAGGACTGCAAAACAACAAATAGAATTACGATACCTAACTGACCGAAGACAACAGTGAATTCCAAATACTTATGATTCGGCCGGGGGCTTGACCCTGGGCTGTTTTCGAAAATCAGTTTCGGACGCTGAGTCCGAGCTGTCCGGAAGGTTCAGCTTCCTCTCGGGCGCCCCCTTACCCGTGTCTTCGGGGGACGCCCTCTTCTTCCTTTTCCCCCTGACGAGGGATTCACTTTCCACCACCTCCTCCTCTTCTCCTTTGTCATGGGAGGAGGGGGTATCGGTCCCTCCGGACTTAGCTTCCGAAGGACCCTTAGGGCAGGGGCCGCTCTAGGCCTCCTTGCCCTTCTTCTTGGCCTTCTTCTCCGGCGCCTGGTGTGGCACCGACACCAGCATCACCATTAGCTGAGGCGTGGCTGGGGTCTCGGGCAGCGGAGCCGGACTATCAATCCGCTCCGCTTTCGTTGTCCTGCCCTATATGAGAAGCAAATGTTCTAATTCTTTTTATAATGGAAATATATATGGGATAGGTCTTTGGCAAAATCGTCCTTACCTCTGTGGCCAGAGTCTCGTTGTTGAATCCGATATCTTCGGTTTCCTTTGGCCACTTTTGTTGGGCCTTGAAAAGCTTCTTCCATATATCTTCGTGCGTAGTGCAGAAGAAGCGCTTCAAGGTCCGGGGTCCCTCTGGATTGAACTACCACAAGCGGGAGGCCCGGAGGTAGCCGGGGAGGATGCGTCGAAAAAGCATCACCCGAATCACGTCAGTGAGGTGGGTGCCCTCTACTATCATGTCGGAGATGCGATTCTGGAGCATCTTCACTTCCGATAGAGATCCCCACTCGAGGCCCTTGGTGGTCCATGAGGTGAGCCTTCCCGGGGGGACCGAATCTACATTCGGGCATGGCCGCCCATTTAGCCTCATGGGGTTCGGTGATGTAGAACCACTCCTGCTGCCATACCTTGTTGGTTTCCACAAAAGCCCCTTTGGGCCATGTGGTGTTCGGGAGCTTTCTTACCATAGCTCCCCCGTAGTCTGCGTGCTGCCCGTCGACCACCTTTGGCTTCAGATTGAAGGTCTTGAGCCATAGGTCGAAGTGTGGAGGGACGCGGAGGAAAGCTTCACATACGACTATGAAAGACGATACACGGAGAATAGAATTTTGGGCTAGATCATGGAAATCTAAGCCATAGAAGAACAAGATACCCCGTACAATGGGGTGAAGGGGAAATCCGAGCCCCCGAATAAAGCGAGGGATGAACACAACCCTCTCACCAGGCCCGGGGATGGGGGTCACCTGATTATTGTCAGGAATCCGGCGTGCTATATCGGCGGCAAGATAGCCTGCGCTCTGGAGACTCCTCACATCTTTTTCTGTGACGGTGGAGGCCTCCCACTTGCCCTTAGAGCTAGATCCATCCATTGCTGGAGAAGGAGGTGCCGGTGGGCGTTGGAGCTAGGAGATTGTGAAGCAAATGGTAGAGGAGAGCGTGAGGTAAAAGGAGGGGTCTATGTCCTTTTTTTGACTATGAGGGTCTATGTCCTTTTATACACAGTAAATACCAAACGTCCCCCACTCAAGCCTTAAAACTCGCCTGTTCCCAACGAGATTGTGCGTATGGTACAGTTGGGTTACCCGAATCATATTGATGAGGATCCCGCGATAAGCAAGCCGTATGGCACGATCTTTGCTTCGACAAGACGTGCCAATGGAGGCTATGCCTCGAAACACGAAACCGGAGCAAAGAAAACGGTTCAAAATATTGAAGGGTGGATACGTCCATTTTGCATCATGCTTATATGTTAATATTTATTGCATTATGGGCTGTTATTACTTGTTTTGTCACAATACTTATGCCTTTTCTCTCTTATTTTACAAGGTCTACATGAAGAGGGAGAATGCCGGCAGCTGGAATTCTGGGCTGGAAAAGGAGCAAACTCTGGAAACCTATTCTGCACAACTCCAAAAGCCCCGAAACTCAACAGAACACCGTTTCAGAAAATATAAAAAATATCTGGCGAAAGAAGTTCACGAGTGGGGTCACCGGATGTCCACGAGGGTGGGGGCACGCCCCCCTGCCCAGGGCGCGCCCCCTGTCTCGTGGGCCCACCGAAGATCCCCCGATACCAATCTTCTCCTATATGAGGTGTTTTGACCTGAAAAAAATAAGGAGGCTTTCGGGACCAGACGCCACCATCTCGAGGCGGAATCGAGGCGGAAACCAATCTAGGGCTCCGGTAGAGCTGTTCTGCCAGGGATACTTCCCTCCGGGAGGTGGAAATCGTCACCGCCTACATCACCAACCACTCTCCCATCTTGGCGAGGGCTATCTACATCAACATCTTCACAAGCACCATCTCCTCTCAAACCCTAGTTCATCTCTTGTATCCAATCTTTGTACCCAAACCTCAGATTGGTGCCTGTGGGTTGCTAGTAGTGTTGATTACTGCTTGTAGTTGATGCTAGTTGGTTTATTTCGTGGAAGATCATATGTTCAGATCCATTATGCTTATTAATACTCCTCTGATCATGAACCATATTATGTCTTGTGAGTAGTTACTTTTGTTCCTGAGGACATGGGAGAAGTCTTGCTATTAGTAGTCATGTGAATTTGGTCTTCGTCCGATATTTTAATGAGATGTATGTTGTCTATCCTCTAGTGGTGTCATGTGAACATCGACTACATGATACTTCACCATTATTTGGGCCTAGAGGAAGGCATTGGGAAGTAATAAGTAGATGATGGGTTGCTAGAGTGATAGAAGCTTAAACCCTAGTTTATGCGTTGCTTCGTAAGGGGCGGATTTCGATCCATATGTTTCAGGCTATGGTTAGGTTTACCTTAATACTTCTTTTGTAGTTGCGGATGCTTGCATTAGAGGTTAATCATAAGTGGGAGGCCTGTCCAAGTAAGGATAGGACCCAAGCACCGGTCCACCCACATACCAAATTATCAAAGTAGCGAACGCGAATCAGATGATCGTGATGAAAACTAGCTTGATGATAATTTCCATGTGTCCTCGGGAGCGCTTTCCATTATATAAGAATTTGTCCAGGCTTGTCCTTTACTACAAAAAGGATTGGTCCACCTTTGTGCACCTTATTCACTTTTACCATTTCTCACTTGCTACCAATTACCTTATCACAAAACTATCTGTTACCAATAATTTCAGTGCTTGCAGAAAATACCTTACTGAAAACTGCCTATCATTTCCTTATGCTCCTCGTTGGGTTCGACACTCTTACTTTCGAAAGGACTCTTTTCTGGCGCCGTTGCCGGGGAGTGAAGCGCCTTTGGTAAGTGGAATTTGGTAAGGAAAATTTTATATAGTGTGCTGAAATTTATTGTCACTTGTTACTATAGCTCAAAATCCTTTGAGGGGCTTGTTCGGGGTATCTTCACCCTGGCCAGAAGAGCAAAGTGTTGCTCCTCGACCTACTGCACCTACTAAAAATGTTTGCTTTGAAATTCCTTCGAGTATTATAGAGAAACTGCTTGAAATTCCCTTTACAGGAGACGGAACACTGCATCCCAATTTACATCTAATTTATGTGGATGGAGTTTGTGGATTATTTAAGCTTGCAGGTATGCCCGAGGATGTTATCAAGAAGAAGGTCTTCCCTTTATCTTTGAAGGGAGACGCATTGACATGGTTTAGGCTATGTGATGATATGGGATCATGGAACTATAATCATCTGAAGTTGAAATTTCATCAGAAGTTCTATCCTATGCACCAGGTTCATCGTGATCGCAATTATATTTATAATTTCTGGCCTCACGAAAGAGAAAGCATCGCTCAAGCTTGGGGGAGGCTTAAGTCAATGTTATATTCATGCCGCAATCATGATCTCTCAAGAAATATGATCATTCAAATTTTTTATGCTTGGCTTTCTCTTAATAATCGCTCCATGCTTGATACTTCTTGTTCTGGCTCTTTTATGATGAAGACTATTGAATTCAAATGGGATTTATTGAAAAGAATTAAACGCAACTCTGAAGATTGGGATATCGACGAAGGTAAGGAGTCAGGTATGACCCCTAAGTTTGATTGTGTTAAAGCTTTTATGGATACTCATGTTTTCCGTGAGTTTAGTACTAAATATGGACTTGACTCTGAGATAGTAGCTTCTTTCTGTGAATCGTTTGCTACTCATGTTGATCTCCCCCGAGAGAATTGGCTTAAATACCACCCCCTATTGAAGTAAAAGTAGTTGAACCTGTTAAAGTTGAAGAAAAGACTATCACTTGTAATGTTGATCCTATTGTTCCTACTGCTTATATTGAGAAACCACCTTTTCCTGTTAGGATAAAGGATCATGCTCAAGCTTCAATTGTAGTTCGTAAGAGTAATACTAGAACACTTACACCCTCTGAGCAAATTCAAGATGAACCTAGTGTTGTTATGGTTAAAGATCTCTTAGTAGAAGATTTAGATGGACATGTTATTTACCTCTAAGAAGAGTCTGCTAGAATAGCCAAACCCAATACTAGGAATTAACATAGACCTGTTGTAAGCTTCCCTGTTATATCCGTTAAAATAGGAGATCATTGCTATCATGGTTTATGTGATGTAGGTGCTAGTGTGAGTATTATCCCTCTTGATTTATATCAAGAAATTATGCATGATATTGCACCTATTGAGTTAGAAGGGATTGCTGTTACTATTAAGCTTGCTAATAGAGGCACTATTTCACCAGTTCGGATTGGTAGACATATTGAAGTCTTGTGTGGGAAGGTTAAATACCCTGCTGATTTTCTAGTTCTCAGTTCCCCACAAGATGAATTCTGTCCCATTCGATTTGGTAGAACCTTCTTTGAATACTGTTAATGCCAAGATAGACTGCGTGAAAGATATTGTTACTGTTGGATTAGGGGATATGTCTCATGATTTTAACATTGCCAAATTTCGTAGACAACCCCTTGAAAAGGAACCATCCAGTAAGGATGAAATTATTGGTCTTGCTTCTATTGCCGTGCCTCCTAATGATCCTTTAGAACAATACTTGCTAGACCAAGAAAATGATATGCATATGAATGAGGGAAGGGAAATAGATGAAATATTCTTTAAACAGGGACCCGTACTGAAAAACAACTTGCCTGTTGAAATCCTAGGGGATCCTCCTCCACCCAAGGGTGATCCCGTGTTTGAACTTAAACCTTTACTTGATAATCTTAAGTATGTTTATCTAGATGAAAATAAGATATATCCTATTATTATTAGTGCTAACCTTTCAGAGCAGGAAGAAGAAAAACTATTTAAAACTCTGAAGAAGCACCGTGCTGCTATTGGATATACTCTGGATGATCTTAAGGGCATTAGTCCCTCTATCTGCCAACAAAAGATAAATTTGGAAGAAAATGCTAAACCGGTTATTGATCATCAGCGACGGTTAAATCCTAAGATGAAAGAAGTGGTAAGGAAGGAAATACTAAAGCTTCTAGAGGCAGGTATTATCTATCCGGTTGCTGATAGCCAGTGGGTAAGTCCTGTCCATTGTGTCCCTAAGAAGGGAGGTATGACTGTCGTTCCTAATGATAAAGATGAATTGATCCCGCAAAGAATAGTTAGAGGTCATAGGATGGTAATTGATTTCCGTATGTTAAATAAAGCTACTAAGAAAGATCATTACCCCTTGCCATTTATTGATCAAATGCTAGAAAGGTTATCCAAACATACTCATTTCTGCTTTCTATATGGTTACTTTGGTTTCTCTCAAATACCTGTGTCAAAAGGGGATCAAGAAAAGACCACTTTTACTTGTACTTTCGGTACCTTTCCTTATAGACATATGCCTTTTGGATTATGTAATGCACCTGCTACCTTTCAAAGATGCATGATGGCTATATTCTTTGATTTTTGTGAAAAGATTGTTGAGGTTTTCATGGATGATTTCTCCGTTTACGGAACTTCTTTTGATGATTTCTTAAGCAACTTTAATCGAGTTCTGTAGAGATGTGAAGACACTAACCTCGTCTTGAATTGGGAGAAGTGCCACTTTATGGTTAATGAAGGCATTGTCTTGGGACATACAATTTCTGAAAGAGGTATTGAAATTGACAAAGCTAAAGTTGATGCTATTGAAAAGATGCCATGCCCAAAGGACATCAAAGGTATAGGAAGTTTCCTTGGTCACGCCGGGTTTTATAGGAGGTTCATAAAGGACTTCTCCAAAATCTCCAGGCCTCTGACTAATCTCTTAAAAAATTATATTCCTTTTGCCTTTGATGATGATTGTCTAGAAGCATTTGAAATACTTAAGAAAGCATTGATCTCTGCACCTATTGTCCAGCCTCCTGACTGGAATTTACCTTTTGAGATTATGTGCGATGCTAGTGATTATGATGTAGGAGCTGTTCTAGGGCAAAGAGTTGATAAGAGATTGAATGTTATCCAATACGCTAGTAAAACTCTAGATAGTGCCCAAAGAAACTATGCTACTACTGAGAAAGAATTTTTAAAAGTTGTATTTGCTTGTGATAAGTTTAGACCCTATATTGTTGATTCTAAGGTAACTATTCACACTAATCATGCTGCTATCAAATAACTTATGGAGAAGAAAGATACTAAACCTAGACTTATTAGATGGGTTCTCCTGCTGCAAGAATTTGATTTGCATCTTATTGATAGAAAGGGAGCTAAGAACCCCGTTGCAGATAACTTGTCTAGGTTAGAGAATATACTTGATGACCCACAACCTATTGATGATAGCTTTCCTGATGAACAACTAGCTGTCATAAATACTTCTCGTACTGCTCCATGGTATGCTGATTATGCTAATTACATTGTTGCTAAGTTTATACCTCCTAGCTTCACATACCAGCAAAAGAAATAGTTCTTCTATGATTTGAGACATTACTTCTAGGATGACCCACATCTTTATAAAGAAGGAGTAGATGGTATTATTAGACGTTGTGTTCCTGAGCATGAACGGGAACAGATCCTACGCAAGTGCCACTCCAAAGATTATGGAGGAAACCATGCGGGACATAGAACTGCACACAAGGTATTGCAATCCGGTTTTTATTGGCCTACTCTCTTCAAGGATGTCCGTAAGTTTGTCTTATCTTGTGATGAATGTCAATGAATTGGTAATATCAATAGACGTCAAGAAATGCCTATGAATTATTCACTTGTTATTGAACCATTTGATGTTTGGGGCTTTGATATGGGACCGTTTCCTGCCTCTAATGGGTACACACATATTCTAGTTGCTGTTGATTACATTACTAAGTGGGTAGAAGCTATTCCAACTAGTAGTTTTGATCATAACACCTCTATTAAGATGCTTAAAGAAGTTATTTTTCCGAGGTTTGGAGTCCCTAGATATCTAATGACTGATGGTGGTTCACACTTTATTCATGGTGCTTTCCGTAAGATGCTTGCTAAATATGATGTCAATCATAGAATTGCATCCCCCTATCACCCATAGACTAGTGGTCAAGTGTGGGGACCCCGACTCATAAGTCGTGATCACCGAATGCACGTGTACAGTGATCCCAGAGATCAATGCTCACTGAACACACAGAATCTGAATAACAAGAGTCTTACATCCATACATACCGTTTTACACAAATTGTGACCATAATGGTCAAGTCTTGAATATATTATTGCAGCGGAAATCTTCAACAACAACTTGGACCCATGCCATCTGCCTTAACCCTACAGGCATTCTAACTGGGAAGCGTCCTAGCTCGCATGTTCGTCACCAAGAAACCTTCAACATATCCTGATCTTTCATGCCTGGCAAATATAATAACCAGGGGCAAGCCAATGAGTACTTTGAATGTACTCGCAAGCAACCCAAGTGTGATGACAGAATAAATTATGCAAGGCACTACTGCTAAATTGGCAGTTTTGCAGAAAGCTAGTTTTGCATATGCATGTATGATCAACATATAATAAGGGCATGCATGTATCTGCAACAAGTATCCGGAGGTTACAGACATCAACATCGAGAAAGAGCTATGAACAACTCTTGCTCAAGCTCATCGTGACTTTCTCATAATCACGTCAACAGATTTACCAAACCATGTTGTTTTCCTCTCACACACACACACCAGGTTTCGCAAACATTGGACGTAGCCCAAGAGCGGTTACCCAACTATCCTTGACCGTGGACATGGCTATTCGAATAGTTTTACACTCTACAGAGGTTGCACACTTTCCCACTAGATCCGGGGAACTTTCGTGTCATCCACGACCCGCGGTACCTCAAGTACCCGGGGTAAGCACCCGATCACTATCTTTCCCTAGACGACACTAACACAGAGTCCACTCGATTGGTAGTAATCCCCCGTGCCCAACATTTCACATCTTAAAAATTGTGGAGACTCACTCCCATATTCATCACATACCACTGACACGGGGTACCAACGGTGTGTTCGGTGCCCTGTGAAAACAGTCATGGCCGCCTATCCGAGCACGACCCCGTCCCGAGAGTGACCTCATGTCACCCCCGTCACTAGTAATGCGGGCACCATGCTAGTATCGACCTAGGTAATCAATAATGCCCTTTCCCATATAAGGGTAGAGTGGTTGCGCATGTAAAGTTGGAATAACGGTCGCAACTTAAACCAATCCGTTTGAAAAACATCACACACACACTTGTCTCGGTACACCACTTCATCATCAAGTGGTTACCCAACTCATCATCTCCCTCGGGCATAAGTGGCACCCGACGGGGTTTTCGAAAAGTCTTTTGAAAGTACTCTGCCTCTGCCACCATGCATATTCCCGTCCCTTTTTGCATAGCCACTACTATAGCAACCTATCTACTCCCACCGGCATATCCCTCATAAGAAGGTAGGGTCATGCACAATGCAAGTATCAACGAGGAAGTACAGTGGCAAACCCTCAAAGTGGTTACCACCTCATCATGATTCCATTGCAACAACAATATGGTGTTATATGACATGCATAAAAAGGTTTTTTGAACATGGTCAAAGGGCTGCTTGCCTTGTCCTTCCGGGTCTTCAAACCTTCTGGTCCATCTCCGAGTACTCCGTTTATTTCGTCAACTAACGATGGAAACAATCATAATAAGCAACACAACAAGGCAAAAATAAAAGTGCTCTAAAAATAGGAGTTGGACTTTTCTAGGATATCCCTGGTTATATGAAAAATAACCAGAGTGGTTTCATTGGGATTGTATTAGTGGATGCTTCAGATCATTTCAATATGTTGGAATCAAGGGGTTTATGGATTTGCAAGAAGTGTACATAAATATATTTTTGAAAAATGAGCAGAGGCACCCATTTAACAAATCATGATTTTAGGAGCATCTAGGAGTTGGTTTCACTGGATTTGGAGTTCAAATGAATTTCCTAGGATTTTGCAAAGTTGACAAATATGAAGAAATGGCTCATTATTTTGTGGGGTACAGAAAGTATTAGGAAAAATGTTCCAAAACTAAGTTTTGATATTACAAGAATCTAGGAATTTTAACCATTGCATTTGGATCAACTTTGAGCTCTCTGTGATTTTCTAAAGTTTATCACAGAAATAGAAAAATGACATTTTGATAATATTTGAGAAGAAAAGGTCTATGGTAAAATGTGCATGCTGCACCAACAGGTAGATCATGATTTTAGAAACTCCTAGAAATTTGAATCATCAAATTTGGAGTTCAAATGATTTGATTATGGATTTTAGAAGTTTATTGGAAAAAGAAAAAGAAAAAGGGAAAGGGTTTCTACCCTTATACAGCGCACATGGCGACAGATAGACCGTGGGCCGGCCCAGCGGCTCGGCTGTGCGGGCAGAGGGGGTGACGCCGAAGGCGGCTTCCAGGAAAAGGCGTCTTCGCGCGGGGAAGGCGGATCTGGGCGATGCCGTCTCCACTTAAATGGGCGGGGCCCTCCCGCTGGCTCACTGACGTGCGGGGCCCAGCACTCAGGCCGTCGCCTACCTCCCGCTCGAATAGAGCAGAGGAAGGGGAGGCGAGGCCGAGCGGGCGCCGACGTTTCCTTCTGGCGGTCCTAGCTACCTCCGGCTACGCCCAGGACACCGGCGGGTTCAGGGGGTCACGCCGCATCCAGAGAGGTGCGCCACGACCTCTGGGGCGGTCGGTTGCGATCGCAACGTCGGCCGTGGCGGTGGCCGGCGACGGCGAGGATGGGCACGGTGATGCAGGCACAGGGAGGAGGAAATGGGGTGTGGGGCGGGTTGGCGGTGGTTCTGGTGACGCTCTGGAGAGGAGAGGTGGAGAGAGGGGGCTCGGGTTGGCACGGATTTGAGCGGAGCCTGGCGGCTCGGCACCGGCCAGGGAAGTGCACTGAGGGCGCGGGGAGAGGTGTGGGTTGGTCCAGAGGGGTCTCTGGGTAGGAGAGAGAGCAAAGGAATAGCGAGGGGCTCGGGGGTGGCCTATAAATAGGCGGGCGACGGTCCACCGAGGTCTTGTGCGCCGGCGAGCTCCTTGTCGTCGCCACGGGTCACGGGAGCTCGACGCGGTGTGTCTGGGGCGTTTGTAGGGGTGGTCTATGCCCAGGGGAAGGGAGAGAAGGAGCGGGGAGGTGCCAGAGGGGCCGCGCGTGTGAAGCCAGCCACTGGAGCTTGCGGGCGGCCGGCGCGCGTGCGAGTGGAGCAGCAGGAGGGAGAAGGAGGAGGGGGCGACCAGCTAGGCGTGTCCCGGACGTCGAGGTGGTCCTGCTGGCGTGCGGGGCATCGGGATGGGGGCGGCTACAGTGCGCCAGAGCATTGTAGCGTGCTCCAGAGCGCGACTGCCATGGCATGCATCTGGCGTCCCGCGTGTGGCTACTAGTGTCTAGGAGGTAGAGGGAGTAGTAAAATATAGGGAGGTGGTCTTGGATGCTCTGGGGAGCCAGTAGGAGAGGAGAGAGGCAGAAGAAGAGGGAGTGAGGGGATGTCCAGGGAGGTAAAATGAGGGTTTTCACCCCTCAATCATTGATCTAAGGAGGGGAAGGAGTTCCTGCAGGTAGAGGGTGACTAGGGGCAGTTGTAGTAAAAACTTGAGGGAAGGGGGAGTGGTGGAAGTGGATCAAAAGGTGATTTTGGCAAAGTGCAAGAAGGTGTTTGATGATGTTTTCGGCAAGCAATTGGAGTCCAAATGACATGAGACTTAACAGGATGAAATGGCACATACATTTAGGCCCTTCCACCAAATTTGAGCTCATTTGGGCAAAGTTGCCAATGCAACTTTTGTAAACCCTAGAAATCAACAGAAATGGATTTTACAAGATTAAGTTAAGCAAATCATCCCTCCTTGATGCACCACTTGGTGTAGTGTCATCATTTGGGGTTTTGAGCATGTCCACAAAATTTGAGGCCCCAAGTAAAAAGTTGGCAATGTAGACTTGTTCAAATTTGGATCTGGTCAAAAAGGGTTTTGGGGGCACTTAGATCAATTTATCCTTCCCCAAAACTTGTGCCATTTGGCATAGATGCATATTTACATCATTTGAGCATGTGCACCAAGTTTGAGAGCATTTGGACAAGTTTGGCAATGTAAAGTTGCTCAAACTTCAAAATGGACAGAGATGGTTTTGAGGGGATTAGATGATGTTTTCTTAATCTTCAAGGCATGAGGCTTTGTAAGATCGCCAACTATGTCATATTTGACATGATAGAATTTCTCTGGAATTTTTAGATAATATTACCTTTGTAAATATTTCAAAAGCTTGAAATATCCAGAAAAGGTTTTGGAAGGATTTGCCCAATATTTTGAACATGACCATGTGTTGAAACTCTTATATATGGACAATATTTGTCCTAGGAGTCTCTCTGAATTTTGGCAAATATTTTTGGAATAGTTAAATAATTTTAACCTATTAAAGACCATTTCTGGCCTAAAGAAAAAGCATTTAAATAAAATATAAAAATAACTTTTAAAATTATAATTTTGTGGTTTAAGGGAGTCCTATACCTAATAGGATTCAAATATACTTTTTGAAAGATTTTTCACACCCCAAATAAGTTACTTGCAGTGCAAACCTCAATTCAGGGGTTTTTGGAAAACTAATTTTAGAAACTACTTTTTGGCCAAAGTATTTTTATTAGAATATACTATACTGGTCTATACACATGGCATGATCATTGGGAAAATGTTTTGGATCAAGGAGATGAAGTATAAGAGTTTGATGATTTATTTTTATTTTTAGAGCACTAGCAAACAGCAACCAGAAAACCAATCAAGCAAGGTTAAAAACACTCAAATGTTTTTGCCAAACCACATTTTAGCATGAATGTTAGCTTAAGTGTTGTGGCATGAAAATCAGGGTGTGACAGACCAACCCCCCTTACAAGAATCTTGTCCCCGGGATTCCCAGACTAGGCGTGTAAAGGAATACAAAAACTTGGATATGGGGTAGTCTTCACTTCTTCTTGTTGGTTCTGCTTCCGAGTGGTGCTCCATGGAACCTTGAAGTACTTGGCGGTGTGGCTTCTCGCACGTTGCCCTTTTGATGCAGGTTGCTGAGGGGTCTCTTGCATAGGTTAGGTTGGGCTAGACGTCAAAGGCTCGGTGATCGATGTCCTTGCAGGGATTGGGCTCGTTAGGAGGTGAGAAGTACTTCCAGAGTTGTGACTCGTGGAAAATTTGGTGCACGGTGGGTAGCTCAGGCGGTAAATCTAGCTGGTAGCCGTCCACTACTCGTCTTGCAGTGAACTTGAAGAAGGTCGATAAATCTTGGTGTGAGCTTCCCTTCGACATGGAAATGCTTGGTTCCTTCGAGAGGAGTGGTTTGCAGATACGCCCAGTCTTCGACGAGGAAGTTTTATTTCTTGATGATGGTGGTCGGTGTAGTTCTTCCTTCTTGACATGTCGGTCTTCAAATGTCTTCCAACCAGCTGCACGGCTCTTTTTCCGTCTTCGGGTAGTCAAGTATGTTGCCAAATAAAGTTGACCACTAACTTGTTCAAGTACTCCATGAAGTCTATGGGGTACGCATGGTAGGCTGGGGTATTGGTGGTGGTCTCCGTTGAATGTTGGCAATGGTCTTCTTGACTTAGAGTCAAGGCCCGTGGTTAGGGTCTGACCATGTTGTGGCTTGGTGGGGCTTAAGGGCTTCAAGGATTCTAGTGTGTGAGTGAACGTTTATCATCTTATCCTTAAGCACGTTTCTAAGATGCCAATAGTTCTTCTTAGTCCTACAATCCTTATACCACCGAAAGTATCATCTCGCATAGGTCAAGTCCAATCACCACTCATGCCATACATATCCTCATGACTCTGAAAAGGAGGTCTAACAAAATTTATACATGTCTACGATCCGCGAAAATAATATGTATGGCTACCCCTAAGAATCCATGGGTACAAGCTGCTAAGCTTGAATTAAACACGACAATCCAAGTGCTCATCCCATTCTTGCAAGGTTCAAGATAATGCATCTCTATTCTAAGGAAACACGTCATATGCCACTCCAAGATCTGGTTTCCTTCCTATAGATCAACTCCAATAGCCCGGTAGCTTCCATCAATCACCACATAATCCAACTATTCTACAAATCCGATGCCTACGGTGTTCCACAAGATCTCAAGTCCCTATAATACCCAAATACTTGGAAGGACTATGCATTACGATAGTAAATCCACCAAATTCACATCATCCGGGTCAAGTGAACTCCAAGGTTATGCTTATATAGATCCCTAAATCAACTCCGACAAATAATCCAATCTCCTAGTTTATTGTCCACCGAGAAACATGGAATCATGATCGGGATCATCAGTCTAAACCCAATTTACTCCGAACCAAGCAGACATATCTAGCATCTATACCCAACCAGAGTCACCCACTCAAATCCAAATATCATGTCCGACGAGAATTCCTACATTTTCCCAAGTCATACTCAAAATGTCAGCAATCTTCCATCAATATCCCCTGGCTAGGTCAAATCCTTATACCTCCAAGAATTTCAATTTGCGATCGCCAGTGCCATGCAAATCCAAGTTACTCCAGGGTGGTGATAGTAATGCTACTCTATTAATCATGATCCCACCAACATGAAAACCTCACAATCCATCAAGGCCTCAGATAATTTCTCGAAGTCACTGATATAAAGACACCATATCGTCTGTCATATATCCTCAAATTGGTCTATCTATGGCATCGTCAGTTCTTGTGCTATATTAGGATGAAAATGTGCTCACTCACTGTGTCCACTAGTCCCATTACGAACCCAGTGTTGTGCAAGGTTGTAGAGGCTTAACTGGTTCTCTTGTAATTCTATGGGTTAGGCACATGGTTAAGGATTCGTGCTGTGAAGTCTCAAAAGGGTCCAGGAATGGGTTTTTAGTCTGGAGGGGTAAACATAACTTCACGGGGTTGCACATGGTTGTGGAGGTTGTAGCAGAAGTCTTCATTGTTAGTTGGTTGCCGAGTTGGAATCCTTCGTACTTCTTGTCTTGCTGGTCTTCGGTTGAGGAGATAGAAGAGAGGGAAAAGTAGCATAGAGGAGGGGAATGCCTAAAGGGGGTTCTATAGTGCAAGTGCAAACAAACCGGTGCAAAAAGGCCGAAACAAAAGAAACAAGGTAAGGAAGATGATATAGTCGTGTACTTGTTGCCTAGGGCAAAAGTGTGACTTATACCGAAACACAAACAATAAAAACAAGCAACACACCATCATTGTTCTATTCGAACCATCAAACAGACTCGACTCCGCATAGGGGGTACACGACTCATCCTACCCTAGGGGTTCTCGGACTAGTAGTCGCGCCTTGTGCCTGTCGGTGTACTAAGGTAGGGGTACCTCAGTACCCCAACTTGTGCACGGGCAGTAGCAGCTTCCCGCGGCAGGGTCTACCACGCGCTTGCCGAAGACCTTTCCGGTCTTTATTGAGCCATTCAAAAACAAAGTATACAAGTCAGAAGACCGAGACCCCGGCAAGTGGAGCTTGCCGGGAAGGCCGTCCTAGGCTCAAGATTATCGCATTAACACAAGACCCTGGCAAGAGGAGCTTGCCAGGAAGACCAGAAGACTGCATTTCAGAAGACATGCCTCGGCGCACCCTGCGCCCCGGTAGGGCCCGGGGAGCGACAAGCTTCAGGGCCCGGCAAGGTTAAGGCCCCGGCAAGGTGCTTGCCGGGGGGAACTCACGCTGTGTGCCCGCGCTCCAGCACATCGACCCACGCGTCGCCCTGGGGCCCTTCCAGGGACGCGTGGCGGATGGCTGTGCAGCCTGGGGGACACGGTGGCACTCCACGGTGACGAAGCTACCGCCATGGCGAACGGAGACGCAAGGGCGGGCGCTTTCGGGGCCGACGGCGACGGGCATTTAATGCTCTTGTCCCCCACTGTCAAAGTAGGTGATGACCACTGTTCATCCACTGTTCACGCACTGTTCCCGCACTGTTACAACTACCACCAAAGTTACATTTCTACCCTCCTCTACGTTGACACCTGTCGGTGACCCCTTGAGCTATAAAAGGAGGCCCATGCACAACGTAGAGAGGGTTGGAATCCTTAGCAACTCTCACGCTCGGTGTAGCTAGTACTGTAGCTCTTCAAGCTCCCGAGCTCAATACAAATCAAGCAGGAGTAGGGTTTTACGCGCCCGTCGCGGCCCGAACCTGGGTAAACTGCCCGCGTGCTCTCCTCGATCCGCTCTCCGTGCTCCCTCCGCTCCCTTACCGCAACGAACAAGGGGCTCCGGTCCCATAGGTGCTCGTGGTGGACAGTTTCCCCCGACATCTTTGGCGCGCCAGGTAGGGGGCGTCGAGGTTGTGCGAACCTGATCCGGCGTTCACGCGGGCGCATTCTTCATCAACCTCTCCAGCTTCACCAACTTCATCAACAACAACAACATGGCCCCGAAGAAGAAGCCTTCGGAGGTCGGAGGCCCGTCTGCGTCTGTTCCACCGCCACCAGAACCAACGGTGGGTGGAGGAGACGCCGGCGGAAGGGTGGTTGCCGGCGAGGAGACTCACGGCGCCACCAAATCCAAGGACAAGATGGACGACCGAGCCTCGGTGTCCGTAGATGCGCCACGTCCATCTCAGCAGACGACAACCCAGCAGCGCCGTGGTACAGGAGGTACCATCCGCTTGCTGGGCCAAGGACAGACCGGAGGATCGCGGGACGCTCTAGGCCATCGTCCTGGCACGAGCAAGGCGCGGTCGCCGGGGCGGGAACCTGCTCCTTCTAACCCCGTTAGGAGTCCGAGCATATCCCGCTCCTCGCACCGCTCGCCCCCGCTCCCCTCCTCTCCAGTAGAAGCTCTCGCAAGAGCGCAACTGCTCCTCGATTTCCCTCCAGCGGCAGACAAGGCCGAAGACTGGAGGGCAACAATTCAAAGCCTCATCGCCTTCGCCAACAACGACACGCCGCAGCAGCCGGCGACCTCGCGGCCACGGCAAGTCGAGAAGACGAAGGCCGATGGCGACAAGACCGCCGGGGGTGCAACCACCGTGCACTCCCCGCCGCGGAAGCAGAAGACGCCTCCCAGCCGGATTAACGTCGACGACGACTCCACGGCGTCGTTGGATCCGCGGGCTCGTCGGGACCAGTGCCAGGTCCTTGACGACCGGCGACAAGAAGACGCTCGGACGACAATCGAGCGCCGCCGAGAAGCCCGGCGACAATCAGATCAGCGCGCTAGGACCGCTGTAGACACGCACGCGCCCGGTGAACCGGGCGACTTGCCGTACGCGGCAGGTTGCCCTGCGTTCACCCGTGAGCTGCGGCGCGTCCAGTGGCCCAGCATGAAAAATTTCAAGCCCGACGTACCGGAGAAGTACGACGGCAAGACGCACCCCTCGGAGTTCCTCAGCATCTACACCATCGCGGTGCAGGCTGCCGGGGGGCGCGACGATAAGATACTGGCGAATTACTTCCCGCTGGTGCTTAAGCCGAACGTTCGTTCTTGGCTTATGCACTTGCCGGAAGGCTCCATTTCTTCATGGGCAGACCTTTGCCACCAATTTGTTGGCGCCTTCACAGGCGCCACAAACCCCACGGCCAGGAGAGTGATCTCCACATCTTGGCCCAGAAGGAAGGAGAGCCCCTGCGCAAGTACATTCAACGGTTCAGCCGCGTCCAGCACAACATTCCCGACGTGCACCCTGCTGCGGTTATCAGCGCGTTCCACCAGAACGTGCGTAACCGCCGCATGCGGGAAGAGATGGCCATGACCAAGATACGGGATGTCAGCGAGCTCTACGCTCTGGCCGACAAGTGCGCGCGCGCCGAAGAGGGGAGGAGACTCCCCGGAGAGGATGCTGGCGCAGGGGGAAGCGACAGCGAGGACGCCGCCCCGGCAAAGAAGAGCCGGCGGCGGAACAACAGAAGAAAGAAGAGCAAGGAAGTGCTGGTCGTCGAGAAGTCCGGCAAGGAGGCTCCCGCCAAGACAGCACAGGCCGGCGGCTCCGGCAAGGAGCCTGCCCCTGTAGCGGCAGCCGACAAGCAGGACGGCTCCGACAAGCAATATTGCAAGATCCACCGCACCAAGGGTCATGACCTTTCGAACTGCAAGCGCGTCGAGTACCTCGTAGAGCAGCAGAAAGCTGAATACGAGCGGCGCGACAAGGAGAAGGCCCAGGGTGGCGGAGGAGAGCCAAGCAAGAAGCGGCCATTCAATGGCCGGGGAGGACGCCGCGGCAAGGCCAAGCAGAGGCAAGGTGACCGACCTCCCCGGGGCCGCGACAAGGATGATGAGGTAGACGACGACGACATGGAGGAAGGTGATAACAACGAGCAGGAGTTCCAAAAGGCCACAGAAGTGCTGTGTGTCGACGGAGGCGCCTCTCTGCATACTTCCCGCCGCCAACTCAAGCAGTGGGTGCGGGAAGTAAATGCAGCAGAGCCGCCCGTCGAGTCACGCAGACTCCTGAAGTGGTCCAGCACGCCCATCATTTTTGATCTTGAGGATCACCCTGATCGCACCACTGCGGTCGGGTGCTTGCCGATGTTGGTTTCACCAACCATCCGCAACCTCAAGGTCACCAAAATGTTGGTTGACGGCGGGGCCGGCCTGAACTTGATCTCCTCAGCTGTGATCAAGAAACTCCAGATCCTAGACGGCGAGCCCGAAGAGACCGGTTCGTTCCAAGGAATAAACCCGGGGAGGAGCAAGCCCAAGGGGAAGATCACTCTGCCGGTGACCTTTGGCGGGGAGCTTAACTTCAGGACGGAGAGGATAACCTTTGATGTTGCCGATATCCCATTGCCATACAATGGGATACTTGGACGTCCTAGCCTCGCCAAGTTCATGGCAGCTTCCCACTATGCCTACAACGTACTCAAGATGCCGGGGCTGATAAGCGTCATCTCTGTCCATGGCGACAAGAAGGACGCGCTTATCTGCGCCGACAAGATATACCGGGATGCAGCAGCCGCAGCGGAGAGCAACACACTTGCCGCTGAAGCTCCTGGGGGGAAGAACACCAAGACCAAGTCCGGCAAGTGCTCTGGGGCCCACTCCGGCAAACGCACCTCTTCGGAGTGCTGCGCTGCCGTCGAGGACGTCCCATCGAGCTCCACCGGCAAGTGCAAGAAGGGGATGGCCGCTCCACTGGCAACCAAGAAGGTGTCCGCCAAGGAGGACGGCACTGGTGGTACCTTCACCATCAGTGCTACGCTTGATAACAAATAGGAAGGCGCGCTCGTTGCCTTCCTGCGGGCGAATGTCGATGTGTTTGCATGGCAACCATCTGACATCCCCGGCGTTCCCAAGAAGGTAATTGAGCACAAGCTTGCTGTTTGTCCTCATGCGCGGCCCGTCAAGCAGAAGGTCAGGAAGCAAGCCGTGGAGCGCCAAGAATTCATTGCCGAAGAGATCAAGAAACTAGAAGCAGCAGGCCTGGTTAGAGGCGTGATCCATCCCACGTGGTTAGCAAATCCAGTTGTCGTGCGTAAGGCCAACGGGAAATGGAGACTGTGTATAGACTTCACCGATGTGAATAAAGCATGTCCCAAGGATCCATTTCCCTTGCCGCGCATTGACCAGATTGTTGACTCCACCGCCGGATGTGAGCTGCTCTCTTTCCTTGATGCATATTCAGGCTACCACCAGATTTTCATGGCCAAGGAAGACGAAGAGAAGACTGCATTTATCACTCCATGCGGCACATATTGCTTCATACGCATGCCCTTTGGATTGAAGAATGCAGGATCTACATTTGCAAGGGTAGTGCACACTGCTTTTGAGCCACAGATCCACAGAAATGTAGAAGCCTACATGGATGACATAGTGGTGAAGAGCAAGAGCAAAGATACACTGATACAAGATCTGGAAGAAACATTTGCAAATCTGCGCAAGATCCAGCTTAAGTTGAACCCCGAGAAGTGCGTCTTTGGAGTCCCCTCCGGCAAGCTTCTCGGGTTCTTTGTGTCCCAGAGGGGGATTGAGGCCAATCCCGACAAGATAAAAGCCATCGAGCAGATCGAAGCCCCGAAGCGCGTCAAGGACGTAAGGAGACTTGCAGGTTGTGTGGCTGCCCTCAGTAGGTTCATTTCAAAGTCTGCAGAACGCGCCCTGCCTTTCTTCAAGATCTTGAAGAAGGCAGGTCCTATGAAATGGACTCCGGAAGCGGAGGCAGCGCTGCAGGACTTGAAAGGATACCTATCCTCCACTCCAATACTTGTCGCACCTAGGCCACAAGAGAAGTTGCTGCTGTACTTAGCAGCAACCAATCAAGTGGTTAGTGCTGCGTTAGTAGCGGAGAGGGAGGCAGAGGAAGAGCATACACCACCGGCAAGCGAATCCAGCGACAAGCAGGGGGCTGCTCCGGCAAGCTCTGGCCCCGACAAGGACAACTCTGCGCAGGAACAAGGAGAAGTGCGGAAGAAGATGGTGCAGCGCCCAGTGTATTTTGTAAGATCCCTTCTACAGGGGGCTAGATCAAGATACTCTGGGGTGCAAAAGTTGCTTTTCGGTCTCCTCATGGCCTCGAGAAAGGTGCGCCATTACTTCCAAGCGCATGAGATAACAGTGGTCACTCGCTTTCCGTTGAAGAGGATATTGCAAAATCCAGAAGCAACAGGCAGGATCGTCGAGTGGGCACTAGAGCTGTCAAGCTTTGGTCTCAAGTTTGAAAGTACGTCAACTATACAGAGCCGAGCTTTGGCAGAATTCATAGCTGAATGGACCCCAACGCCCGATGAAGAAGTTCCAGAGACAAGCGTTCCCGTACAAGAAGCGACAAGTGAATGGGTAATGTACTTTGATGGTGCCTTCTCGCTGCAAGGCGCCGGTGCTGGCGTGGTACTCATAGCGCCCACCGGAGAGCACCTCAAGTATGTTATCCAGATGCACTTTCCCAGGAAGCAAGCAACAAACAATACTGCTGAGTATGAAGGTCTGCTTGCCGGCCTCAGGATTGCGGCCGAACTTGGGATCAAGAAGCTAATTGTGCGGGGAGATTCTCAGTTGGTGGTCCGACAAGTTAACAAGAGTTATCAGAGCCCTTTGATGGAAGCTTATGTAGATGAAGTGAGAAAGCTTGAAGAGCACTTTGAAGGTCTGCAGATGGAGCACGTCCCGAGAGCTCAGAACGATATAGCAGATGGCCTTTCAAAGTGCGCTGCAATGAAGTTACCTGTGGAACCAGGGACCTTCCTGCTCAAGCTAACTCAACCATCAGTTACACCATCAGTTGGGGAAAGTAAGAAGAGAAAGTTGGTCTCCGGCGACTACTTGCCGGCGGATCTTCCCGAAGCCACCGCCAAGGTTCCCAAGGTCAACGACCAGAACGCTGAGGAACAGTTTGCTCCTGCAGATCCAAGGGTCTGTACAGTTGAAGCAATCGTTCCCGACAAGCCTCGCCCCGGCGAGCTTGCCGGGGAACCATCAACTCCGGCGGAGACGCAGCTTCTTGCCGTAGAAGCTGAGGTTCCCATAGCGGCCCTCATGCCTTTAGTCCTTGCCGTTGAGCCTCGGGCTCCGGCATGGGCGCAGCAGATTGTCCGTTTTCTGCAAACTGGAGAACTTCCCGACGACCCAGAAGAGGTAGAGAAGATAACAAGACAATCAAGTATGTACCAGTTCATGGATAACGAACTGTACAGAAGAAGGCTCAATGGTGTCAGGTTGAAGTGCATTTCCAGAGAAGATGGACAGAAGCTGTTGGCAGAAATACATGGAGGCATATGTGGCCACCACATTGGCGCAAGGGCACTTGCCGGAAAAGCTTTCCGGCAAGGGTTCTTTTGGCAAGAAGCCCTCCAAGATGCAACTGCACAAGTAACCAAGTGTGAAGCGTGCCAGTTCCATGCCAAGCAAATTCATCAGCCAGCTCAAGCTCTCCAGATGATCCCTTTGTCCTGGCCCTTCTCGGTCTGGGGGCTCGATATTCTCGGCCCCTTCCCCCGTGCTGTCGGGGGCTTTGAGTACTTGTACGTTGCAATCGACAAGTTCACAAAGTGGCCAGAAGTGGAACCGGTGAGGAAGGTGACAGCACAGTCAGCAGTCAGGTTCTTCAGGTCAATTGTTTGCCGTTTCGGAATCCCGAACAGGATTATCACCGACAACGGTACACAATTTACTAGCCGCACCTTCATGCAGTACGTCCAAGACCTTGGCGCTAAGGTCTGCTTCGCTTCTGTTGCTCACCCGAGGAGCAATGGACAAGCGGAGAGGGCAAATGCTGAAGTGCTGCGCGGGCTTAGGACAAGGACCTTTGACAGGCTGCGCAAGTGCGGAAGAAACTGGATAGAGGAGCTACCGGCGGCTCTTTGGTCAATCAGGACGACACCAAGTCGAGCCACCGGACAGACACCCTTTGCTCTTGTCTATGGAGCAGAGGCAGTTCTCCCCACGGAACTCGTATACGGATCTCCTCGAGTGCTCGCTTATGATGAGCTCGAGCAAGAGCAACTGCGACAAGATGATGCATTGCTCCTCGAGGAGGAACGTCTCCAGGCTGCTGTACGAGCTGCTCGATACCAGCAAGCCTTGCGCCGCTATCATAGCCGCAAGGTTAAGGCCAGGAGTCTCGAGGAAGGCAACCTTGTTCTTCGGCGTGTTCAGTCCGCCAATAATTCCAACAAGTTGACGCCGAAGTGGGAAGGCCCTTATCGGGTGAGACAAGTCACAAGGCCCGGCGCTGTCCGCCTTGAGACCGAAGAAGGCTTACCGGTGAGCAACTCCTGGAACATAGAGCATCTTCGCAAGTTTCACCCATAAGGCGAGGTTGCCGTGATCCGCTCCGACAACCACCTTTTGTACGAGTCTTGCCGCTGTTGCATGTAATCCTTTGTACAAAGCCGGGCGCAGATCCCGTGCATTAGTAAAGCCTTTGTGTTTTGCACTATTTGCCTCTTCCATGCTTTTCTTCATTATTTGCATGCATTATTTGGCATTTTGTGCAACACACGTACCCGGTAAGCATTAGCACGCCGAAAGGCCCTATACTTGTTTTCCCTCATCTTTTTCTTTCCCTCTTAAGCAGAAGGAATGTTCCTCGCGCACAAGTTTGCCGGGGGGGAAGGAGATGGAGGATGAACCAAGTGCTGTTCAAGAAAGAGAAGCCTTGTCGGGGAAACAAGCAATATATGAAAGCTAAGTTACCAGAGTTTGAGTAGTTCAAATTTTTAAATTTTAGTTATCTTCCTTGAACAACCACACTTTGTATGGAAAACCTGTGCGCGGAGGAACCTACCCGTGGCTAGCCGCACCCTTATCTTGTTTTCGAGTACGCTCAACGACTTAAGTGAGCTGCGACAAGTGTCGCGCCCTTGCTTCGTTTTCGAGTTCGCTCAGCAAGCTAAGTGTGTCGCGACTAGCTGCGGCAAGGTTACTTGATGGTAAGGCCCTTTGCCAGCAGGCTGCTCAGAGTCCAGCACTCAGCGCTCGCGGCAAGGGCCTCTTGCCGGCAAGTCCCCTAGAAGCGTAGGGTTGAAAGCATACAAAGTAAAGGACCAAAGCAAGGGAGATAACACATCATCGATTGATCAAAATAAGATTATATATTACAAGGGATAACTTTTCGCAATGACTAATAGATTCATGTTCATGGCACGCTATGCAGCAACAAAGGAAATAAAAAGAAAGAGGCCTAATCTACGCGGTCGCCCTCGCGCCTGGAGATCTTATTCACCTTGGCGATGATGTGGGCGACCTGCGCCTTCAGTGCCTCCTGATCTGCGTCGGCTGGCAAGCTGCGGAGGACGTTGACGAGATTAATGCCAGGGTTGCGGTAGACAATCTTCGTCAAGACGCGCTCCAAGGTTCCCGCGCAGAGCTGGCGCGACTCCTCGGCCAGCTGCGCGGGGAGCTTCTCCTGCAGCCGTGCAAGCGCCGGCGCGATCCCTCTGAAGAAAAGGCTTAACCTGGCGCTGTGGGGGAGGGTCTCATCCGGAGAATACACAAGGTGCTCTGCTCTCATCGCCATCAGCTCCCTGTCGATCTTGGCAGCAGAATCAACCAGCTCCTCCGTCCATTGCTCCACCGCCTGGTTGAAGAGGTTCGCGGAGGTGGCAGTGCTCTCCACCAGCTCCCGCTCCTTGCGGAGCTCCTCTTTCAGTTTGGTCTCGCGGTCCCGGGCGGCGTCGAGTGAATCTCTCAGCGTGGAGACCTTCAACTCCAGATCAGCAATTGAGTCCTTGGCGGCTTTGAGCTCGTCGCCCTGCTTGGAGAGGCGTACCTGAAGATCAGAGTTGGTGTGGGCGTCCTTTTCCAGCTCCATATTAAGTGCGGTGACCCTCTCCGTGCTCGCCTTCAGGTACTCCTCCAGCTGCGCCACCTTAGCTTCAAGGTCCTTCTTGGCGGTCTCCGCGGTGGCTGCGGCGGCTTTCGCTTCCTTCAACTCTCCGCCAAGGGCCTGCTCCCGGGCGGTAAGGTCGTCCTCGTGAGCGTTGAGGTCGACCTTCCGCTGGTTGAGCGCTCCTTCTCGCTGGGACAGCGCTTCACCGACCAGTCTCTGCTGCTCCTCGGCCTCAGCCTTCTCCAGGAGAAACTCTTGCTGCTCTCCGGCAAGCCTCTCGCGCTCCTCCGCCAAGTCGCGGAGAGCCGCCTAGTTGGCGGCGCGGAGCTCTGCGGCGCGTTTCTCCAAGTCTGCTCCGGCCTTGGCGGTGAGGGCTTCTCGCGACTCCAGCTTCGTCTGCCTGGCCCGGTAAAGGGCCAGGAGCCGGCAGAGCAGCTTCTCCTCCTCGGGCTCGTCGCTCCCGCCGGGCGCTTCAACGATTTTCAACCCCGCGGAGGCGAGGACCTCTCCATCGAAGGTCTCTCCCTCCACGGGGGCTCGCGACGAGGACCCCCACGGCACTTGTATGAAGACGCCGTTGGGGGCCTCAAGGTAAATGCCCGACTGCTCCTTGCCGGCGGAGGGGTCGGCGGCCGCCGCAGCGCTTGACGCTCCTGCCGCCTCCGGGCCGGCAGTGTGGCCGCCGTCCCCCTCCCCGGCCGCTGCGTCTGCGGTCGGGGAAGTCTCCTCAGCGGTAGGCTCGTCGGCTCCTGCCATGTCCTCAACGACAGTGGCATTGCCGGCGTCGCCTTGCGTGCCCTCCTCCTCGACGACGACCTCCGTCTCCATCTGCTCTGGGGGAGGAGGATCTAGAAGAAAAAGAAGAAAAGAGAAGATCAAGCAAATATTCAAAAAGACAAGTCCAAGAAGAAAAAGCTGTAAGACTTACCTTCGCGGACTTCGTCGACGACAGGCTCCCTCGCCGGGGAGTCCTCCCTTGGCGGTGGAGCGGTGGCTCCTGCTGGCGGAGGGCCGCCCGTGCCCTCCCTTGGTGGGGTGGCCACCCTTGTCGGGCTGCCCGCCCTTGGCGGGGAGCCCGTCCTTGGCGGAGCGTCCTCCCTTGCCGGGGAGTTCGCCCTTGGCGGGGAGGGTGGAATCTGCAGCTCCTCGGGAGTAACCTCCGGTTGCTCCTGCGGCTGCGGCTCCATTTCTGCACAAGACAAACAAAACAAGCAAGGCAACAAGATATCAGTACAAAGCAAAAAAACCTCAAGCGCGCCCGCCAAGTGGGAAGCTCAAGACCAGACTTACGCTGGGGGCTGCGCTGGGGGCTGCTCCTCGGAGCAGCGGTTGGGTCCGGCAAGTTCGTCGTCGGCGCGTCCCCTGTCGCCGCGACGAGCGAGTCGTCGTCGACCTCGACCACGGGGATCTTGGCCCGCTTCGCCGCCTGCTGGGCCAGGGACCTGAAAACAAAAACAAGATCAGAATCATCAACGAAAGAATCAAGACAGAATTAAAGAAGCTACAAATTACAAGTGCTTACTCCTCTTCCTCCTCGTCGTCGTCGCTCAGGGCGGAGAAGTCGAACCCCACCTGAGGCGCTCCTGCGCGAGGAGCAGGAGGAGAAGGCTCCCTCGGGCGCTTGGCGGTCTCCGGGGCTGGGGGCTGCGAAGACCCAGCCTCCGTTGGCGCCGAGGCCCGGGGAGCAGGCGGAGCAGCTGCTCCACTCTGAGAGGATCCCCCTCCGCTAGGTGCTGGCGCGCGGGGCGCCTCTGTCGCGGCTGGCGCGCGGGGCGCCTCCGCCGCGGCTGGTGCATTGGGCGCCTCCGTCGCGCCTTGGCTCGCTCTGGTGGCCCGCGCCGCCCGGCGAGCAGGCTGCTGTCGGGGCGCCTGCGTCCTCGCCGCTGTGGGCGCCTTGCGGAGGCGCTTCCCCGACGCTTGCTTGGGACTTGCCGGAGGTGGGGAGTTCTCCGACGACAAGGAGGCGTCGTCGTCAAGCCCTAGAGACCCGCCGGTGTCTTATCGGCCTCAACGTCTTCCTCCTCCTCCCCAGTGAGCCCGCTGGGTCCGGCATCCTGCCCTGCGGCCCCGCTCCCTCCGGCACCTCTGCTTCCTCCGGCAACCTCGCCTCTTGCGGCGGCTTCACTCATGATCCCAGGTATCCCGGCATACCTCAGGGAAGGAACCCCGGCGAGCTCGTCGGGCGGAAGCTTGAGCAGTCTGCGGATCTCTGCCTCCTCGGCTTGGCACGACGCGTCCTCAGCATCTGCCTCGTCGACAGTGAATCCGAAGTCTCCTGCCGCTGCAGCTGCGGCGGCCTCTTCCATCCGGGAAGCAATATAAGCTAAATCCCGCTCCGTGGTGTCCCGAGTGAGGCCCTTGTTCTCCTCGGTGTTCTTGGGCACCTCGACCAGATTATCGAAGAAGCTCATAATTGCATCCGGCGTGGGCACTATCTAGGTGGGGTCGACGCCGTGAGAGTCACACGCGGGCATCATTGCGCGCAAGGCGTCCCGGGCAGTGTTGTTGCACAGCGGCACCACTCACCGGGGAGATCTAAACCACTCCGGATGGGCCGGGTCGTGCTTGAAAAGCTCCCGGACCATCCCCTTCAGCTCCAATGCCGTGAAGTTGAAGTTCAAACCCGGGCACAGTCTCATAATATCCGCCGCATTGCCGAACTCCCATGCTGGCCTTTTCCTCTCCTGTAAAGGGGCAATGCGGCGGCGGAGGAAATCTGCCCCTACCTCTCCGATGGTCAACTTGGCTACCCGGAGACGAAGTATCCTGACGAGGGCGACGTTGAGCTTGACATCATCCGGGGCCAACTCGCTCCAGTCCCTGCCGCGCACTATGGCTGTTGTGCGCGGCGCAGTGAAAGGCTCCGGTTGATCCTCTACTATCCAACACCAATCTGCGCGCCACTCTTCCCACTTGCCGCGGAGTTCTCCTTTCAGATATGATTCCTTCTTGTTCAAGCAGAAGATCCAGGAGATACCCCCGGAGAGGGGAGCGCCGGCCTCTACTCTAGGCATGAAGAAATGCCGAAAGAGTGCTACGTTTGGATAGATCCCTATGTAGTTTTCGCACAGATGTGCGAAAACCGCCATCGTAAGGATGGCGTTGGGGGTGAAGTCTAAGAGATGGAGGTTGTACGTGTTCATGATGTCACAGAAAAACTCCGAGAATGGAGGGCACAAGCCGCAGTGAAAGAAGACAGCGAAGAAGAAATACCCGCCGGGAAGCAGATCGTGGGCGCCGGCGGGGTATACTCTGGTCCGGGGATGAGCCTTGGTCTCCTTGGCCCAGAAGAGATAGTACTTGTTCCAGAGCTCCCTCGCGCCGAGCCTCGGCGCGAAGACCACGTTCCTCTTCCGCAGGAGGGCGAGCTTCGCCGCCTGCTCGGATTTCTCCCTCTTGGCCTTCTCCGCCTTCGCCTTCTCGGCCTTCGGAGCTATGGTGGAGGCGGCGATGGAAGGGGCGAGGAGTTCGACGGCGCCGCAGATGCGGAAGACGGTGGAGGAGGTGTGGGGGCAAGAGGCAGCGGTGGATTTCTGGAGGTTGAAGAAGAAATGAAAGCGAAGGAGGGAAACTGCCCCTGCTTCCTCTGCTTTTAAGGGGGAAGTGGGGGACGCTCCGCATTTCCCATTAAAGAATGTGGCCACGATCTCTCGCACGACGCCGCAATCGACGCGTGCCGTTAGGGAGGGGCGCGGCGGATGCGGAAGGGAATCTACGGCTCGCCGTGGGCCGCGCGTGCCCGTGCACTGTTTTGGGCCTGGCCCAACAGCGCTCGGCACCGTCTGTGGCCCAGGCCCGGGGGCTCCTGTCGGTGTACTAAGGTAGGGGTACCTCAGTACCCCAACTTGTGCACGGGCAGTAGCAGCTTCCCGCGGTAGGGTCTACCACGCGCTTGCCGGAGACCTTTCCGGTCCTTATTGAGCCATTCAAAAACAAAGTATACAAGTCAGAAGACCGAGACCCCGGCAAGTGGAGCTTGCCGGGAAGGCCGTCCCAGGCTCAAGATTATCGCATTAACACAAGACCCTGGCAAGAGGAGCTTGCCAGGAAGACCAGAAGACTGCATTTCAGAAGACATGCCTCGGCGCACCCTGCGCCCCGGCAGGGCCCGGGGAGCGACAAGCTTCAGGGCCCGGCATGGTCAAGGCCCCGGCAAGGTGCTTGCCGGGGGGAACTCACGCTGTGTGCCCGCGCTCCAGCTCATCGACCCACGCGTCGCCCTGGGGCCCTTCCAGGGACGTGTGGCGGATGGCTGTGCAGCCTGGGGGACACGGTGGCACTCCACGGTGACGAAGCTACCGCCGTGGCGAACAGAGACGCAAGGGCGGGCGCTTTTGGGGCCGACGGCGACGGGCATTTAATGCTCTTGTCCCCCACTGTCAAAGTAGGTGATGACCACTGTTCATGCACTGTTCACGCACTGTTCCCGCACTGTTCTACGTTGACACCTGTCGGTGACCCCTTGAGCTATAAAAGGAGGCCCATGCACAACGTAGAGAGGGTTGGAATCCTTAGCAACTCTCACGCTCGGTGTAGCTAGTACTGTAGCTCTTCAAGCTCCCGAGCTCAATACAAATCAAGCAGGAGTAGGGTTTTACGCGCCCGTCGCGGCCCGAACCTGGGTAAACTGCCCGCGTGCTCTCCTCGATCCGCTCTCCGTGCTCCCTCCGCTCCCTTACCGCAACGAACAAGGGGCTCCGGTCCCATAGGTGCTCGTGGTGGACAGTTTCCCCCGACAGTGCCCCATGCAGTCTTCTGAGTTTCCTCAGGTGTTGCTATGTCCCTTGTAGTTGTTTGATGAACGATCCGGGTTGAGCCTGAAAAATCTTCAACAACATTTCGCCTGATGAGGTGATGTGGTGAAGGCATGTCCTTGTAGCTGGGGTTGACTTGGTCTTCTCTGGTTTCTTTAATCATGATGATCCCTTGTGCCTTCTGGGGCGTCGAGGGTACTAACTAGGCAATCCTTTATGCAATGATATTAACATGGCATAGTAGAGGTTCAACATGTCGTTTATGTTGATGTCAACATCGACACCAAGAGCGGGGGACGAAGAGAACCGTTTTCCTGCTCACTATAGTGAGGCGGACCAAATGGCGATGATCTCATCCACCGGTGGTTGCTGACACAACAACGGTAGTGACATGATTACTCTATTAGCAATGTATATCATGATCTTGCACAACTTATGCCATGTTCATCGTAGGCCAAGGTTGCATCATTTTGGGGCACTGTCAAGGATGTCACCATCTTCTGGGTCTTCATGTCCTCATTCCTCGAGGATGTATCTTCTGTTGGCATCGTCTTGTTGTGGTGTCACCAATCTTGTGTTTAGAAGAGATGGGTGAGTATTTGGCAAGGTGCACTCCCTCTAGATTATCCACGAGAATTTCAAGGAAATCTAGTGGTCTGGGTCATAAGGGTTCTAGCGACCAAAGTTTTGGAGGGGAAGAGATCAAGTATAGCCTAGTTTTCAAAAAACTGAGATGGGAAGAGAAGTATAGATAGTTTTGAAAACTAGTAATAGTTTTGGAAATAGTTTTACCCTAACTAACGACCATGCTAACTAAGGCTTCCTACAGTCAGGATGGCTCTGATACAAGCCCTGTGGGGACCCCGACTCATAAGTCGTGATCACCGAATGCACGTGTACAGTGATCCCAGAGATCAATGCTCACTGAACACACAGAAGCTGAATAACAAGAGTCTTACATCCATACATACCGTTTTACACAAATTGTGACCATAATGGTCAAGTCTTGAATATATTATTGCAGCGGAAATCTTCAACAACAACTTGGACCCATGCCATCTGCCTTAACCCTACAGGCATTCTGACTGGGAAGCGTCCTAACTCGCATGTTCGTCACCAAGAAATCTTCAACATATCCTGATCTTTCATGCCTGGCCAATAAAATAACCAGTGGCAGGCAAATGAGTACTTTGAATGTACTCGCAAGCAACCCAAGTGTGATGACAAAATAAATTATGCAAGGCTCTACTGCTAAATTGGCAGTTTTGCGGAAAGCTAGTTTTTCGTATGCATGTATGATCAACATATAATAAGGGCATGCATGTATCTGCAACAAGAATCCGGAGGTTACAGACATCAACATCGAGAAAGAGACATGAACAACTCTTGCTCAAGCTCATTGTGACTTTATCATAATCACGTCAACAGATTTACCAAACCGTGTTGTTTTCCTCACACACACACACACACACACCAGGTTTCGCAAACATTGGACGTAGCCCAAGAGCGGTTACCCAACTGTCCTTGACCGTGGACACGGCTATTCGAATAGTTTTACACTCTACAGAGGTTGCACACTTTACCCACTAGATCTGGGGAACTTCCGTGTCATCCATGACCCGCGGTACCTCAAGTACCCAGGGTAAGCACCCGATCACTATCTTTCCCTAGACGACACTAACATAGAGTCCACTCGATTGGTAGTAATCCCATGTGCCCAAGATTTCACATATTAAAAATTGTGGAGACTCGCTCCCATATTCATCACATACCACTGACACGGGGTACCAACGGTGTGTTCGGTGCCCTGTGAAAACAGTCATGACCGCCTATCTGAGCACGACCCCGTCCCGAGAGTGACCTCATGTCACCCCCGTCACTAGAAATGCGGGCACCATGCTAGTATCGACCTAGGTAATCAATAAAGCCCTTTCCCATATAAGGGTAGAGTGGTTGTGCATGTAAAGTTGGAATAATGGTCGCAACTTAAACCAATCCATTTGAAAAACATCACACACACACTTGTCTCGGTACACCACTTCGTCATCAAGTGGTTACCCAACTCATCATCTCCCTCGGGCATAAGTGGCACCCGACGGGGTTTTCGAAAAGTCTTTTGAAAGTACTCTGCCTCTGCCACCATGCATATTCCCGTCTCTTTTTTGCGTAGCCACTACTATAGCAACCTATCTACTCCCACCGACATATCCCTCATAAGAAGGTAGGGTCATGCACAATGCAAGTATCTACGAAGAAGTACAGTGGCAAACCCTCAATGTGGTTACCACCTCATCATGATTCCGTTGCAACAACAATATGGTGTTATATGACATGCATAAAAAGGTTTTTCGAACATGGTCAAAGGGCTGCTTGCCTTGTCCTTCCGGGTCTTCAAACCTTCTGGTCCAAATCCGAGTACTCCGTTTATTTCGTCAACTAACGATGGAAACAATCATAATAAGCAACACAACAAGGAAAAAATAAAAGTGCTCTAAAAATAGGAGTTGGACTTTTCTAGGATATCCCTGGTTATATGAAAAATAACCAGAGTGGTTTCATTGGGATTGGATTAGTGGATGCTTCAGATCATTTCAATATGTTGGAATCGAGGGGTTTATGGATTTGCAAGAAGTGTACAGAAATATATTTTTGAAAATGAGCAGAGGCACCCATTTAACAAATCATGATTTTAGGAGCATCTAGGAGTTGGTTTCACTGGATTTGGAGTTCAAATGAATTTCCTAGGATTTTGCAAAGTTGAAAAATATGAAGAAATTGCTCATTATTTTGTAGGGTACAGAAAGTATTAGGAAAAATGTTCCGAAACTAGGTTTTGATATTACAAGCATCTAGGAATTTGAACCATTGCATTTGGATCAACTTTGAGCTCTCTGTGATTTTCTAAAGTTTATCACAGAAATAGAAAAATGATATTTTGATAATATTTGTGAAGAAAAGGTCTATGGAAAAATGTGCATGCTGCACCAACAGGTAGATCATGATTTTAGAAACTCTTAGAAATTTGAATCATCAAATTTCGAGTTCAAATGATTTGATTATGGATTTTAGAAGTTTATTGGAAAAAAAGAAAAAGGGAAAGGGTTTATACCCTTATACAGCGCACATGGCGACAGATAGACCGTGGGCCGGCCCTGTGGCTCGGCTGTGCGGGCAGATGGGGTGACGCCGAAGGCGGCTTCCAGGGAAAGGCGTCTTCGCGCGGGGAAGGCGGATCTGGGCGATGCCGTCTCCACTTAAATGGGCGGGGCCCTCCCGCTGGCTCACTGACGCGCGGGGCCCAGCACTCAGGCCGTCGCCTACCTCCCGCTCGAACAGAGCAGAGGCAGGGGAGTGATGGGCCTCGAACCCCTCGTTGGTTACCCCAAGTGGAAGGTGTAAGATGCAGTAAGTATAAGTGTTTTCCCCCAGCAAAGATGCCAAGGATCGATTCCCAGAGACTCCTAGGTTCAACAAGTAGGTGTCAATTGCTACGGCGCCAGATTAGTAGCAACCAACGTGGACCTGCACACAGATACAAATAACTTTGCTCCCAACGAGTACAGAGAGGTTGTCAATCTCTCCGGCCTTGTAGTTCACAAAGGGTTAAAAGCAATGATAGTAGTGATAGATAGTGTTTTGCAATAGTAAATAATAACGAAAAGTAAATAGCGGATGTGATCAATGATGGTAATATGGACCGGAGTCTCATGTTGTTCACTAGTGATGTCTCTCTCCCAAAAGACGATAAAACAGCTATGTGAGGTAAACAAATTACAGCTGGGCAATTGACAGGACCACGAACGCAAACCAATGCTGACTACATTGCAAGAAAGGTTGAGGTTCAAAGCATGGGCGGTACGCCAAAGTAAGTAGACCGAAATCCATCAATATCTACTACTAATCATCCACCTTGAGAAATCTATCCAGAACATCTCGCTCGTATTAAGTTGCGAGTCCCACCCATAGTGTAAACTCAATGCAACAGACAACTGCATTAAAATAACTTTGCGTAAAGTAAACAATCCTTGCACCTGCGGGCACAAGCACCGTTGTTTTCCCCCTTGTGGCAACATCACATCCCCTAGACTCATGTTTCCGTCACTCAAGCTAGTCATTGAGGGGCATGAACCCACAATCAAGCATAACGTTCCCTCTTGGAGTCACTACCTACTACCCGGCCAAAGCAATAAGTAACAACGGAGAACATGCAAGAATTACTTATGACCTAAAATATAAAAGAGGTGAATCAAATGTATTACTCAAGATCAATCTGAACATAATCTCATAATCCATCGGATCCCAGCAAACTCAACATAGCAACAGCATAAGGATTACATAGGTGCCTCGATCATGTAGGGCAGCTCACGAGGACTAATTAGTGAAGCACAAGAACGGGAGGAGAACATCACATAGCTACTGGTCATGGACTCATGGTCCAAGGGAGACTACTCACGAGTCATCCGGGAGGCGTCCATGGTGGTGGAGAAGCTCCCGGTGGTGATCCTCCCCTCCGGCAGGGTGCCGGGAAGAGTTCTCCTGGTGCTCCCGATCTTGGAAGCAGCGGCGGCGGCGGAACAGAGATGGGATCGCGAAAAGAGTTCCTCTTCTGAGGGTTTCGGAGGTCCCTCTAAATATATGCCAAAGGGGGGCACCGGACGGGCTTCGGGGGGCCCAGGCGCCCC
>LR738713.1:641007538-641040914 GCA_902687465.1 Secale cereale | reverse complement strand
GGGGGGGGGCGCCCACAGGGCGCCTGGAGCCCCTGTGGCCCCCCCAGGCTGCCCTTCGGACGCAGTGTTGTTTCCGGATCGCTGATTTTTTATATAATTTTTCTGGATTTTTCTGGGCAGTTCTCGAAATGTGAAAACCTGAAATACAAAAACAGCCGAAAACAGAAACTGGCACTGGGGTGCACTTGAATTAGTAAGTTAGTCCAAATATGATCAAAAGTGTATGGAAGTGTATGAATATCATAGCAATATCACCCAAAAGTGGCATGGAGCAAGCAGAAATTATAGATACGTTTTGGACGTATCAACATCCCCAAGCTTAATTCCTGCTCGTCCTCGAGTAGGTAAATGATAACAAGAATAATTTCTATGGTGACATGCTATTAACCATATAGGACTTTCTCATAGTCATATGACAAAAGCTTACTGAGACAATGATTCTAAAGTAATTAAGTTGTCTCAAGAGAAAATCACAAATGACTGAAAGTTTACAACATGAAACTGAAACATCAAAAAGATTTGCAATGAACATGATGTGAAAATATGATAAAGTGATATCTAGCTTGCCCCCTTTAGTGATGCAAAACATAAATGCAAGGGCACCTTCAAGGTTTAAGTGATGACTAGATACAATCATTTCAGAATAAACGATATCACAATCATGCAAAAGACAATGCTACATTGGGACAATGCACATTACACTTAGAATGACAATCATGCTCTCAGTAGTTGGTGCTTCAACATAAAGGTAAGAAAAAGGTTAAGTGCTAGAGCTTTTTATTTTGAAGACTTGGAAGCAATTGTGTCAACGGTAGTAGTACTTCATATGTGTCATGCATAAAACATCCTATAAGTTGCAAGCCTCATGCATCGAATACTAATAGTGCTCGCTCCTTGTCCTAATTAGCTCGGATCCCCATGGGTTATCATTGCATTGCATATGTTTTAACCAAGTGTCACAAAGGGGTACCTCTATGCCACCTATACAAAGGTCCAAGGAGATAGATCACATTTGATTTCTCGTTTTTGATAGATCTCAACTTGAGGACATCCATACCGGGACAACATAGAAATTAGATGATGGACTCCTCTTTAATGCATAAGCATATTCTCATGAGAGATTGAGGGTTAAGGTCCAAGCTAAAACTTCCACCATGATGCATGGCTTTGGTTGGCGGCCCAATGTTCTTCTCTAACAATATGCATATTAATTCAACCCACGTCAAATCACCCTTACTTCAGACAAGACGAACATGCATAGCAACTCACATGATATTCAACAAAAGTGTGACGGTTGATGGCGTCCCCAGAAACATGGTTACCGCTCAGCAAGCAACTTATAAGAAATAAGATACATAAGCAACATATTCTTTACCACAATAGTTTTTAGGCTACTTTCCCATGAGCTATGTATTGCATGGTTAGTTTGCTTAGTACAGGTGGAGGTTAGCAAAAATACTGGGAGCGACCAACTAAGAGAGCAATGACGGTCATAATCATGCACAGCGACAAAGCAATATTGAATCAGGCATGGTAGTTATATCGCTACTCAGAAACAAAAGATCATCAAGGCTTGACAGACCTTCTTTACAGTCTTGAATATGCGTGAGCATACGCCAAGTCAATCAAAATAAATTCTTGAAGGAAGATATTACTAAACCATACCACATCATAGGCAAACAAACCAAGTTGGTACTCCAATAACACATTGGGAACCCCCCAAATATTTGAGATTAACCAAAAGAAAACCTGAACTACTAAGCACCATCATGAAAGTAGCATCTTTATCATAGACACATTAACCCATGCAACGGAAGCAAACTCTCTTAATAAGGTGAGCATGGTAATTAAAGAGAGTTCAAGCAATCAACTAAATAAAAGCTCTTGGAAAGATAAGCATGAATACTAAGAGCAGAGCATGATAGTAGCTATTAAAAGACAAAGAACACACACAGCATAGATAGACATGAAAATTCTATGTTATGTTCTAGGTAGAAGTGGAGCGTGTTTCTCTCCCACATAAAGGAATGCTGGATTCCGACTCGTTATGTAAAACTAAAAAGAAAACTAAAAGCAAGACGCTCCAAGCATAGCACATAACACATGAAGTGATAAAAATATAGCGAAACGAAAGACGAACTGATAGTGTTGATGGAGAAGGGGATGCACGGGGGCATCCCCAAGCTTAGACGCTTGAGTCTCCTTGTATATTTCTTGGGGGTGCACGGGGGCATCCCCAAGCTTGAGCGCTTGACACTCCTGAATCTTTTTATCATCTTCCCTCGCACACTTGAAAACTCCCTTCATACATAACTCATCATAATCTGATTAGTGAGGTTAGTACCCTTAATAAAATAATTATACCTTGCTGGAAATAAGGATATTCTTGAAGTTCTACTGTTTCTCAAGATTGCCAAAAGGTTTTTGCAAAGAAAAAGCAAGTTCTTGATTTGCAAAGTGAAGGTAAGGCAAAACAGGACAGAATCTGTGAAAAACAGAACAGCAGGTAGTAATTGATCTGTTCAGGATACTTCTGCCACTCCAATAAAAAAACTCAGAACTGAAACACGAAAGACAATTATATAAAGAACGCTGTCGAAAAAATTCAGACCAAAAAGATGATCTGGTGATTTTATACGAATATTTCTATCCAAGAACAGAATCTGTTTCCTGGACAGCACCTCACAACTTTTGAACTTTCTAGCAATCGGAGGCTATACTTGGCACAAGTATGAAAAGCAAAGATACAATGATGATGCTACAGCAGTAAATAACATCAAGACACAACAAAAAGCAAAAATTTTATTCATGTGGGCTGCCTCCCAAAAGTGCTTTCTTTTATGCCTTTAAGCTAGGCATAATGCATAGATCAAGTTTTATCAAGAGTAAAAGAATAGCTAGCCCGTACAACGGACTCAAAAGGTAACTTGACCTTCTTACGAGGTAAGTGTTCCATCCCTTTCTTGAGAGGAAACTGAAATTTTATATTACCCTCTTTCATGTCAATGACAGCACCAACGGTGCGCAAAAAGGGACGTCCCAAAATAATTGGACAAAAAGGATCACATTCAATATCCATAATAGTAAAATCAACGGGAACATAATTATCATTGACAACGATTAGAACATCGTCGATCCTCCCCAAAGGTTTCTTTATGGAAGAATCAACGAGATGAACACCAAAAGAACAAGAATCAAAAGGTTTCAATTTAAGCATATCATATAGTCTTTTGGGCATAATAGAAGTACTAGCTACAATATCACATAAAGCAAAGCATGAGAAGTTATTTATCTTAATTTTAATCATAGAATCCCAACCATCTTCTAGCTTTCTAGGTATGGAGGCTTCTACTCTAAGTTTCTCCTCCCTAGCTTTGATAAGAGCATGTCGGGGGAAACTGTCCGCCACGAACACCTATGGGACCGGAGCCCCTTTACTTGTGCGGTAAGAGGGCGGAGGGAGCACGAAGAGCAGATCGTGGAGATCACGCAGGCAGTTTACCCAGGTTCGGGCCGCGATGGACGCGTAAAACCCTACTCCTGCTTAGTTTATATTGAGCTGGAGAGCTCGGGAGCTCGAAGAACTAGCTACACCGAGCGTGTGAGCGATCTAGGTTCCGAACCCCTTCTACGTTGTGCATGGGCCTCCTTTTATAGTGCAAGGGGTCACCGACAGGTGTCAACGTAGGAGAAAGGGCAAAAATGTAAAAGAGGTGGTAGTTGTAACAGTGCGGGAATAGTGGAGCTACAGTGTATGAACAGTGGTCGCTACCTACTTTGACAGTGGGGGACAAGAGCATTTAATGCCCGTCGCCGTCGACCCCAAAAGCGCCCGCCCTTGCGTCTCCGTTTGCCACGGCGATGGCTTTACCACCGTGGAGTGCCACCGTGTCCCCCAGGCTGCACAGCCGTCCGCCACGCGTCCCAGGAGAGGCCCCAGGGCGACGCGTGGACCGATGAGCTGGAGCACGGGCACACAGCGCAACTCTCCCCGGCAAGCACCTTGCCGGGGTCTTGACCTTGCCGGGCCCGGGAGCTTGTCGGGCTCTGTAGCTTGTCGCTCCCCGGGCCCCGCCGGGGCGCGTATAGCGCCGAGGCTTGTCGTCTAAAATATAATCTTCTAGTCTTCCTGGCAAACTCCTCTTGCCAGGGCCTTGCGTGAGTGAGCTAATCTTGAGCCTGGAACGGCCTTCCCGGCAAGCCCCACTTGCCGGGGTCTCGATCTTCTGTCTTGTATACTTTGTTTTTGAATGGTTTTATATGGAGCAGGAAGGTCTCCGGCGAGCGCGTGGTAGGCCCTGTCGCGGGAAGCTGCTACTGCCCGTGCACAAGTTGGGGTACTGAGGTACCCCTACCTTAGTACACCGACAGGAGCCCCCAGGCCTGCGCCACACACGGTGCCGAGCGCTGTTGGGCCAGGCCCAAAACAGTGCACGGGCACGCGCGGCCCACGGCACGCCGAATCCACTTCCGCATCCGCCGCGTCTCCCCGTAACGGCACGCATCGATTGCGGCGTCGTGGGATGGGACGTGGCCACGTTCTTTTAATGGAAAGAGCGAAACGTCCCCCACTTCCCCATAAAACCAGAGGAAGCAGGAGCGGTTCCCCTCCTACGCCTTCATTGCTTCTTCTTCCATCTCCAGAGATCCCCTTTGCGCTCCGCCTCCACACCTCCTCCGCCGCCGTCCGCATCTGCGGCGCCGCCGGACTCTTCGCCCCCCTTCCCTCGCCGCCTCCACCATGGCCCCGAAGACCGAGAAGGCGAAGGGGGAGAAGGCCAAGAAGGAGAAATCTGACCAGGCGGCGAGGCTTGCTCTGCTGCGGAAGCGGAACGTCGTCTTCGCGCCAAGGCTCAACGCGCGGGAGCTCTGGAACAAGTACTACTTGTTCTGGGCCAAGAAGACCAAGGCGCACCCCCGCACCCGAGCCTATCCGGCCGCCGCCAAGGACAACTACCCCGGCGGGTACTTCTTCTTCGCAGCTTTCTTCCACTGCGGCCTCTGTCCCCCTTTTTCCGACTTTTTCTGTGATATAATGCACACCTACGGCCTCCATCTTCTAGACTTCACCCCCAATGCCATCCTCACGATGGCGGTTTTCGCACATATGTGCGAAAACTATATTGGGATATACCCAAACGTAGCGCTGTTTAGGCACTTCTTCACCCCTAGAGTAGAAGCCGGAGCTCCCCTCTCCGGGAGGATTTCTTGGGTCTTCCGCTTGAATAAGAAGGAGTCCTACTTGCCGGGGGAGCTCCGCGGCAAGTGGGAGGAGTGGCGTGTAGACTGGTGTTGGATTGTCGAGGACGAGCCGCAGCCCTTCACCGCGCCGCGCACAACAGCTATCGTGCGTGGCAGGGACTGGAGTGAGTTGGATTCGGACGACGGCAAGCTCGACGTCGCCCTCATCAGAATTCTTCGTCTCCGGGTAGCAAGGTTGTCTGTCGGAGAAGTAGGCACAGATTTCCTCCGCCGCCGCATCGCCCCTCTTCAAGATAGGAAAAGGCCAGCCTGGGATTACGGCAACGCGGCGGACATAATGAGGCTGCGCCCCGGGCTCAACTTCAACTTCACATCACTGGAGCTGAAGGGGATGGTCCGGGAACTATTTAAGCATGACCCGGCCCACCCGGAGTGGTTCAGAGCTCCCCGGGGAGTGGTGCCCCTCTGCAACAGCACGGCCCGGGATGCCCTTCGCGCCATGATGCCCGCGTGTGACTCGCACGACATCGACCGCACGTGGATTCCGCCCAAGCCAGACGTCATCTTGAACTTCTTCGACAACCTGGTGGAGGTGGCGAAGAACAAGGACGAGATCAGGGAGCTCACACGGGACACCACCGACCAAGAGATAGCGTATATAGCTTCTCGGGTTGAAGAGGCCGCTGCAGCCGCAGCGGCAGGAGAATTCGGCTTCTCGCCCGAGGAGGCAGAGGCTGCGGAAGCGTCCTGCCAAGCAGAGGAGGCGGAGATCCGCAGGCTGCTGAAGCTTCCTCCCGACGAGCTCGCCGGGGTCCCATCCTTGAGGCACTCCGGGATCCCCGGAATCCTGGCCGAGGCCGCGGCGAAAGGCAGCGCCGCCGGAGGAAACAGAGGCGCCGCAGGGAGCGGAGGCGCCGGAGGGAGCGGAGGCGCCGGAGAGAGAGCGGCCACAGTGCAGGGCGCTGGGCCCAGCAAGCCTGCCGAGGAGGAGGAGGAGGAGGAGGACGCCGGGGCCGACGAGGACTCCGATGGGTCCTTGGGGCTCTACGCCGACGACCTCTCCTCGTCATCGGAGACCTCCCCGCCTCGGGCAAGCCCTAGGCGCTCTCCGCTGAAGCGTCTCCGCAAGACGGCGACAGGGACGAGGGCGCAGGCGCCCCGGCAACAACCAGCTCGCCGGGCGGCGCGAGCTACCCGGGGGAGCCAAGCTGCGACGGGGGCGCCAGGCGCACCAACCACGGCGGAGGCGGCCCGCACGCAAGCCACGGCAGAGGCGCCCCGCAAGTCAGCGCCGAGCGGAAGGGAGTCTTCACAGAGCGGAGCGGCGGCTCCGCCCGCTCCCCGGGCCTCGGCGTCCATAGGGGCCGGGTCTTCGCAGCCCCCAGCCCCGGGGACCACCAAGCGCCCGAGGGAGTCTTCGCCTCCTGCTCCTCGCGCGGACGCGCCTCAAGTGGCGTTTGACTTCTCCGCCTTGAGCGACGACGACGACGAGGAGGAACAGGAGTAAGAATCTGAGGTTTTGCGTCTTCTTTAACTTCGTCTTGATTTTTGCTGATGCTGATTTTGCTCTCTGTTTTGATCTCAGGACCTTGGCTCAGCGAGTGGCGAAGAAGGCCAAGGTGCCCGTGGTCGAGGTCGCGGACGACTCGCCCGTCGCGGCGACTGGAGACGCGGCGGAGGCGAGCCTGCCGGACCCTAGCGCTGCTCCGAGGAGCAGCCCCCAGCGCAGCCCCCAGCGTAAGTCTGGGTTCTATACTTCCACTTGTCGGGTGCGCTTGAGAATTTTGTCTTATGCTGATATCTTGATGTTTTCGTCTTGTCTTGATTGTCTTGTGCAGAGGCGGAGCCACAACCGCAGGAGCATCTGGAGGTCGCTCCCGAGGAGCCGCAGGCCCCGCCGTCCCCGCCAAGGCTGAACTCCCCGGCAAGGGAGAGCACTCCGCCAAGGGCGAGTACCCCGCCAAGGGCGAGTAGCCCGGCGAGGGCGGCCACTCCGCCAAGGCAGAGCTCCCCGGCGAGGGAGCCCGCCGCTGACGACGTCCGCCAAGGTAAGTTCTGTACCTTTGTCTTCTCGGATTCGTCTCTTTTTGGATATTTGTTTGAACTTCTTTTACTTTTTCTTCTTCTTCTAGATCCTCCTCCCCCCGAGCAGATGGAGACGGAAGTCATCGTCATCGAGGAGGAGGGAACGCAGGGCGGCGGCGGCGACGCCCCTGTCGCTGAGGACACGGCGGGAGCCGCCGAGCCGGCTGCGGAGGAGACCGCTCCGGCCGCGGATGCGGCGGACGGGGAGGGGGACGGCGGACAAACTGCCGGCCCGGAGGCGGCAGGAGCGTCAAGCGCTGCGCCGGCCCCTCTACCGAGAAGGAGCCATCTGCCTACTACCTAGAGGCCCCCAATGGCGTTTACATCCAGGTGCCGTGGGGTTCTTCTTCGCGAGCCCCCGCGGAGGGCGAGGCCTTTGATGGAGAGGTCCTCGCCTCCGCAGGTCTGAAGATCGTCGAGGCGCCCGGCGGAAGCGAAGGGCCCGAGGAGGAGAAGCTGCTTCATCAGCTCCTGGCCCTTTACCGGGCCAGGCAGGCGAAGCTTGCTTCCCGGGAGGCCCTTGCCGCCAAGGCCGCCGTTGAGATGGAGAAGCGCGCGGCGGAGCTCCACGCCGCCAACCAGGCTGCCCTCCGCGACGTGGCGGAGGAGCGCGAGAGGCTCGCCGGGGAGTACCAGGAATGGCTGCTGGAGAAGGCTGAAGCCGAAGAGCAGCAGCGACTTGCCGGGGTGGAGCTGTCCCGGCGAGAAGGAGAGCTCGCCCAGCGGAAGGTCAACCTCGACTCCCACGAGGAAGACCTTGCCGCTCGGGAGCAGGCCCTTGGCGGCGAGCTGAAGGAGGCGAAAGCCGCCGCGGCTGCTGCGGAGACAGCCAGGGAGGAGCTCGCGGCCAAGGTTGCGCAACTGGAGGAGTCGTTGAAGGCGAGCGTGGAGAGGGTCACCGCGCTCAACACGGAGCGTGAGAAGGACACCCACACCAACTCCGAACTCCAGGTGCGCCTCTCCAAGCAGGGCGACGAGCTGAAGGCCGCCAAGGACTCCATTGAGGATCTGGAGCTGAAGGTTTCCACGTTGAAGGACTCGCTCGACGCCGTCCGGGACCGGGAAACCAAGCTGAAGGAGGAGCTCCGCAAGAAGCGAGGCTTGGTGGAGAGCGCCAATACTGCGGCCGAGAACTTCCGTCGGACCGTCGAGGTGTGGACTGACGACCTGGTGTCTTCTGCATCCAACATCGATCAAGAGCTGCTGGCGCTGAAGGTTGAGCATCTCATCTACTCTCCGGATCCAAACCTCCCTCACAGCGCCAAGCTCAGCCTCTTCTTCAGAGGGATCGCGCCAGCCCTTGCAGATCTTCGGAAGAAGCTCCCCGCGCAACTGGCCGAGGAGTCGCGCCAGCTCTGCGCGGGAACCTTGGAGCGCGTCCTGACGAAGATTGTATACTGCAATCCCGGCATAAACCTCACCAACGTTCTCCGCAGCTTGCCGGCCGACGCGATGACGGAGGCGCTGAAGGAGCAGGTCGCCCATATCATCGCAAAGTGAACAAGATCTCCAGGATCGAGGGCGACCGCGTGGATTAGGCCTCCTTTTTCTTTATCTCTTTTGTTGCTGCATAGGATGTTATGAACTCATTAATCATTGCGACAAGTTATCCTTTGTAAGATATTTATCTTATTTTAGTCAATCAGTGCAATATTATCTTCCTTGTCTTGGTCATCTACTTTGTATGTTTTTCACCCTACGCTTCCAGGGAGCTTGCCGGCAAGGGTCCTTTGCCGCGAGCGTTGAGTGCTGGACTCTGAGCAGCCTGCTGGCCAAGGTCTCACCGACAAGCAACCTTGCCGCGGCTAGTCGCGACGCACTCAGCTTGTTGAGTGAACTCGAAAACGAACCAAGGGCGCGACACTTGTCGCAACTCACTTGACTCGTTGAGTGTACTCGAAAACAAGATAAGGGTGCGGCTAGCTACGGGTAGGTTCCTCCGCGCACAGGTTTTCCATACAAAGTGTGATTGTTCAAGGAAGACAGCTAAAAATTAAAAATTTGAACTTCTCAAATTCTAATAACTTAGTTTTCATATCTTGCTTGCTTCTTGGTAAGGCTTCTCTTTCTTGAACAGCACTTGGTTCCTCTTCCATCTCCTTCCCCCCCCGGCAAACTTGTGCGCGAGGAACATTCCTTCTGCTTAAGAGGCAAGGAAAAAGAAGAGGGAAACAAGTATATGGCCTTTCGGCGTGCTAATGCTTACCGGATATGCATGTTGCACAAGATGCCAAATAACACATGCAAATAACAGAGAAAAGCATGTAAAAGGCAAATAGCGCAAAACACAAAAACTTTACTGATGCACGGGGTCTGCGCCCGGCTTTGTACAAAGGGTTACATGCAACAGCGGCAAAGCTTGTACAAAAGGTGGTTGCCGGAGCGGATCACGGCAACCGCGCCTTATGGGTGAAACTTGCGAAGATGCTCTATGTTCCAGGAGTTGCTCACCGGTAAGCCTTCTTCGGTCTCAAGGCGGACAGCGCCGGGCCTCGTGACTTGTCTCACCCGATAAGGGCCTTCCCACTTTGGCGTCAACTTGTTGGAATTCTTGGCGGACTGAACATGCCGAAGAACAAGGTCGCCTTCCTCAAGACTCCTGGCCTTGACCTTGCAGCTATGATAGCGGCGCAAGGCTTGCTGGTATTGAGCAGCTCGTACAGCAGCCTGGAGACGTTCCTCCTCGAGGAGCAATGCATCATCTTGTCGCAGTTGCTCTTGCTCGAGCTCATCATAAGCGAGCACTCGAGGAGATCCGTATACGAGTTCCGTGGGGAGAACTGCCTCTGCTCCATAGACTAGAGCAAAGTGTGTCTGTCCGGTGGCTCGACTTGGTGTCGTTCTGATTGACCAAAGAGCCGCCGGTAGCTCCTCTATCCAATTTCTTCCGCACTTGCGCAGCCTGTCAAAGGTCCTCGTCTTGAGTCCGCGCAGCACTTCAGCATTTGCCCTCTCCGCTTGACCGTTGCTCCTCGGGTGAGCAACAGAAGCGAAACAGACCTTGGCGCCAAGGTCTTGGACGTACTGCATGAAGGTGCGACTAGTAAATTGCGTACCGTTATCGGTGATGATCCTGTTAGGGATTCCGAAACGGCAAACAATTGACCTGAAGAACCTGACCGCTGACTGTGCTGTCACCTTTCTCACTGGTTCCACTTCTGGCCACTTTGTGAACTTGTCGATTGCAACGTACAAGTACTCAAAGCTCCCGACGGCGCGGGGGAAGGGGCCGAGGATATCGAGCCCCCAGACCGAGAAGGGCCAGGACAAAGGAATTGTTTGGAGAGCTTGAGCTGGCTGATGGATCTGCTTTGCATGGAACTGGCACGCTTCACACTTGGTTACTAGTGCAGTTGCATCTTGGAGGGCTTCTTGCCAGAAGAACCCTTGCCGGAAAGCTTTTCCGGCAAGCGCCCTTGCGCCAATGTGGTGGCCGCATGTGCCTCCGTGTATTTCTGCCAACAGCTTCCGTCCATCTTCCCTGGAGATACACTTCAACCTGACACCATTGAGCTTTCTTCTGTACAGCTCGTTATCCACGAACTGGTACATACTTGACTGCCTGGTTATTTTCTCTATTTCTTCTGGGTCGTCGGGAAGTTCTCCAGTATGCAGAAAACGGACGATCTGCTGCGCCCATGCCGGAGCTCGAGGCTCAACGGCAAGGACTAAAGGCATGAGGGCCGCTGCGGGGACCTCAGCTTCTACGGCCAGAACCTCTGGTTCCGCCGGAGCTGATGGTCCCCCGGCAAGCCCGCCGGGGCGAGGCTTGTCGGGAACACTTGCTTCAACTGCACAGATCCTCGGACCTACAGGAGCAGACTGTCCCTCAGCGTTCTGATCGTTGATCTTGGGGACCTTGGCGGCGGTTTCAGGAAGATCCGCCGGTAAGTAGTCGCCGGAGACCAACTTTCTCTTCTTGGACTGCCCAATTGATGGTGTAACGGATGGTTGAGTCAGCTTGAGCAAGAAGGTCCCTGGTTCCACAGGTAACTTCATCGAAGCACACTTTGAAAGGCCATCTGCGATGTCATCCATGTAAGCCTCTACATTTCTATGGATCTGTGGCTCGAAAGCAGTGTGCACTACCCTTGCAAATGTTGATCCTGCATTCTTCAGTCCAAATGGCATGCGTATGAAGCAATAAGTGCCAGATGGAGTGATAAATGCAGTCTTCTCTTCATCCTCTTTGGCCATAAAGATCTGGTGGTAGCCTGAATATGCATCAAGAAAAGAGAGTAGCTCACATCCGGTGGTGGAGTCAACGATCTGATCAATACACGGCAAAGGGAATGGATCCTTGGGACATGCTTTATTCACATCGGTGAAGTCTATACATAGTCTCCACTTCCCATTGGCCTTGCGCACGACGACTGGGTTTGCTAACCACGTCGGATGGATCACACCTCTAACTAGGCCTGCTGCCTCTAGCTTCTTGATTTCTTCAGCAATGAATTCTTGGCGCTCCACGGCTTGCTTCCTCACTTTCTGCTTGACGGGCCGCGCATGAGGACAAACAGCAAGCTTGTGCTCAATTACCTTCCTGGGAACACCGGGGATGTCAGATGGTTGCCAGGCAAACACATCGACATTCGCCCGCAGGAAGGCAACGAGCGCGCTTTCCTATTTGCTGTCAAGCGTGGCACTGATGGTGAAGGTACCACCAGTGCCGTCCTCCTTGGCGGACACCTTCTTGGTTGCCGGAGGAGCGGCCATCCCTTTCTTACACTTGCCGGTGGAGCTCGATGGAACGTCCTCGATGGCAGCGCAGCACTCCGAAGAGGTGCGGTTGCCGGAGTGGGCCCCAGAGCACTTGCCGGACTTGGTCTTCGTCTTCTTCCCCCCGGGAGCTTCAGCGGCAAGTGTATCCTTTTCTGCCGCAGCTGCTGCGTCCCGGTAGATCTTGTCGGCGCAGACAAGCGCATCTTTCTTGTCGCCATGGACAGTGATGACGCTTATCGGCCCCGGCATCTTGAGTACGTTGTAGGCATAGTGGGAAGCTGCCATGAACTTGGCGAGGGCGGGACGGCCGAGTATTCCATTATACGGCAATGGAATATCGGCGACGTCGAATGTGATGCGCTCAGTTCTGAAGTTGAGCTCCCCGCCAAAGGTCACCGGCAGAGTTATCTTCCCCTTGGGCTTGCTCCTTCCCGGGTTGATTCCTTGGAAAGAACCGGTCTCTTCGAGCTCGCCATCTGGGATTTGGAGTTTCTTGATCACAGCAGAGGAGATCAAGTTCAGCCCGGCCCCGCCGTCAACCAACATTTTGGTGACCTTGAGGTTGCAGATGGTGGGTGAGACCAGCATCGGCAAGCACCCGACCGCAGTGGTGCGGTCAGGGTGATCCTCAAGGTCGAAAATGATGGGCGTGCTGGACCATTTGAGGAGCCTGCGCAACTCCACGGGCGGCTCTGCTGCATTCACCTCGCGCACCCACTACTTGTGCTGGCGGTGGGATGTGTGCAGAGAGGCGCCACCATCGACGCACAGGACTTCCGTGGCCTTCTAGAACTCCTGCTCGCTGTTATCCTCATCCTCCATGTCTTCGTCGTCATCTTCTTCATCCTTGTCGCGGCCCCGGGGAGGTCGGTCACCTTGCCGCTGCTTGGCCTTGCCGCGGCGTCCTCCCCGGCCATTGAATGGCCGCTTCTTGCTTGGTTCTCCTCCGCCACCTTGGGCCTTCTCCTTGTCGCGCCTCTCGTACTCAGCCTTCTGCTGCTCGACGAGGTACTCGACGCGTTTGCAGTTGGAGAGGTCGTGGCCCTTGGTGCGGTGGATCTTGCAGTATTGCTTGTCGGAGCCGTCCTGCTTGTCGGCTGCCGCCACAGGGGCAGGCTCCTTGCCGGAGCCGCCAGCCTGTGTTTGCTTGGCGGGAGCTTCCTTGCCGGACTTCTCGACGGCAAGCACTTCCTTCTTATTCTTCCTTCTATTGTTCCGCCACCGGCTCTTCTTTGCCGGGGCGGCATCGTCGCTGTCGCTTCCTCCTGCGCCAGCATCCTCCCCGGGGAGTCTCCTCCCCTCCTCCGCGCGCGCGCACTTATCAGCTAGAGCATAGAGCTCGCTGACATCCCGTATCTTGGTCATGGCCATTTCTTCACTCATGCGGCGGTTACGCACGTTCTGGTGGAACGCGCTGATAACCGCGGCAGGGTGGACGTCGGGGATGTTGTGCTATACACGGCTGAAGCGCTGGATGTACTTGCGCAGGGATTCTCCTTCCTTCTGGGCCAGAATGTGGAGATCGCTTTCCTGGCCGTGGGGTTTGTGGCCGCCCGTGAAGGCGCCAACAAACTGGTGGCAAAGGTCCGCCCAAGAAGAAATGGAGCCTTCCGGCAAGTGCATAAGCCACGAACGGACGTTCGGCTTAAGCACGAGCGGGAAGTAGTTTGCCAAAATCTTCTCGTCGCGCCCCCCGGCAGCCTGCACCGCGATGGTGTAAATGCTGAGGAATTCCGAGGGGTGCGTCTTGCCGTCGTACTTCTCCGGTACGTCGGGCTTGAAGTTCTTCATACTGGGCCACTGGACGCGCCGCAGCTCACGGGTAAACGCAGGGCAACCTGCCGCGTGCGGCAAGTCGCCTGGTTCACCGGGTGCGCGCGCGTCGACAGCGTTCCCAGCTCTCTGGTTTGATTGTCGCCGAGCTTCTCGGCGGCGCTCGATCGTTGTCCGAGCGTCTTCTTGTCGCCGGTCGTCAAGGACCTGGCGCTGGTCCCGACGAGCCCGCGGATCCGACGATGCCGTGGAGCCGTCGTCGGCGTTGTTCCGGCGGGGCGGCGTCTTCTGCTTCCGCGGCGGGGAGTGCACGGTGCTTGCACCCCCGGCGGTCTTGTCGCCGTCGGCCTTCATCTTCTCAACTTGCCGTGGCCGCGAGGTCGCCGGCTGCTGCGGCGTATCATTGTTGGCGAAGGCGATCAGGCTCTGGATGGTGGCCCTCCAGTCTTCGGCCTTGTCTGCCGCCGGAGGAAAGTCGAGGAGCAGTTGCGCCCTCGCGAGCGCTTCCGCTGGAGTGGAGGGGAGCGGGGGCGAGCGGTGCGAGGAGCGGGATATGCTCGGACTCCTAACAGCGTTAGAAGGAGCAGGGTCCCGCCCCGGCGACCGCGCCTTGCTCGTGCCAGGACGATGGCCCGGAGCGTCCCGCGAACCTCCGGTTTGCCCTTGGCCCAGCAGGCGGATGCCACCTCCTGTGGCATGGCGCTGCTGGGTTGTTGTTTGCTGAGATGGACGCGGCGCGTCTACGGAGACCGAGGCTCGGTCATCCGTCCTGTCCTTGGATTTGGTGGCGCCGCGAGTGTCCTCGCCGGCGACCACCCTTCCGACGGCGTCTCCCCCGCCCACCGTTGGTTCCGGTGGCGGCGGATGAGACGCAGACGGGCTTGCGACCTCGGAAGCCTTCTTCTTCAGGGCCATGGCGCAGTTGCTGATGAAGTTGCTGATGAAACTGGAGAGGTTGATGAAGAATACGCCCGCGTGAACGCTGGATCAGATTCGCACAACCTCGACGCCCCCTACCTGGCGCGCCAAAGATCTCGGGGGAAACTGTCCGCCACGAACACCTATGGGACCGGAGCCCCTTTACTTGTGCGGTAAGAGGGCGGAGGGAGCACGAAGAGCAGATCGTGGAGATCACGCAGGCAGTTTACCCAGGTTCGGGCCGCGATGGACGCGTAAAACCCTACTCCTGCTTAGTTTATATTGAGTTGGAGAGCTCGGGAGCTCGAAGAACTAGCTACACCGAGCGTGTGAGCGATCTAGGTTCCGAACCCCTTCTACGTTGTGCATGGGCCTCCTTTTATAGTGCAAGGGGTCACCGACAGGTGTCAACGTAGGAGAAAGGGCAAAAATGTAAAAGAGGTGGTAGTTGTAACAGTGCGGGAATAGTGGAGCTACAGTGTATGAACAGTGGTCGCTACCTACTTTGACAGTGGGGGACAAGAGCATTTAATGCCCGTCGCCGTCGACCCCAAAAGCGCCCGCCCTTGCGTCTCCGTTTGCCACGGCGATGGCTTTACCACCGTGGAGTGCCACCGTGTCCCCTAGGCTGCACAGCCGTCCGCCACGCGTCCCAGGAGAGGCCCCAGGGCGACGCGTGGACCGATGAGCTTGAGCGCGGGCACACAGCGCAACTCTCCCCGGCAAGCACCTTGCCGGGGTCTTGACCTTGCCGGGCCCGGGAGCTTGTCGGGCTCTTAAGCTTGTCGCTCCCCGGGCCCCGCCGGGGCGCGTATAGCGCCGAGGCATGTCTTTTGAAATATAATCTTCTAGTCTTCCTGGCAAACTCCTCTTGCCAGGGCCTTGCGTGAGTGAGGTAATCTTGAGCCTGGAACGGCCTTCCCGGCAAGCCCCACTTGTCGGGGTCTCGATCTTCTGTCTTGTATACTTTGTTTTTGAATGGTTTTATATGGAGCAGGAAGGTCTCCGGCGAGCGCGTGGTAGGCCCTGCCGCGGGAAGCTGCTACTGCCCGTGCACAAGTTGGGGTACTGAGGTACCCCTACCTTAGTACACCTGCAGAGCATTAGTGACATGCTCTGTGAAGGCAAGATTAAGCGTGCTAGTGTTGGGATCTTTAGCCATTCCTTGTAGAAAGGTGACAACTTCTGAAATACTACAATTATCAAAATCAATTTTATCATTAGTGGGCAGAATTGTAGTGTCATCCTCTCTGTTTAATTCGCTCTCTATTATAAGAGTTTGAACATCTTCCCAAGTTTGGGGAAGCTTAGGAGCAATTTTAAACTGAGGCTCATACTTTTTTCCTGGAAGACCATGCCATGGGCATAACTCTCCGTCAAAACTAGTATAATCACAAGATTTATTTTTTTTGTAAATCCCGTCAGAGATAAGTGGGGCAATGGAAGTACGGGTGTACTCCTCCCATTTAGTGTTTTTGGTAGAACCCATAGTAGCAAGCAAGCAAGATAACTATTTTTGTGATTTTCGATAAAAGGAAATAAAGCAAAAATGAAAGGTAAACTAACAAGACTAAAAAGCAAAGGTAAAAGATAGCATGCAACTCCCCTATCCTGAAGAGTAGAGTCCCCGGCAACGGCGCCAGAAAATACTCCTTGATGGGCCTCGAACCCCTCGTTGGTTACCCCAAGTGGAAGGTGTAGGATGCAGTAAGTAGAAGTATTTTCCCCTAGCAAAGATGCCAAGGTTCGATTCCCCAGAGACTCCTAGGTTCAACAAGGAGGTGTCAATTGCTACGGCGCCAGATTAGTAGCAACCAACGTGGACCTGCACACAGATACAAATAACTTTGCTCCCAACGAGTACATAGAGGTTGTCAATCTCTCCGGCCTTGTAGTTCACAAAGGGTTAAAAGCAATGATAGTAGTGATAGATAGTGTTTTGCAATAGTAAATAATAACGAAAAGTAAATAGCGGATGTGATCAATGATGGTAATATGGACCGGAGTCTCATGATGTTCACTAGTGATGTCTCTCTCCCAAAAGACGATAAAACAGCTATGTGAGGTAAACAAATTACAGCTGGGCAATTGACAGGACCACGAACGCAAACCAATGCTGACTACATTGCAAGAAAGGTTGAGATTCAAAGCATGGGCGGTACGCCAAAGTAAGTAGACCGAAATACATCAATATCTACTACTAATCATCCACCTTGAGATATCTATCCAGAACATCTCGCTCGTATCAAGTTGCGAGTCCCACCCATAGTGTAAACTCAATGCAACAGACAACTGCATTAAAAGAACTTTGCGTAAAGTAAACAATCCTTGCACCCGCAGGCACAAGCACCGTTGTTTTCCCCCTTGTGGCAACAGCACATCCCCTAGACTAATGTTTCTGTCACTCAAGCTAGTCATCGAGGGGCATGAACCCACAATCAAGCATAATGTTCCCTCTTGGAGTCACTACCTACTACTCGGCCAAAGCAATAAGTAACAACGGAGAACATGCAAGAATTACTTATGAACTAAAATATAAAAGAGGTGAATCAAATATATTACTCAAGATCAATCTGAACATAATCTCATAATCCATCGGATCCTAGCAAACTCAACATAGCAACAGCATAAGGATTACATAGGTGCCTCGATCATGTAGGGCAGCTCACGAGGACTAATTAGTGAAGCACAAGAACGGGAGGAGAACATCACATAGCTACTGGTCATGGACTCATGGTCCAAGGGAGACTACTCACGAGTCATCCGGGAGGCGTCCATGGTGGTGGAGAAGCTCCCGGTGGTGATCCTCCCCTCCGGCAGGGTGCCGGGAAGAGTTCTCCTGGTGCTCCCGATCTTGGGAGCGGCGACGGCGGTGGAACAGAGATGGGATCGCGAAAAGAGTTCCTCTTCTGAGGGTTTCGAAGGTCCCTCTAAATATATGCCAAAGGGGGGCACCGGACGGGCTTCGGGGGGCCCAGGCGCCCCCCCGGCGCGTCCCAGGGGGGGGGGGCGCCCACAGGGCGCCTGGAGCCCCTGTGGCCCCCCCAGGCTGCCCTTCGGACGCAGTGTTGTTTCCGGATCGCTGATTTTTTGTATAATTTTTCTGGATTTTTCTGGGCAGTTCTCGAAACGTGAAAACCTGAAATACAAAAACAGTCGAAAACAGAAACTGGCACTGGGGTGCACTTGGATTAGTAAGTTAGTCCAAATATGATCAAAAGTGTATGGAAGTGTATGAATATCATAGCAATATCACCCAAAAGTGGCATGGAGCAAGCATAAATTATAGATACGTTTTGGACGTATCAGGGAGGCGAGGCCGAGCGGGGGCCGACGTTTCTCTCCGGCGGTCCTGGCTACCTCCGGCTACGCCCAGGACACCGGCGGGTTCAGGGGGTCACGCCGCATCCGGAGAGGTGCGCCACGACCACTGGGGCGGTCGGTTGCGAGTGCAACGTCGGCCGTGGCGGAGGCCGGCGACGGCGAGGATGGGCACGGCGAGGCAGGCACAGGGAGGAGGAAATGGGGTGTGGGGCGGGTTGGAGGTGGTTCTGGTGATGCTCTGGAGTGGAGAGGTGGAGAGAGGGGGCTCAGGTTGGCACGAATTTGAGCGGAGCCTGGCGGCTCGGCTCCGGCCAGGGAGGTGTACTGAGGGCACGAGGAGAGGTGTGGGTTGGTCCAGAGGGGTGTCTGGGTAGGAGAGAGAGCAAAGGAGCAGCGAGGTGCTCGGGGGTGGCCTATAAATAGGCGGGCGACGGTCCACCGAGGTCTCGTGCGTCGGCGAGCTCGTTGTCGTCGCCACGGGTCACAGGAGCTCGACGCGGTGTGTCTGGGGCATTTGTAGGGGTGGTCTACGCCCAGGGGAAGGGAGAGAAGGAGCGGGGAGGTGCCAGACGGGCCGCGCCTGTGAAGCCAGCCACTGGAGCTTGCGGGCGGCCGGCGCGTGTGCGAGTGCAGCAGCAGGAGGGAGAAGGAGGAGGGGGCGACCAGCTAGGCGTGTCCAGGACGTCGAGGTGTTCCTGCTGGCGTGCGGGGGACAGCCGAGGTGGTCGGGGCATCGGGATGGGGGGCGGCTACAGTACGTTAGAGCACTGTAGCGCGCTCCACAGCACGACCTTTGCATGCCATGGCATGCTTCTGGCGTCCCGCGTGTGGCTACTCGTGTCTAGGAGGTATAGGGAGTAGTAAAATATAGGGAGGTGGTCTTGGCTGCTCCGGGCAGCCAGTAGGAGAGGAGAGAGGCAGAAGAAGAGGGAGAGAGGGGCTGTCCAGGGAGGTAAAATGAGGGTTTTCACCCCTCAATCATTGATCTGAGGAGGGGAATGAGTTCTTGGAGGTAGAGGGTGACTAGGGGCAGTTGTGGTAAAAACTTGACGCAAGGGGGAGTGGTGGAAGTGGATCAAAAGGTGATTTTGGCAAAGTGCCAGAAGGTGTTTGATGATGTTTTGGGCAAGCAAATGGAGTCCAAATGACATGAGACTTAACAGGATGAAATGGCACATACATTTAGGCCCTTCCACCAAATTTGAGCTCATTTGGGCAAAGTTGTCAATGCAACTTTTGTAAACCCTAGAAATCAACATAAATGGATTTTCCAAGATTAAGTTAAGTAAATCATCCCTCCTTGATGCACCACTTGGTGTAGTGTCATCATTTGGGGTTTTGAGCATGTCCACAAAATTTGAGGCCCCAAGTAAAAAGTTGGCAATGTAGAGTTGTTCAAATTTGGATCTGGTCAGAAAGGGTTTTGGGGCACTTAGATCAAGTTATCCTTCCCCAAAACTTGTGCCATTTGGTATAGATGCATATTTACATCATTTGAGCATGTACACCAAGTTTGAGAGCATTTGGACAAGTTTGGGAATGTAAAGTTGCTCAAACTTCAAAATGGACAAAGATGGTTTTGAGGGGATTAGATGATGTTTTCTTGATCTTCAAGGCATGAGGCTTTGTAAGATCACCAAATATGTCATATTTGACATGATAGAATTTCCCTGGAATTTTTAGAGAATATTACCTTTGTAAATATTTCAAAAGCTTGAAATATCCATACAGGATTTTGGAAGGATTTGCCCAATATTTTGAACATGACCATGTGTTGAAACTCTTATATATGGACAATATATGTCCTAGGAGTCTTTCTGAATTTTGGCAAATATTTTTGGAATAGTTAAATAATTTTAACCTATTAAAGACCATTTCTGGCCTAAAGAAAAAGCATTTAAATAAAATATAAAAATAACTTTTAAAATTATAATTTTGTGGTTTATGGGAGTCCTATACCTAATAGGATTCAAATATACTTTTTGAAAGATTTTTCACACCCCAAATAAGGAACTTGCAGTGCAAACCTCAATTCAGGGTTTTTTGGAAAACTAATTTTAGTAAATACTTTTTGGCCAAAATATTTTTATAAGAATATACTATACTGGTCTATACACATGGCATGATCATTGGGAAAAGGTTTGGTATCAAGGAGATGAAGTATAAGAGTTGGATGATTTATTTTTATTTTTAGAGAACTAGCAAACAGCAACCAGAAAACCAATCAAGCAAGGTTAAAAACACTCAAAAGTTTTTGCCAAACCACATTTTAGCATGAATGTTAGCTTAAGTGTTGTGGCATGAAAATCAGGGTGTGCCATCAAGTAGAGCTAAGTAATAGAGAGTTGAAATTAATTTTGCAAAAGAAAGTTAATAGGTCTAGAAAGAATTGGTCCAAGAAACTTGATGATGCATTATGGGCCTATAGAACTGCATACAAAAATCCTATGGGTATGTCTCCATATAAGATGGTTTAGGGAAAAGCTTGTCACTTACCTCTTGAGCTAGAACGTAAGGCATATTAGGCTATTAAAGAGCTCAATTATGATTTCAAACTTGCCGGTGAAAAGAGGTTATTTCACATTAGCTGTCTTGATGAATGGAGAACCCAGGCCTATGAGAATGCCAAACTGTTTAATGAAAAAGTTAAAAGATGGCATGACAAAAGGATACAAAAGTGTGAGTTTAACGTAGGTGATTATGTCTTGCTATTCAACTCTTGTTAAGATTTTTTGAAGGAAAACTTCTCTCCAAGTGGGAAGGACCTTACGTTATCGAGGAGGTCTATTATTCCGGTGCCATAAAAATCAACAATTTTGAAGGCACAAATCCGAAGGTGGTGAACGGTCAAAGAATGAAACATTATATCTCAGGTAATCCTATAAATGTTGAAACCGATATTATTGAAACCGTAACCCCGGAGCAATACATAAGGGAGACTTTCCAGAATGATTCAGCCTCCGAAAGGGAAGAGGTATGTGATACGGTAAGTAAACCGACTCCAAAACAGTTCTAAAGGCAATTTTTCTCCGTTTTGGAATATTTAGAAAAATAGAAAAATAAAAAGTAGTCCGTAAGACACACTAGGCGTCGACGAGGGTGGAGGGCACGCCCCCCTGCCCAGGGCGCGCCCCCCTGCCTCGTGGGCACCTCAGGTGCCTCCCGGACTCCGTTTCCTTGTGGGTTACTCCTTTCGGTCGGTAAAAATTCATCATATATATTCCCGAAGGTTTTGACCTCTCTATCACGCAAAAATCCTCTATTCTTGTTTCGAGCGGTTTTCTGCTAGGGTTTGTGAAGCCAGGCATCATGTTGTCTCCCTCCTCCAACAACGAAGGCAATGATGATTGGCTAATGAAGATAGATCTGAAGAGGGAAGGACCCGAGGAGATCCATAAGGAGAAGAAGATCAAGATGGAGGTAGAAGATCCGGCTCCGGCATCGGGAGAAGGAAGACACCCCTAAATCTCTTGCTAATCTCTTACCTCAACTGAGATTGAAGCTTTCAGGATGATTGAGTTGGCTCAAATTCGAAACAAGCATCTCACAAGTGAAAATATTTTGTTGAAGGATTGCATAGCTGGACTCAAAGGTAGTATCCGCAAGCTGGAGGATCTCCTACGCTCGATATATGATGATCCGACGTTACTACTTTCAACTCCATGATCACCACCCCCGAAGAAGTAGACATAATCATATGGGTATGGGCACTCCCCTTGGCAACTGCCAAGCTTCGGGGAGTGACCCTGGTATCGCATCACCATCACTCCTATCTTTACCGTTTTACTTAGTTCGATCCTTTTGCTAGTATCTTGATCTAGTAGAATAAAGTTAGCATGATCTAGTTGTGAGCCTTTGCCTTATGATCTTTACCCTTTGTAAACGAGTCCGTGAGCTATATAATAAAGATTAGTGTTGAGTCAAGGGCTTGATTTCCTCACTTGGGTCATGATAAAAAGAAAGAAAGAAAACATGAAAAGTATCAAAGAGATCATATTGATCTTGTGGTAAGTAATAACTTCACATATAAGAGTATGATAAATAAAAGTTGTTGGGAGTTGACAAACATAGTTTTGGTCATCGTTGCAATTAATAGGTAGTAATAAAAGAAGAGAGGCTTCACATACAAATATACTATCTTGGACATCTTTTATGATTGTGAGCACTCATTAAAATATGACATGTTAAAGAGTTGATGTTGGACAAGGAAGACAACATAATGGGTTATATTCGAAATAAAGTATATCGTCATGGATCATCCAACATGTTGAGCTTGCCTTTCCCCCTCATGCTAGACAAAACTCCTCGCACTAAGTAGAGATACTACTTGTGCTTCCATACATCCTTAAACCCATTTTTGCCATGAGAGTCCACCATACCTACCTATGGATTGAGAAAGATCCTTCCAAGTAAGTTGTCATGTTGCAAACTCGCTAAAATATGTATGATTTATTAGTGTGGGAGAAATTAGCTTTATATGATCTTGTGATATGGAAGTAATAAAATCGACATACTGCATAATAAAGGTCTTTATCACAAGTGGCAATATAAAATGAAGTTCTTCTATGATAAGACTTTATGCATCCAACCATAAAAACACATGACAACCTCTGCTTCCCTCTACGAAGGGCCTATCTATTGTTCTTGCCTTATAAGTGTCAAGGTGAATTTCACCTTTCCTTTCTACATTTTATCCTTTGGCAAGAACATTGCGTTGGAAAGATCCTGATATATATACCCACTTCGATGTAAGTTTTCATGGCCTATTACTGTTGACATTACCATTGAGGTACAATGTTGGGAGGCAACACTGTAAGCCCCTATCTTTCTCTATGTCCGATTAAAACTCCAGAAACATAAGTATTGCGTGAGTGTGAGCAATTGTGAAAGGCTATATGATAGTTGAGTATGTAGGCTTGCTGAAAAGCTCTTATATTGACTCTTTCTGATGTTACGATAAATTGCAATTGCTTTAATGACCGAGATCAAAGTTTCTTAGTTTTCAATGAGGTTTATGATTCATACTTGATATTGTGGATGAATTGTTACTTTAGCATAAGAATCATATGACTAAATATATATATATATATTGCTATTATGAAAATGATCACTATGCCCTCATGTCCGTATTTTTGTTTTTATCGACACCTTTATCTCTAAACATGTGGACATATTTTTCGATATCGGCTTTCGCTTGAGGACAAGCGAGGTCTAAGCTTGGGGGAGTTGATACGGCCACTTTGCATCATGCTTATATGTTGATATTAATTGCATTATGGGCAGTTATTACTTGTTTTGTCACAATACTTATGCATTTTCTCTCTTATTTTACAAGGTTTACATGAAGAGGGAGAATGCCGATAGTTGGAATTCTGGGCTGGAAAAGGAGCAAACTCTGGAAACCTATTCTGCACAACTCCAAAAGCCCCGAAACTCAACAGAACGCCGCTTCATAAAATATAAAAAATATCTGGCGAAAGAAGTTCACAAGGGGGGCCATCAGCTGTCCACGAGGGTGGGGGGCGCGCCCCCCTGCCCAGGGCACACCCCCTGTCTCGTGGGCCCCCCGAAGGTCCCCCGATGCCCATCTACTCCTATATGAGGTGTTTTGACCTGGAAAAAAAATAAGAAGGAGGCTTTCAGGACCAGACGCCGCCGTCTCGAGGCGGAACCGAGGTGGAAACCAATCTAGGGCTCCGGCAGAGCTATTCTGCGAGGATACTTCCCTCCGGGAGGGGGAAATCGTCACCGCCATCATCACCAATCACTCTCCCATCTTGGGGAGGGCTATCTTCATCAACATCTTCACCAGTACCATCTCCTCTCAAACCCTAGTTTATCTCTTGTATCCAATATTTGTACCCAAACCTCATATTAGTACTTGTGGGTTGCTAGTAGTGTTGATTACTCCTTGTAGTTGATGCTAGTTGGTTTATTTGGTGGAAGATCATATGTTAAGATCCATTATGCTTATCAATACTCCTCTGATCATGAACCATATTATTTCTTGTGAGTAGTTACTTTTGTTCCTAAGGACATGGGAGAAGTCTTGCTGTAAGTAGTCATGTGAATTTGGTCTTCGTTCTATATTTTGATGAGATGTATGTTGTCTATCCTCTAGTGGTGTCATGTGAACATCGACTACATGACACTTCACCATTATTTGGGCCTAGAGAACGGCATTGGGAAGTAATAAGTAGATGATGGGTTGCTAGAGTGACAAAAGCTTAAACCCTAGTTTATGTGTTGCTTCGTAAGGGGATGATTTGGATCCATATGTTTTAGGCTATGGTTAGGTTTACCTTAATACTTCTTTTGTAGTTGCGGATGCTTGCATTAGAGGTTAATCATAAGTGGGAGGCTTGTCTAAGTAAGGACAGCACCCAAGCACCGGTCCACCCACATACCAAATTATCAAAGTACCTAACGGGAATCAGATGATCGTGATGAAAACTAGCTTGAAGATAATTCTCATGTGTCCTCGGGAGCGCTTTCCTTTATATAGGAGTTTGTCCAGGCTTGTCCTTTGCTACAAAAAGGATTGGGCCACCTTGCTGCACCTTATTCACTTTTACCTTTTGTCACTTGCTACCAATTACCTTATCACAAAACTATCTGTTACCTATAATTTCAGTGCTTGCAGAAAATACCTCACTGAAAACTGCCTATCATTTCCTTCTGCTCCTCGTTGGGTTCGACTCTCTTACTTATCGAAAGGACTATGATAGATACCCTACACTTGTGGGTCATCAAGGGTCAAACATGACGTTTCGCTGTTGTCAGTAAAGACACAGTGTTTGTTTTGACACATTGCGTTCGTGGCTAAGGGTTGCACTAATCATGCAGAGCGAACATATTTCCTTTACGCAAGAGATAAGCTTCATATGTTCAGAAGGAGGAACCCGCCTTGCAATGCCGAAGACAGTATGCGTGCCGGACTCATCGTCATCGAAGACGGGTTCAGGGGCTACTGAGGGAATCCTTGACTTGGGGGTCCTCGGGTGGCCGGATTACTCGTTATGGGCCGGTCTGGTGGGCCATGAAGATCGACACAGAAGATTATCCCTCGTGTCTGGATAGGACTCCTATATGTGTGGAATGGCAAGTTTAAGTCCGGGTGTAATGTTTCCTTCCTCTGCAAGATGATTATGTACAACCCTTGGTCCTTCCGGTGCATATATAAACCAGAGAGTTTAGTCCGTAAGGACATTCACAACTACCAGAGGCTAGACATCTAGGGTTTAGCCCTTACGATCTCGAGGTACATCGACTCTTGTAATATTCATATTCATTAAGATTAATCTAGCAGGAAGTAAGGTATTACCTGTTCGGGAGCGTTGCAGAAAATCAAAAAAATTCCTACGCATCACCAAGATCTATCTATGGAGTCTACTAGCAACGAGAGGGGAGTGCATCTTCATACCTTTGAAGATCGCGATGCGGAAGCATTGCAAGAACGCGGATGAAGGAGTCGTACTCGTAGCGATTCATATCGCGGTTGATTTCGATCTAAGCGCCGAACAACGGCGCCTCCATTTTCAACACACGTGCAACCCGGTGATGTCTCCCGCACCTTGATCCAGCAAGGGGAGAGGGAGAAGTTGGGGAAGACTCCGTCCAGCAGCAGCACGACGGCGTTGTGCAGGTGGAGGAGCGTGGAACTCCAGCAGGGCTTCGCCAAGCACCACAAGAAATGAGGAGGGAGAGGGGTAGGGCTACGCCAAAAGGGAGAGGTTATCGTGCATCTGGCAGCCCCGAAACACCACATATATATAGGGGGAGGGGAGGGGCTGCGCCCCCATCTATGGTTCCATCCCTAGGGGTGGCGGCAGCCACTAGATCTCATCTAGGGGGCGCCAGGAGGGGGGAGAGCAGGGGGCGCCCTAGGGTGGGCCTTAAGGCCCATCTGGACCATTCTGGAACTCCTTGTGACGTCCGGGATCTCATCCGGGACTCTGAACAACATTCAGTAACCACGTACTACAATCCCTATAACCCTAGCGTCATCGAACCTTAAGTGTGTAGACCCTACGGGTTCGGGAACTATGTAGTCATGACCGAGACATATCTCTGGCCAATAACCAACAGTGGGATCTAGATACCCATGTTGGCTCCCACATGTTGCACGATGATCTCATCGGATGAACCACGATGTCAAGGATTCAATCAATCTCGTATATGATTCCCTTTGTCTATCGGTATAGCACTTGCCCGAGATTCGATCGTCGGTATACCGATACCTTGTTCAATCTCGTTACGACAAGTCTCTTTACTCATTCCGTAACACATCATCCAGTGACTAACCCCTTAGTCACATTGAGCTCATTACGATGATGTACTACCGAGTGGGTCCAGAGATACCTCTCCGTCATACGGAGTGACAAATCCCAGCCTCGATTCGTGCCAACCCAACAGATACTTTCGGGGATACCCGTAGTGTACCTTTATAGCCACCCAGTTACGTTGTGACGTTTGGCATACCCAAAGCACTCCTACGGTATCCGGGAGTTGCACAATCTCATGGTCTAAGGAAAAGATACTTGACATTGTAAAAGCTTTAGCATACGAACGACACGATCTTGTGCTAGGCTTAGGATTGGGTCTTGTTCATCACATCATTCTCCTAATGATGTGATCCCGTTATCAATGACATCCAATGTCCATGGTTAGGAAACCGTAACCATCTATTGATCAACTAGAGGCTTACTAGGGACATGTTGTGGTCTATGTATTCACACATGCATTACAGTTTCCAGATAATACAATTAAAGCATGAACAATAGACAGTTATCATGAACAAGGAAATATAATAATAACCATTTTATTATTGCCTCTAGGGCATATTTCCAACAGTCTCCTACTTGCACTAGAGTCAATAATCTAGTTACATTGTGATGAATCGAACACCCATAGAGATTTGGTGTTGATCATGTTTTGCTCGTCGAAGAGGTTTAGTCAACGGATCTGCGACATTTAGATCCGTATGCACTTTACAAATATCTATGTCCCCATCTTGAATATAATTCCGGATGGAGTTGAAACGACGCTTGATGTGCTTGGTCTTCTTGAGAAACCTGGGCTCCTTGGCAATGGCAATGGCAATAGCTTCAGTGTTGTCACAGAAGAGAGTCATCGGGCCCGACACGCTTGGAATAACTCCTAGGTCGGTGATGAACTCCTTCATCCAGACTCCTTCCTGCGCTGCTTCGGAAGCAGCTATGTACTCCGCTTCACATGTAGATGCCGCCACGACGCTTTGCTTGCAACTGCACTAGCTGACTGCCCCTCCATTCAAAATATACACGTATCCGGTTTGTGACTTGGAGTCATCCAGATGTGTGTCGAAGCTAGCATCGACGTAACCCTTTACGATGAGCTCTTCGTCACCTCCATAAACGAGAACCATATCCTTAGTCCCTTTCAGGTACTTTAGGATGTTCTTGACCGCTGTCCAGTGTTCCATACCAGGATCACTTTGGTACCTCCCCACCAAACTTATGGCAAGGTTCACATCAGGTCCGGTACACAGCATGGCATACATGATAGAACCTATGGCCGAGGCATAGGGGATGACACTCATCTTTTCTGTATCTTCTGCCGAGGTCGGGCATTGAGCTGTGCTTAATCTCATACCTTGCAATACAAGCAAGAACCCTGTCACACCCTGCATTTTGTAACATGTCATTTGCATCAATGAACCATGAAATTTTGGACCAGCAAATTTTTTTGGCATCATTTGGCTTTTATTTGGAATTGAGTTTTTCTTCCCATGTTTTCCATGTGCGCATTAAAGTCAACTACTACCTCTTGTAGAATTCACCTCCATACCCAAAACTTCTGCCCAATGATCATACCAAGTGTTTATAGCAGTATAGTATTTTCTTATAAAATTAATTTGGCCAAAATGTATTTTCAAAAATTAGTATTCCAAAAACCCCTGAATTGTGGTTTGCACTGCATGTGCTTGATTTAGGGTGAGAAAATTATTTCAAAAAGTATATTTGAGACCTAGTAGTCATAGGACTCCCAGAAACCACAAAAGTATAATTTTAAAAGTTATTTTCCTATTTTATTTAAAAGCTTTTTCTTAAGGCCGGAAATGGTCTTTAATAGGGAAAAATTATTTAATTATTTCAAAAATATTTTCCAAAATCCAGGGAGACTCATAGGACATATATTGTCCATATATAAGAGTTTCAACACTTAGTCATGTTCAAAATAATGGGCTAATCCCTCTGAAACCCTATCTGGATATTTCAAGCTTTTGAAAATTTAGAAAGGAAATATTCTCTAAAAATTCCAGGGAAATTCTATCATGTCATATATGGCATATTTGATGACCTTGCCAAGCCCCATGCCTTGGGAAGCAAGATAACATCCTCAAAACCCTTCAAAACCATTCTGTCCATATCTGAAGTTTGAGCAACTTTACATTGCCAAACTTGTCCAAATCTCTCAAACTTGGTGCACATGCTAGAATGGTCTAATAAGGCACCTAGACCAAATGGCACAAGCTTTGGAGTAAGATAACTTGATCAGAATACCCCAAGACCATTTCTGTTCAAATTCTAATTTGAACAACTTTACATTACCAACTTTTTACCTGGGGCGTCAAATTTAGTGGGCATGATCATAAACCCAAATGATGACACTACACCAAGTGGTGCATCAAGGGGAGATGATTAGCTTGACTTAAACATGGTGAAACCATTTCTGTTGAATTCTAGGGTTCACCAAAGTTACACTGGCTAGTTTCTTCAAACAAGCTCAAATTTGGTGAAACACCCTATTTCCTTATGACATTCAATCCTGTTAAGTGACATGGCTAGTGGAGATCATTTGCTTGCCCAAAACATGATCAAACACCTTATGCCATTTTTACCAAAACCATCATCTTGACCTCTTTTACTATTTACTTTTGCTTCAACTTTCTACCACAGCCTCACCTAGTTACATTCTACCCCCAGTAACTTCCCCAGGACCAGACCTCCATGATTGAAGGGTGAAAACCCTAAATTACCTTGCTGGACAGCCTAGTTCTACCCATCTACCAGCTTCCCTCCTCTCTCACTGAGCATCCAAGGCATACAAAGCCATAGCTGGGTTGTTTACTTCGTCCTGGACCCCCGAGACACGGCGGACACGCCCAGTGAGCCAACGGCATGCCGTGGCATGCGATAAGCACGCTCCAGAGCACGCTACAATGCGCACCCGCACTGTAGCCTCGCCCAATCCATCGCCCCGACCACCTCGTGCTTCCCCCTCACGCCGTTTAACGCGCCTCGGCGTCCGCAGCTCCCCCCGGCGCTGTCCCCCTCCTCCTTCTCCCTCCAGTGGACGCCCTCGCACGCGCGCCGGCCGCCCGCGAGCTCTCTAGACACTTGCCCGCTCCCCTTCTTCCACTCCTCTGCCCTGGAACTCGTCCAGCAACACCACAGACGCATCCCCAGCGCCTCCTGTGCACTAGGCGACGAGCAGAGGCTCGCCGGCGCACAGGTCCACGGCACCTCACCGTCCTCCTATAAATAGGGCCCCCGAACCCCTCCTCTCTTCACCAGCAGCACTCTCCCTCTCTTAATCATTCCCAGAGCCACTCGCCCCCTCTCCAGACCCACCCGAGCTCGAGATCGAGCTCGAGCTCCGCCGCGGCGGCTTCCCGTCGCCAGCCCGGTACAGGCCGCCCTAGCCTTCCCTTTCGCTCGATCTAGCACCACAGCACGTCACTGATGCGTTTCCCCCTCTTTTCCCTCTCTGCAGCTGCCAGAATCGACCGGAGCAGCATCCACCCGAAGCTCCTCCGCCGCGTGTCCTCGCCGCCGGCGAACCAGGCCCCTCCGGCGACCCGCACCACCACCATTAGAACGGTGACACCCTGGTGAGACCATTCCTGCCCTCAGCTTCCCCCGCCAAGCACCATACCGCTGCCGGTCAGCTCGCCGCTTCTCTGGCCGTGAGGTTGGAGATGACAGGCGGGCCCCGCCTGTCATCCTCACCTCTCTCTCTCTCCCCTCTCTGGCCCTGACCGCCGGGCCCCACCCATCAGGTTTAAAATCAACCTGGCGCGCGCTGGCGCCGTGCAGTGGGCTGAATTTGCCCTGGGCCGTTGCACTGTGGCCGTTCTGGCCCAGTGGCACAGAACCTTTTTCCATTTTTCTTTTCTGTGGAATTTCAAATAATTTCACAGAATTAAATAATTGTCGAAATGAATAAATTCCAGTTCCAAAATTTTTTTAAAAATCCAACCTATTCAATGGTGTCACTTTCACACATATCCATGAACCTTTTCTGTTCTGTTCAAATTTAAATTCACATTTGAACATGAAAACTTCTGTTCAAATATTCTTAGGCCCCATTCTGCCACTCCAAAACTCAAACTAAGAATTTTTGCCATCTTATTTTTCCCTCTAGTATTTAACAAAAATAAGTTAACATTTTTCTGAGCACTTTGATTTTTCTATTTTTATTGTGGTCTTATTTTCCTGTTATTATTTTGCGACGATTAGATACCGTATTTGACGAGGTTGCTGAAGAAGAAGGAGGGGAAGGATTTGAAGACTTTGAAGACCAAGCCAATCCAGGCAAGCAGCCCTTTGACCATGATACCCTTGTGATCTTCGGAACCCGTTTATTTTCGAATGCATGATGATAAGAGTGACGGTGGTGACCTAGTCAAGAACCACCACATGATGCATGCTTTGCTCATAATCTTGCTATGTGCTAGATGCAATGCAAATGGTTAGTAGTGATGCTGAGTGATGCATATGTGACATGAAACCTTCGTGGTTGCATTCTTCTCAAAAAAACCATCAGGTGCCCCTAATGCCCGAGGGTGATGTTGAGTTAGGTCATCACTTGAGGAAGAAGTGATGTGACAATAAAGATCTTGTGCATGAGTGAAATGATGGATTAGATTTATGTGTGACTACCGTCCCAACCAAACATGTGCAACCACTCTACCCCTTATGGGACGGGGCATTATTGATTACTTAGGCCGATACTAGCATGGTGCCCACATTACTAGTGACGGGAAGACTTGAGGTCTTTCCCGGGACGGGGTCGTGCTTGGATAGACGACCATGACTGTTTTTACAGGGCACCGGACACACCGTTGGTCCCTTCGTGTACGCGTGACATTGAAATTAGGGCAAGTCCCATGATCTATTGTTATACTCGAGGGCCGTGTACCAACGAGTGGACCCTATGTTAGTGTCGTCTAAGGAAAGATAATGACCGGGTGCTTCCCCCGAGTACTTGAGGTACTGCGGGATCGTGGGTGACACGAAAGCTTCCCGGATCTTGTGGGTAAAATGCGCAACCTCTGCAGAGTGTAAAAACTATTCGAATAGCCGTGTACACGGTCATGGACAGTTGGGTGGTGCTACTTAAACTATGTCCAGAATTTTACTACATCGGTGAAAGTATGTGTGTGTGATGAGTCAAGGTGGTGGCTTGACTCGTTGAGCTGAATCATATTCATGGTGATATCGGTAACCTGTCTTCGAGGTTACGTGAATTTATTGATGCATATACTTGATGGTAGAATATTTATTCTAGCTCGTGGCTAGATCGCTCATTGTTGTACAATTGCATTGTTACTTTGAACCAAATCATGGGTTGCTTGCGAGTACATTCAAAGTACTCATTGGCTTGCCACTTGTTATTTAATTGGCCAGGCATGGAGGAACGAAAATATGGAGAAGAGTTCTATGGAGACGAACATGCAAACTAGGACGCTATCCTAGTCGGAATGCCTGTAGGGTTAAGGCAGATGGCATGGGTTCTACTTATCTTCGAAGACTTCCGATATTTGAGTGATTTGCTATTCAGCCCTTGAGGCTTTATCTATGTAAGACTTGGCCATAATGGCCATAATTTGTGTAAGACGGTATGTATGGATGTAAGACTTTTGTTATTCAGCTTCTCTGTGTTCAGTGGGCATTGATCTCTGGGATCACTGTACACGTGCATTCGGTGATCTCGACTCCTAAGTCGGGGTCCCCACAAACCCTTTCTTGGACTGATCCATATTGAACTTCTTCGATATCTTGTCAAGGTATGTGCGTTGTGAAAGACCAATGAGGCGTCTCGATCTATCTCTATAGATCTTGATGCCTAATATGTAAGCAGCTTCTCCTAGGTCCTTCATTGAAAAACACTTATTCAAGTAGGCCTTTATGCTTTCCAAGAGTTCTACATCATTTCCCATCAGCAATATGTCATCCACATATAATATGAGAAATGCTACAGAGCTCCCACTCACTTTCTTGTAAAAACAGGCTTCTCCCCAAGTCTGTATAAACCCAAGCGCTTTGATCGCCTCATTAAAGCGAATGTTCCAACTCCGAGATGCTTTGTCAGGACCGGTTTTTCAGTAAAATAATCACCGAGAGAACCGACCTTTTTATTGAACCAGCATAGAAGAATACTTCTTACTGGTACACAAATCCTTGATACAGAATTCCAGAGTACTGAATATTATACATGGTTGAGCTGAGGTTGCTCAACAATTTATTACAAGCATGCCGATATAATACATAAGGGCGGATATGACCCAATGGTAGGGTGGCATAACTACTAACTCGTAATGAAAAGAGGTGGTGGATATGTCACAGTGTAGTGGGTGACGTGACTCCAATATCTTATAGTTCATCGAGTGTCGGAGTGAGACCCGATGAATTTATTTGGTGGTTGGCGGAAGCGGTTATGAAACAGTGATCAACTCCAGGATCGCAAGAGACAGACTGGGACTCCACAAGACGTCGGACTTGCTATTGAACTCTTCATCAATGAGATCGCCTTCGTCAACATCTAACCAAATCAACAAGCCAGGTGAGTACTTTGAATGTACTCGCAAGACAGTTCGGACATAAGATATAACAAATGCAAACATGATGCATGAGAGTATTCTAGCAATATGTATCTGAATAATAAAATTTTTGCGCTGCAGGTAAAAATGGAAGTCGGGCGGTAGTCCCCCCGAAATCCATAAGATAAATAAAAGAAAAACCAAATGAGTGTCTGAGCGACGCCTCGTGAGGTAAGATGAATAAAATCGTGCCACAGTCGGACGTCTGCGCGACATCACATAAAGGGCTTATATCAAAAGGAAATAACAAGAATGCCACAGTCGGACGTCTGAGCGACATCACATAAAGGGCTTATATTAAAAGTAAATAACAACAATGCCACAGTCGGACATCTGAGCGACAATACCTAAAGGGCTTATATCAAAAGTAAATAACTAGAATGCCACAGTCGTACATCTAAGCGACATCACATAAAGGGCTTATATTAAAAGTAAATAACAACAATGCCACAGTCGGACGTCTGAGCAACATCACATAATTAAAGG
>LR738713.1:640962107-641007526 GCA_902687465.1 Secale cereale | reverse complement strand
CTTATATTAAAAGTAAATAACAACAATGCCATAGTCGGACGTCTGAGCGACATCACATAAAGGGCTTATATCAAAAGTAAATAACAAGAATGCCACAGTCGGACGTATGAGCGACATCAACTAAAGGGCTTATATTAAAAGTAAATAACAACAATGCCACAGTCGGGCGTCTGAGCGACATCACATAAAGGGCTTATATTAAAAGTAAATAACAAAAATGCCACAGTCGGACGTCTGAGCAACATCACATAAAGGGCTTATATAATCTTTGGTATAATGGAAAAAATATTTCAAGAGATCTATCAGTGCAGAAATAATTTGTTAGTTCATCTGCCAAAATGACCTGTAACTAAATCACCATTCTTGTCACTCTCATAAATTACCAGAGACGGTCATCGGGGTTGACACGAAGATTGACACTAGGCCATAAACATGGTTACTCGGAACATTTTAACTCTGCAGAGCTTGTACTCTTAAATCATAGCCAACAGATTCCACTAGCCACAAGGACTAGTTCCATCTACGGTGTTTTCGCAGAAATACAACTGACCAGTATACACCCATTTCACATCTTGCTGCCCGAAATCACCCGCGACAACATTCACGAAAAACTTTAAGACGGGGAGGCTACAACCTCGAATAGCATGGGATCAAATTTATATATGCGCTCTCTAAGGGGTGCCCCCTCTCGGTCCCAACCGGAAACACCCATGCCCCCTGACCGGATGACGGGCTTTAATCCAGGGCCATGGAACCCTCATCCCGGCCCCTCTACTTGGTGTGTACACGGAAAGAGGTTTGCAACTGACTAAACCGCAATCTTTGCAGAAGGCATATGACAGTACCAAAAGGAGATGAATGGGATCATGACTTGATCCACGTTGATACTAGAGTTAACAATTGACTGGAATGCACCAACAATACCAGTACACAACCCATCATGTCTCCACATGGTCGGGGTGGTTCAATCATCATCATTCGGGGCTCACCCGAAGCTTGCTTGCATGAAGTATAATCATCCACAAATGCTTATGTAACCATGCTATGAAGAAGAACTACTCAAGCAAACATGCAACACACTCATCATATCAAAGGTTCAAACATGCTTGCCTGGTTCGGAGTAGTCGGAGTCTAACTCGGTGAAGTTCGCGGCTCCGTCACGTCCTTCGGTATCTACGTATTCAAACAAAACGAATACTAACATAAATACCGCGCGTGCATAAAAGTTGCCCCAACTATTTTCAAATAAATATGATAAAAAACTAGACAGAAAACTAAAGAGGACAGAAAAAGAATCAACTCAAAATCATCTTTTGTTTAAAAGTTATTAAAGTTTCTGTCCAGGGACTTGTCTGTAATGAAACAGAAAGTTTCCAGGGGCTAGAATATAAAAATAGAAAACGATTCGGTACGCAGTACGCCAGCCAAATAAGGAAAACGTACTTTGCCCGAAGGCGCCTTCCAGGAAAACGTTTCGGAAGAGATTTAGAGGCTGACGAGGGGGTCCCACTCGTCAGGTTTGAAAACAGAAACAGAGTCGCGCCGGCGCCAGAGAGCTGCGGTGGTCGCCGGCGCCAATCCACGACGATGTAGAGGGAGAGAGTGCTACCTATGGGTTCCTGGTGCTCTTCCGCGTCGGTGGGTGGTGGAGTTGAGCGTCGTCGAGCACCACGTCGATGGTGACCCTATCTCCGGCGGACGGCGGCTCGGGTGGTTGAGGGTCTCGTCGGAGATGGTTGCTGGGGTCAAATTGGAGCGGGGGTTAGTGTCCTAGGGGTGCCAGGAGGCTATTGGCAAGTCCAGGGTGGTGGAGGAGCTCTCACCGGAGACAACGCTGTCGGAGCCCGAAGCGGACGGAGGTGGCCGAAGTTGAGGAAGAAGGGCCCCTCGAGGCTCTTCCAATGGCTGAGCGGGGTCTGGTGAGGTGGTGGAGATGTGCGGGGTCGAAAGCGACCTCGGAGGCGCTATTTATAGCCGGCTCGAGGCGGTTGCCGTGAACGGGATAAGTCCGGCGAGCGATTACGGCGGCGCTGTGGCTGGACGGTTGGTTTAGGGGCTTGAGCATCGTCTAGATGGTGTACTGGTTCCATTTCGGTGCCTAACTCAGCAAGGCTCACAACATGTGTTTACGGCCTGTCCCCAACGGAACGGCCGTGCGGCACGTCGGCGGCAGAGAGTGCGCCCTGTGCGTGCCAGGCCACGACGACGGTGCTGCAGGCGTGCGCAGGTAAGGAGACGGCCACGCGGAGCTCCCAGGTGGCTTGGGCGGTGCTTAACAGCGTCGTGCCGCAGGGTGCCCCCTGTCGGCCACCACGGGTGGCTCTGCCGCCGCGGAAGACGCCGACGCAGGCGGGCTAGGGTGCCACCTACACCAGGAACCAGCCAAGTGAGCGTGCGGCGCTCTGGATAAGTGCGAGGTGCAGTGCAGCAATGATCCAAAGCGGCACTGGTGAGATTGACGAACGTTTTCTGACGAAACTGACGAAGCTGCACTGTCGCCTGTTAACTTCAGTTAAGTTTTCAAAACCTGACAGAAACAGTGCACGCCAGGTGTTTGATGAAATGATTTTGGCATGTAGAAAATCTTTCTGGAGCTGATATTTGGTGGAGTGGTCTCTTGATGCATCCAGAGGCTGCCTAAATTTTCACAGATTTTTAGGAAGAAAGAAAATATGAATTTCACCAAAATTTGCAAATCTGGTCCAAACTTGCAGCAAGTGAAAATTGAAAATTTTGAATTGTGGACTAGTGAAACAAGATGGATCTAGGTTGTGGGTACCAAGGACTAGCCAGGGGAGTTGGTTTGGAATCAAAAGTCAAAATGTTGTCGGGGGAAACTGTCCGCCACGAACACCTATGGGACCGGAGCCCCTTGTCTGTGCGGTACGAGGGCGGAGGGAGCACGAAGAGCAGATCGTAGCGAGCACGCGGGCAGTTTTACCCAGGTTCGGGCCGCGGTAGACGCGTAAAACCCTACTCCTGCTTAGTTGTGTATTGAGTTGGAGAGCTCGGGAGCTTGAAGAAGCAGCTACACCGAGCGTATGAGTGATCTAGGTTCCGAACCCCCTCCACGTTGTGCATGGGCCTCCTTTTATAGTACAAGGGGTCACCGACAGGTGTCAACGTAGGAGAAAGGGGTAAAAACGTAAAAGAGGTGGTAGTTGCAACAGTGCGGGGACAGTGGAGCTACAGTGCGCGAACAGTGGTCGCTACCTACTTTGACAGTGGGGGACAAGGGCATTTAATACCCGTCGCCGTCGACCCCAAAAGCTCCCGCCCTTGTGTCTCCGTCTGCCACGGCGATGGATCCACCACCGTGGAGTGCCACCGTGTCCCCCAGGCTGCACAGCCATCCGCCACGCGTCCCTGGATAGGCCCCAGGGCGACGCGTGGGCCGATGAGCTGGAGCGCGGGCACACAGCACAACTCTCCCGGCAAGCACCTTGCCGGCATCTTGATCTTGCCGGGCCCGGGAGCTTGCCGCTCCCCGGGCCCTCGCCGGGACGCATATGGCGTCGAGGCGTGTCTTCTATGATGGAATCTTCTAGTCTTCCTGGCAAGCTCCTCTTGCCAGGGCCTTGTGTTAGTGAGGTAACCTTGAGCCTGATACGGCCTTCCCGGCAAGCTCCACTTGCCGGGGTCTCGATCTTCTGTCTTGCATACTTTGTTTTTGAATGGCTTGATATGGAGCAGGAAGGTCTCCGGCGAGTGCGTGGTAAACCCTGCCGCGGGAAGCTGCAACTGCCCGTGCACAAGTTGGGGTACTGAGGTACCCCTACCTTAGTACACCGACAGGAGCCCCCGGGCCTGGGCCACACACGGTGCCGAGCGCTGTTGGGCCAGGCCCAAAACAGTGCACGGGCACACGCGGCCCACGGCGCGCCGAATCCACTTCCGTATCCGCCGCATCCCCCCGTAACGGCACGCGTCGATTGCGGCGTCGTGGGATGGGACGTGCCCACGTTCTCTTAATGGAAAGAGCGAAACGCCCCCCCACTTCCCCATAAAAGCAGAGGAAGCAGGAGCGATTCCCCTCCTTGCGCTTTCATTGCATCTTCTTCTTCCTCTAGAAATCCCCTTTGCGCTCCGCCTCCACACCTCCGCCGCCGCCGTTCCCCCCCTTTCCTCCGCCGCCTCCGCCATGGCCCCGAAGACCGAGAAGGCGAAGGCGGAGAAAGCCAAGAGGGAGAAGTCGGAGCAAGCAGCGAAGCTTACCGCGTACCGGAAGCGGAACCTCGTCTTCCCGCCGAGGCTCGGCGCGCGGGAGCTCTGGAACAACTACTACTTGTTCTGGGCCAAGGAAACCAAGGCGCACCCCCGCACTCGAGCTTACCCGGCCGCCGCCAAGGACAACTACCCCGGCAGGTACTATTTCTTCGCAGCCTTTTTTCACTGCGGTCTTTGCCCTCCTTTCTCTGATTTCTTCTGCGACGTCATGCACACCTATAGCCTCCACCTTCTTGACTTCACCCCCAACGCCATCCTCACAATGGCGGTTTTCGCACATATGTGCGAAAACTTCATAGGAATACATCCAAACGTAGCGCTGTTTAGGCACTTCTTCACTCCTAGAGCAGAGGCCGGCGCCCCCCTCTCCGGGGGAATTTCTTGGGTATTTCGTCTGAACAAGAAGGAGTCGTACTTGCCGGGGGAGCTCCGCGGCAAGTGGGTGGAGTGGCGTGCAAACTGGTGCTGGATCGTTGAGGACGAGCCGCAGCCCTTCACCGCGCCGCGCACAACGCCCATCGTGCGCGGCAGGGATTGGAGCGAGCTGGATTCGGACGACATCAAGCTCGACGTCGCCCTCGTCCGGATTCTTCGTCTTCGGGTAGCAAGGCTGTCCGTTGCAGAAGTAGGCGCAGACTTCCTCCGCCGCTGCATCGCCCCTCTTCAAGACAGGAAAAGGCCGGCCTGGGAGTACGGCAACCCAGCGGATATAATGAGGCTGCGCCCCGGGCTAAACTTCAACTTCACGACGCTGGAGCTGAAGGGGATGGTCCGGGAACTCTTCAAATATGACCCGGCCCACCCTGAATGGTTCAGACCTCCCCGGGGAGTGGTGCCCCTCTGCAACAGCACCGTCCGAGACCGTCTCTGCGCCATGATGCCCGCGTGTGATTCGCACGGCGTGGACCGCACGTGGATTCCGCCCAAGCCCATAGACGTCCTCATCTTCTTCGACAACCTCGTGGAGGTGGCGAAGAACAAGGATGACATCAAGGAGCACACGCGGGACACCACCGAACAGGAGCTTGCATACATGGCTTCTCGGGCTGAAGAGGCCGCTGCAGCCGCAGCGGCAGGAGATTTTGGATATACGCCTGAAGAGGCGGAGGCTGCGGATGCGTCCTGCCAGGCGGAGGAGGCGGAGATCCGCAGACTACTGCAACTTCCTCCCGACGCGCTCGCCGGGGTCCCCTCTCTGAGGCACTCCGGGATCCACGGAATCGTGGCCGAGGCCGCGGCAAGGGAGGGCGCTGCCGGAGGGAACAGAGGCGCCGCGGGGGGCGGAGGCGCTGGAGGGAGCGGGGACGCCAAAGGAAGAGAGGCCGCAGCGCAGGGCGCTGGGCCCAGCGAGCCAGCCGGGGAGGAGGAGGAGGAGGAGGCCGAGGACTCCGGCGGATCTACGGAGCTCTACGCCGACGACCTCTCCTCGTCGGAGACCTCCCCGCCCCCAGCAAGCCCAAGGCGGTCTCCACCGAAGCGCCTCCGCAGGGCGGCGACGGGAGCGAGGGCGCAAGCGCCCCGGCAACAACCAGCTCGCCGGGCAGCTCAAGCTCCCCGGGGAAGCCAAGCTGCGCCGGGGGCGACCGGCGCACCAGCCGCGGCGGAGGCGGCCCGCGCGCAGGCCACGGCAGAGGCGCCCCGCAGGTCGGCGCCAAGCAGGCAGGAGTCTTCTCGGAGCGGAGCAGCGGCTCTGCCCGCTCCTCGGGCTCCGGCTACCACAGGGGCTGGGTCTTCGCAGCCCCCAGCCCCAGGGACCGCCAAGCGCCCGAGGGAATCTTCGTCTTCCACTCCTCGTGCAGACGCGCCCCAGGTGGAGTATGACTTCTCCGCCTTGAGCGAGGATGACGAGGAGGATCAGGAGTAAGAATCCGAGGTCTTACACCTTCTCAAGTTTCGTGTTGATTATTGTTGATGCTAATTTTGTTTGTTGCCTTGATTTCAGGACCTTGGTTCAGCGCGTGGCGAAGAAAGCCAAGGCGCCTGTGGTCGAGGTCGCGGAAGGCTCGGCCACCGCGGCAACTGGGGACGCGCCGGAGTCAAGCCTGCCGGACCCGAGCGCTGCTCCGAGGAGCAGCCCCCAGCGTAAGTCTGGGTTCCATCCTCCCACTCGTCGGGGTGCGTTTGGGGATTTTGTCTTGTTTCAATATCTTGATGTCTTTGTCTTGACTTGTGCAGAGGTGGAGCCACAGCGGCAGGAGCGCCCGGAGACCGTCCTCGAGGAGCCGCAGGCCCCGCCGTCCCCGCCATGGCCGAACTCTCCGGCAAGGGAGAGTGCTCCGCCAAGGGCGGGTACTCCGCCAAGGGCGAGTACCCCGCCAAGGGTGAGCAGCCCGGCGAGGGCGGCCACTCCGCCAAGGCAGAGCTGCCCGGCGAGGGAGCCCGCCGCTGATGACGTCCGCCAAGGTAGGCTCTATAACTTTTCTTCTTGGCGTTGTCTCTTTTTGGATTTTTGCTTGAACTTCTCTTTCTTCTTCTTCTTTTAGATCCTCCTCCCCCCGAGCCGATGGAGACGGAAGTCATCAACATCGAGGATGAGGAGGGCGCGTAGGGCGGCGGCGGCGACGTCCCTGTCGCCGAGGACACGGCGAGAGCCGCCGAGCCGGCCGCGCAGGAGACCGCTCCGGCTGCAGACGCAGCGGCCGGGGAGGGGGACGGCGACCGCACCGCCGACCCGGAGGCGGCGGGAGCATCGAGTGCTGCGCCGGCCGCCGACCCCTCCGCCGGCAGGGAGCAGGGCTACTATCTTGAAGCCCCCAACGGCGTCTTCATCCAGGTGCCGTGGGGTTCTTCGTCGCGAGCTCCCGCGGAGGGCGAGGCATTTGATGGGGAAGTCCTCGCCTCCGCGGGTTTGAAGATCGTCGAAGCGCCCGGCGGGAGTGAAGGGCCCGAGGAGGAGAAGCTGCTTCATCAGCTCCTGGCCCTTTACCGGGCCAGGCAGGCGAAGCTTGCTTCCCGGGAAGCCCTTGCCGCCAAGGCCGCCGCGGAGATGGAGAAGCGCGCGGCGGAGCTCCACGCCGCCAACCAGGCTGCCCTCCGCGACGTGGCGGAGGAGCGCGAGAGGCTCGCCGGGGAGTACCAGGAATGGCTGCTGGAGAAGGCTGAAGCCGAAGAGCAGCAGCGACTTGCCGGGGTGGAGCTGTCCCGACGAGAAGGAGAGCTCGCCCAGCGGAAGGTTAACCTCGACTCCCACGAGGAGGACCTTGCCGCCCGGGAGGAGGCCCTTGGCGGGGAACTGAAGGAGGCAAAAGCCGCCACGGCTGCCGCGGAGACCGCCAAGAAGGAGCTTGCCGCCAAGGTCGCGCAGCTGGAGAAGTCGCTGAAGGTGAGCGCGGAGAAGGTCGCCGCGCTCATCACGGAGCGCGAGAAGGACGCCCACACCAATTCAGAACTCCAGGTGCGTCTTTCTGAGAGGGGCGACGAGTTGAAGGACGCCAAGGACTCCATCGAGGACTTGGAGTTGAAGGTCTCTACACTGAAGGATTCACTCGACGCTGCCCGGGCTCGGGAGACCAAGTTGAAGGAGGAGCTCCGCAAGGAGCGGACCTTGGTGGACAGCGCCAACAAAGCGGCTGAGCTCTTCCGCAAAACCGTTGAGGTATGGACCGAGGACTTAGTATCTTGTGCGTCCAACATCGACCAGGAGCTGCTGGCGTTGAAGCTGGAGCACCTCATCTACTCCCCGGATCCAAACCTCCCTCACAGCGCCAAGCTCAGCCTCTTCTTCAGGGGAATCGCGCCGGCCCTTGCAGATCTGCGGAAGAAGATCCCCGCGCAACTGGCCGAGGAGACGCGCCTACTCTGCACGGGAACTCTGGAGCGCGTGCTGACGAAGATCGTATACCGCAATCCGGGCATCAACCTCACCAACGTTCTTCGCAGCTTGCCGGCTGACGCGGACATGGAGGCTCTGAAGGAGCAGGTCGCCCACATCATTGCCAAGGTGGCTAAGATCTCCAGGATCGAGGGCGACCGCGTAGATTAGGCCTCCATTATCTTTATCTCTTTTTGTTGCTGCATAGGGTGTTATGAACTCATTAATCATTGCGACAAGTTATCTTTTGTAAGATATTTATCTCATTTTGATCAATCAGTGCAATGTTATCTTCCTTGTCTCAGTCCTTTGCTTTGTATGTTTTTCACCCTACGCTCCCGGGGAGCTTGCCGGCAAGGGGCCTTTGCCGCGAGCGCTGAGTGCTGGACTCTGAGCAGCCTGCCGGCCAAGGTCTCACCGGCAAGCAACCTCGCCGCGGCTAGTCGCAACGCACTTAGCTTGCTGAGCGTACTCAGAAACGAAGCAAGGGCGCGACACTTGTCGCAGCTCACTTAAATCGTTGAGCGAAATCGGAAACAAGATAAGGGCGCGGCAAGCTACGGGTAGGTTCCTCCGCGCACAGGTTTTCCATACAAAGTGTGATTGTTCAAGGAAGACAACTAAAAATTTAAAATTTAAACTGGTCAAATTCTAATAACTTAGCTTTCATATATTGCTTGCTTCCCGGTAAGGCTTCTCTTTCTTGAACAGCACTTGGTTCCTCCTCCACCTCCTTCCCCCCCGGCAAACTTGTGCGCGAGGAACGTTCCTTCTGCTTGAGAGGTAAGGAAAAAGAAGAGGGAAACAAGTATATGGCCTTTCGGCGTGCTAATGCTTACCGGATACTTGAGTGTTGCACCAAATTGCAAACAACATATGCAAATACCAAAGAGAAGCATGCAAAAGGCAATCGGTGCGAAAAACACAAAAACTTTACTGATGCACGGGGTCTGCGCCCGGCTTTGTACAAAGGGTTACATGCAACAGCGGCAAGGCTTGTACAAAAGGTGGTTGCCGGAGCGGATCACGGCAACCACGCCTTATGGGTGAAACTTGCGAAGATGCTCTATGTTCCAGGAGTTGCTCACCGGTAAGCCTTCTTCGGTCTCGAGGCGGACAGCGCCGGGCCTCGTGACTTGTCTCACCCGATAAGGGCCTTCCCACTTCGGCGTCAACTTGTTGGAATTCTTGGCGGACTGAACACGCCGAAGAACAAGGTCGCCTTCCTCGAGACTCCTGGCCTTGACCTTGCGGCTATGGTAGCGGCGCAAGGCTTGCTGGTATCGAGCAGCTCGTACAGCAGCCTGGAGATGTCCCTCCTCGAGGAGCAATGCATCATCTTGCCGCAGTTGCTCTTGCTCGAGCTCGTCATAAGCGAGCACTCGAGGAGATCCGTATACGAGTTCCGTGGGGAGAACTGCCTCTGCTCCATAGACTAGAGCAAAGGGTGTCTGTCCGGTGGCTCGACTTGGTGTCGTTCTGATTGACCAAAGAGCCGCCGGTAGCTCCTCTATCCAATTTCTTCCGCACCTGCGCAGCCTGTCAAAGGTTCTTGTCTTGAGTCCGCGCAGCACTTCAGCATTGGCCCTCTCCGCTTGACCGTTGCTCCTCGGGTGAGCAACAGAAGCGAAACAGACCTTGGCGCCAAGGTCTTGGACGTATTGCATGAAGGTGCGACTAGTGAATTGTGTACCGTTGTCGGTGATGATCCTTTTAGGGATCTCGAAACGGCAAACAATCGACCTGAAGAACCTGACTGCTGACTGTGCTGTCACCTTTCTCACTGGCTCCACTTCCGGCCACTTTGTGAACTTGTCGATTGCAACGTACAAGTACTCAAAGCCCTCGACAGCTCGGGGGAAGGGGCCGAGGATATCGAGCCCCCAGACCGAGAAGGGCCAGGACAAAGGGATTGTTTGGAGAGCTTGAGCTGGTTGATGAATCTGCTTTGCATGGAACTGGCACGCTTCACACTTGGTTACTAGTGCAGTTGCATCTTGGAGGGCTTCTTGCCAAAAGAACCCTTGCCGGAAAGCTTTCCCGGCAAGCGCCCTTGCGCCAATGTGGTGGCCGCATATGCCTCCGTGTATTTCTGCCAACAGCTTCTGTCCATCTTCCCTGGAGATGCACTTCAGTCTGACACCATTGAGTCTTCTTCTGTACAGCTCGTTGTCCACGAACTGGTACATACTTGACTGCCTGGTTATCTTCTCTATTTCTTCTGGGTCGTCGGGAAGTTCTCCAGTTTGAAGAAAACGGACGATCTGCTGCGCCCATGCCGGAGCCTGGGGCTCGGCGGCAAGGACTAAAGGCTCGAGGGCCGCTGCGGGAACCTCAGCTTCTATGGCAAGGACCTCTGGTTCTGCCGGAGCTGAAGGTCCCCCGGCAAGCTTGCCGGGGCGAGGCTTGTCGGGAACACTTGCTTCAACTGTACAGACTCGAGGATCTGCAGGAGCAAACTGTTCCTCAGCGTTCTGGTTGTTGATCTTGGGGATCTTGGCGGCGGTTTCTGGAAGATCCGCCGGCAAGTAGTCGCCGGAGACCAACTTTCTCTTCTTGGACTGCCCAATTGATGGTGTAACGGATGGTTGAGTCAGCTTGAGCAAGAAGGTCCCTGGTTCCACAGGTAACTTCATCGAAGCACACTTTGAAAGGCCATCTGCAATTTCATTCTGAGCTCTCGGGACGTGCTCCATCTGCAGACCCTCAAAGTGCTCCTCAAGCTTCCTCACTTCATCGACATAAGCTTCCATCAAAGGGCTCTGATAGCTCTTGTTGACTTGCCGGATCACCAACTGAGAATCTCCCCGCACAATCAGCTTCCTGATCCCAAGTTCGGCCGCAATCCTGAGGCCGGCAAGCAAGCCTTCATATTCGGCAGTGTGCAGAGAGGCGCCACCGTCGACGCACAGGACCTCCGTGGCCTTCTGGAACTCCTGCTCGCTGTTATCCTCGTCCTCCATGTCTTCGTCGTCGTCTTCGTCCTTGTCGCGGCCCCGGGGAGGTCGATCTCCTTGCCGCTGCTTGGCCTTGCTGCGGCGTCCTCCCCGGCCGTTGAACGGCCGCTTCTTGCTTGGCTCTTCCCCGCCACCTTGGGCCTTCTCCTTGTCGCGCCTCTCGTACTCAGCCTTCTGCTGCTCGACGAGGTACTCGACGCGCTTGCAGTTGGAGAGATCGTGGCCCTTGGTGCGGTGGATTTTACAGTATTGCTTGTCGGAGCCGTCCTGCTTGTCGGCTGCCGCTACAGGGGCAGGCTCCTTGCCGGAGCCGCCAGCCTGTGTTTGCTTGGCGGGAGCCTCCTTGCCGGACTTCTCGACGGCAAGCACCTCTTTCTTGCCCTTCCTTCTGTTATTCCGCCGCCGGCTCTTCTTTGCCGGGGCGGCGTCGTCGCTGTCGCTTCCTCCTGCGCCAGCATCCTCCCCGGGGAGTCTCCTCCCCTTTTCTGCGCGTGCGCACTTGTCAGCCAGAGCATAGAGCTCGCTGACATCCCGAATCTTGGTCATCGCCATTTCTTCACGCATGCGGCGGTTACGCACGTTCTGGTGGAACGCGCTGATAACCGCGACAGGGTGGACATCCGGGATGTTGTGTTGCACACGGCTGAAGCGTTGGATGTACTTGCGCAGGGGCTCTCCTTCCTTCTGGGCCAAAATGTGGAGATCGCTCTCCTGGCCGTGGGGTTTGTGGCCGCCGGTGAAGGCGCCAACAAACTGGTGGCAAAGGTCGGCCCAAGAAGAGATGGAACCTTCCGGCAAGTGCATAAGCCACGAACGGACGTTTGGTTTAAGCACAAGCGGGAAGTAATTTGCCAAGATCTTCTCGTCGCGCCCCACGGCAGCTTGCACTGCGATGGTGTAGACGCTGAGGAATTCTGAGGGGTGCGTCTTGCCGTCGTACTTCTCCGGTATGTCGGGCTTGAAATTCTTCATGCTGGGCCACTGGACGCGCCGCAGCTCGCGGGTAAACGCAGGGCAGCCTGCCGCGTACGGCAAGTCGCCTGGTTCACCGGGCGCGCGCGCGTCGACAGCGTTCCCAGCTCTATGATCTGATTGCCGCCGAGCTTCTCGGCGGCGCTCGATTGTGGTGCGAGCGTCTTCTTGTCGCCGGTCGTCGAGGACCTGGCGCTGGTCCCGACGGGCCCGCGGATCCGACGATGCCGTGGAGCCGTCGTCGGCGTTGTTCCGGCGGGGCGGCGTCTTCTGCTTCCGCGGCGGGGAGTGCACGCTTGTCGCACCCCCGGCGGTCTTGTCGCCGTCGGCCTTCGTCTTCTCAGCTTGCCGCGGCCGCGAGGCCGCCGGTTGCTGTGGAGAATCGTTGTTGGCGAAGGCGATCAGGCTCTGGATGGTGGCCCTCTAGTCCTCGGCCTTGTCCGCCGCTGGAGGGAAATCGTGGAGCAGTTGCGCCCTTGCGAGCGCTTCTGCTGGAGTGGAGGGGAACGGGGGCGAACGGTGCGAGGAGCGGGATATGCTCGGACTCCTAACAACGTTAGAAGGAGCAGGGTCCCGCGCCGGCGCCTTCGCTTTGCTTGTACCCGGACGGTGGTCCGGGGCGTCCCGTGAGCCTCCGGTTTGCCCTTGTCCCAGCAAGCGGATACCACCTCCTATGGTATGGCGCGGCTGGGTTGTCGTGTGCTGAGATGGACGTGGCGCGTCCACGGAGACCGAGGCTCGGTCGTCCGTCTTGTCCTTGGACTTGGTGGCGCCGCGAGTGTCCTCGCCGGCGACCACCCTTCCGACGGCGTCTCCCCCGCCCACTGTTGGCTTTGGTGGCGGCGGGTGAGACGCAGACGGGCCTCCGACCTCCGATGCCTTCTTCTTCGGGGCCATGGAGTTGCTGCTAGTGAAGTTGCTGACGAAACTGGAGAGGTTGATGAAGAATGCGCCCGCGCGAACGCCGGATCAGGTTCGCACAACCTCGACGCCCCCCTACCTGGCGCGCCAAAGATGTCGGGGGAAACTGTCCGCCACGAACACCTATGGGACCGGAGCCCCTTGTCTGTGCGGTACGAGGGCGGAGGGAGCACGAAGAGCAGATCGTAGTGAGCACGCGGGCAGTTTTACCCAGGTTCGGGCCGCGGTAGACGCGTAAAACCCTACTCCTGCTTAGTTGTGTATTGAGTTGGAGAGCTCGGGAGCTTGAAGAAGCAGCTACACCGAGCGTATGAGTGATCTAGGTTCCGAACCCCCTCCACGTTGTGCATGGGCCTCCTTTTATAGTACAAGGGGTCACCGATAGGTGTCAACGTAGGAGAAAGGGGTAAAAACGTAAAAGAGGTGGTAGTTGCAACAGTGCGGGGACAGTGGAGCTACAGTGCGCGAACAGTGGTCGCTACCTACTTTGACAGTGGGGGACAAGGGCATTTAATACCCGTCGCCGTCGACCCCAAAAGCTCCCGCCCTTGTGTCTCCGTCTGCCACGGCGATGGATCCACCACCGTGGAGTGCCACCGTGTCCCCCAGGCTGCACAGCCATCCGCCACGCGTCCCTGGATAGGCCCGAGGGCGACGCGTGGGCCGATGAGCTGGAGCGCGGGCACACAGCACAACTCTCCCGGCAAGCACCTTGCCGGGATCTTGATCTTGCCGGGCCCGGGAGCTTGCCGCTCCCCGGGCCCTCGCCGGGACGCATATGGCGTCGAGGCGTGTCTTCTATGATGGAATCTTCTAGTCTTCCTGGCAAGCTCCTCTTGCCAGGGCCTTGTGTTAGTGAGGTAACCTTGAGCCTGATACGGCCTTCCCGGCAAGCTCCACTTGCCGGGGTCTCGATCTTCTGTCTTGCATACTTTGTTTTTGAATGGCTTGATATGGAGGAGGAAGGTCTCCGGCGAGCGCGTGGTAAACCCTGCCGCGGGAAGCTGCAACTGCCCGTGCACAAGTTGGGGTACTGAGGTACCCCTACCTTAGTACACCGACAAATGTAAATGGTGGTTCCTTTGTAAATCACCATGATTCATTTCAAAGGACAGAAATTGTTTTTGGTATAAAATAAATAGAAGAAAAATCCCAATAAGGTTGAAACCTACTGGATTTGATGAGAGACTTGTTTCAAAGAAAAAAGGGTGGTTTTGGAGTGAAGGACTTTCATTGGGTGCCAAGGGAAGAGAAAAGTTTGGAAGGGGAAGACAAGTCCAAGATTCTTATATGATGGATATTCATGAAGGGAAAAGAATCAAACAAAACCCTTTTGAAAAACAACTTGTGTTGAGCTTACACAAGAAGAAAAGCTTCAAGACCAGAATCAAGTTTGGGAAGGACAAACAACTTTTGTCAGAAAAGATTTTAGAAAGGGGTTTTAAGAGAAGATCAAATATCCCCCTTCCAAAAGAACAAAATGTTTGGAAGAAAACAAATCCAAAAAAATTTGGAGTGTTACATGCTTGCACCAGCCCATAGATGGAGCGCTGGAGCTTGCATACGTTGTTAGCATTCTTAGGATCGACAAAACCTCCCGGCTGTATCATATACAGTTCTTCCTTAAGGAAGCAATTAAGGAATGCCGTTTTGGTGTCCATTTGCCATATGTCATAATCATAGAATGCGGCAATAGCTAACATGATTCGGACGGACTTCAGCATCGCTACGGGAGAAAAAGTCTCATCGTAGTCAATCCCTTGAACTTGTCGATAACCTATAGCGACAAGCCGAGCCTTATAGATGGTCACATTACCATCCGCGTCAGTCTTCTTCTTGAAGATCCATTTATTTTCTATGGCTTGCCGATCATCGGGCAAATCAACCAAAGTCCATAATTTGTTATCATACATGGATCCTATCTCTGATTTCATGGCTTCAAGCCATTTGTTCGAATCCAGGCCCGCCATCGCTTCTTCATAGTTCGAAGGTTCACCATTGTCTAACAACATGATTACCATGACAGGGTTGCCGTACCACTTTGGTGCGGAACATGTCCTTATGGACCTATGAAGTTCAGTAGTAACTTGATATGAAGTTTCATGATCATTATCATTAACTTCCACCCTAGTCGGTGCAGGCACCACATAAACATCTTCCTGCGCTGCGCTACTTTCCGGTTCGGAAGGAGTGACTATCACCTCATCAAATTCCACTTTCCTCCCACTTACATCTTTCGAGAGAAACTCTTTCCCCGGAAAGGATCCATTCTTGGCAACAAAGATCTTGCCTTTGGATCTGAGGTACAAGTTATACCCAATAGTTTCCTTAGGGTATCCTATGAAGATGCATTTTTCCGATTTGGATTCGAGCTTTTCACGTTGAAGTTTCTTGACATAAGCATCGCAGCCCCAAACTTTTAGAAACAACAACTTAGGTTTCTTCCCTAACCACAGTTCATACGGTGTCATCTCAATGGATTTAGACTGTGCCCTATTTAAAGTGAATGCAGCAGTCTCTAAAGCATAACCCCAGAATGATAGCGGTAAGTCGGTAAGGGACATCATAGATCGCACCATGTCCAACACTGTACAATTACAACATTCGGACACACCATTACGTTGAGGTGTTCTAGGCGGCGTCAATTGTGAAACAATTCCACATTTCCTTAGATGCATGCCAAATTCGTGACTCAAATATTCTCCTCCACGATCTGATCGTAAGAATTTTATTTTTCTGTCACGTTGATTCTCGACCTCATTCTGAAATTCCTTGAACTTTTCAATGGTCTCAGACTTGTGTTTCATCAAGTAGACATACCCATATCTACTTAAGTCATCAGTGAGGGTGAGTACATAACGATAGACACCGCGAGCTTCAACACTCATTGGACCGCACACATCAGTATGTATGATTTCCAACAAGTTGGTTGCTCGCTCCATTGTTCCGGAGAACGGAGTCTTGGTCATCTTGCCCAAGAGGCATGGTTCACACGTGTCAAATGATTCATAATCAAGAGACTCCAAAAGTCCATCCGCATGGAGCTTCTTCATACGTTTGACACCAATATGACCAAGGCGGCAGTGCCACAAGTATGTGGGACAATCATTATCAACCTTACATCTTTTGGCATTCACACAATGAATATGTGTAACATCACGTTCGAGATTCATTAAGAATAAACCATTGACCAGCGGGGCATGACCATAAAACATTTCTCTCATATAAATAGAACAACCATTATTCTCGGATTTAAATGAGTTGCCATCTCGCATTAAACGAGATCCAGAGATAATGTTCATGCCCAAAGCTGGTACTAAATAACAATTATTGAGGTTTAAAACTAATCCCGAAGGTAGATGTAGAGGTAGCGTCCGACGACCATCACATCGACCTGGGAACCATTCCCGACGCGCATCGTCACCCCGTCCTTTCCCAGTCTTCGCTTATTCCGTAGCTCCTCCTTGGAGTTACAAATGTGAGCAACTGCATTGGTATCAAATACCCAGGAGCTACTACGAGCGCTGGTAAGGTACACATCAATAACATTGATAACCCACAAGTGTAGGGGATCGCAACAGTTTTCGAGGGTACAGTATTAAACCCAAATTTGTTGATTCGACACAAGGGGAGCCAAAGAATACTCTTAAGTATTAGCAACTGAGTTGTCAATTCAGCCACACCTGGAAACTTAGTATCTGCAGCAAGATAGTTTAGTAGCACAGTAATATAATAGTGGTGGTAGCAGCAATAAAAGTAAAGATAGTGTTTTTGTAGTTTTTGTGATAATAGCAACGGAAAAGTAAATAACAACTAGCAATATAGGTAAAGCTCGTAGGCATTGGATCAGTGATGGGAAATTACGTTCGATGCAATTCATCATGTAGAAGTTATAACCAAGGGTGACACAGAACTAGCTCCAGTTCATCAATGCAATGTAGGCATGTATTCCGAATATAGTCATACGTGCTTATGTAAAAGAATTTGCATGACATCTTTTGTCCTACTCTCCCGTGGTAGCGGGGTCCTATTGGAAACTAAGGGATATTAAGGCCTCCTTTTAATAGAGTACCGGACCAAAGCATTAACACATAGTGAATACATGAACTCCTCAAACTATGGTCATCACTGGGAGTGGTCCCGGTTATTGTCACTTTGGGGTTGCTGGATCATAACACATAGTAGGTGACTATAGACTTTCAAGATAGGAAATCATGGCACTCGGGCCCTAGTGACAAGCATTAAGCATAGAAAAGTCATAGCAACATCAATCTCAGAACATAGTGGATACTAGGGATCAAACCCTAACAAAACTAGCTCGATTACATGATAGATCCCATCCAACCCATCACCGTCCAGCAAGCCTACGATGGAATTACTCACACACGACGGTGAGCATCATGGAATTGGTGATGGATGAAGGTTGATGACGACGATGGCGACGATCTCCACTCTCCGGAGCCCCGAACGGACTCCAGATCAGCCCTCCCGAGAGAGATTAGGGCTTGGCGGCGACTCTGTCTCGTAAAACACGATAATTCTTTCTCCTTGATTTTTTTCTCCATGAAATATAATATATAGGACCTGGGGATACGTCGGTGGGGCATCGAGGTGCTCTCGAGGCAGGGGGGCGCGCCTTGGGAAGGGGGGCACGCCCCCACCCTCGAGGACAGCCCGTGGGCCCCCCGGTGTGGATCTTCTTGCAGGTATTTTTTATATTTTCTGAAATAAATCTCCGTTGATTTTCAGGCGATTCCGAGAACTTTTTATTTCTGCACAAAAACAACACCATGGCAGTTCTACTAAAAACAACATCAGTCCGGGTTAGTTCCGGGCAAAAGTGTTTGGAAAAGTAGTTATGTTGGAGACGTTTCAACTCCCCCAAGCTTAAACCTTTGCTTGTCCTCGGGCAATATAGTTGATAAACTGAAAGTGATAAAGAAAAACTTTGACAAACTCGGTTTGCACTTGTTGTTGTAAATATGTAAGCTAGTACTCAGGTATTCAACAAGATCATGAACTAACCACATTCACAATAACTTTCAGGTCTCAAGACTACTCACATCAATAGCATAATCAACTAGCGAGCAATAATAATAAACCTTGGATGACAACACTTCTCAAAACAATCATGATATGATATAACAGGATGGTATCTCGCTAGCCCTTTCTGAGACCACAAAACATAAATGCAGAGCACCTTTAAAGATCAAGGACTGACTAGACATTGTAATTCATGGTAAAAGAGATCCAGTCATGATATACTCAATGCAAATTAATAGTAATACATGCAATGACAGAGGTGCTCTCCTACTGGTGCCTTTTGATAAGAGAATGATGACTCTGCATAAAAGTAAATAGATAGGCCCTTTGGAGAGGGAAGCATGGATTTGTAGAGGTGCCAGAGCTCGATTTTCAAATAGAGATGAATAACATTTTGAGCGGTATACTTTCATTGTCAACATAACAACCAAGAATCTCGATATCTCCCATGCTACGCACATTATAGGCGGTTCCCAAACAGATTGGGAAACTTTATACTCCCGCAACCACCTACAAGCACACTCCACGGCCAGCCGAATCCATGGGTTACCGTCCCAACAAGCAACAGCCCTGGGGGAGTTTTGTTTAATTATTATGATTTTGAGCATGGGACTGGGCATCCCGGTTACCAGCCATTTTCTCGTGAATGATGAGCGGAGTCCACTCATCATGAGAATAACCCACCTAGCATGGAAGATATAGACAGCCCTAGTTGATACATGAGCTGTTCGAGCATACAAAACAGAATTTAATTTGAATGTTTAGAGTTTGGCACATACAAATTTACTTGGAACGGCAGGTAAATACCGCATATAGGAAGGTACAGTGGACTCATATGGAATAACTTTGGGGTTTATGGAAGTGGATGCACAAGCAGTATTCCCGCTTAGTACAGGTGAAGGCTAGAGAGAGACTGGGAAGCGACCAGCTAGAAGAGCAACAACAGTCATGAACATGCATTAAAATTAATAAAAAATGAATGCAAGCATGAGTAGGATATAAATCACCATGGACATAAATATCGTGAAGGCTATGTTGATTTGTTTCAACTACATGCATGAACATGTGCCCAGTCAAGTCACTTGAATTGTTCAGAGGAGGATACGACCCATCATACCACATCACAACCATTTTAATATCATGTTGGCCCGCAAGGTAGAGCATTATAAACTCTCAGCTAATTAAGCATGGCATAAGAAGCTATGATCTCTAATTGTCATTGCAAGCATGTTTAATTCATAACAAGCTGAATCAAGAATGACAAGCAATCATATTTACAAAAACAAGAGAGGCCGAGTTCATACCAGCTTTTCTCATCTCACTTATTTCATCATATATCATCCTTATTGCCTTTCACTCGCACAACCGAACGGTGTGATTAATAATAACAGTGCACGTGCATTGGACTAAGCTAGAATCTGCAGGCATTTAATACAAGAGAGAAGACAAGGTAATATGGCTGAAGGTTAAATCAACAACAAAGCATATGAGAGCCACTAAGCATTTTCAATCATGGTCTTCTATTCTTAACTCCTAAAAAAAGAAAAGAAACTATTTACACGGGAAAGCTCCCAACAAGCAAAAAAAGAACGGGAAATCTTTTTGGGTTTTCATTTTTAGTTACTACTACAAGCAAAGAAAGTAAACTAGCTAGAAGCTACAACTAATATTTTTTTTGTTTTTCTGGGTTTTTCTAGCACACAAGAAAAAGACTAAGAAAAAGAAACTGAAATTAAGCATGGATGGTACAGTGAAAGAGTGTGAGCACCGACAACTAGAATGAGTATGAACATGAAATTAAAGTCGGTGAGAAACACGTACTGCCCGAAGCTTAGGCTTTTGGCCTAAGTTGGTCTATGGCCACGGATCGAAGCCACTACCTCCAGTGTACTGAGATGTGTCCTCTGGATGCCACTGGTTGGCGAGCTCGTCCAGATCCCACCCATAAACAGATTGACGGGAAGGATCAAGTGGTGGTTCTGGTTCCGGCTCTGGAGCTTGTGCCTGGCCTTGGTATTGGTAGAAGACATCTAAGGTGATGAGGAATACGCCTGTAGATAGATTAAACAAAGAAGGTTCAGGAAAGGTAACAATTTCACAGTATATTTCATCAAACCTCAATTTACAAAGTAGCTGCATATTTTTGTCTTTAACAATAAAGTCATGAGCTACCATGCTCTTGTAGTCTAGATAAACAGGGGCAAACAATTTTTCTTCCTTCTCATGATGCCTAATAGGTATATTAAAATGTTCACCAAGGCAAGAAGCAAAGATGCCTCCAAAGACGGGCCCCTTTGAGCGGTTCAGACTCAATCATTTGGCAACGACGGCGCCCAAGCTAAAAGTTGTGTCATGAAACAAAGCATGGCGTAAAATGATAATATCAGGGGCACTGAGATTCCCACTGTTCCCACGACCAATTAAACACCTACTAGCAAATAAAGCAAAGTAGCGCAGAACAGGGAAGTGTATACTGGTGATTCTTGCCCCTGAAACTTGTCTAGTTTCACCTACGGCTATCATATCAATAAACCCTTTGATGTCTTCATTACGTGGTTCATCAAGTCTACCTTCAAAGGGTACTTTGCATATTTCACAAAAATCTAAAAGTGATATCTCCTTAACCACATTATATAAGCGAAACTCCACAGTAGGTGGTGTTTTCCTAGAATGAAAATGAAAGCTTTGCGTAAAAATATTTGTGAGTAAGAGATACTGCTCTTTTTGGTCATTGAGGAAGTCGGTGAGGCCTGCATTATTTGCCATCCAATAGAAGTCTTCGTAAATATCGGCGGACATCATGAAATTATTACAAGGCCACTCGCACAGTCGAACTTCCGCCATGCGAGGGAGATGATACTTGGGATTCTTATTTTCTTCTTTCTTCTTCTCCTCTCAGCTCTTGCTAGAAGAGCCCCTCAATATTCTTTTTAACATTTTCCTTTTCTGAAAATTTCTGAAATTTTTAGTAACTCATAATAAAAGGCTAACCAAACTCAACAAGAATGATAGCAACAGCTCCAATAAGTGCCTAGAAGCTATATCATGCATTAGAACTACTTGGGACCAAGAAAATTTGACATGCAAGCTCAAGAACAAGGTCACCATAGCAGCACAAATTTGCAACAAATAAAGCACTAGAACAAAAACTAATTGGACCAATGGAGGAGTCACATACCAAGGAACAATCTCCCCAAACAGTTTGGTGAATGGTGCTTTGAGCAAGGAGATCGAAAATGGCAGCAAAATGAGCTAGAACTCGGGTTTGAGCTGGATGGGGATTTTTTTGGGAGGAAGAAGAAGAGCATGGGTGAAAGGGTATGTGGAGGGGGGGCCTCGTGGGGCCCTCGAGGCAGGGGGTGCGCCCTGGGAAGGGGGGCACGCCATGTGCCCTCGAAGCCACGTGTTGGCTCCCCTCGCTGTGTGTTCAGTGCCATATTTTCTTAAATATTCTAGAAAAAAATCATATTTCATTTTCATGGCATGTGGAGTACTTTTATTTTCTGGATTTTTTTATTGCACGGATAAGTCTGGAAACAGACAGATAATGCTATTTTTCTTTTACTTAACCTAATTAACAAAAAGTAAAAGATGGGTACAGGAGGTTTGTGCTATCTAGATTCACCTATCCCAAGCTCATCAAAAGGAATCCATTACAAGGTTGATCAGGTCTTGTTAATAAACTCTTTCCGAGTAACATGAAACCGGAGAATTTTCGAGTAACACTATGTTACCTCAATGGGGATATGTATGTCCCCAACAATAAGTATGTCATATGCCTTCTTGATAGTAGGAATAGGAAACTCAAAACCTCCAATAGTGATGGTTAATGTTTTTCCAATATAATTGATACTATGAACCTGAGGTTGTTTCCTCGGAAAGTGTACCGTATGATCATTACCATTGACATGAAAAGTGACATTGCCTTTGTTGCAATCAATAACACCCCTGCAGTATTCAGAAAGGTCTTCCAGGAATAATAGACATACTATCATCCTCGGGAATATCAAGTATAACAAAGTCCGTTAGAATAGTAACATTTGCAACTACAACAGGCACATCCTCACAGATACCGACAGGTATAGCAGTTGATTTATCAGCCATTTGCAAGGATATTTCAGTAGGTGTCAACTTACTCAAGTCAAGTCTACGGTATAAAGAGAGAGGCATAACGCTAACACCAGCTCCAAGATCACACAAAGTAGTTTTAACATAGTTTCTCTTAATGGAGCAAGGTATAGTCGGTACTCCTGGATCTCCTAATTTCTTAGGCATTCCACCCTCAAAAGTGTAATTGGCAAGCATGGTGGAGATTTCTACATCAGGTATCTTTATTTTATTGGTAATAATATCTTTCATATACTTATCATAAGGATTTGTTTTAAGCACATCAGTCAAACGCATACACAAGGTCTAATCATTTCAGCGAAGCGTTCAAAATCTTCATCATCCTTTTTCTTGGATGGTTTCGGAGGGAAAGGCATGGGTTTCTAAAGCCAGGGTTCTCTTTCCCTATCGTGCTTCCTAGCAACAAATTCTCTCTTATCATGACATTGATTCTTTGATTGTGGGTTATCAAGATCAATAGCAGGTTCAATCTCTGCATCATTATCATTGCTAGGTTGAGCATCAGCATGAACATCATTATTAATCTTATCACCAGGTTCATGTTCATTACTAGATTGTGTCTCAGCATCCGAAACAGATATATCATTGGGACTCTCAGGTGGGTGAGCTACAGGTTCACTAGAAGTAAGCAAAGTCTTATCATTTTTCTTTTTCTTCTTTTTAGAAGAACTAGGTGCATCTATATTAGCTCTCTGAGAATCTTGCTCAATTCTCTTAGGGTGGCCTTCAGGATGCAGAGGTTACTGAGTCATTTTACCACCTCTAGTTGTAACTCTAACAGCATAGTCATTATTCTTAATATTTAATTCATTGAGAAAATCATTCTGAGCCTTAAGTACTAGTTCTACTTGAGTGGTGACCATGGAATCATGTATACTAATAAATTTCAGTTCATCTTTAGCACTAGACAGATAATCACTCGAGCGTTCAATCATATAAGCATTGTGTTGTAATTGTCTACCAACATAAGCATTAAAGTTTTCTTGTTTCACAATGAAATTGTCAAACTCATCTAAGCATTGGCTAGCAGAGTTATAACTAGGAATATCACCTTCATCAAATCTATAAAGAGAATTTACATTTACTACCTATGTCGGGTTATCAAGACCATGTATTTCTTCAATAGGAGGTAAATTCTTAACGTCTTCAGCTTTAGTACCTTTTTCTTTCATAGATTTCTTTGCCTCTTGCATGTCTTCGGGACAAAGAAATAGAACACCTCTCTTCTTCGGAATTGGCTTAGGGGCTGGTTCAGGAAGTGTCCAATTATTTTCATTGGCCAGCATATTATTCAATAGTAATTCAGCTTGTTCCACTGTTCTTTCCTTGAAAACACAACCAGCACAACTATCGAGGTGGTCTCTGGAAGCATCGGTTAGTCCATTATCAAAGACATCAAGTGTATCATGCATCTCAAGAGGATGATCAGGCAAAGCATTAAGTAACTAGAGAAGCCTCCCCCAAGCTTGTGGGAGGCTCTCTTCTTTAGTTTGAGCAAAGTTATAAATTTCCCGTAAGGCAGCTTGTTTCTTATGAGCGGGAAAATATTTAGGAGAAAAGTAATACATCATATCCTGGGGACTACGCACACAACCAGGATCAAGAGAATTAAACCAAGTTTTAGCATCACCCTTTAATGAGAACGGAAATAGATTAAGGATATAGTAGTAGCGAATCTTTTCGTCATTGGTAAACAGGGTGGCTATATCATTCAACTTGGTAAGATGTGCAACAACAGTTTCAGACTCATAGCCATGGAAAGGATCAGATTCAACCAAAGTAATTAACTCAGGATCAACAGAGAATTCATAATCCTTATCAGTGACACATATAGGTGAAGTAGCAAAAGCAGGGTCATGTTTCATTCTAGCATTCAAGGACTTTTCTTTCAACTTACCTAATAACTTCTTAAGATCATATCTATCATTGCAAGCAAGAAAGTCTCTAGCAGTTTCTTCATCCATAACATAACCCTCAGGCACAACAGGCAATTCATATCTATTGGGAGTAGTTTCATCATCACTTTCATAAATATTATCAACATTGGCACTCACCCTAACCTTAGCAATTTGTTCATCTAGAAATTCACCTAGTGGCACAGTATCAGGCATAGATGTAGTTTCATCATACGTAGCAGAAGTAGCATCATCAAGAACATACAACATATCAGATTCAATAGCCGGAGTAGGTGTCGCAAGTTTACTCATAACAGAAGAAGAATCTAGTGCAGAGCTAGATGGCAGTTCCTTCCTTCCCCTCGTAGTTGAGGGCAAGATCTTGGTTTTTGAGTCCTTCAAATTCTTCATAGTGATAAGCAGATCAAAATCCCAAGTGATTTAAAGAATAGAGCTATGCTCCCCGGCAACGGCGCTAGAAAATAGTCTTGATAACCCACAAGTGTAGGGGATCGCAACAGTTTTCGAGGGTAAAGTATTAAACCCAAATTTGTTGATTCGACACAAGGGGAGCCAAAGAATACTCTTAAGTATTAGCAACTGAGTTGTCAATTCAGCCACACCTGGAAACTTAGTATCTGCAGCAAGATAGTTTAGTAGCACAGTAATAGGATAGTGGTAGTAGCAGCAATAAAAGTAAAGATTGTGTTTCTGTAGTTTTTCTGATAATAGCACCGGAAAAGTAAATAGCAACTAGCAATATAGGTAAAGCTCGTAGGCATTGGATCGGTGATGGGAAATTACGTTGGATGCGATTCATCATGTAGAAGTTATAATCTAGGGTGACACAGAACTAGCTCCAGTTCATCAATGCAATGTAGGCATGTATTCCGAATATATTCATACGTGCTTATGGAAAAGAACTTGCATGACATCTTTTGTCCTACCCTCCCATGGCAGCGGGGTCCTATTGGAAACTAAGGGATATTAAGGCCTCCTTTTAATAGAGTACCGGACCAAAGCATTAACACATAATGAATACATGAACTCCTCAAACAATGGTCATCACCGGGAGTGGTCCCGATTATTGTCACTTCGGGGTTGCCGGATCACAACACATAGCTAAGTCATAGCAACATCAATCTCAGAACATAGTGGATACTAGGGATCAAACCCTAACAAAACTAACTCGATTACATGATAGATCCCATCCAACCCATCACCGTCCAGCAAGCCTACGATGGAATTACTAACACACGGCAGTGAGCATCATGGTATTGGTGATGGAGGAAGGTTGATGATGACTATGGCGACGATCTCCACTCTCCGGAGCCCCGAACAGACTCCAGATCAGCCCTCCCGAGAGACATTAGGGCTTGGCGGTGGCTCCGTCTCGTAAAACGCGATAATTCTTTCTCCTTGATATTTTTCTCCACGCAACGAAATATATAGGACCTGGGGATACGTCGGTGGGGCATCGGGGTGCCCTCGAGGCAGGGGGACGCGCCCTGGGAAGGGGGGCGCGCCCCCCACCCTCGAGGACAGCCCGTGGACCCCCCGGTGTGGATCTTCTTGTAGGTATTTTTATATTTTCTGAAATAAATCTCCGTTGATTTTCAGGCGATTCCGAGAACTTTTTATTTCTGCACAAAAACAACACCATGGCAGTTCTGCTAAAAACAGCGTCAGTCCGGGTTAGTTCCATTCAAATCATGCAAGTTAGAGTCCAAAACAAGGGCAAAAGTGTTTGGAAAAGTAAATACATTGGAGACGTATCAAACATGTATATCACATATACCTTTGACGTTGCCGGCCTTCTTATCTGCTAAGTATTTGGGGCAGTTCCGTATCGAGTGACCCGTTCCCTTGCAATAAAAGCACTCAGTCTCAGGCTTAAGTCCATTCTTTGGCTTCTTCCCGGCAACTGGCTTACCGGGCGCAACAACTCCTTTGCCATCCTTCTTGAAGTTATTCTTACCCTTGCCTTTCTTGAACTTAGTGGTTTTATTCACCATCAACACTTGATGTTCTTTCTTGATCTCCACCTCCACTGATTTCAGCATAGAATACACCTCGGGAATGGACTTCTCCATCCCTTGCATATTGAAGTTCATCACAAAGCTCTTGTAGCTAGGTGGGAGCGACTGAAGGATTCAGTCAACAACTACATCATCTGGGAGATTAATTCCCAACTGAGGCAAGTGGTTGTGCAACCCAGACATTTTGAGTATATGTTCGCTGATAGAACTATTCTCCTCCATCTTACAACTATAGAACTTGTCGGAGACTTCATATCTCTCGACTCGGGCATGAGCTTGGAAAACCATTTTCAGCTCTCGGAATATCTCATATGCTTCGTGCTTCTCAAAACGCTTTTGGAGCTCCGATTCTAAGATGTAAAGCATGCCGCACCGAACCAGGGAGTAATCATCACTACACGACTGGCAGGCGTTCATAACGTCTTGAGTTGCTGGGAAAATGGGTGCATCACCTAGCGATGCTTCAAGGACATATGCTTTCTTGGCAGCTATGAGGATGATCCTCAAGTTACGGACCCAATCCGTATAATTGCTAGCATCGTCTTTCAGCTTTGTTTTCTCTAGGAACGCGTTGAAGTTGAGGGCAACATTGGCGTGGGCCATTGGATCTACAAGACATGTTGTAAAGATTTTAGACTAAGTTTATGACAATTAAGTTCATCTAAATAAATTTAATGAACTCCCAGTCAGATATACATCTCTCTAGTCATCTAAGTGATACATGATCTGAATCGACTAGGCCATGTCCGATCATCACGTGAGATGGACTAGTCAACAACGGTGAACATCTTCATGTTGATCGTATCTTCTATATGACTCATGTTCGACCTTTCGGTCTTCCGTGTTCCGAGGCCATGTCTGTACATGCTAGGCTCGTCAAGTCAACCCTAAGTTTATTGCGTGTGTAAATCTGGCTTACACCCATTGTATGCGAATGTTTGAGCCTATCACGCCCGATCATCACGTGGTGCTTCGGAACAACGAACCTTAGCAACGATGCACAGTTAGGGGAAACACAATTCTTGAAATTTTAGTGAGAGATCATCTTATTTACTACCGTCGTTATAAGCAACTAAGATGTAAAACATGATAAACATCACATGCAATCAAATAGTCACATGATATGGCCAATATCATTTTGCTCCTTTTGATCTTCATCTTCGGGGCTCCATGATCATCATTGTCACCGGCATGACACCATGATCTTCCATAATCACGATCTCCATCATCGTGTCTTCATGAAGTTGTCTCCCCAAACATTACTTCTACTACTATGGTTAACGGTTAGCAATAAAGTAAAGTAATCACATGGCGTTTTCAATGACACCCAGGTCATACAATAAAATAAGACAACTCCTATGGCTCCTGCCGTTTGTCATATTCATCGACATGCAAGTCGTGATTCCTATTACAAGAACGTGATCAATCTCATACATCACATATATATCATTCATCACATCCTTTTGGCCATATCACATCACACGGCACATGCTGCAAGAACAAGTTAGACGTCCTCTAATTGTTGTTGCAAGTTTTTACGTGGCTGCTATAGGTTTCTAGCAAGAACGTTTCTTACCTACGCAAAAACCATAACATGATATGCCAATTTCCATTTACCCTTCATAAGGACCCTTTTCATCGAATCTGATCCGACTAAAGTGGGAGAGACAGACACCCGCTAGCCACCTTATGCAACTAGTGCATGTCAGCCGATGGAACCTGTCTCACGTAAACGTACGTGTAAGGTCGGTCTGGGCCGTTTCATCCCACGATGCCGCCTAATCAAGATAAGACTAGTAGCGGCAAGTAATAAATTGACATGATCTATGCCCACAACAATCTTGTGTTCTACTCATGCATAGTAACTACGCATAGACCTAGCTCATGATGCCACTATTGGGGAGCGTTGCAGAAAATCAAAAAATTTCCTACACATCGCCAAGATCTATCTATGGAGTCTACTAGCAACGAGAGGGGAGTGCATCTTCATACCTTTGAAGATCGCGATGCGGAAGCGTTACAAGAACGCGGATGGAGGAGTCGTACTCGTAACGATTCAGATTGCGGTTGATTCCGATATAAGCGCCGAACAATGGCGCCTCCGCGTTCAACACACGTGTAGCCCGATGACGTCTCCTGCACCTTCATCCAGCAAGGGGAGAGGGAGAGGTTGGGGAAGACTCTGTCCAGCAGCAGCACGATGGCGTGGTGGTGGTGGAGGAGCGTGGCACTCCAGCAGGGCTTCGCCAAGCACCGCAAGAGACAAGAAGGGAGAGGGGTAGGGCTGCGCCAAGAGGGAGAGGTTCTCGTGCATCTGGCAGCCCCGAAACCCCACATATATATAGGGGGAGGGGAGGGGCTGCGCCCTCATCTAGGGTTCCCTCCCTAGGCGTGGCGGCAGCCCCTAGATCCCATCTAGGGGGCGGCCAGGAGGGGGGACAGAGGGGGGCGCCCTAGGGTGGGCCTTAAGGCCCATCTGGACCTAGGGTTTGCCCCCTCCCTCTCTCCCTGCGCCTTGGGCCTTGGTGGGGGGGGGGAGAGAGGGGGGGCGCCCTAGGGTGGGCCTTAAGGCCCATCTGGACCTAGGGTTTGCCCCCTCCCTCCCAACAATTTTAATTTAGATATAACATTAGAAAAACATCATGACCTTTGATAGAAATTGGACTATTGAGTGCCAAAAATAAAGCGAAACTGAACTTAATCGATGCTTCACAGAAACATTGACACTCACTATGAATACATCTGCATCATGAAAAAACTGATGTACCATATTATCATCCATATGTAGTACATTTTGTGTAGTACACACGTTCAATTTTAAGACATTCACTTAAGAAGATTGAATGGTACATCATACAACATATTTTAGCTAGACTAATAAAATATTCTACTAGATTTTTATCCATATGTCGTACATTTTACTACACTAATAAAAAAATTTATAAATATTTCTATCCATATGAAGCCCATACCACAAGTAAGCATTAACATAGAGAAGAGAGGTGTGCTTACCGGGTTGGAGTCGGTTGGTGTGCTAGACGAGGTAAGGGTCGATGGAGGAGGCGTCAGCAGATGGCGAGTTCGACAGAGACGAGGACGACATTGGATGCGGAGGAAGGCACGCGCGACAGTCACAATGAAGTAGTTCGAGGTAGCATTGCACGGCGACATTGGCGAACATCTTGGTGGGGACGGACGACAATCCTTTGATAACAAAGGTCATTCTTTGCTAAAGAGAAATGATCACTATGAGTCAGACTCAATAGAATTGGATCCATTCCAAATAGCACGAATTAGGATTCTTGATCCCTCTCAATCTCTCTTTCAATTCGAGGATCCAGAGAGGTGTTTTCCTAATGCTTTTTCTCCTGTTTTGGATTCTAATTTGCATGATTTGAATGAAACTAACCCGAACTGACGTTGTTTTCAGCAGAACTACCACGACATCGTTTTTGTGCAGTAATAAAAGTTCTCGGATTGGAACGAAACTTTGCGAGGATTTTTTTATATGAATAAAGAAAAATTATGGAGCCAAGAACCACCGGAGGAGGGCACCTGGGTGGGCACAACCCACCAGGGCGCACCCCCTCCTAGCGCCCAGGTGGGTTGTCCCCACCTGGTGGCCCCGCAGACCATGAATCCAACTCCATAAATACCTATTTTCGGAGAAAAAATCGGGGAGGAAAAATTATCTCGTTTGCCAATACGGAGCCGCCGTCACCTCCTGTTCTTCATCGGGAGGCCACATCTTTAGCCCGTTTTGGGTTCCGAAGAGGGAATCTTTGGTCTTTGTCATCACCAACCCTCCTCCATCGCCAATTCCATGATGCTCTCCACCGGGAGTGAGTAATTCCTTCATAGGCTCACTGGTCGGTGAGGATTTGGATGAGATTCATCATGTAGTCGAGTTAGTTTTGTTAGGGCTTGATCCCTAGTATCCATTATGTTCGGAGATTGATGTTATTATGACTTTGTTATGCTTAATGCTTGACACTTTGGGCCCGGGTGCCATGATTCTAGATCGGAAATGTTTATGTTATCACCATTATATCTATGTTCTAGATCCGATCTTGCAAGTCATAGTCACCTATTATGTGTTGTAATCCGTAAACCCTGTACCGACAATAGGCGGGATACTTTCCGGTGATGACCGTAATTTGAGGAGTTCATGTATTCACTATGTGCTAATGCTTTGTTCCAGTACTCTACAAAAAGGAGGCCTTAATATCCCTTAGTTTCCTTATGGACCCCGCTGCCATGGGACGGTAGGAAAAATATGTCATACAAGTTCTTTCCATAAGCATATATGACTACTTACGGAATGCATGCCTTCATTATATTTATGAACTGGAGCTAGTGTCATATCGCCCTAGGTTATAACTGTTGCCTACAATTTTCCTACATATTGATCTTGCTAAGTTACTACTGCTCCTGGAACTATTGCTACCACTACAAAATCACTGCTATCACTGTTGCCGTACTGTTGCTGCTACCACTACTATCAAAGCTATCAATATACTGTGCTACTGATCACCTTTGCTGCAGATAATTAATCTCCAGGTGTGATTGAATTGACAACTCAGTTTCTAATACGTCGAAATATTCTTTGGCTCCCCTTGTGTCGAATGTATAAATTTGGGTTGAATACTCTACCCTCCAAAACTATTGTGATCCCCTATACTTGTGGGTTATCAAGACCATTTTCTGGCACCATTGCCGGGGAGCATAACTATATTCGTTGAGTCACTTGGGATTATTATCTATCTATCACTGTGAAGAATATGAAGGACGATCAAACTAAGATCTTTCCCTCAACTATGAGGGGAGGTAAGGAATTGCCATCACACTCTGCACTTGATTCTCCATCAGTTATAAGTAAGCTTGCTACACCACACTCTGCTATTAATCTTGATATGTCGCTAGTTATTAATGATGCTACTTCTGCTTTGAATGATTCTTATGATAATGCTAGTACCTTGCTTGATAAGACTGTGCCATTGGGTGAACTGCTTGATGAACAACTTGCTAGACTTAATGATCTTGAGAATGCTACTATTGATGAGACTGTTGAAACTAATGAAGTGCTTGACACTGAAGACTTTGAAGCACCTATTAGAGCTAGCCATCCTAGATATGAATTGCCAAAAGTACCTGAAGGTAATGTTAAGGATGAGGAGACAACTAGAGACTTTGTTGCTTGCAATGATAGAGATGACCTTAAGAAATATTATGCAAACTTAAAGAAAAATCTTTGAATGCTAGAATGTAATATGATCCTAAGTTGGCTACCTCACCTATCTTTGTTAATGATAAGGATTATGAGTTCTCTGTCGACCTAGAGTTAATTACTTTGGTAGAGTCTGATCCCTTCCATGGCTATGAAACTGAAACCGTAGTGGCACATCTGACTAAGTTGAATGATATAACCACCCTATTTGCTCATGATGAGAAAATCTGCTACTATTATATCCTCAAATTATTTCCGTTCTCATTAAAGGGTGGTGCTAAATCTTGGTATAATGCTCTTACTCCTGGTTGTGTGTGTAGTCCCTAGGATATGATTTATTACTTCTCTGAGAAATATTTTCCTGCTCATAAGAAACAAGCTGTCTTCCAGGAAATATTTAACTTTGTGCAAATTGAAGAAAAGATTCTCCCACAAGCTTGGGGGAGGCTTCTCCAGTTACTAAAATGCTTTGCCTGATCACCCACTAAAGAAAAATGAAATACTTGAAATCTTCTATAATGGACTAACAAATGCTTCTAGGGATTTCCTAGATAGTTGTGTTGGTTGTGTTTTCGGGGAAAGAACTGTTGAAAAGGCTGAGGAATTATTGAATAACATATTGGAAAATTATGATGATTGGACCGTTCCTAAACCAGCACCTCAACCAACTCCGAAGAAGAGAGGAATCTTATATCTTAGTCCCGAAGATATGCAAGACGCAAAGAAAAGTATGAAGGAAATGGGTATTAAAGCTAAGGATGTCAATAATTTACCACCTATTGAAGAGATACATGGACTTAACATACCACCAACCAAGGTGGTTGAGGTAAATTCTTTGTTAAAGTCTGACGAAGGTGATTTCCCTTACAATAAACATCCTAGTCAATGCCAATGTCATGAAACAATTGAAATACAACTATGATATGATTGCTCACTTGAGTGACTTGTTATTTAGAACCTCTAATAATGTTAGGAGTGTGAGAAAACATGCTTCTATGGTTCAAACCGAGTTAGAACAAGTTGCTAAATCTCGGAAAGAACTACTTGATGAAATGAATAATAATATAAATGAATTTGTTGTTGGAGTAGCAACTAGAGGAGGTAAAATGACTCAGGAACCACTTTATCATGAGGGACATCCTACGAGAATTGAACAAGATTCACAAGTACTTAACATTGATGCACCTAGTCCTTCTAGAAGGAAAAAGAAAAAGAGAAATGATAGGACTTTGCACACCTCTAGTGAACCTGAAAAACCTCCTGAAATTAGCAATGATGTTTCTATCTCTGATGCCGAAACTCAATCCGGTAATGAACATTCATATAGTGATAATGAAAAAGATAATGATGATGTTCATAAAGACACTCAACCATACAATAATAAACAACCAGATAATGGTGTTGAGGTAGAACCCGCTATTGATCTTGATAAACCACAACCTAAAAATAAAAGATATGATAAAAGAGACTTTGTTCCTAGGAAACATGGAAAGGAAACAGAACCCGCTTGAAAGATGATGAAGAATTTGAATGCTTTGCTGAAATGCTAGGCCAGTCTTTTTGCGTACCCGCTTGACGAATATCTTAAAGATGGCCCCTTATGCAAAGTATATGAAAGACATCATCAATAATAAAAGAAAAATACCGAAAGCTAAAATCTCTACAATGCTTGCTAATTACTCTTTTATAGATGGAGTACCTAAAAAACTTGGAGATCCGGGAATACCAACTATACCTTGCTCCACAAAAAGAAACTATGTGAACACTGCTTTGTGTGACTTGGGAGTTGGTGTTAGTGTCATGCCTTTATCTTTACATAAAAGACTTGATTTTAATAAGCTGACACCTAATGGAATATCTTTGCAAATGCTAACAAATCAACTGTTATACCTATCAGTATTTGTGAGGATCTGCCTGTTGTTGTTGCCAATGTCACTATTTTAACTGACTTTGTTATACTTGAGATGCCCAAGGACGACAATTTGTCTATTATTCTTGGTAGACCTTTTTAAACACTGCATGGGCTGTTATTGATTGCAATAAAAGCAAGGTCACATTTCATATATTGATTGCAATAAAAGAAAGGTCACGTTTCATATCAATGCACTAGTGCAGAACCGGGCAATAGCACCGGTTCGTAAGGCCCTTTAGTGCCGGTTCCATAACCGGCACTAAAGTGTGGTCACTAAAGCCCCACCCCTTTAGTACCGGTTCAGCACGAACCGGTGCGAAAGGGCGACCATGTGGCATGAGCCAGCTCCGTGGGCCGGGAGCCCTTTAGTACCGGTTGGTAAAACCAACCAGTACTACAAGGTTTGGGGTTTTTTTTGGTTTTGTGATTTCTTTTTCATTTAATTTTCTGTTTTCCATTTAATTTTTTTCGTTTGCTGGTATTTTACGATACTACACATTGTACACGTTATGCATATATATATATATATATATATATATATATCATCAAATGTCTCACACAAACCACCTTATATATTCACACATACACACATGTATAGCTATATACAAGTTCTCCTACATTTTGCCTTCGGAGCCAGTGGCATTAGCCTAATTGGTGCCTTTGGAGCACGATGACAATTGGAAGTGGTTCCATGGGGGGCGGTAGCGGGTAATGGTATTCTCCCTTCGGATCTATGACCTGGTCGAGCAAAAATCCCGCTATTTCCTCTTGAAGTGCTTGTACGCGCTCCATTTTTAGAAGCTTGTCCCGCACCTCTTTGAACTGTTAAGAAGGAGATCAATATGCATGTTTATTAGTTGTGTGACTAGATATCGATAACGGTGTAAAAATTGTGAATACTGTTCTGACAAACATACCCATTCCTGTCTTTGAGATCTGCTCCTTTCGGACGTCATCATCCGAATGTTCTCGCAAACTTAGTATGCACACAGATCAGTCCCCTGCGCCTGCTTCAGGGCCTTTACGAGAATGGAATTTGATCAGATAATAATTAATCAAGCATGATAATTAAAGAGATAATGGCAGCTAGCTAGCTAGCTAGTACTACTTAATTACTTACCTTGGGTCGAAACCATTTCAGGCTTTGTTTCCATTCGCCTGGAGTGACGCTGATGAACCTTGCCCAAGCCCTGCCCGCCGACAAAGAAAATGAATAAATGGGTTATTAAATAGTTCATATCAGGAAATGACGAACTAAATAGGCCGAGATATATAGTTAATAATGATTGAAATTACCTGTTGACTATCCCTTTCAATGTGGTGTAGTCACTTTGTTTTTTAAGTAGTGAGTCTAGTACTTCAACTGTTCCGGCGTCAACTTTAATGATACACAAGATCCAGTGAAATCTGCATGCACACACGTTTGGATGTTTTAATTGAGCGGACATATGTAAGCAAAAACATGTAGCTAGCTAGTAGGCAAAAACTGAGATTTTGTAGTACAAGAGAGTGTGACTCACTGGAAGTTGTAAGGAAGTAGTATATCATCATTGTATTTGAGGCACTTCAAGAACTCTAGCATGTTGTCCTCTACATGCTTTTTATAATATTCACCTAGGTTCCATGTGTATTCGTTAACGGTGTTTGGGTCAATGAACCCAATGCCATAGCGTCCAGCTTTTTTCATTTCATACATCTTCATCCTGCATAATACCACAGAAAAGAATATAGTGAGGATAATTAGAGGTAATGATTGATCAAAAGGATCACTACATCTAGCTTGAGACTTAAATTACAGAAAGAAATCACTTACAGACAATAGCAACTGACGATAGATTTGTCGAGTGCGTCTTGATTGTATAACTGAAACAGTTCAGTATACTCAACGGACACATCGTTCTCATGGTAGTAATGATCTTCCTTGACTTTCACCATGAGGGACACTCGATTGGAACTCTTGGTAATGGCCATGTACCATTGATGCAATTCATACATTCTCGTTGGGAGCTTCTTGACCTCGTCTGGCTTGACCAAAGGTTCGCCCCTGTCACACCCTGCATTTTGTAACATGTCATTTGCATCAGTAAAGCATGAAAATTTGGACCAGCAATTTTTTTTGGCATCATTTGGCTTTTATTTGGAATTAAGTTTTTCTCCCTGTGTTTTTCAAGTGCTCTTTAAAGTTAGCTGCTCCCTCTTGTAGAATTCATCTCCTTACCCAAAACTTCTACCCAATGATCATACCAAGTGTTTATAGCAGTATAGTATTTTCTTATAAAATTAATTTGGCCAAAATGTATTTTCAAAAATTAGTATTCCAAAAACCCCTGAATTGAGGGTTGCACTGCAGCTGCTTGATTTAGGGTGAGAAAACTATTTCAAAAAAGCATATTTGAAACCTAGTAGTCATAGGACTCCCATAAACCACAAACGTATAATTTTAAAAGTTATTTTCTATTTTATTTAAAGGCTTTTTCTTAAGGCCAGAAATGGTCTTTAATAGGGAAAAATTATTTAATTATTTCAAAAATATTTGCCAAAATTCAGGGAGACTCATAGGACATATATTGTCCATATATAAGAGTTTCAACACTTGGCCATGTTCAAAATATTGGACAAATCCCTCAGAAACCCTTTCTGGATATTTCAAGCTTTTGAAATATTTACAAAGGAAATATTCTCTAAAAATTCTAGGGAAATTCTATCATGTCATATATGACATACTTGATGATCTTGCCAAGCCCCATGCCTTGGGAAGCAAGAAAACATCAGCAAAACCCCTCAAAACCAATCTGTCCATATTTGAAGTTTGAGCAACTTTACATTGCCAAACTTGTCCAAATGCTCTCAAACTTGGTACACATGCTAGAATGGTCTAGTAAGGCATCTAGACCAAATGGCACAAGCTTTGGAGAAGGGTAACTTGATCAGAGTACCCCAAAACCATTTATGTTGAAATTCAAATTTGAACAACTTTACATTACCAACTTTTTACTTGGGGCTTCGAACTTTGTGGGCATGATCGAAACCTTAAATGACGACACTACACCAAGTGGTGCATCAAGGGGAGATGATTAGCTTAACTCAAACATGGTGAAACCATTTCTGTTGATTTCTAGGGTTCACCAAAGTTACATTGGCAAGTTTCTTCAAATAAGCCCAAACTTGGTGAAACACCCCAATTCCATATGCCATTTAATCCTGTTAAGTGTCATGACTATTGGAAGTCATATGCTTGCCCAAAACATCATCAAACACCTTCTGCCATTTTACCAAAACCACTGTTTTGCCCCCTTTTACTATTAACCTTTGATTCAACTTTTTACCACAGCATCACCTAGTCACCTTCTACCTCCAGTAACTTCCCCATGGCAGAGCTCAATAATTGAGGGGAGAAAACCCCATTTTACCTTGCTGGACAGCCCAGTTCTTACCTTCTCTCAACTTCCCTCCTCTACCATTGGATAACCAAGGCATCCAAGGCCACAACTCGTTTGTTTACTACGTGCAAGACCCCCCAGACAAGGTGGACGCGCCCAGCCAGCCAACGGCATGCCCTGACATGCAATAGGCGCGCTCCAGAGCACGCTACAGTGCACGCCCGCACTGTAGCCTCCTGCAATCAGCCGCCCCCGACCACCTCGTGCTCCCCCCTCACGTCGTTCGATGCGCCTCGGCGTCCGCAACACCCCCTTGCGCTGTCCCCCTCCTCCTTCTCCCTCCTGTGGATGCCCTCGAACGCGCGCCGGCCGCCTGCGAGCTCCAGTCCTCGGCCTCACACACGCGCGGCTCTGGAAGCTCCCCGCGCTCCCTCTCTTCCTCTCCCCAGCCCTGGATCTCGTCCAGCAACCCCGCAGACACCACCCCAGCTCCTCCCGAGCCCTGTGGCAACGGGCAGAGGCTCGCCGGCGCACAGGTCCACGGTACCTCGTCGTTCGCCTATAAAAGGACCCCCCCCCCGAGCACCTCCTCTCCTCACCAACGGCTCTCTCACCCACTCAATCTTCCCCCTACGCCACTCACCCCACTCCAGACAGGCCCGAGCTCGAGATCGAGCTCGAGCTCCGCCGCGGCGGCTCACCGTCGTCCGCTCGGTACAGGCCGTCCCAGCCACTCCTCTCGCTCGATCTAGCACCACGACACCTCACTGATTCTTTTCCCCCTATGTAGCTGCTGCAATCGACCGGAGCAACCTTCACCCGAAGCTCCTCCGCTGCGTGACCTCGCCGCCGGCGAACCAGGCCCCTCCGGCGACCCGCACCACCTCCACCAGATCGGCGACACCTCGCTGAATCCATCCCAGCCCTCAGCTCGCCCTGCCGTGCCCCGAGTCGTCGCCGATGAGCTCGCCGGCCCTTTGCCGGAGGGTTAGGGATGACAAGCGGGCCCCGCCTGTCAGCCTCCCCTCGGCCTCGCCCCTTTCTCCACTCACTAACATCGGGCCCCGCCCGTCAGGTTTAAAAACCAGGCGCGCACGCTGGCGCCCGTGCGGTGGGCTGTTTTCGCCCTAGGCCTGCTGCACTGTGGCCGATCTAGCCCTGTTGCACAGGACCCTTTTTCTTTTTCTTTTTTGTGGAATTTTCAAATAGTTCCACAGGATTAAATATTTATTCAAATGAATTAATTCTAGTTCCTTAAAACTTGTAAAAATCGAACCTATTTAATGATGTTACTTTCACCCATATCCATGGACCTTTTTTGTTCTGTTCAAATTTAAATTCATATTTGAACACTAAAACCTCTGTTCAAAAATTCATGTACCCCATTATGTCACTCCAAAACTCAAACTAAGAATTTTTGCCATCTTAGTTTTCCCTCTAGTATTTGATAAAAATAAAAGTTGACATTTTTCTGAGCACTTTGGTTTTTCTGTTTTTATTTTAGTCTTATTTTCCCGTTGTTTATTGCGACGATTATATACCGTGTTTGACGAGGTTGCTGAAGAAGAAGAAGAAGGAGGGGAAGGATTTGAAGACCTTGAAGACCAAGCCAATCCGGGCAAGCAGCCCTTTGACCATGATACCCTTGTGTTCCTCGGAACTCATTTATTTCTGAATGCATGATGATAAGAGTGACGGTGGTGACCTAGTTGAGAGCCACCACATGATGCATGCTTTACTCATGATCTTTCTATATGCTTAGATGCAATGCAAATGATTAGTAGTGATGCTTAGAGATGCATGTGTGCCGTGAAACCTTCGTGGTTGCATTCTTTTCAAAAAAAAAACCATCGGGTGCCCCTAATGCCCGAGGGTGATGTTGAGTTAGGTCATCACTTGAGGAAGAAGTGATGTGCCAATAAAGATCTTGTGTGTGGGTGAAATGATGGATTAGATTTATGTGTGACTACCGTCCCAACCAAACATGTGCAACCACTCTACCCCTTATGGGACGGGGCATTATTGATTACTTAGGCTGGTACTAGCTTGGTGCCCAAATTACTAGTGACGGGAAGGACTTGAGGTCACTCCCGGGACGGGGTCGTGCTTGGATAGGCGACCATGACTGTTTTCAGAGGGCACCGGACACACCGTTGGTCCCTTCGTGTACGCGTGACATTGAAAATATGGCAAGTCCCATGATCTATTGTTTGTACCAGAGGGCTGTGCACCAACGAGTGGACCCTATGTTAGTGTCGTCTACGGAAAGATAATGACCGGGTGCTTCCCCCGAGTACTTGAGGTTCTGCGGGATCGTGGGTGACACGAAAGCTTCCCGAATCTTGTGGGTAAAGTGCGCAACCTCTGCAGAGTGTAAAACAATTCGAATAGCCGTGTCCACGGTCATGAACATTTGGGTGGTGCTACTTAAACTATGTCCAAAATTTTACAATCTCGGTGAAAGTATGTGTGTGTTGAGTCAAGGTGGTGACTTGACTCATGGAATTGAACTCTATTCATGTTGATATCTGTAACCTGTCTTCGAGGTTACCCAAATTTATAGATGCATGTTACATGATGGTAGAATATTAAATCTAGCTTGAAGCTAGGTTGCTCGTTGTTGTATATTGCATTGTTACCTTGAACCAAATCTTGGGTTGCTTGCGAGTACATTCAAAGTACTCATTGGCTTGCCACTGGTTATTTAATTGGCCAGGCATGGAGGAGCAGGAATATGAAGAAGAATTCTATGGAGACGAACATGCGAACTAGGAAGCTTTCCCAGTCAGAATGCCTGTAGGGTTAAGGCAGATGGCCTGGGTTCTACTTATCTACGAAGACTTCCGCTATTCGAGTTATTTGATATTCAGCCCTTGAGGCTTTATCTATGTAATACTTGGCCATAATGGTCATAATTTGTGTAAGACGGTATGTATGGATGTAAGACTCTTGTTATTCCGCTTCTGTGTGTTCAGTGAGCATTGATCTCTGGGATCACTGTACACATGCATTCGGTGATCTCGACTCTTAAGTCGGGGTCCCCACAGCCCCGGACATATTTCCGTTTTATTTCCTCCTCTGTAAGCACAGGCATGGGCTCGATCTCGAGGAGTTGTCCAACAGTGATGTTGAGCATTTCAGCCTGCTTTATATGCTCCTCGGTTATTACCACATTGCCGTCCCCGGGAACGTAAACTCTTTGCCCACAATAATATTGGGCGCGCGTACTCTCACGTGTTGTTGGCACAACAAGCGAGGGGATCGATTGCGCCGCCTATTCTCCCAGCTGGGGAACGGTTTTCCCGCATTTTGTGACAGCTGCTAGTTGTTTGCTCGAGCTCGAGATCGCCTCCTTCTGTAGACGTGCTCGATTTAACTTCCTGATATGGCGCTCATAGTCGTTGTCAACAGGCTCGGGAGCTGGTGGTTGAGCCATACGAACGAAGTGGTCAATCTTTTCCTCAAGCACTTTCTCCCTTGGCGGCGGTGGCGGTTTCGGTCCAAAATGGTCGTCCACTTCTGCCTGCACTATGGCATTGGTTTGCTCCTCCGTCCTGTCGTAAGCCCTCTGAGGAGGATCACTGAGGCTTGGACAATATTTAGTTCGCTTGCCTCCGCCTGTACTTCCTGTACTGCCTCGACCCGTACCGCTACGCACCATAGCTGCGGGGTGTCTCTTCTGCAATTGATGAGGCGGCGGAGATGGCTGGCGGGGCTGAGTTGGACGAGGAGGAGTGGCCCGAAGCTGTGCCGGACTTGGAGGAGGAGTGGCCTGAAGTTGTGCCGGACTTGGAGGAAGAGTGGACGTCTGACGCTGTGTCGAACTTGGAGGAGGAGTGGCGTGACGCTTTGCCGGACTTGGAGGAGGAGGTGTGGCCTGACGCGTTGGTGGACTTGCAGGAGCGGGAGTCTGCTTACTCGGTGGCGGACTTCGATGAGGAGTCGGCTGACGCGGTGTCGGTGGCCTTCGAAAGATGATGCAATCCATTCTCCATAGGATGATACGATGTTTGGCCTCTCCGAGTGTGTGCTCGTCGTCACCTCCAGGAATGTCAAGCTCTAGCCCCCAATATTGGTTCACCACCTCATCAACCACGACACGAGCATAGCCTGCTGGAATCGGGTTGCAATGGAAGGTTGCCTCAGGGGGATTTGTAAAAGCTTGGGCGTCCACCACCTTCATGGATATGTTCTTCATTTTGAAGTGTAGCTCGCAGTTAGTTTTCTCAATGATGTCATCCACGGGGTATCTATCCAGCATTGCATCGCCCGGGGTGGAACCCATGCTGCTTCTCGGCATGGATGGGCCGGTGGTATGCAATGCTGGATCATCCGCTAGCTGTTGCAGCTGCGGAGACCCCCTTTGCTGGCTCAGTGAGTCGATCTGCTCCTGCTGCCGCTGGAATTTGTCTTCCAAGTCCGCGTGCTTTGATTCTAGGCCTTTACGGCGTTCAATGTCCAGCTTCCTCTGCTTCTCCTCCACAATCTTCCTTCTCGCACGGGTTCTGTAGTCGGCGTTCCAGTCCGAAAACCCCTCATACCACGGCATAGCACCCATGCCTCGTGTTCTTCCCGGGTGTTCAGGGTTTCCCAGGGCACGCTTAAGCTCGTCGTTCTCTCTCTTGGGCTGGAACACCCCCGTTCGAGCCTCTTCTATTGCAAGAAGTAGCTCCTCGTCGGCTCCTTTCAAACATGCCTTCAACGAAACTTTGCCTGTCTTCGGGTCCAACTCCCCCCCATGCGCATAGAACCAAGTCCTGCACCTGGGGGGCCAGCTCCTAGTAACCAGAGTGACACCTGCATCCTCCATCCCTTTCTCAAACTTATCCCACTTAGCAATTGCCACCGCGTAGCCACCTGGCCCCAGCTTATGGAACTTATCCTTTTTTCGGCATTCTGCTCGTTTATTTTCGACCGTTCCTTAGCTAACTCTGAATCCTTGAATTTCACGAAATCATCCCAATGAGCACTTTGCTTCTCTAGATTTCCCTTGAATACTGGAGTCTTCCTTCCTCCCTTGACATACTTGGCCCATTCACGATTCTTGTGGTTCTTGAATGCAACCGCCATCTTCCTAAGAGCAGCGTCCTTGACTTTCTGCTCATCTTTTTCTGTGAAATGATCTGGTAGGGTGAAATGTTCCATGAGAGTATTCCAAAGCAGACTTTTTTGTCTGTCGTCGACAAAAGTAACATTTGCACTTGGCTTTGCTGGCTTTCTCCATTCTTGAAGGGAGATCGGGAGTTGGTCCTTCACAAGAACTCCGCACTGACGAACGAACTTGTCCGCAATCTTCTTAGGCACTAATGGTTCGCCATTAGGTCTGATTGCCTCGATATTGTACTTTACGCCCTCCTTCAACAATTTGTTCGGGCCTCATTTCGTCCTCTTGCCTGAAGATTTCCTTGATCCGGATGGCTGAAAGAAGAAAGATCGATTCGTTAATATATCTTCAACTCATTTAAAACATGTGAGATCACCGGATGTGCCTGCTTATATAAATATATATACCTCGCCGGTCTGTGTTGTTTCAAGATCAACATTTTCTTCGTCATCATCGTAGTTCATGACTTCATCAATTCAGTCATCGCGATCGAATATCATATCACCCTCTCTTGTGTTGTTTAGAAATTCGGAGCCGTCATAATCTTCTTCATTCCGATCATCATCTGGCCCGCGAGGATGGCGTATCATATCGAACAGGGTCTGTTCTCCCTCTCTGCCGGTTTTGTCCGCCATAACTTTTATTTAACTAATCCAAAAGAAATATAAAACAATTACGTATTCAAATTACATCGTCTCAAATAATTGACATAATCTCGAATACATCGTCTCGAATAATATATACTCTCGCATACATCGTCTCGAATAATATATAATATCGAATACATCACTGGCTAGGTAGCTAATAAAGATCGAATACTACTGAAGAATCTAGGACACTCGCGGTTCCGGTGGCGCGGGCGGTGGACACCCGAAGAGAAGAAACCCTCACAGGATCATAGCTGAAGTGAGATCCCTGAAGAAACTGCCAGGTATTGGAGAACCTTCCGCCCTCTAACGCAACCATGTAGCGATGGACGTGCTCGTCCTCCTCCCTGACACGACGACGTACCACTTCCGGCGTGGCCGGCTCCCTCCGCACCGAAACTGGCCCACGCGAACGCCACCAAACGAGATCAGGGTCGACGACGGGACCCGGGGCCGGGTTCCTCATCAAGCGACACGCCCCGCCAGGCAACACCTCCCAGTGCCAGCCCGGCGCAGCCCAGTCCCGGACATGGGTCAGCCGGACGGCGAGGATGCGGGCCGGGCATCGTCGAGAACAAATACTAGCTATATTCCCGCAAAAAGTAACATTTTTTAATGATTGGATTTTGATAACTAAAATTTCTAACATTTCTATATAACTAACATTTCTATAACATTTCTAACAATGCTATATAACTAACATTTTATAACATTTCTAATATTTCTATAACTAAAAAATAGAAAAAAATAATTATAACATTTCTATATATATAACTAACATTTGTATAACATTTCTAATATTTCTAAAACTAAAAAAAAGAAAATTTTCTAACTTTTTTATAACTATTTCTATAACTAAAAAACAGAAAAATTTCTAACAATTCTAACTTTTTTATAACTATTTCTATAACTAAAAAACAGAAAATTTTCTAACAATTCTAACATTTCTATAACATTTCTAACAATTCTAACATTTCTAACAATTCTAACATTTCTAACATTTCTAACATTTCCATAACATTTCTAACAATTATAACATTTCTAACATTTCCATTTCTAACATTTGTGTGTGTGTGGCCATGGCGGGGCAGGAGCTCACCGGCGAGGCGAGGCACGACGGGGGCGGCGACGGGGACAGCGACGGGTGTCGACGACGGGATGGAGACGCGGGGCGACAGGGACGGCGACAGCGGTGACGACGGGGATGGCGACGGGGACGGCGCGGCTACGGGCGGCGACGGGGAGGGTGACGGGCGGTGACGGGGGCAGCGGCGACGGGGGCGGCGGCGACGGCGACCGACATCGACGGGGGCGGCGGCGACGGGGCAGAGGAGAAGAAGCAGAGGGAGAACGAAACTGTCGAATTTTTTTGAAGTGTTTTCTTATATAGAACAGACCTTTAGTACCGGTTGGTGGCACCAACCGGTACTAAAGGCCTGTTTTGGCCAGGCCAAGCGGCGGGAAGGGCACCTCCTTTAGTACCGGTTGGTGGCTCCAACCGGTACTAAAGACCCCCCCTTTAGTACCGGTTGCAGCCACGACCCGATACTAAAGGGTGTGCGCTGCCAGGGGAGGGGCACAGAAGTTTAGTCCCACCTCGCTTGCCGAGGGGGGCTCGCTGATGCTTATAAGCCCCGCCGCCGCTGCTGTATTCGAGCTCCTCCTACTTCAAGCTTGTGGGCCTAACTTTGCCGCGCTGCCCTGTGAGTCTGCTGGGCCTTTATGGGCCTGCAATTACAAGCCCAGGGCCATGCAGGCCCATAGGGCAGCGCGCAACAATTTTTTATATGGTATTTCATTTTATATCTAACTAAAATGTCTATATCTAAAATTTATCTAACAAACATTTTATCTATCTAACATTACCGCAAATATATCTAAAATTTCTATCTAACATTTCTATATCTAAAATTTTATGTCTAACTAACATTTCTATGTCTAAAATTATCTAACAAACATTTTATATCTCATTTAACTCTCTAAAAACAAATCAGTAAATAAATGAAAAATACCAAATGAATTCAGAAAGGGTTGATAATTGATTCTGTGGATTTGAATGGTGCATTTTGAACACACAACAAGTCTGGGTTCAAAAAAGTTCAAAAAAAATGCAATGCCTTTGTATCATATGAGTTTTCGTCCTAAACCCTGATACTTCGAAAGAGATTGTCCATTTTGTACACGAAGTGCATCCAGTTTTTGCCGTGACCCTCTCAACTTTTTTGCACATGCCATGTGGGTGAAATGATGATACCATGCCAAGTTTCAACCTTTTCAGAGTTCAATTTGTACTGCTTTCCAATTTCACGGTCATTTAGCTCTCTCAAAACAAATCAGTAAATGAATGAAAAATACCAAATGAATTCAGAAAGGGTTGATAATTGATTCTGTGGATTTGAATGGTGCATTTTGAACACACAACAAGTCTGGGGTTCAAAAAAGTTCAAAAAAATGCAATGCCTTTGTAACATATGAGTTTTTATCCTAAACCGTGATTCCTCGAAAGAGATTGTCCATTTTGTACACGAAGTGCATCCAGTTTTTGCCGTGAACCTCTCTACTTTTTTGCACATGCCATGTGGGTGAAATGATGATACCATGCCAAGTTTCAACCTTTTCAGAGTTCAATTTGTACTGCTTTTCAATTTCACGGTCATTTAGCACTCTAAAAACAAATCATCAGTAAATGAATGAAAAATCCCAAATGAATTCAGAAAGGGCTGATAATTGATGATGTGGATTTGAATGGTGCATTTTGAACACACAAAAACTTTGGAGTTCAAAAAATGCAATGCCTTTGTATCATATGAGTTTTCGTCCTAAACCCTGATACTTCGAAAGAGATTGTCCATTTTGTACACGAATTGCATCCAGTTTATTCCGTGACCCTCTCTACTTTTTTGCACATGCCATGTGGGTGAAATGATGATACCATGCTAAGTTTCAACCTTTTCAGAGTTCAATTTGTACTATTTTTCAATTTCACGGTCATTTAGCTCTCTAAAAACAAATCATCAAAAAATGAATGAAAAATACCAAATGAATTCAGGAAGGGCTGAAAATTTAAGATGTGGATTTGAATGGTGCATTTTGAACACACAAAAACTCTGGAGTTCTATAAAAATTCAATGCCTTTGTATCATATGAGTTTTCGTC
>LR738713.1:640942556-640952847 GCA_902687465.1 Secale cereale | reverse complement strand
CCCCCCCCCCCCCCCGGCAAACTTGTGGGTGAGGGAACCTTCCTTTCCTTGAGAAGAGGAAAGAAGAGAAAATAAAGATATGGAGCCTTACGGCTCGTTATTGCTTACCGGGTGCAGGTGCTGCACAAAGTGTCAGATAACACATTCAAAAAATAGAAAGCATGAAATTGTCAAGATGTGCGGAGCACATGAGCTTTACTTATGCACAGGGTCTGCGCCTGGCTTTGTACAAAGGATTATATGCAACAGCGGCAAGACTTGTACAAAATGTGGTAGCCGGAACAGGTTCCGGCAACCGCGCCTTACGAGTAAAACTTACGAAGATGCTCAATGTTCCAGGAGTTGCTCACCGGAATGCCATCTTCGGTCTCAAGGCGGACAGCGCCAGGCCTGGTGACTCGTTTCACCCGGTAAGGGCCTTCCCACTTCGGCGTCAACTTGTTGGAATTCTTGGCGGACTGAACACGCCGAAGAACAAGGCCGCCTTCCTCGAGACTTCTGGCGTTAACTTTGCGGCTATGGTAGCGGCGCAAAGCTTGCTGGTAGCGAGCAGCTCGTACAGCAGCCTGAAGACGGTCTTCCTCAAGGAGCAGCGCGTCATCTTGTCGCAGCTGCTATTGCTCAAGCTCATCATAAGAGAGCACTCGAGGTGACCCGTATACGAGTTCCGTGGGGAGAACTGCCTCTGCTCCATAGACTAGAGCGAAAGGTGTCTGGCCAGTGGCTCGATTTGGCGTTGTCCTGATCGACCAAAGAACCACCGACAGCTCCTCAATCCAGTTTCTTCCGCACTTGCGCAGCCTGTCGAAAGTTCTGGTGTTGAGCCCACGCAGCACTTCAGCATTTGCCCTCTCCGCTTGACCGTTGCTTCTCGGGTGAGCAACAGAAGCGAAGCAGACCTTGGCGCCAAGATCTTGGACGTACTGCATGAAGGTGCAGCTCGTAAATTGCGTACCGTTGTCGGTGATGATCCTGTTAGGGATCCCGAAGCGGCAAACAATCGACCTGAAGAACTTGACTGCTGACTGTGCTGTCACCTTCCTCACTGTTCCACTTCCGGCCACTTTGTGAACTTGTCGATTGCAACGTACAAGTACTCAAAGCCCCCGACTGCTCGAGGAAAGGGGCCGAGAATGTCGAGCCCCCAGACCGAAAATGGCCAGGATAAAGGGATCGTCTTGAGAGCTTGAGCTGGCTGGTGTATCTGCTTGGAATGGAACTGGCACGCTTCACACTTGATTACTTGTGCAGTTGCATCCTGGAGTGCTGAAACCTTGCCTGAATGCTTTGCCGGCAAGTGCTCTTGCGCCAATGTGGTGACCACATATGCCTCCATGTATCTCTGCCAACAGCTTTTGTCCGCCTTCCCGGTGAATACACTTCAATTTCACATCGTTGAGTCTTCTTCTGTACAGTGTGTTATCGACAAACTGGTACATACTTGACTGCCGGGCTACTCTTTCCGCTTCTTCTTGCTCTTCGGGAAGTTCTCCTGTCTGAAGGAAACAGACAATCTGCTATGCCCATGCTGGAGCTTGTGGCTCGACAACAAGGACTAAAGGCACATCTGCTGCTGCGGGAACATCCGCTTCTACGGCTAGAACCTGCGGCTCAGCCGGAGCTTGACGTTCCCCGGCAAGCTTGCCGGAGCAAAACTTGTCGGGAGCCTCTGCTTCAACGGAACAAACCCTGGGGCTTGCCGGAGCAGACTGCTCCTCAGCGCTCTTGGTGTTGATCTTGGGGACCTTCTTGGCGGCGGCTTCGGGATGCTCTGTCGGAAAATAGTCACCAGAAATCAACTTCCTCTTCTTGCTCTGTCCAGTTGATGGCGTTACAGACGGTTGAGTCAGCTTGAGCACAAAGATCCCTGGTTCCACATGTAACTTAAGTGTGGCGCACTTTGACAGGCCATCGGCAATGTCATTCTGAGCTCTTGGAACATGCTCCATCTGTAGGCCGTCAAAGTGCTCTTCTAGCTTTCTCACTTCATCAATGTAGGCTTCCATCAACGGACTCTAATAACTCTTGTTCACTTGGCGGACGACAAGCTGTGAGTCACCCCTGACAATGAGCTTCTTGATCCCAAGTTCTGCCGCGATCCTGAGACCGGCAAGCAAACCTTCATACTCTGTGGTATTGTTTGTTGCTTGCTCGTTGGGAAAGTGCATCTGGACCACGTACTTGAGGTGCTCTCCGGTGGGTGCACCAAGCAGCACGCCAGCACCGGCGCCTTGCAGCGAGAAGGCACCATCAAAGTACATCAGCCACTCTTTGCTTGCTTCCTTGACGGGTATGCTCGTTTCTGGAATTTCTTCATCTGGTGTTGGCGTCCATTCCGCTATGAATTCTGCCAATGCTCTGCTTTGGATAATTGAAGTGCTCTCAAACTTGAGGCCAAAGCTTGACAGTTCCTGTGCCCACTCAACAATCCTGCCTACTGCTTCTGGATTCTGTAGTATCCTCTTCAGCGGAAAACGAGTGACAACTGTGATCTCATGTGCTTGGAAGTAATGGCGTAGCTTTCTCGAGGCCATGAGAAGGCCGAAAAGCAATTTCTGCACACCAGAGTACCTTGACCTAGCCCCCTGCAGAAGGGAACTGGCAAAGTAAACTGGGCGCTGCACCATTCTCTTCTGTATCTCCTCGCGCGCCTGCGCAGATCCATCTTTGTCGGGACCAGAGCTTGTCGGGAAAGCCCCCTGCTTGTCGCTGGATGCGTCTGCCGTGGTTATTGGCTCATCATCTGCCTCCCTCTCCGCTACTAACGCAGAACTAACCACTTGATTGGTTGCCGCTATATACAGCAGCAACTTCTCTTGTGGCTTAGGTGCGACAAGTATTGGAGTGGAGGACAGGTATCTCTTCAAATCTTGCAGCGCAGCCTCCGCTTCCGGAGTCCATTTCATTGGACCTGCCTTTTTCAATATTTTAAAAAACAGCAGGGCGCGCTCAGCAGACCTAGAGATAAACCTGCTGAGAGCAGCCACGCAACCGGCAAGTCTTCGTACATCCTTGACTTGCTTTGGTGCTTCAATCTGCTCAATGGCCCTGATCTTGTCGGGATTGGCTTCAATTCCCCGCTGAGACACGAAGAACCCGAGAAGCTTGCTAGAAGGGACTCCAAACACACACTTCTCGGGGTTGAGCTTGAGGCTGATCTTGCGCAGATTTGCAAAGGTCTCGTCTAGATCTTGAATCAGAGTTGCCTTGTCCTTGCTCTTGACCACTATGTCATCCATGTAGGCTTCCACATTCCTGTGTATTTGTGGCTCAAGAGCGACATGGACTACCCTCGCAAATGTTGAACCAACATTCTTTAAACCGAAAGGCATCCGTATGAAACAGTACGTGCCACATGGAGTGATGAATGCGGTCTTCTCCTCATCCTCTTCTGCCATGAAGATCTGATGGTATCCTGAGTATGCGTCAAGAAATGAAAGCAAGTCACATCCGGCCGTGGAGTCAACAATCTGGTCAATGCGCGGCAAGGGAAATGGGTCTTTGGGACAAGCTTTATTGACATCGGTAAAGTCGATACAAAGCCTCCATTTCCCGTTTGCCTTGCGCACGACTACAGGATTGGCCAACCACATAGGATGGAGCACTCCTCTGACAAGGCCTGCTGCTTCCAACTTCTTGATCTCTTCTGCGATGAATTCTTGGCACTCCACTGCTTGCTTCCTGACCTTCTGTTTGACGGGTCGCGCATGAGGACAGACGGCAAGATGGTGCTCAATTACTTTACTGGGAACACCGGGGATGTCAGACGGTTGCCACGCAAACACGTCGACATTCGCCCGTCGGAAAGCAATGAGCGCGCTTTCCTATTTAGGGGCAAGAGTGGCACTGATGGTGAAGGTACCACCAGTGCCGTCCTCCTTGGCGGACACTTTCTTGGTCTCTGGCGGAGCTGCCATTGTCTTCTTACACTTGCCGGTGGAGCTCGATGGTGCGTCCTCGACGGTAGCGCAGCACTCCGAAGAGGTGCGCTTGCCGGAGTGGGCATCAGAACTCTTGCCGGACATGGTCTTCTTCTTCCCCCCGGGAGCTTCAACGGCAGGTGACTTGCAATCTGTTGCGGCTGCCGCTTCCCGGTAGATCTTGTCGGCGCAGATAAGAGCATCCTTCTTGTCGCCAGGGACAGAGATGAGACTTATCGGGCCTGGCATCTTCAGCATGTTGTATGCGTAGTGAGAGGCTGCCATGAACTTGGCGAGTGCTGAACGGTCGAGTATCCCATTGTAAGGCAATGGAAAATCGGCAACGTCAAAAGTGACCCTCTCAGTCCTGAAGTTCAACTCGCCGCCAAATGTCACTGGCAACGTGACCTTTCCCTTCGGCTTGCTCCTTCCCGGGTTGATTCCTTGGAATGTGCCGGTCTCTTCAAGCTCGCTGTTAGGGATCTGGAGTTTCTGGAGTACAGCGGAGGAGATAAGGTTCAAGCCGGCCCCGCCGTCAACTAGCATCTTAGTGACCTTGAGGTTGCGGATAATTGGTGAAACCAACATCGGCAAGCACCCGACGGCAGTTGTACAATCAGGGTGGTCCTCAATATCAAAGATGATAGGCGTGCTGGACCATTTAAGAAGCTTGCGTGACTCGATAGGTGGTTCTGCCGCATTGACTTCCCGCACCCACTGCTTGAGTTGGCGGTGTGAAGTATGCAGAGAAGCACCGCCGTCGACGCACAAGACCTCTGTGGCTTTCTGGAACTCCTGCTCACTGGTCTCGACATCATCCATGTCTTCATCGTCGTCGTCATCTTCATCCTTGTTGCGGCCACGGGGAGGTCTGTCTCTTTGCCGCTGCTTGGCCTTGCCACAGCGTCCTCCCCGGCAGGCGCGCTTCTTTCCGGATCCACCAGCACCTCCTTGGGCCTTCTCCTTGTCGCGTCGATCGTATTCAGTCTTTTGCTGCTCGACAAGCTGCTCGACCTTCTTGTAGCTCTGGAGGTCATGGCCCTTGGTGTGGTGGATCTTGCAGTATTGCTTGTCAGTGTCGTCCTGCTTGTCGGCGACCACCACAGCCTGGCAGTTGGTGCATGCGGCAATCTCGTTGTCGGAGCTACCAGCTTTGGCTTTCTTGGCGCCACCTTCATTGCCGGACTGCTCAATGACTAGCACCTCTTTGCCTTTCTTCTTCCTGTTGTTCTGCCGCCGGTTTTTCTTTGCCGGGGCAGCATCCTCGCTGTCAGATCCTCCTGCTCCTGTATTCTCTCCGGGGAGTTTCCTCCCTTCCTCAGCACGTGCACACTTGTCGGCCAAGGCATACAGCTCACTGACGTCTCTGATCTTGCACATCGCCATCTCATCCCGCATCCTGCGGTTACGCACGTTCTGATGGAACGCGCTGATGACCGCGGCAGGGTGGACATCTGGGATGTTGTGTTGTACACGGCTGAATCTCTGAATGTACTTGCGCAGGGGCTCTGCTTCCTTCTGGGCGAGCAGATGAAGGTCACTCTCTTGGCCATGAGGTTTGTGGCCGCCTGTAAAGGCGCCGACAAACTGATGGCATAGGTCTGCCCAGGAGGATATGGAGTTGTCCGGCAAGTGCATGAGCCAGGACCTGACGTTGGGCTTGAGCATCAGCGGGAAGTAGTTGGCAAGGATCTTGTCGTCCCGGCCCCCGGCAGCTTGCACCGCGATGGTGTAGATGCTGAGGAACTCCGACGGATGCGACTTGCCGTCGTACTTCTCTGGTACGTCTGGCTTGAAATTCTTCTTGCTGGGCCACTGGACTTGCCGCAGCTCACGAGTAAACACAGGGCAACCTACCGCGTACGGCAAGTCGCCTGGTTCCCGTGGCGCATGCATGTCGTCAGAGGGCCCACCGCGCTGGTCCGATTGCCGCCGCGCTTCTCTTCGGCGCTCAATGCGAGTACAAGCGTCTTCTTGCTGTCGTTCGTGAAGAACTTGGCGCTGATCGCGACGAACTCGTGGATCTGATGACGCGGTGGAGTCGCTGTCGAGGTGGATCCGGCGAGTCGGCGATCTTGGCCTTCGGGGCGGAGAGTGCACGGTGGTTGCACCCTCACCGGTCTTGTCGCCACCGGCTCGTGCCTGGCTGATATGCCGCGGTCGCGATGTACTCGGCTGCCATGGAGTGTCGCCGTTGGTGAAGCCGATGAGACTCTGAATGGTGGCCCTCTAGTCGTCGATCTTGTCTGCCATTGGAGGGTAGTCCAGGAGCAGTTGAGCTCGCGCCAAAGCTTCTGCTGAAGTGGCGGGTGGCGGTGGCAAACGGTGTGAGGAGCGGGATATGCTCGGACTTCTAACTACGTTAGAAGGAGCAGTATCCCGTCCAGGCGACCGTGCCTCGCTCATGCCAGCATGTTGGCGTGCATGCTGGTCTTGAGCACTCCGAGATCCACCAGCTCGATCTTGGTTCAGCAAACGTATGGTACCGTGAGTACCATGACGCTGCCGATCCCGCGCCTCCTGAGATGGGCGCGGTCCATGTACGGACGCCGAGGTCTTGGAGTGCGCCCGGTCGTTGTGGGAGCCGGCTACGCCGCCGATGGGCAGCGCGGCCTTGTCCTTGGACCTGGCAGCACCGTGAGCTCCCTTGTCGACGCCCGTTCTTCCGCCGGCCGTTTGCTCCGGCGGTGGTGGGTTCGGCGCGGACGGAGCAGCCGCCTCCGAAGCCTTCTTCCTCGGCGGCATGTCGATGAAGATGATGAAGATCTAGCTCGTATGAACGTCGGATCAGGTTCACACAACCTCGACGCCCCCTACCTGGTGCGCCAAAGATGTCGGGGAAACGGATCCACGAACACCTATGGGACCGGCGGACTGAGCCCCTTTCGGTTCGGTGGGGGCGGAGATCACACGAAGAGCAGATCGAGGCGAAAGACACGAGGCCGCACGGATGCGTAAAACCCTACTCCTGCTTTGTGGTTTGTATTGAGTTCTTTCTCGGGAGCGCTGGGGGCTACAGTACACACCAGCAGCTAACGAGACCGAGCGTGAGTGTTCTTCTCCTTCGAAAAAACCCTCCTCTACGTTGCGCATGGGCATCCTTTTATATGCTCAAGGGGTCACCGACAGGTGGCAACGTAGACAAGGGTAAAAATGGAAAGGTGTTGCGGTTGGTACAACTACCTGTACAGTGTATCATACCTAACTCTGACGGCAGGGGACAAGGGCATTGAATGCCCATCTGCGTCACCCAAACAGTGCAAAAAGGGACCGTCAGGGACGCCACCGCTCGCCACGATGACAATCTAGTCAGCGCCGCTTGCCACCGCGCACCGCTGGCTGCACAGCCTCTCGCCACGTACGCCTGTAGGGGTCCCAGAGCGACACGTTGGTGGATGTGCTGGAGCGCGGGTATAGAGTGGTAGCTTGCCGCGGCAAGCGCCTTGCCGCGGTCGTTGTCTTGTCGCGTCCGGGAGCTTGCCGCTCACCGGTCCTTGCCGGGACGCGTGGCGCGTCGCGGCAAGTTCCTTGAGATGCCTTGGTTGGCCTTCCCGGCAATCTCCTCTTGCCGGGGCCTTGTCTCCTTGGCTTGAATACTTTGTTCTTGAATGGCTCCAATGGAACCACGGAGGACCTTGGCGGTCACCCGACAAGCCTTGCCGCGGGATGCTGCGACTGCCCGTCCACAAGTTCGGGATACTAGGGTACCCCTACTCTAGTACACCGACACGAGTGGCTCTCATCTGCATTATTATCGATGTAACAAGAGGCCCATATTATTATGTCTTATCCTTCTTGAGTTGTTTGTAGATTCCAGCTTAGTGCATAGCACTCTTGCAATATTATTATTATTATTATTATTATTATTATTATTATTATTATTATTATTATTATTATTATTATTATTATTATTATTATCATCATTCGGTCGTGCAAGTGCAAGGCAATAATGACGATATTCCGTGAACTGGCCATGGTAGAGAGAAACGGGTATGAACTCGACTTGTTTTTTGGTTTTTGTAAATATGTTTAACCTAGTATCCATGCTTCATCCTATCATGATCAAACATGTTTGCAATGAAAATTAGATATTATAGTTTCTCATGCCATGCATAAATAGCTAGGAGTGAATAATGATTTATCTGGAAGGTCAACATAGCGTTAAAATGATTGTGATGTAGTATGATGATATGGTATCCTCCTCCGAATGTTTCAAGTGGCTTGACTTGGCACATGTTCATGCATGTAGTTGAATCAAAACCACCATAGCCTCTATCATATTTATATTCATGGTGTCCATATCCTACTCCTACTGATATCCAATGTTTGTTATACATAATGTATGTTCATGACCATTGTTGCTCTATAGCTGGCTGCTTCCCAATCTACTTGATAGCCTTTACCCGTACTAATTAAGCGGAAATACTGCGTGTGCATCAAATTCAAAATTCAAAGCTATTCCAGATGAGTCCACCATACCTACCTATATGCGGTATTACCCTGTCGTTCTAAGTAAATTTGCATGTGCCACCTCTAAAAACTTCAAATAAACATCCTTTTTGTGTGCCTGGAATGTTCATAGAGTGACAGGAGGTAGTCAGTATCTTCCATGTTAAGCGGGTTATTCTCATGATGATTGTTTATTCACTTTTCCTTGCACGAGAGGGGCGGTAAAAAGGGATTCCCAATTCCAACTTTAAAAGGAAAATAGCTTACAAATAATCAAACAAAAACTCCTACAGAGTAATAACCTTTACTTTTTCGCTTGGGAACCGCTACTAATGTTTTTAGCATGGAAGATATTGATAACTTATTGTCGCGAAGTAAGTATGAAGGGTGAACCTCTCATATTATATTAATTTATCTCAGTTTTAAAACCTTGAGCTCTGGCACCTCTTCAAATCCCTGCTTCCATCTACGAAGGGACTATATATTTACTTTTATGTTGAGTCATCACCTTCTCTAATAAGCGCCAGATCTGATAGCATTATTGTCATCCTCATGCATTGTTTGTAGTGAATGTTGTGTGTTAGCATGACTGGATCTTTTCTACCATGAATTACAATGTTTAGTGGTTGCTTGAACTTTGGAGGTGCTCTGCATTTATGTTTTGCGGTCTAAGAAAGGGCTAGCGAGTTACCACTGTTGTCATGTTAAAATCATGGTTGTTTTGACAAAATGTTGATATTTGAGATATCTTATTATTGCTCTCAGTTGTTTATGTCATTGATATGAGTTAATATAATTTCTAAGAGTTATTGTTGACATGGTTAGTCATGATCTTTGCTGAAAACCTGGGTGCTACTTAAGCTTATTAATGTAAACAAGAGCAAAAGAGTTCATAGAAGTTTTTCTTTTTCACTTTCAGTTTATTAACTGAATTGCTTGAGGACAAGCAAAGGTTTAAGCTTGGGGGAGTTGATACGTCTCCGTCGTATCTTCTTTTCCTAACGCTTTTCCTCTTGTTTTGGACTCTAATTTGCATGAATTGAATAAAACTAACCCGGACTGACGCTGTTTCCAGCAGAACTATCATGGTGTTGTTTTTGTACAGAACTAAAAGTTCTCAGATTGGAACGAAACATTGGGAGGAATTTTTTATATGAATAAAGAAAAATACTGGAGCCAAGAACCACCGGAGGGGGGCACCTGGCTGGTCACAGCCCACTAGGGCGCGCCCCCCTCCTCGCGTGCCCAGGTGGGTTGTCCCCACCTGGTGGCCCCGCAGACCCTGAATCCAACTCCATAAATACCTATTTTCGGAGAAAAAAACAGGGAGGAAGAATTATCTCATTTCGCGATACGGAGCCTTTCTCACCCCGTGTTCTTCGTCGGGAGGCCAGATCTAGAGCCCGTTTTGGGCTCCAGAGAGGGGAATCTTCGGTCTTCGTCATCAACAACACTCCTCCATCGCCAATTCCATGATGCCCTCCACCGGGAGTGAGTAATTCCTTCGTAGGCTTGCTAGTCGATGAGGATTTGGATGAGATTCATCATGTAATCGAGTTAGTTTTGTTAGGGCTTGATCCCTAGTATCCATTATGTTCGGAGATCGATGTTGTTATGACTTTGCTATGCTTCATGCTTGACACTTTGGGCCCGGGTGCCCTGATTCCATATCTGAACCGTTTATGTTATCACCATTATACTTATGTTCTAGATGCGATCTTGCAAGTCAGAGTCACCTATTACGTGTTATGATCTGTAAACCCTGTACTGACAATATGCGGGATACTTTCCGGTGATGACCATAATTTGAGGAGTTCATGTATTCACTATGTGCTAATGCTTTGTTCTGGTACTATGTTAAATGGAGGCCTTAATATCCCTTAGTTTCCTTACGGACCCCGCTTCCATGAGGGTGGGGTGGG
>LR738713.1:640900013-640942510 GCA_902687465.1 Secale cereale | reverse complement strand
AAGATGTCATACAAGTTCTTTCCATAAGCACGTACGACTACTTACGGAATGCATGCCTACATTATATTTATGAACTGGAGCTAGTGTCATATCGCCCTAGGTTGTAACTATCACATGATGAATATCATCTAAAAAATTACCGATCCAATGCCTATGATTTCCTACATATTGATCTTGTTAAGTTACTATTGTTGATGTTACTATTGCTACTGCTACAAAATCACTACTATCACTGTTACCGTAATGTTGTTGCTACCACTACTATCAAAGCTATCATATTACTATGCTACTGATCACCTTTGCTGTAGATAATTAATCTCCAGGTGTGATTGAATTGACAACTCAGTTGCTAATACTTGAAAATATTCTTTGGCTCCCCTTATGTCGAATCTATAAATTTGGGCTGAGTACTCTACCCTCGAAAACTGTTGCGATCCAGTATACTTGTGGGTTATCAGCGAGCAATGGGGAAGATTGGCTCCTTGACGCCTTTTGAGGCGACGGACCACGACCTCACCGGTGGCGACGGACGCCACCACGACACTAGTGGCGGCAAGAGAGGAGGAAAAAAGAGTTTGCATTTAGAATGATATCCGACTACTGCATGGGGTAGGTAAGGTCTTATATACCAGTGACGGGCGTGCGGAGTAACGCGCCACGCCAGTATAAGCATCGGAGGTGGTAACGCGACCAAATATAGCTGTTGCAGGTGACTGCTAGAACCCGCCACCAGCTATCTGAAAACATTTGGAAGTGAACTGTGGCAGGCAACGATCTGCACCCGCCACAATAGCTTGCCAACCGAGCACGAATTAGAAAACACACAACTGTGGCGGGTTATCTTGGCCAACTACCACATCTACCTGTGTAGCACTGGTGGGAAGGTTTTAGCGCTCGCCACTGATTGCTTTCAAAATTAGTAGTGGCGGGTGCCCTACTTCGCCTGCCACTCATTAGAGTTCACCTATAAGCCCTTTCCTAGTATTGGTGGTTATTTGATATGTGGTGTCTACTTATGCGTGTTGCTTTGTGTTGCTTATTTACCTAGGGTAACCTAGAGATGGGAGATGTCCTATCCATTGGCGTCATTGGAGACATCCAACTCCCCAGGCCACACATGAAGTATGTATATGGTTGTGCAAACCGATTGACCAGTGTTGGTGTACGAGAGTTTGGGTCCTTTAGTACCCCCAGACTTGTGCACATGCAGTTGTAGCCTTCCCGATGGCAAGGCTGGCCGGAGGGCAGCTGAGAACAAACCCAAGACTAGTTGACAAGGATATAAAGAAGATATCCAAGCCAGTTATCAGAAGACAGAAGATCGAGGCTGGGGTTGTCGGCAAGCATGCAAAGGCCCGGCAAGCTCTGCGCTCGGCAAGATCACTACCTAGCCACAACTCCACCTCAGCGACCAGCTGGTCACTTGTCGTACATGTGTCGAGCAAGCAGGTAGTTAGGTGAGATTTGTTTCGGCACGTGTCTGCTCGGTGCTAGAAGACATAACTTTAATGACACTCATCCTAGAGGCGTGTCCAGAGAATAAGAGGCGGCTTGGCGAACAACACAGAAGGAGAGACAATTCTTGTCGGGGAAGTTTACCAGCGTGACACCTCACGACGGATTTAATTAGTTTCTCCTAACCTATTAGAGTTATGTATTTGGCACTGTAACCACTATTTACCCTATGTAAAGACCATTTTGCCAAGTGACCCCTAACCTATAAAAGGAGGCCCATGGCTAACTTTACATGGGCCGAAAACCTATTTGCATGTGTATCCCCACTTGTCGCGCTCCTTATAGCTGGGCATATATAGATCCAATACAACAAAGCAGGAGTACGGTATTACGCTTCACAATGGTCCGAACCTGGGTAAATCTTTCGGTTGATTGCTTGATCTGCTCTTTGTGCTTGTTGATCTCCCCGGTCGAGTCACAAAAGTGGTCGCCATGATCCCATAGATGGTCGTACACACAACATCTTTGGTGCGCCAGCTAGGGGATGCATGAACCTGATCGAGCAGTCAGCGCGTTAGCTTCAACACCATCTTCATCGCCATAGCTCCCAAGAAGAAGGGCATATGTACTCCACATTGCAGTTGCGAAGTTTCTGAAAGGAGATGAAATAACTATATACGCTAGTTCATTGAAGGTTCAACTCATAATAGGGCAAGCAGAAAAAAAAATGAATCCTCGTAAGCTAAGAAGTGCTTTTATATAATTAGTTCTCCCGAGATTCATGTTTACCTTGCATATCACATAAAAAGTGAAATGATCTCTTAACATGTCCTAATGACAGGAGACAAAAATACTAAAAGAATATTAAATCTCAAAAAGAAAAGAGGAGAAATAATCTTCATCTGCTTGCCCGGTTGAGACAACGATGAGCTAGGGTATTCAGTTGTTACATGTCCACATAAAATTAAGTGACAAAGTGTAGATGCCTGCATGCTCATTATCATAGTAATGATGAGCTATCATTTATCATGAGCTCTTTTGTCCATACGCGTTCCTTTAAGAAATGATGGATTCAGGCTTCTATCAAATCCATACCTCATAAATACCAACCTGACCTTGTTCTTTACAAGCTACGGTAGTTGCTCGGGGACGGGTAAGACATAAGATTGAGGGTGTTGATGACTTCAATTTATGTGATAATTTTACTAAGTATTTTGTGCCTACATGGTAGGCTTTGCGGAATATTAACGCGTTTGCACACTTATTTTTGCTGATAATCCCCCGGTAATGCTTTTTTGACCATTTAGCATATTATGAAAGAAATCCACAGAAATGGTACTGGAATCACATATTTACTGTGATAATCACCTACCATATAAGAATCAAGGAAGAAGGCCAAAGAAGAAATCTTCGCTGCGAATCAAAAGCAAAAGATGGCGTTCAGTACGACCGCGCCTGCTCGTGCGGGCGCTAGTATGGAGTACCAGTGCCACCGCCAGATCAACTATTTCCACCCCTGTCAAATCGGATCATGGATCAGATTCCTAGATAGTCCCGAAACTCGTCAAGAAGGCAGAAGCCTAGCCTCCGGAGTTCATCCATATGAGGGATTCGCAAGGAGAAGAGTGGGATCTTCCTCCTCACGCACAAGAGGGCTACAACATCATCACCATTGTCATCATCATAATCATCATCCACATCCTTATCATTGTAACTTCAATAACCCTAGTGGATCATCATGTGTGTTATTTGAGTCCTTCATACATGTATGCCATCACCCTTGTCATGATGTTCGTTCTCTCCATGTGTGAGTAGACCCCTAGTTCTCGGTGATATGGATGAATCTTGGTATGTGTAGGATCCGAAATGTTCATATGTATATGTGACTCCCTGTTGAATACTTAGTTTAATAGCTTCATGATGTTGTGAAGGGGCCCCACTAAGCATTTGTGCCTTATGGCCGCTAAGTATATCACTGTCATTGTAAAGAGCTAGGGTGTGATAAATGTAAATCAAGGTGATAGTAAAAGCCTATTACTCCTAACCTTTGTAGCTGATAGGGGAATTACGGAGAAACCTTAGATAGGTTGTGTCCATGGGCTAAACTCTTAATTATAATAAGTTGTAACCCTATGGTGGAGACTATGATAGTGGCGTGCATGGCACAAAGTTTAATTCGAGAACATGTGTTGTACCTAGCTCCGCCCATCATAATCGTCAATAGTGACTCAAGTATCCATCTTATACAATGCATATGCATAGGTTCTCTAGAAATATACCAATGGGGATTTCGTGACTCCATGTGAACGCCTCACTCCTCTGCCGTTTCATCCGTCGCTCTAGTCACTGTTCTCGATTTACTATTATGTTATTTACTTTAAAAGATCGTTCCTCTACTCATTTACAATTTATTGCCGCCCTCACTTTGCTTTAAGTCTGCAATTATCTGCAGGCATAAAAGTACATAATTCACTACAAGAGAAAAAAGTCTGATTTCTGTGCTCCTTGTGGGTTCATACTCTTACTTCAAAAAGGCTACAACTAAACCATGTGCACTTACAGGCCATCAAAGACCAAATCATCAGCCACATTTATTCTTACCTAATTGTCTGCGTTGAACGTTCTTTCGCAAACGACTCTTTTCATAGCAGTGTGTGCGAATATTGGAGGAATCCCACATGTAAACAGTTTCCCGTCAATTTGGGAACTCATGCACGTCGTAGACGTTTTCTCCTTACATCAGCGATGGAACCCCTATCACCAACCTACCCGAGCACACAGTTCTGGGTACCGTCTGCGTTTGGGGGTTAGAACCGTGGGAATAGTACTGCGTTGTACTAGTGAGCCCAGCAGATGGAGTCCGAGTGAGTGCAGATGCTCTTAGAAAGGCTTCGTTGAACTAGCTGCAACCTCTCCGACCGAAGATGGCGTGCAACTCGGAGAAGGCCGAGGTGCAGCCAACCTTGAAGACTGGTTCATGCACTACTGACGGTAGACCCGGACAGGGGCAGCCCGGCCCGGTCGGCCCAACCTAGCCCGGCCCGAAAAAGCACGACCCTACCTGGCCCGACCTTGTCCACGGGCCGGGCTCGGGCCTAGATTTTGAGCCCGAAGCTCGTGTCGGGCCGGGCCCGGGCCCATGATATTTGGCATTTACTGAAGAGGCCCGGCCCATGGCCTGAGGCCCGTCGGGCTTTCTGAATGATGGGTCGGGCTCGGGGTTGATTTTTAGGCCCGATGGCCGGGCCGGGCCGGGCTCGGGCCCAGGTTTTTTGGCTCGGGCTTAGCTAGGCCCGGCCCGAAGCCCGACCCGGCCCGAGGTTTGGCCAGTTATAACTGACGGTGTCTCGGCCCCGGGTCTCTCACCACATCGGATCCCGGACCTGTGGGACGGACTGAGACCGCCTAGGTCGGTTTCGTCCTAAACCACATTGGTTGGCCCATATCGTTTATATGGAAGACTTCAGAAAACTTGCCATACTAGCCGAATATACTAGAGCCGTGGAGCACTCTATCTCCCTGACATAGCTAACTAGGATCTGCAACCCTAGGACCCCTGGTATGTTATATATGCCGGCTGAATTTTTCCGGTTTGGGTGTCTGAATCTTAGGTCTTGTTTGTTTCAGCTTCAGTTGGCTTCGAATCACCCAGCTTAAGCCGAAACAAACAACATTATACCAGCTGAGACTCCATTCCTAACATTACCCTCGGTTTGCCTAGTGACACTAATGGAATTATCCAAACCCTCATTGTCATAGTTATCCCATTAAATATCCCAAGAAAGCCATGTCACCAAGCACATATATATGGATGATACTCCCTCTGTCCCATAATATAAGAACGTTTTTGACACTACACTAGTATAAAAAACGTTCTTATATTATGAGACGGAGGGTTCTTTTCTCCTGTTTGATGAATCAGCGTTCCAAAGCATGTTAAAATCTTGTTCCACGTTGTGAACACATCAGAGATCCAGCAAGCATACATATATAACCAGTTTCACACAGTCAATCGATCTCTGTGTATCTTCACAATATTGCGCTGCAAACATGCATGCATCAGCGGTGGCTCGATCATACTTACAGTTGCAGAACGAACTTTGAGGTGCATGTCTCACAGTATAAAGAGAGATAATTGACACTGCTAATTAAAAAGAGGATTACATTTCCATAGATATGATAAGTACAACAACCTGCATGAGAAAGCTCAGAGTAAATTTATCCGTAGCCTCATCAATCATCTGAGATGATAAGCTCGATTGTGGTATACTATCACGTACACGAGGGTGCAAGAAATGGAACTCTCTCGCATGACGGGCTTGGCCGCCACCTAACGGGTGGCATGGAAGCGCTTCTAGAACATTCCATTTCGCCCCCGGCCATTGTTTCTGAGTCCCCAGCAGCTCGATCCTTAGTCCTCACCCTGCCAGCATGTTGCTGCGCGCAAGAAATTAGACTCTCCTAAATCGACCAAACCAGTATGAAGAGAAGAGGCAGGTGTCATATCGAGCATTCGAACTAGAGTTGTACTACCACCGGAGAACAAGAGATTGCGACTGCCGGCGGCTCCGACTGTCTGGTCTGCAGGGCCGTATCCACTGATGAACAGTTCTACCGCACGCAGAGGAAGCATTTCTGCTAGAAATAGTGCTCCCAAACCAGCGCAGGCAGCAGTGCACGCCTCGTCGCTGCACAAATCTGATAAAAAAAGCAGCAAATTTCAAGAATCGATCGATGGATCTTCCAGTGAATCGCAGCTCGCCATGCGACAGGGAATAGTCAATTTCAAATATTGCAACGCATGCAGGCAGGGATTGATCGACCGCAGGCGCAGAGTCGCGAGCTACCAACCTAAATCCCTGGCCGGAGCTGATCTGATCCTCTCCGCCGCGGTGACCATCCATTTGCAAAGGTCGTCCGTCAGTCGATCGGCCCAGATCCAGCCAATCCAGCTAGCAACTGTGGAAGTGTGGAACAAAATAAATTCAGTTAAGAATTCGGAAGCCGCCATGGATGGATTCAGCTCCAGCCAACAAGTAACTCTTATTGCAAGGACGAAGCTTTTACAGCAAGATCGATAGTGATAGCGATTCCTCCCGGCGAGAGGAAGGAGAGGACTGCTAGCTCGAACTACAGGCTACCCCCTAGCAATCACTTGAATTACAAGACGGTTGGTCCCTCTCCCCTCTCATCTCTTCTCGTCTATTCCTTCTTCTTGTTCCTCCGGCTGCTGTCGCTGCACTCTCCAATTGGCTCCGTTGCGGCGTAGATCTCGCTTATCAGGCGGTAGCACTTCACCCTCCGCTGCCTCCCGGCCACCTCGTGGTCCTCATCTTCCTCCCAGTCCACGCAACCGCCAGGAATTATGGCGCCCTTAGCCGGCGGCGCCGGCGGGCCGTCCACGGAACGGAGCCCGGAGAAGGACCCGCCGGAGGACGCGTTGCTCTTGCTGAGGCGGATGAGCTGCTTGGCCACGTCGACCTCGAGCGGCGTGAAGGCCTCCGCCGCCGCCGGCGCTGCCGCGCGGACCTTCATCCTCTTCGGCTTCGGCTCCATCTTCCCCTTCGCCGGCTGGGCCTCGCGCTGTAGGAATTTCTTGTACGATTGGTGTGGCTGGGTTGCCATGGACACGCGCGTTGGCTAATTTCGCCTCCTCTCTCTCGTCTACTCTTTCTTTGGTTGCTAGTTAATATCCCTTGTCCTTTCCTCTTGCTCTTGAAAAGAAGACTTGGGTTTTATTCTATATTTCTCCCTTGGTTTTTTTGGATATGTTTAATTATTTCCTTAGGTGGTTTGGCATAAATGTTGGTATAGCCTGGAATTGATTTGGCCTAGCCAGGATTTGACATATGTGTAATCTAGTGTAAATGTACGTGTTGTGCGTGGACGCGTCACGCGTGACACATCGTGAGATTTGGGTGGATACAGCGTGTAGCGCGTCCAATCAGCTTTGTCTAGCACGTCGCCAGATCAGACGACTATCGGCATGCTCCGCCGGAGGTCCTCAGAAGCGTAGCACTACAAATTTAGTGATTATCATTACATTTTGTCATGATTTAGGGTTACATAACTTTTTCAACAAATGGTGACTAATTACATAACAGGATTAATCATTACACCCTGTCTCGGAATAACTGACAAGCACACAGCCATAACCAAGTCCAAGTTTCAAAAAAACAAAAAAGGCAGAATACAAGTAAACATGTGGAGACTGTATAAAGCCTAAGATGTAGGAGGGTCAATCCAAAGATCATGCTGCCATCCATGCCGAGTAAAAGTATTTCTTACTATGGCCTCCAAGCGTGTACACACGTCCATAAACAGGTCTCGATTCTCCACACGTTGTAGAGACGATCATAAACGAAGCGTACCAGTACATCTGTTGAGAACCTGTAGAAGAGAAAAACGTTTATCGTTAAACACCTTATCATTTCTACATAGCCACATCGACCAAATCACGGCAAGTGCTTCCATCTTGAGTAGAATTCTAAAGTTCTTATTGATCCCGCATAGCCAGTTGCCAAAAATATTAGCAACGCTACTTGGAGGATACAAGCCAGAAGCTACTTGGATGGCTGACCATATAGACCGAGCCAATTTGCATTAGAAGAACAAGTGTTTTATGGTCTCATCATGATGACAAAAAACATATTGCCCACTTCCATGCCAATTACTTTTAATAAGATTATCTTTGATAAAAATGACCCCTCGACCAAGGTAGCATGCAAATATTTTATTCATGAGTGGTATTTTCATCTTCAAATGGCACATATTACTGGATAAATGCTCTATACATGGACTCTGTTGGGGATATAATTATTTCATAAGACCCGCCCAGGAGGGGCCGGGTTACCCAACGGCAGTTCATGGGCTCAGCCCAGAAGCACGTTAAGGATGGCGGTTTAGTTAACGGCCCAAGGCCTGTGGCGGCTTAAGGCCTGTAAGTATCAACCGTCATATATGTGACTTGTATTGTAAGGCATGTAATAAGAGTCACCGAGCCGGACACGATTGTATGAGCCGGCCGGGACTCCGTAGGCCGCAAGGCGTCAACCCGTGTATATAAGGGAACGACCCGGCAGCGTCTTAGGGCAAGAAACAACAGATCGAGGGCTAGGCAAGCGAATCCGCAACCTAGCAATCGACACCCCAGCAATTCCACCTCAAACTGGATTAGGCTTTACCCTCACCCCAAGGGGCCGAACCAGTATAAACTCCTTGTGTCCTTTGTCTCGTTCTTAACCCCTTTAAGCTCACAACATCGCTATGGCTGTGCAATCAAGACTTTATCTTAGGACATCTACCATGACACTTCCATGACAGTTGGCGCCCACCGTGGGGCCCGAGGCCGGTGGTTTTGAATTCTTGAAGGGCAACTTCGAAGGACTTAAAGGATACGCCGTGGGCCGGATGACTAAGAGTCATCGCGGCAAGCTTTACATCGATGACGAAGGCTGGGCTCCCGAGGCCGGCTCAATTGAGTACGGGTACCGGGTCCCCTTCGGCGGAATTCACGTCTTCATCGGCAAGATCGGCGAACCGGGCCCTGAGCCGGACACCTGCACCGACATCGTCGAGCCGGCCGAGCATGCGCGACCTACCTGGGTTCGGCCCGCGAAGAAGCGTGCTTTTGTTGGATGCATCCAAGGCGCTAGAATCTCCGGATCTTATGAAGGAACAGCCGTTCTCTCCAACGGTGAGTCATCTACATGTGAGACTAACTCCATGTATTGGATGCAAAGCGGACGGCTTGAGGGCTCGTCCGATGGCAACAATATTCCGGGCTTCAGCGAGCCGCCAAATAGGGTGGCTATTTTCATGGCCGGCACCCAGTCGGCTTTCAGATCAACCATCGTCGGGACCATAACACCCGGCGCGACAGTGGCTGCGGCAGGCGCAGACGGCTCAGCACACCCGCCGACTCAAGCTTTGTCATATCTATTGGAGAATCTGGCGACTCTGATGGGAACAGATGTTACTCCAGAAAACCAGGACCAGCACAAGACAATTGTGGATAAGTTGCGGCAAGAGATAGCGCAAGTTAGGGAGGACATGGCAACAGAGAACACCAGGATGGCTGAGGAACGGGCTGTTCTGGACGCCCGAGCCCAGCGGATTCAAGCGGAAGCCTTGCGACTCTTAGTAGGTCAGAACACTGCTAACAAAGCCATGAGAAGAAAGCAGCAGGGTCGTCTCCCCTTTGCTTATGAAACAAGGAATCTTTTTGCGGACGGGGCAGGGGGCAGTGGTCCGCCGGTGTTGAACCGGACGGCGGAGGCACCCAGGACCGACGGTCCGGTTCATCAGCGTACAACCAGATCTCTGTATGCAGATCAGAACCGCCCGGCCCCTCGCTACCCTCCGGCACCGGCGGGTCACTATTCCAGCCCTCTAGATAACATGATAGCAGTCGCATCAAGGTTGGCGGCTTTGCCAGTTGAGAGCGAAACTCCGGTAGCAGTGGAAACCCGGAGAGCTCAGGAGCTACTTCAGACAGCACTACAGCAGTAGCAGGCTTATTCTTATAGTCGAAACAGGATTCATTCAACCCCCCGTCCAAGCGTCAGCTACAGCAGACATGTTGACTCGCGAGAGGTTTCAAGCGCAGAATGAAGTCATAACTCGCCTCGTGGACATAACCCGGTGTGACATGACGCCAGGGTACAGGACGTGCCGGTTCAGGTGACCGATCATCATCCGGCGCCACACTACACGGCAACGTCAGTAGAAGCAGGTGGAACTTCCCGGGCCTGGGGCGTGCCGTGTCTAACGGCGGCTATAAGGAACGAGCGGTTGCCTAAGGATTTTAAGGGCCCTCGTAAGGTACCGAACTACACAGCATATCAGCCCCCTGAGGCTTGGGTAGAGAGCTACGAAATGGCGATGGAGATGTTGGACGTTAGCAAAGCTGCATGTGCTAAATACTTCACCATGATGCTAGAAGGCACGGCTCGTAACTGGTTAAAGGGGTTACCCATCAATTCCATCAGATCATGGGCAGAGTTAAAGGCCAGGTTCATCAAACACTTCAAGGACACGTGCACACAGCCCATGTCAATCGTGGATCTAGATTCTTGCGTTCAGAATGAGGGTGAATCAACAACTAGTTGGGCACGCCGGGTTTCGACCATCATGCTCTCCTCGGATAAGATCAACGCTGAATTGGCGATAATCACGTTGGAGAAGAATTGCCGTTTCCCTCTGCTCAAGCTGAAGCTAGGGCGGCTCAAGTGCCATTGTAATGATGTGGGGGAGCTCATGGCAGCTCTCGTCAAGTATGCCGACTCTGATAGTACCAAGGACCCCGAGTCTGAAGCGGAAAGACCGGGAAAGGGAAAAAGGGGTAATGACCCGGGAGGACAGCAGTATAATCCGGCCAATCAACACAGTCGCAATAAACGCAAGGCTGATGCTTTCGTAGCTAATACGGGGGCACGGAATTTTAACCAGCGACACAAGGGGAGGCCACCTCCAAGGTACAACATCGATGAGGTGATGAATCAGCCGTGTCCAAAGCATGGGTCGAACGAAAAACCGGCCACCCACGCGTGGAAGGATTGCAGCATCATGCAATCTTACAGAGAGTTTATCCAGAATGGTTATGGACCAAACAACGGCTCATGATCCGGTTTTCAGGGTCCGGGTCATGGTGGCGGCGGCTTTAGCTCCGGCTTTCAGGGCCAAGGCAGTCAAGGCGGCAACAATCAGCAGAACAGCCAAGGGAATCAGCAATAATCCGGTTATTAGAGTAACCCGAAGCAGCTGAGCAATGGGCAATACCACGTGTTCACCACAAGTCTGTGCAATCGAGACCAGAAGCTCCATAAGAGGGCGGTGAATACTGTTGAGCCGGTAGTGCCCCGTTACTTAAGATGGTCTGAACACCATTATGTGGAGCCGCGAAGATCACCCGCCCCGAGATGATAATCCAGGTCAGCTGGCCCTAGTGGTGGCCCCTCAGGTCGGAGGGTACAAGTTCACCAAGGTACTCATGGATGGAGGTAGCAGCATCAACATTCTTTATTAGAATACCTTCCGTCGTATGGGGTTAACTGATAAGAAGCTTAAGCCGTCGAACACTGTTTTTCATGGAGTTGTGCCTGTTAAGTCGGCGTATCCAGTTGGTAAGATTGATTTGGAAGTAACCTTTGGAGATGAACATGATGCCAGGACAGAAACTTTGACGTTTGAAGTTGTGAGGATACACAACACGTACCATGCTTTATTTGGCACACCGGCTTATGCTAAGTTTATGGCAAGGCCATGTTACGTTTATTTGCAGCTCAAGATGCCGGGTCACAAGGGGAATATCACAGTGCATGGCAGTCGCACCATAGCTTTGGAATGTGAAGAAGGCGATGCGGCTTACGCATAGTCGGTTTGTCCAATAGAGGAGCTCAAGTTTTACAAAGATAATGTTTCCCCGACGGATATGACATCTTTAAAGAAGCCAACTATAGAGCATGACCCGTTGCTGAAGTTTAAGTCAGCAGATGACACCAAGATGGTTGACTTTGTTCCTGGCGACTCATCTAAGCAGTTCAGTATCAGTGCAAATCTGGATCCGGAATAGGAAAGCGCGCTCATCGAGTTCATCCGTGAGAATCGGACATCTTTGCATGGAAGCCTTCAGACATGCCGGGTGTACCGAGAGAACTCGCTGAGCACATTCTTAATATTAATCCGAAGTATAAGTTGGTCAGACAGTTTCTTCGTTGTTTTAATGAACAGAGACGGAAGACCATTGGTGAAGAGGTGGGCCGGCTCTTGGCGGCTGGGTTCATCGTAGAAGTTTTTCATCCTGAGTGGTTAGCAAACCCGATTTTGGTACTTAAAAAGAATGGCATGTGGCGCATGTGTGTGGATTACACAGACTTAAATAAGGCGTGTCTAGCTGACCCGTTCGCCCTCCCTCGTATTGATCAGATCTTTGATGCTACGGCGGGTTGTGAGTGATTGAGTTTTTTAGATGCATATTCTCGATATCATCAGATCAAAATGGCGGTCAAGGACCAGGATAAGACGGCTTTCATCACTCCGTTTGGAGCCTTCTGCTATGTATCTATGCCTTTCGGGCTTAAGAGTGCCCACGCGACTTATCAGAGGTGCGTACAGAACTGCCTGAACGGTCAGATTGGGTGGAATGTTCATGCTTATGTTGATGAGATCGTGGTCAAATCCAGAAAGAAGGAGACTCTGATTGATGACTTGAAGGAAACGTTTGACAATCTCCGGGTGTATAAGATGATGCTTAACCCGGCCAAGTGTATTTTTGGTGTTCCAGCAGGCAAGCTTTTGGGTTTTCTGGTATCTGAGCGAGGCATCGAAGCTAACCCGGAAAAGATCAAGGCCATCACCTCCTTGGCAAGGCCAAAATGTATCAATGATGTCCAGCGTGTGGCAGGACGAATAGCAGCGTTGAGCCGGTTCATAAGCCGCTTAGGTGAGAAGGCTACTCCTCTATACCAGATGATGAAGAAGACAGATGATTTTGTCAGGAGTGAAGCTGCCGGTGTAGAGATCGAAGCACTCAAGAAGCAATTGGCTGGGTCGCCGGCTCTTGCGGCCCCCATTGACAAAAACCCTTTGTTGTTATACATTGCTGCAAATAGCAGGGCTGTCAGTGTGGCCATTGTGGTGGAAAGAAAGGAGGCTGGTAAAGAGCACCTGGTTCAAAGGCCGGTTTACTACATCAGTAAGGTTCTCATCGAGTCTAAACAGAGATATCCACATTGGCAGAAGCTGGTTTACAGAGTCTTTATGGCAAGCCGGAAACTCAAGCAGTATTTCCTGGGTCATCCCATTACGGTGGTGAGCTCTGCCCCCTTGGGGGATATTATCCAGAGTAGGGAAGCTACAAGACGAGTGGCCAAGTGGGCCATTGAGCTTGGGCCTCATGATTTCAAATATACGCCTCGAACAACCATCAAATCGCAAGCACTGGTGGATTTTTTCAATGACTGGATAGAGCTGCAAGCGCCTGAAGAAAAGCCGGATAATACATATTGGACGATTCACTTTGACGGGTCCACGCAATTGGAGGGCTCGGGGCTAGAGTTATCTTAACTTCCCCATGAGGTGATAAACTTTCTTATGTCCTGAAGTTAATGTTTCCATGTACTAATAATGCAGCTTAGTATGAGGCCCTGCTCCATGGCCTTCGGATGGCTAAAGAGATGAATTTAAGCCGGGTCAGATGTTTCGGCGATTTAGATTTGGTAGCGCAGCAGGTTTCTGGCACCTGGGACTCCAAGGATCCGCTCATGGCGGCTTATCGCCGAGAGGTTGACGCTATTGCGGGTAACTTCAAAGGTTATCAAGTGGAGCATATTGATCGAAGGAACAACGAGGCAGCTGACGCCTTGAGCCGGTTAGGATCTCAGCGTAAGCTGGTACCCCCCCCCCCCAATACCTTTTTGGACGTTTTGCTTAACCCGTTTATCAAGTTTCCTACAGAGGAGGACCTTCCTATCCCTGACCCGGAGGCATAGTTGGTGGCGGCTCTTCATGTCATACCATATTGTACAGTCCCATATTTGGCTTATATGACCCGGGGTGAGTTACCTGAGGATGAAATCCTAGCCAGACAGATAACCCGGCAGTCTAAATCGATGACGATCGCCAATGGAGAATTGCACCACCACAGTGTTACAGGAGCGTTGCAACGTTGTGTCTTGCCTGGGGAAGGCCGTGCGATCCTGCGAGAGATCCATGAAGGAGATTGTGGTCATCATGCCGGTTCTAAATCTCTGCTAGCCAAAGCTTTTCGTCATGGATTTTGTTGGTTAATGGCTCATGCTGATGCTGAAGACTTGGTCATTAGATGTGACGGTTGTTGGAAATTTTCACGGCGTGCTCATGTTCCGGCTCAAGAGTTGAGGACGATTCCCATAACCTGGCCGTTTGCAACCTGGGGGCTTGATATGGTAGGACCTTTTAAAAGATCCAAAGGTAAGAAAACCCACCTGTTGGTGGTGGTGGACAAATTCACCAAGTGGATCGAGGCAGAGCCAGTCAGCAAATGTGACGCGGAAACAGTGGTGCAATTCATCAAGAAGGTGATTTTCTGGTTTGGTTTCCCCCATAGTATCATCACGGACAGTGGCACTAATTTTTCTAAGGGTGTTATGAAGGATTTTTGTCAGCGTGAGCATATCCGGCTAGATGTATCTTCTGTGGCTCATCCCCAGTCCAATGGTTAAGCAAAGTGGGCCAATCAAGAGATCTTACAAGGGATCAAGCCCTGGCTCATGGTTCCTCTGAGGAGAACACCTGGTTGTTGGGTGGAGGAGTTACCTTCCGTGTTATGGAGCATTAATACAACACCCAACAGGTCTACAGGATACACGCCCTTCTTCACTGTTTACGGAGCAGAGGCAGTTCTTCTCAGCGATATCCGTCATGACTCGCCCCGAGTGGCGGCTTACGTGGAAGCTGTGTCACAGCCCAAGATTACTACTTGTTATTAGTTGCACTTGAGTGCATCATGCATCATGTTTGTTTTCAAGAAAACGGAATTGAGGAATTTGAAGCCTCAGAAATTTTAAATAAAAGAAGGGCAAAGAACCCTGGAAATTTCATTCTTTGTTCCAAGATGTCCTCATGCAATGTTTAACAATTTTGGCAAGAGCTATATATCAAACCAAAATTTAGGAACATCTTTAAGGATTTATTTTTGGGACTTTGAATTTAAATCAATATCTATTTCAATATTAATTATATTCATATAATTACAATATAATTTTAAATACCCTTGAAATGTTTTATGAGCTTCTGGAAAAGTCCATCTAGAAAAATAAAAATATCCAGAGGAATTTTTTGCATTGTTTGAATTTGTTCAAATTCAAAACAGTGGCAAAAGAAATAAACAAAGAAAAGAAAAAACAGAAAACAGAAAGAAATAAAGAGAGAGAGAGAGAGAGAGAGAGAGAGTTTTACCTGCACTTACTTGGGCCACTTACCTACTACCTGTCCAGCCCAGCACGGCCGAGAAGCTGGCCCAGCCCACCACAGCCGCCACCGTCTTCAACCTTGTGCCAGTAGGCACGAGGGCATGTGCCCGCGGCACGCCGGCCACCTCCTGCTTCTACCGCGACGCCTCAGGCCTTCTGATCGTGCCACAAAGACGTCCATGACCCCCTGGATCATCCTCACCTCCCCGCACTCACTTTCTCCTCCTCCCCGTCTCTGTCTCGCTAGAACAAAGTAACCCGAGCGGAGCTCGTCGCCGCCGCTCATTGTAGCCGCAGCCACCACCCCTCCCTCTTCCCCTGGAGATGTCCACAAGCTCCGCCACCTCGTCGTCGACCTCCTCGCCGAGCTACGCAATGCCGAACGCCGCCGACACCATCATCTTCAACCTTCATCTCTCAAGATCGTCGGAGATGCCACGACGCCGTCCGTGCCTCCCCGAGGCTGTTTGTCTGCTCTACGAGATCACCGTGAGCTCCTACTTCTTCCCCCCCTGTCCCCTCAGTCCCGTGCGTGCTCTAGCCCCGATCCCCAACCGTGACCGGAGCTCCTCGCCGCCGGTCATGAGGCCACCGTGGACAGATCTAGCAAAGCTCGCGTACGAGCTTTTCGTCGTGCTCAGCACGCTCCCAAGAGGCCGTAGAGCCCCTTAGCTCACTCCCCCGTGCCTCGTAGCTCCTTCCCCTCTCTGCCGAACTCCGGCCGCCGCCGTGAGCTCGATTCCGGCGAGCTCGGCTAACCTCAGCCCCTCCCGCTTGCGTAGATGGACTAGTGGGGCCCACTAGTCAGGTTTGACCTGGACCAGCCCCTGTTGACCTGCTGACGTCAGCATGAAGTCATGCTGATGCAGTAAATATGTTCTAGGATTTAAAATAAATCAGAAATGATTTATTTATTTCAGAAAATATCAAAAACTTCTAAAAATCATATAAAATCAATCGTAGCTCAGATGAAAAAGATTTATATATGAAAAATTATCAGAAAAATCCAAGAAATCTGTTTATTGCATTATCATGCATCTTTGAGCACCTTATGCCTACTGATCAGGTCAAATCAATTAAATGATATTTGAATAATCACATATGGAGTTTGAATTCGAATCTTGGATGCAAACCAACTTCATTTAAATTGTTGCTAGTTGCATTAGCTCAAACCACAGCATATTGCCATGTCATGATCATGCATCATATTGTTGCATTGCATTGATTGTGTTCCTTCTCTTTTGCCGGTATTTGTCCCCTCTCACTAGACGTGGTTCCAACGAAAAGATCGATGACTCCGGTGAAGAACTATATTATCTTCACAAGTGCCAGGCAAGGAACCCCCACCTTTGAACATTCTGATACAATCCCAATCTCTCGCTCTTGCTCCCTTTTACTGCATTTGGAAAACAACGATTGAACTGCTATTTGCTGCCGTAGCTGAACCCCTTCCCTCTGCATGACTTGTCATTGCCACAGTAAATAGTTCAAACCCACTAGCATGAGTAGGAGTTGTTTGAGCCATGTTGTGCCTACTCATTCATGCTTTCTGGTTATTCCTGCTATTTCTTTGAGTTGTGTCAGGTTTGATTCATCGGGGATGAATTGGAATGTGGTCATCATGTCCTACTGTTGAGAGCTAAGTGTGTGAATATGATTTGGTAAAGGTAGCGGTGAGAGGCCATGTAGGAGTAGATGGTGGGTTGTCTCATTGAAACCGTCCTCAGGAACAGAGTTCTGTGTTTTTAATCCATGAATAGTTACTCCCACACATTGGGTTCCGGTAACTCGACCCCTCTCGGCTTATTAATCAACTCGAGCTCTGTCCAGGAGTTGCAACTAGTTTCTGGTGTTTGTAGGTAGTGCTAGTAGTCTACCAAGTGGCACCCAGTATAGGTGGGCTTGGGACAGACTAGATGTTGTAGCGTGAAACCCTAGGGGGGATCTTTTCACACTTGGAGGGGGAAAAGCGGAAGAACACACAAGAACACAAGACACAAATCACTCAAAACAAACCCAATATCACATCAACTAGAGTAGCATACAAAGGATCCACAAGATCACAAGATCAATCCAAGGAAACAAGCACAAAGGTAAGGTTCTTCCCACTCCTAGAGGAGGTGAGGTCTTGCAATCCAAGAGGATTCTTCTCCCTTGGGAGGTCTTGCAATCCACTAGGATTCTTCTCCCTTGGGAGGTCTTGATCTCCTTAAGGAGGGGATACAAGGAGCAAAGCTCTCAAGGTCTCTCAATATCTTTGCTAACCCTTCAAAAGACATGGGGAAGGTCTATTTATAGTTTATGCTACGAAGGGGTACGAGAAGAGGGGGGTACATGGCCAAGGGCCGAAGGCTGCACGCAGGCAGGGCGGTAGTACCGCCCGCTCGAGCGGTAGTACCGCTTGCAAGCGGTAGTACCGCTTAAGGAGCGGTAGTACTACTGGTTCCGGACTGGCCAGGAGTGGTAGTACCGTTTTGGGGAAGCGGTAGTACCGCTCGTTCCGGGTTGGACAGGTCTTCGTTTGCTTCCACGTGATCCGGGCTAAATGGATTCTCCTTTGCTTCCACGTGATCACCTCCTTGGTAACTGAGAATGCGCAACATCTCCTTGTGAGGTAGAACCCAATTCTCATGCGAATCCAAACGAAACTCGAAGAGGAGAGAATTCACCTCATCCTCGATAGCGTGTGCACGTGCTCTAGTCATTGGTCCCTTGAGTGCTTGTGCCTATGACGAGGTGTCGATGGGGATGCTTGACGGATGCTCCGCATCATCTCCCCCCCTTGGGGAAGATCCGTCCACGGATCGAGGTCTTCATCTCCATGGTACTTGGCCAAGTCGTTGACGTTGAAGATGTCGCTTATGTTGTACTTGTCGCGTGGGATGTCGATCTTGTAAGCGTTGTCGTTGTAGCGTGCTAGCACCTTGAAAGGTCCGTCGGCTCGTGGAAGAAGCTTGGATTTGCGTTCCTTGGGGAAGCGGTCTTTGCGAAGGTGTAGCCAAACGAGATCACCCGGATGGAACACCATTGGTGTTTTGTTGGTGTTGAGCTTGATGGCGCGGCGTTGAACGTGACGCTCGGTCGTGGAACGTGTTTCTTCATGCATCTTCTTGAGGTGGGCTGCTCTTGCACTTGCGTCCATGTCGGCTCGTTCTTGAAGCGGGAGTGGAAGGATGTCCAACGGTGACAATGGTTTGAAGCCATAGACAACCTCGAAGGGGGACTTGCCGGTTGTAGAATGTCTCGCGCGATTGTAGGCGTACTCGGCGATGGGTAGGCACTCCTCCCACTCCTTGATGTTCTTCTTGATCAACACACGTAGGAGAGTGGCAAGCGTCCGGTTGGTGACTTCGGTTTGTCCATCGGTTTGAGGGTGGTATGCCGTGGAGAAGAGTAACTTGATGCCGAGTTTGGAGCATAGTGTTTTCCGAAAGTAGCTTAGGTACTTGACGTCACGGTCCGAGACAATCGTCTTGGGGACGCCGTGCAGGCGCAAGATTTCCCTACAAAAGAGAGTCGCAATATGTGAAGGATCGTCTATCTTGTGACAAGGAATGAAATGTGCCATCTTGGAAAATCTATCAACAACAACGAATACGGAATCCTTTCCATTGCGAGTTCTAGGTAATCCAAGAATGAAATCCATGCTAATGTCTTCCGATGGATGGAAAGGAATAGGAAGTGGCATTGTGAAGGCCATGGGATTGAGCTTTTGACTTAGCTTTGCGGCATGTAGAGCACCGGTTGGTGAAGCGGGAGACATCACGGAACATCTTGGGCCAAAATTAATTCTTGGAGAGCGTAGCGAATGTCTTGTCGCATCCAAAGTGTCCCATGAGCCCTCCTCCGTGAGATTCCTGCAAAAGGAGCAAACGAAGCGAAGACTCGGGAATGCAAAGTTTGTTAGCTTTCATGAGATATCCATCCTTGATGTAGTATTGCTCCCAAGAAGTATGTGCTACACATTTGGCATAAGGGTTTGCAAAGAAAACATCATGCTCATATAATTCTTTTATGTGCTCAAAGCCAATAACATTCAACTCAAGTTTTGTAACAAGCATGCATTTGCGGGAAAGAGCATCCGCCACTACATTTTCTTTGCCTTTGATGTATTTGATGACATAGGGAAAAGACTCAATGAATTCACTCCACTTAGCATGACGCTTGTTTAACTTCGTTTGACCCTTGAGATACTTAAAAGTCTCATGGTCCGTGTGAAGAATAAATTCATGGGGTCGAAGATAGTGTTCCTAAACATGTAAAACTCTCACCAAAGCATAGAGCTCTTTATCATAGATGGGGTAGTTAAGTTGTGCGCCGGATAGTTTTTCACTAAAATACGCAATGGGGCATTTTTCTTGCATGAGCACGCCACCTATGCCGGTACCACTAGCGTCACAATGAATCTCAAAAGGCTTATCAAAGTTTGGTAGGGCAAGAAGTGGTGCATGCGTGAGCAAGTGTTTGAGCTTAATGAACGCGGTGTCTTGCGAAGGACCCCAAACAAAGGGTGTGTAATTCTTGCTCAAGGCGTGTAGAGACATAGAAATTGTGCTAAAGTCCTTCACAAAGCGTCGATAGAAACCGGCTAAACCAAGAAAGCTACGCACTTGTTGAAGGTTCGTTGGTTGAGGCCAAGTTTTAATTGCTTCAGTTTTAGTTTCATCAACGTGAACACCATGTGAAGACACGACAAATCCTAGGAAAACAACTTTATCAACACCAAAAGTGCATTTCTCCATATTAGCATATAATTGTTGTTTTCGAAGGGCTTGCAAAACCATACGGACGTGGTTAACATGTTCCTCAAGCGACTTGCTAAAGACTAGAATGTCATCAAAGTAAACCACTACAAAGACGCCTATATAAGGTCGAAGAACGAAATGCATAAGACGCACGAATGTGCCGGGCGCTTCCGATAAGCCCATCGGCATGACCAACCACTCATATAGCCCAAACTTGGTTTTGAAAGCTGTTTTCCACTCATCACCCTCTTGAATGCGAATTTGGTAATAGCCACTTTTAAGGTCAATTTTGGAAAAGAATGTGGCACCACATAATTCATCAAGCATGTCATCTAGGCGTGGAATAGGGTGACGGTATCTAACGGTGATAGCATTTATCGGACGACAATCGGAACACATGCGAAAACTTCCATCTTTCTTAGGCACGAGAATAACGGGAACTGCACAAGGGCTTAAGCTTTCACGTACATGACCTTTGTCGATGAGTTGTTGTACTTGACGTTGTATCTCCTTTGTTTCCTCCGGGTTGACGCGGTAAGGAGCCTTGTTCGGAAGTGGTGCGCCGGGTACGAGGTCGATGCGGTGTTCGATGCCGCGAAGTGGAGGTCGACCCAGTGGTAGCTCATTGGGAAAAACGTCCGAGAATTCCTGCAACATTTGAGACAACACAAAAGGTGGAAGTGGTGAAGTGTTAGTAGGTTTGGCTTCCCCTTTGCATAGGAGCACAAGGTGGAAGACGCTCGAGGGGTTCTCACACACTTCTCTCATCTCACGTTTGGTGGCTAGGAGGACTAAGTTTTTCTCTCTTGGCGAAGAGGCGCTCAATTTTGGCTTGTGTCTCTCACTTTCTTTTTGGTGGATCACTCTATCACTAGGATCTTCACGATGGGTGGATGCATGCTTATCGGCGATCACTTGGCTTGGTGACATTGGTCGAAGCACATATTCCTTGCATTTCATCTTGAAGCTGTAGTAGTTGGTTTGTCCGTTGTGGATGGCTCCACAGTCAAATTGCCAAGGTCGTCCCAAGAGGAGGTGGCACACCGTCATGGGAACTACATCACACTCCAAGGTGTCCTCGTAGGCGCCGATCTTGAAAGAAACTTGTACCATATGCTCCAGTTGAATGGTGCCGGAGTCGCTCAACCATTGTACCTTGTATGGAAGAGGGTGCTTCTTCTTGACCAATTGAAGCTTGGAACATAGCTCATCACTTGCCAAGTTGTGACAACTTCCTCTGTCGATGATGACCTTGACGGAACGTCCGTTGATGCCGGCATTTGTGTTGAAGATGTGGCATCGTTGGTCTTCTTCTTGATTGTGTTGGAGGGTCAAGACCTTGGATACCACGAGAGAGGGACTTGCATCATTGTCACAAAACACTTGATCATCTTCGTCTTCGTTGATGCGCCGGTGCATGGCAACATGCTCAATAGCTTCCACTTCGTCTTCGCTCATCGAGTCATATGTGCCGTCGTCGTTGAAGATCATGGTTCTCTTGTTTGTGCACTCGAAGGACTTGTGACCTCGGCCACCACATGTAAAGCACTTGAAGGAACTAGTCTTCTCGGTGTCGTAAGGTGGTGCCGAAGGTGAGGGATTCTTGGGTTTGTAGTTGCTTGCCGGAGAACGAATCGAGGAAGGTGTAGTTTGCTTGGAACTTGACTTGTCGCCGGTACTTGGTGATGCTCTAGTTGAGGTAGGAGGTGCCGAAGTCGCGGGTGCTTGAGAGTAGGAGCCGTAGGTCTTGGACGAGTATTTGGCATACTTGAAGTCATCCTGGACTTGTCTCTCGGCCTTGGACGCTTGATGAACTAGCTCGAGAAGGTTTGAGTATGGTTGGAAATCGGCAATCCGCTTGATTGGGTGATTGAGGCCGTTCAAGAAGCGGGCCATTGTTTGCTCGTCATCTTCCTTGACGTTGGCTCGTATCATGGCAATCTCCATTTCTTGGTAGTATTTGCTCCACCGTCTTCGTGCCTTGTTTGAGAAGTTGCAACTTCTTGAAGAGATCTCGGGTGTAGTGTGTAGGCACGAAGCGAGCTCGCATGACATTCTTCATTTCTGACCAAGTTGTAATGGGTGGTTCGCCTCTTGTATGTCGTCGCTTGATCGTTTGTTCCCACCAAATGAGGACATAGTCTTGAAACTCGAGGGAGGCCATGGCAATCTTCTTCTCTTCTTCGAAGTTGTGGAGGCGGAATATCTTGTCGACCTTCAATGCCCATGAGAGGTATTCTTCAGGATCGGTACTTTCGGAGAACTTGGGCATAGTGAACTTTAGCTTGCTGAAGCGTTGTTCTTCATCATGTTGATGACGGTGGTGTCGCTCATGACGAGGTGGTCGCTCCACGAAAGCTTGCTCTTCACGATGGTCTTGGCGTTGGTGGTGTCGTGGCACGTCGTTCCCATTTCGTCGTTCTTGCTCCGCTTCGCGATGAGCGGCTTCCTCTTGTCGCTCTTGATGAAGTTCTTCTTGTTGACGTACTTGGCGGTTGCGGTCGGCGAAGATGCGCGTGGAGTCACGAAGAGCTTGTTGTGCGTTGCGTGCTTGATTGTCACGCCGTTCTTGAGCTTGTCGGATTGTATCGTCATCTTCGTGTACTTGATGTGGACGTTGTTGCTCTTGGCGGCGCCCTTGCTCGCGTGCTCGAACTCGATCTCGTAACCCATTGCGATGGAATGGATTGTCCGGATATTGTCGATCTTCATTGACGAATTGTTGAGCTTGCCGAGGACGTGGAGGACTTGCATCCGTGGAAGAGTAAGCCGAAGAGTTGTCACTTGAGCGTCGACTTGAATGGCGCTGTCTTGATGAATGAGACGGAGACGTGCGGTTCACCAAGATGTGGCAGAACTCTTGCATTTGCGTGCGGAAGTCGGAAGCGAGTTGCTCGATGCAGTCGCCCAATGCTTCGCTTTCTTGGTGAAGTGCTCGTTGGACGCCGAAAAGGTGAGTCTTGGTGACGTAGTTCGGTGCTTCCACTAGATGCTCGTCGATCGGGTCGGTCGAAGAACTTGGCCTATCCATCATGTAAGTAGGAGGTGAGTAGGTAAATGAGAGAACAATACCAAGGTTACCTCTTCCGATGATGGAAAATGTAACAAGTTTCGCTCAATGAAATGCCACAATAGTAGAATTGGAACCAGGTTTGTTCCTCACACCTACAAGTAAAGAGGCCTATGGAGTAGCTTGGTTAGGATGGTGGCAAAATTTCAAACAAAATGTTAGTCAAGATATCGATAAGGTTGAGAAGATTCACAAAGATGCACGTAAAGCAAATAGATCAAAGCCAAGAGTATCACTAGGAACACACGCACAGAAGATAGATGGGATCCGCACAACCGAGGGTGAGCGCAAAATGTGAGTGAGCACGCAAAATGCTCTTGTTGTGCGAATACTAGAGAGACACTAGCTCGATTGCTCAAATGGGCGAGATACGCTTTGTGCACCAACCTATGAGAGAAACGTGCCGTCCTCGATCCCAACTATGCTATGGATGTGGTGACCAAGATGATATGAGTATGTAAAGTGTCTCAATGCTATTGCTTATATGCTCATTGTTGCTCCTCTCTTTGCTTAAAAGCTTTTCTTTTTTTTCTTTTTTTGAGAGTATGATGCTCGAGCCGAAGATAATATGAGACACGTATGTAAGATATGCACGGGAGAGACTTATGGCACTAAGATGATAACATGATCACTACGGTGCACAAGAGCGTGGCCCGACAATTCTCAACTCGCTAGTCTCGATAGGTAAGCAACGCAAATGGCTCGGGCTATCAATGCAAAAGCAAAAGGTAAGTGTCATCGAGGTTACCGTCCTTGCTTGCGGTTAGCGCTGAGGATGATTCCGAGGCGATGATGTCGATGTTAAGCGCTCCTAAGTAGCCGAAACACCTTAGGAAACGCCAAATCGCAACTCGAAACCGGTTAAATGCGGAAGTTTAGTAAATGTGGGGCGGTAGTACTGCTATAGGTGGCGGATGTAAAAAATTTATACCGCTTGACGAAGCGGTAGTACCGCTTGGAAGGGCGGACCTAAAATTTTAGTACCGCGTGTAGGGCGGTAGTACCGCTTGTATGGGCGGTAGTACCGCTTGTGTCGGGAAAAATTTCAGCTCGAGATCGGGGCGAAATAAGGGCGGAAATGGATGATTATGCGGACGAAATTGGATGGATTTCGTGGTGGATGGGCGGGGAAGTGGTGGGGGGCTAGATCCACTTGCCAAACGTCAAATCCATGGACCAAAACAACCAAATCTCACAAGAACCAACAAATTGCAAGAAAAAATTTGGGGCTATTTTTGTGGGGATTTTCGAAATTGGGTAAGAACACAACAAAATCAAGCTAGGGAGTGAGGGGATGGGGCTCCAAGATGTGAATCAACCTTGCTCATGATACCAAGATGTTGTAGGGTGAAACCCTAGGGGGGATCTTTTCACACTTGGAGGGGGAAAAGAGGAAGAACACACAAGAACACAAGACACAAATCACTCAAAACAAACCCAATATCACATCCACTAGAGTAGCATACAAAGGATCCACAAGATCACAAGATCAATCCAAGGAAACAAGCACAAAGGTAAGGTTCTTCCCACTCCTTGAGGAGGTGAGGTCTTGCAATCCAAGAGGATTCTTCTCCCTTGGGAGGTCTTGCAATCCACGAGGATTCTTCTCCCTTGGGAGGTCTTGATCTCCTTAAGGAGGGGATACAAGGAGCAAAGCTCTCAAGGTCTCTCAATATCTTTGCTAACTCTTCAAAAGACGTGGGGAAGGTCTATTTATAGTTTATGCTACGAAGGGGTACGAGAAGAGGGGGGTACATGGCCAAGGGCCGAAGGCTGCACGCAGGCAGGGCGGTAGTACCGCCCGCTCGAGCGGTAATACCCCTTGCAGGCGGTAGTACCGCTTAAGGAGTGGTAGTACTGCTGGTTCCGGACTGGCCAGGAGCGGTAGTACCGTTTTGGGGAAGTGGTAGTACCGCTCGTTCCGGGTTGGACAGGTCTTCGTTTGCTTCCACGTGATCCGGTCTGAATGGGTTCTCCTTTGCTTCCACGTGATCACCTCCTTGGTAACTGAGAATGCACAACATCTCCTTGTGAGGTAGAACCCAATGCTCATGCGAATCCAAACGAAACTCGAAGAGGAGAGAATTCACCTCGTCCTCGATAGCGCGTGCACATGCTCTAGTCATTGGTCCATTGAGTGCTTGTGCCGATGACGGGGTGTCCATGGGGATGCTTGACGGATGCTCTGCATCACTAGGTGCAGTGGCACGGTGTACCAAGTGGCACCCGGATGGTGGGGTTGGGAACCCTGCTCACATCGTTCGAGGCCGTGAGCGACACCCCGGCCGGATCTCCTTGAGGATGGAACCCGAATAGGCGATAAACCTGGACTAGAGACTTGTGTTGTTAGTCAGGTCGTGGTCGACTCCCTCACCAGGCTTCCGCTTGAAGGTTGCCGAGATACACGACGTGTACATGGTGGTAAGTGGTGAGAGCGTGTGTGAAGAAGTACACCCCTGCAGGGTTAACATCATCTATTCGAATAGCCGTGTCCGCGGTGAAGTACTTCTGGGTTGCCTATACAGTTCATAGACAAGTGAAAGTGGATACTCTAAAATGCTCAAGATAAGTGTGAGTGCTATGGATGGCCTTCTCGTAGGGATACGGGAGCGAATCCATAGTGATGTATTGATTGGTGAATATGTGGACTCGTGTGCGCCACCTCAAAAGAGTTACTTGCAGTCATAGTTCAGGATAGCCATTGAGTCAAAGCTGGCTTGCTGCTGTTAAACTCCACCATCCCTTTGTAGATACTGATGCATATGTAGCTAGTTCTGATGTAAGTCTTGCCGAGTACCTTTGTACTCACGTTTGCTTAATTTATGTTTTTGCAGAGAGACTTCAGTCTCAATAGTGGTCGGAGTGGACTTCGACGTTTAGCTTGTTACCTCAGCTACGATCTTGTACCTTTGGGAGGGTCTTGTAGATAGTCAGGTTTCTCAGCCTTTTCATTTGTAGATGTCTGTACTCAGACATGTTATGCTTCCGTTGCCTGTATGCTCTTTATGTTGGGTCATGAGACCCACTTCTTGTAATAAATGCTATGATGGCTCTTCTGGGCCTTTATCTATATGAGTTGTTGAGTTATGTTGTGATGCCATGTTGTACAACACATACTTGCATGTTATGCGTACATGTAATGTTTATTGCTATGTGTGGGATTCAACACCTAGTTGTTTACCCTTGGTAGCCCACCTTATGGGGAAATGCCTCCTAGTGCTTGCACTGAGCCTTGGTAGCTTGCTACTGCTCCGGAACAATTAGGCTGGCCGACATGTGTCCTTCTTCGTTCCTGTGTCTGTCCCTTCAGGGAAATGTCATGCGTTGTTCCTTTAAGTCCCTGTAGCTTGCTACAACTTGGGTTCATACGTTGATGACCGACACGTTCGTTGCTGGGTCATGTATGCATGTCCCTGTAATTTAGCGCAACTTTTGGTTTACATCTAGTCATGTCGGCCCGGGTTCTCTGTCATATGGATGCCAGCGACACTATCATGTACGTGAGCCAAAATACGCAAACGGTCCCGGGCCAGGTGAGGTGGCACCCGTGGGGATACCATGCGTGAGGCCGTAAAGTGATGTGATGTGTTACATGCTAGATCGGTGTGACTTAGAATCGGTGTCCCGACAGCTTTGGTATCAGAGCCTGACTGCCAGTAGGATTACCCAGCCAAACTGGTCAAAGTAGTGTCTAGAAACTCTTTTGTTATATTAAGGGAATTGATTGTGGAAGGGAACGTAAGGCTCTTTTACTCCTTTACCCTATGCCCTTCTGATCTGAGTCATTCTATTCTTTCTACGGGGATTAAGAACTAGGCTTGTCATCAATCTATCAGGATCACGTTAATTGTGGATTCAACTCTCAGTTCAGTTTCTAGTACTTCCGTGTGTTAACAGTTGGTCTTAGGACCTTGACATTATGATGTTGAGTGGTTATGCTACCTTTTTGCATAGATCTCAAAATCTTTTGAGCATTTACAGCTGTTATGCTGTCCGAGTCATCCCAGGTTTCTTAATAATCTGATGCATTTGCAAATCTTTCCTCCTTGTTTTTAATGTCATTTTAGGCTAGATTAACCACACTAGTCGGTGTGTTGAGGTACTCCGTTGCCTCGACATTATGTTGGAGCTATTATTATGACCCTAGGTGTCTAAGGGAATCACCTAGTAATCTAGCCATGTTTTGTGTTTCCAGTGTGATGATTCTGGCTATTATTCTCGAAGGCATCCCGTGATGCCACCTAGGAAGTAGGCATTCTATTTCTGGGTTCTTGAACCCAAAATTCATTCTACTTACTTCATGTTGATAGTGTTTGCTCGTTCCTTTAGGGTATAAGTAACCTTTGCGATAGTCCCCGAGGTCCGTGGTATTTTCCTCTTCCAAATACCATGGACTACTTAGGGCAGAAGTTCCTCGTTGAACCGAAGGATCACAACCAGAGTGCTCTTGATGAGTTCTCGATTCCATGTTGTGACTCTGCCAGTTCTACTTTTCTGCATGGGTTATCCGGAAGAAATATCTTGAGCTTTGTTGGACATACTAATCTATGCATCCACAACTCAGAAAGTTATATGTTCCTTGGAGTTGTCCCCCTTCAGTTATTTTTCCGACCTTCATCTATCAATTGATAGCCAACGGTATGTGTGCGACCGTGTTCATCGATGCCTATTATTCTTGTGGTCCGTCAAGCCATTCTATTCCGGAATAACTAGGAGAAACAAACTCTAGTACCTCATCCATATCCAGGATTGGGTCAAAGTAGTTGTGCTCTACAGATCAAATGTCAATCCAGATTTTGCTTTGTTCTACCCTGGAGTATTACCCCCCTTTATGTCAGGATTGTCAAGAGAATTGCACCATCTCTTATGAATTCTTGACGCAGTGATACTTCTCGCCATCATTGTTTCATTCCACGGTTCCGTTTTATTATAACCGGAATACTGACAAGTGAATTGTGATGTGTGCAATCAATGCTCCTAGCAACTCTGTTGCTTGGTAGTTAATGGACAATACTCTCATTTTTAGCGTGCTGGTTTCGATCAATGAGTTAGGATTGTGTCAATCCCTTGCTTAGTTGATCATTTCATCTTACCCTGAAAAGCAAGATTGTTCTCGAGCTTAGTAGCATATCGATGGTTTGTGATTTTCCGAATATCTTCTCAGGAGTATCACCAGGTTATTCCCTGATCGCTATGTTGAGCTCGTGATCGTGTTGGTTTTCACTAAACCACCCTTCTCCAAGAACCTGTGTTGGATACCCCTGAGCTAGTTGGTTAAGCTAAACGACAACTTGGAGAGTTCCAAGATGAAAGATTATTCCATTTAGTTCATTGCAAAGGGATATCCTTGTGCTCGTGTGTTATTCAAAGAACGATGATATCTTCATCGATTGATCCTCGTGACCGGTTGTTGTATCTATTGTCTTGTCAAAAATTTGATTTGAGTGTGGGCTATCGCCAAGTCAAATCAGAACCAATGATATTCGTAACGTTGTCTTACTCGTGGTTGATTCCTCGAGCATACACTGTTATATCTATTGGATCTGACTAATGCTATCATCGTGTTCACTAAATTGTGGAATTCCATCTATATGGAAGCCTGGATGGATTGTTGTTCAACCCATTCACATAATTTTCACCTTATCCATGATTCATGGTAAAGATCGGGCTAGCATTGGTAATTTTTGTAAGCATCATCTTGTGTTAGCTCATGCAGTAGATGTTTGGATGTAAGATGTGACTTCCTCCAATTCACATGTATTTGATGTAAGTTGCCACCGTGAATTTGAGAAAGCTTGTTTTTGCTTCCTGTAGGAATCATCCCAAGTCGGTCATGCATGTGCGAGGTACTCTATGGTTTGATAGGTTGGCCGCCTCCATTCTATATGTGTTTCCTAGCACACCAAGCCACTGATTGATTTGTTCAAGGAAGATAAGTCTATGCTTGGGATCTAATCCATGGACTCGCACTAGTAGAAAACAGGGCATTGGTCCAGCCCATTAGCCCCGGTTCAATCTAGAACCGGGACCAATGGGGGTACTGGACCCGGTTCGTTAGCCCAGGGGGCCGGCCGGGCCACGTGGGCCATTGGTCCCGGTTCGTCTGGACCTATTGGTCCCGGTTGGAGCTAAAAACCGGGACCAATGGCTCTTGCTCCTGGCCCACCACTATTAGTCCCGGTTTGTTTTATGAACCGGGACCAAAGGCACACCTTTAGCCCCGGTTTGTAGCACCAACCGGGACCAGTGAGTTGCCTATATAAACCCCCTCACTCAAGAGCAGAGCTCACTGCTCTGTTTTTTTTTCTGGCCGAGGGGGAGAGGGGTTAGTGGTGCTCTAGCTCACCTCCTATGCACACAACATGTTCGGTGGAATGCCCGAGCCACACTAGTTAAGCTTTTCTGCTCTCGAAGCTCTATTTTCTCCGAGATTTGTCTAGGTTTAGCGGTCCGTCACGTCCCGTCCCCGTCTTCGCCGCCGTCGATCGCCCCCGCCGATCTCGTCACCGGCGCCACCGTGGTGAGCCTCTTGTTATGTCCATGCTTTTCTTACTTTTATTATTGCTTTAGATAGATATTTGTCTAATTTTCTTACGTTTATTATTGCTTGTTATTATATAGTGCGATGGTTTTGATATCCGCCCACGTGGGCCCTCGTCCGGTCTACGATTCGGATGTGGTATATTATCTTTAATTTATAACTATTTGTTTTAGTGCTTATGATAGTTATGCCGACCAACCTGACATGCATAGATGTTTTATTATGTCTAGGAGGTAGTTGAACCGGAAATTCCAACCGACCCTCTTGTGGAGAGGTTAAATTTAGTTGAAGAGGAAAACATTTCGTTAAAGAAAAAATTGGAAAAAATGGAGGAGGAGAAGATGGAATTGGAGTTGCATGTTGCGGAAGTTATCGATGATCACAAGATCAAGATGGAACCTATTGTCGAGAGGTTAAATTTAGTTGAAGAAGAAAACAAATACTTGAAGGAAAAAATAAAAAAAATTGTGGACGAGAAGATGATATTGGAGTTGCATGTTGCGGATGTCGTCGATGATCACAAGATCAAGATGGATGCAATGCGGTTGAAGATTAAAAAGATTAGAAAATATGCCATTAATACCGAGGCTTGGTATCATTATGCCGTTGGATCAATTGTTACCTTGGTTGCGATTATGATAGCATTTGTTTTCGCGTTGAAATGTTTTACATAGTTTCGATGTGTATGGAGAGCTATATATGTTGTTAGATGAGAACTATATATGTATGTACTTTGGTTTTAATGTGATGATGAACTTTTATCCATTTGGTCACTTAATTATCTATTTAAGGTCCCTTTGTTTAAGTGTAAATGGGTCAATCTGTCAGGAGGCGGGGTACAGGTAGACCCACAGTACGGAATGACAACAGTGGATCTGAAAAATCTTGGATACAATGACGAACCGTTCGTCCTAGCCAATGATGTGGCACAGGTTATCTATGTGAAGGACATGTCTACCAGACCGAGAAAAAGAAAAGATAAGGAAGCGAATACATCATACGATGAGCCAAAGCGCCACATAGTTCTTTCAGGAAAAAGGGACATCCTGGGAGTGGAGGGCAAGACAGACATGTCTGAAGATTATGAAAAGTTTCATGAAATTCCTCCCTTCAAAGTCAAGGCTGACCCAAGCATCCTGATAAACGATGAAGATTATCCATGGTTACGGCGCAATAAGCAAATGACACAAGCGAAGAAAAAGTGAAGAGTTATTTCCGCAACTATTATGATGATACCATGCCAACTTTGTAACAAACGAGTATGATACCATTGTCCGTTTGTACTATTCAAATTTCAATACTACGTGCACTAACAAAACAAAACAAAACAAAACAAACTTGAAAAATAAATAGCAACAATAAGTATTTTGTTGTAAGTATAAACAAAATAAAATAAATAAAGCAACAAAGAAAATGAATAAAGAAAGTAAAATAAATAAAGCAACTCTAAATACAGCAAAAAACAAGTTAGAAATAAACAAAGAAAATAAAATAAATAAAGCAACTCTAAATACAGCAAAAAACAACTTAGAAATAAATAGCAACAATAAGTATTTTGTTGTAATTAAGTATAAACAAAATAAAATAAATAAAGCAACAAAGAAAATAAATAAAGGAAGTAAAATAAATAAAGCAACTCTAAATACAGCAAAAAACAACTTAGAAATAAACAAAGAAAATAAAATAAATAAAGCAACTCTAAATACAGCAAAAAACAACTTAGAAATAAATAAAGCAAAAAAGGAAAAAAAAATATTGGGCGCTGCCCAGTGAGCCTGCAAGGCCTATAGCACAGGATCCACCTGTAATATAAGGCCCAGCAAGCTCACAGGGCAGCGCGCAGAGTTAGGCCCAGAAGCCTGCATTTGAGAGGAGCTCGAGAGGGTGGGAGCAGCAGCCCTTATAAACCACTCTCGAGCTCCCTCAGCTAGCGAGGTGGGACTAAACATCCCACCGCACCCGCGCCAGCTCAGGGCCTTTGGTCCCGGTTGCTGCCACCAACCGGGACTAATGCCCCCCTTTAGTCCCGGTTGCTGCCACCAACCGGGACTAAAGGTCCCTCCTTCCCGCCCTTTGGGCTCCTGAAAAGAAACAAAATAAAATAAATAAAGCAACAAAGAAAACAAATAATTTCAAATTTAAACTATTCAAATTTGAATACTACTTGCACTAACAGAAAGTTCGTAATTGGTTTTACAAAAGAAAATAAATAATGCAGAAAACAAAACAAAAAAACTTGAAAAAAAATAGCAACAATAAATATTTTTTTGTAAGTAGAAACAAAATCAAATAAATAAAGAAACAAAGAAAACAAATAAATAAAAATAGCAACAGTAAGTATTTTGTTGAAAGTAGAAACAAAACTAAAAAATAAAGCAACAAAGAAAAAAAAGAAAAAATATGCCACCTGCTGGGCCCACACGGCCTGAATACGACTAGAAACCCAACCATGGGCCAGGATTCAGGCCCGTAGAAAGCCCAGCAAGTCCACAGGCAAAGCAGTGTCAGTTTAGGCCCTTAGGCCTGCAGTTTAGAGGAGTTCGAGAGGAGAGAGGCAGCGGGGCTTATAAACTGGTGCTGCTCTCCCTCAACTAGCGAGGTGGGACTAAACTTCCCACCGCACCGCGGCAAGGCCTTTAGTCCCGGTTGCTGCCACCAACCGGGACTAAAGGGTGGCATTAGTCCCGGTTGCTGCCACCAACCGGGACTAAAGGGTGGCATTAGTCCCGGTTGCTGCCACCAACCGGGACTAAAGGCCCCACCTTCCCGCCCTTTGGGCTGCTGAAAAGGGACCTTTAGTCCCGGTTGGTAACAGCAACCGGGACTAAAGGGGGCTATTAGTCCCGGTTTGTGCCAAGAGCCGGGACTAATACTCCTCCTATATAAGCTACACTTGCGAAAATTTTGTTCAGTTTCTCCTTCTTCCCCGCCCCGACGCCGCCCTCGATCTGCTCCGTCCCCGTCGCCGTCGCCGTCGCCCCCGTCGCCCCCGTCGCCCCGTCGCCGTCGCCCCCGACGCCGCCTCGTCGCTCCGCCCCGCGCCGTCGCCGCGCCCCGCGCCGTCGCCGCGCCCCGCCCCGCGCCGTCGCCGCGCCCCGGCCGGCCCGTCGCCCCGCGCCGCCGCGCGCCCCGCCCCGCCGCCGTCGCGCCGCCCCGCCCCGACGCCGCCTCGTCGCCGCCCCGCCCCGCCGCCGTCGCGCCGCCCAGCCCTGCCGATGTGAGGGCCGGCTCCCTTTTTTTTATATGTTTAATATTGCTGTATATATATATATATATAGTTGTTGTGTATATATATGTATATATGTGTATATTTTTTTTATGTTTATATAAATTGCAGTATATATAGTTGCTGTATATATAGTTGCTGTATTTATATGTATGTGTATATCTTTTTTTTTCTTAGGAATTTGCTAAATATATATGTTAAATATATATTTATGTGTATATAAATATATTTTTTCTTAGGAAGTTGCTGTATATATGTGATGTGTGTATATGTGATGTATATATATGTGTATGTGGCTAGCTATATAGTTTTTTGTTTATATATGCTAAATATATATAGAAAGTTATATATATATATATGCAAAAGTTACAAATTTAGAAAAAGAAGGATAGGAAAGAAGAAAATAAGAAAGAGGAAAGAAAGAAGAAGAGGAGAGGAAGAAGAGGAGAAATAAATAAGAAGAAGAAAAAAAAGAAAAAGAAGGATAGGAAAGAAGAAAATAAGAAAGAGGAAAGAAAGAAGAAGAAGGAGAGGAAGAAAGAGGAGAAATAAATAAGAAGAAGAAAAAAAAGAAAAAAAGAGGAGAAGAAGAAAGGAATAGAGGAGAAGAAGAGAAATTTTCTCTTCTTCTCCTCTATTCCTTTCTTCTTCTCCTTTTTTTTCTTTTTTTTTCTTCGATCTTCTCCTCTAGCGGTTCCTTTTTTTTTCTTCTTCCTCTTTTTTTATCGGATATGTATACACCCTCTCCCCGATAACTTCGACATTAGGGGGGGGCGGGGTCGAGGGTCGTCGAGGGACCGAGGCCGAAGAAGGTCGAGGGGTCGAGGGTCGTCGAGGGACCGATCGAGAGGCCGAAGGGCGAGGGGTCGAGAGGTTGCCTAGCAGTCGGGGGTCTAGGGTTGTGGATCACCGAGCAGTCGGGGGTCAAAGTATTGAAGAATTCCATGACTTCATCATAAGCCAGAAGTAACCGGGGCATTTTGGTACAAAGTTATGCAAAGATATTTTGAAACGGAGTTCCTGATAGAATAATCCGTCTTTTGTTACGAATTATCCTATCGGGGACTCCGTTCCAAAATAACTTTGGAGAGCTTCGTACCATCATGCTACTGTTACTTTCGCCTAATGATGAAGTATTGGTTTTGTTGAATCCTTTGACACTCGACAAAATGTGACATGAGGGGGTCTAAGGTTGTGGATCGCCGAGCAGTCGGGGGTCGAGGGGTCGAGAGAGGTTGCCTAGCTAGTGTCAAAGTATTGAAGAATTCCATGACTTCATCATTTGCCAGAAGTAACCGGGGCATTTTGGTACAAAGTTATGCAAAGATGTTTTGGAACGGAGTTCCTGATAGGATAATCCGTCTTTTGTTACGGATTATCTTATCTGGGACTTCGTTCCAAAACAACTTTGGAGAGCTTCGTACCATCATGCTACTGTTACTTTCGCCTAATGATGAAGTATTGGTTTTGTTGAATCCTTTGACACTATAGCTAGACAAAATGTGACATGAGGGGGTCTAGGGTTTGTGGATCGCCGAGCAGTCGGGGGTCGAGGGGTCGAGAGAGGTTGCCTAGCTAGTGTCAAAGTATTGAAAAATTCCATGACTTCATCATTTGCCAGAAGTAACCGGGGCATGTTGGTACGAAGTTATGCAAAGATGTTTTGGAACGGAGTTCCTGATAGAATAATCCGTCTTTTGTTACGGATTATCTTATCTGGGACTCCGTTCCAAAACAACTTTGGAGAGCTTCGTACCATCATTCTACTGTTACTTTTGCCTAATGATGAAGTATTGGTTTTGTTGAATCCTTTGACACTAGCTAGACAAAATGTGACATGAGGGGGTCTAGGGTTTGTGGATCGCCAAGCAGTCGAGGGTTGAAGCTAGTTCTACGTTTGCCATTAATATATCCATCTGTCATGTTTGAATAATAATTGGCATGTTGTAAATATTTGTAGAAACAATGGACGACAACACCCGAGACCTAGCACAAGAAGCGATGTTGATGGACATAATCGCAGACGGACAAAATGCCGTCAAGTCGTATCTCAACGACACCGATGAGCAGGTCGAACAAGAGCTGCGGCTGGAAGATCTAGGCTATGATATTGATGAATTCGGTGACCCAATGCACATGGAAGAAGTAGACCGTGAGGACGGCTCCGGTGACCCAATGCCGGTGCAAGAAGGAGACCGTGATGCTGGCTCCGGTGACCGAACCGAGTCCGGCCAGGAGGTATATATGTTAGTTAAGCATGTGCTGACTAGTTAATTGATTCATTCATTAACTCTCGTCTTTGTTCCTTTTCTAGCCCTCCGGATCGAGCAAATCTTCGGTAAAGAGACGAGGAGCGAAGAAAAAGTTGAGGCCGGATGAAAAGTTTGAGATCTCAGAAATCTCGCGCTCCGGCGAGCTGATTGCACCCATCCGCACAAAGAACGCATTTGTTAATCAGTGCGGGGTTCTGGTTAGGGACAAGATCCCGATCAGCATCCATCAATGGTTAAAGCCGGCTGCAAACGACGCTCAGGTGACTTATGTCACAGATATGCAGAAAGAAGATCTTTGGACTGAGCTGAAGTCAAACTTCGTCCTACCGCGAGAGGTTGATCCGGCGAAGCCAGTTAAAGAGGACTTAATCAAGTCTTATGCACTTTCGAAGATGGCAGACCAATTCAGGGCATGGAAGAAAAAACTGAATACGTTTGTCAGAGAGAAAACGACTCCAGAATTCGTGGGCATATATGAGAAGATCAAAGATGACTGGCCCGCATTTGTGGCCCATAAGAAGTCGGAAAAGAGTCAGAAGATGTCGGAGACAAACCGGATAAATGCTGCAAAGAAGATGCATCACCATCGCACGGGGTCGGGTGGCTACCTCGTAGCCCGGCCTAAGTGGGCCAGGGCTGAGAATGATCTGCTTCAGAAAGGGATCGAACCAGAGACAATGCACTGGCCAGAACGTTGCCGGACTTGGTTCTTCGGGGCTGACGGATCCTTGGACCCTGTAACAGGGTGGTGCATTTGGACGGACAAGCAATTGGAAACACCACTCAGGAAGATGCGACAGTATATCAAAGCAGCGCATGCAGGGACGTTCATCCCCGACAGAGAGAACGACGAGCTGACAATGGCCCTCGGGAATCCTGAGCACCCTGGACGGACACGAGGCACGCCAGGCTCCCTTCCGTGGCGTGCTGGGTTTCCGGACGCAGGAGGCTACAAATGCCACGACAGGAGGAAGAAAATGGAGATGACCGAAATCCAGGCGCTGCGGGCCAGAATACAAGCGATAGAGGAACGGGAAGTAGATCGGGAAAGAATTGCCGAAGCTTCCCCCGAAGCTACCCCGCCATCTCAGCGGAGAAGCAGCGTGGCTTCCACCGAGCTGCTTCAGCCAGAGCTTGCCTTGACGGCTACTGCCAGGAATCCTGTGGATGCTATCACGCAGGCACAAAATTGCCACCTTATGGCACAGTGGATGAATCTGAAGGTCAAGGCGGCTGCTGGCTCTGTTTATCCTTCTGGACCAGACGACACTTTTCACTGCCGGCCGATTCCAGAAGGATATGCTAGGGTGATGGTCGACGAAATAATGGAGGGATTTGAGGAGCTCCAGCTTGACCACCCTACCGGTGAAGGGGAGACTCGGCTGGGTTCTTCACTAAAGACTCCATGCCTATGGCGGAAGGACCTAATCAACATTCTGAACTGGACGCCTCCGCCTCCTCCTCCTCCTCCGACGAGTTAGGGCACTCCGCCTCCTCCACCGCCTCCTCCTCCGGCGAGTGACCATCAGGGCACTCCGGCTCCTTCTCCGGCGAGTGACCATCAGGGCACTCCGGCTCCTTCTCCGGCGCGTGGCGGCACACCGCTTCCTTCGCCGCCGGCGCGTGGCGGCACTCCGCCTCCTTCGCCGCCGGCGCGCCCGAGCAGACAGCCAGCTCCTCCTTCGCCTAATCAGCAAGGGCGGAAGAGACCTGCCGCCGCTCCGGCTGCTCCTGCTCCGGCGCCTAAGCAAGTAAAAAAGACAGCCGCTTCGTCTGGTCCGGCGAAGTCTACCAGTACAGCCAGAGGCGGGAGGCGATGCAGATTCGGTCCTTCTCTCACGCCTCTAGAGAAGTTACCGTACGAGAGGTCCGACGAGGAAAACACGAAGATCGCTGAAGGCGAAGTGAAGGACTTTTTTGAAGGGTTGAAAGCACAGAGACATCCACCTCCAGAGGAGAAGATAGATGCGGTGAAAGCAAAGCGCACTCTTGCTGCCCTGAAGCAACCAGCGAAAAGTAAGCCGAAGGGCAACTATGACCGCATTATTCAAAAGACATTTCAAGATGCCAAGCGGTCCGGAAGTACAAAAAGTGATCAGAGGTTAGCAGAAGGGCGAGCTGGGAAACAAATTGCCCAGCTCGGCGAACAAGCGAACCAATCGTGCCCCCCGCTCAAGGTGTCTAGCGACATGGTCGCTAATGATCCGAGGATGGTGCCCGGTTATACCAATCTTGCAGATTACGCGTCCGACGATGTACACTATGATTTCATGGACGTGCAGATAGAAAGATACGAGTACAAAAAGCCTCTCGTAAAAAATGAAAGATCTCTATCAACGAATATGCGAAGATTGCATGATTGGGACATGAAAATCTGCAGAGAGTCTGGGGGGAGGAATAACTTGTATTTGAGAGTTAAACCTGAGCATGACCTCGTTGGAATTGACCTGTTGCCTGTTCCATTTGAGGAGTTCTATCAATTTTTCAATCAATTGGCCCTCGATAAAACAACGATCACCTGCTACTGTCTGTAAGTAGTACTACTTCTGTCATTAAGTCTCTCTATATAGCGTCCCGGCGATACCGAGACCAACTTGCTACGATCGTTGGTGGTAAATGAAAACAAAGATATAATACTCTTTCCTTACAACTTCAAGTGAGTGTTAATGTCTTGTGCATATTTGGTTTCCCTTATATATATCAGTCAAGTTTATAGTGATGTAATGATCTCATGCATTCGTGCGCAGCTTCCATTATATTCTCTTAGAGATTAAGCTTGAGAAGGGAATAGTAACTGTCTTCGACTCCAAACGTAAAGATCCCGAGGAGTATGCGGACATGACTCAAATGCTAGCCAGGTAAGTTAAATCGATCAATATTATCCACCATGCATATATATCAGCAACTTCATTTCTGATATCAACTAATTGTTTCCTTTGTCTGGCAGGGCTTGGAAAACATTCAGCAAAAAAGCTCCGGGACTGCCGAAGAAGCTACAATTTAGATACCCGAAAGTAAGTACTATATAGTAGCATGTTCCGCGCGTGCATCTCCTATATCTTGATTCAAGCGCTAGCTAGTTTCATCAATACCAATTTGGCATTCTTGCTTATCAGTTTGATTGAGCTCTATTTCTTGTAAAGTGGTTGTGGCAGGAACCCGGGAATGATTATTGTGGATACTACATTTGCGAGTCCATCCGCCACACGACCTGTGAGCGGGGCTACACTGATGAACAATTTAAAGTGCGTAAGCTATCAATAATATTCACAAATTTATAGCATGCATCATTTCATGTATTGACCCCCTACTTCAAATTAGATGTTTCGGATGCGGGATGAACTCCTAACACCAGATCGTCTGCGAGCAATTCAAGAGGAATTGGCGGCATTCTTCCTTGAACACGTGATCGCTGAAGACGGAGAATACTATGTGGACCCTGCATCCATGTGTTAGGAGATTATTTTTGTAAGAGATAATTATTGTATATATGTGCCCGGTAGTGTCGGATCGATAGATATACGAGAACTTGTTGTTCGACCAATCTCTCGGAGAAGGAGAGGTGGTCGATATTATTACTTCTCTCTGTATGCATATATATATATGTTGATTATATATACGAGATCTTCTGTTCCTTCGTTTGCTTAGTATAGCTAGCAGCTAGCTAGCTAGCTAGCGTGACTCTAGTCCATATATATACGTATGTGTAGTATGTAGCGTCGACCAAAAGCACGGACATAAGAGAGAACACTTCTCTCTATTCATTAGCTAGCTAACACAATATATCAAACACCTAAATTAACCCCCAAAACCTAAAACCCCCTCCCCTTTCAAAAAAAAAAACAAAAACCACAGCTACAGAAATGCTGACACGTGCATGCCTTTTGGTCCCGGTTGGTACCACCAACCGGGACTAAAGCCCCTCCTGCCTGGACTCGGTGCACAGGCCACGTGGACACCCTTTTGCCCCGGTTCTGGATTGAACCGGGACTAAAGGGTCAGAGCATTAGTACCGACCCTGTTGCCCCGGTTCCAGAACCGGGTCTAAAAGGCCAAATGAACCGGGGCTAAATCCCCTTTATCTACTAGTGTCGCGTAAAGACTTCGTTATCCTCTATAATGGTTCCCAACCTGAACTCGGTAGTATTTTATTGTAAGACTACTATGTGGTCATGCATGTCTTTGACAACGTGTTCACAGGTATGTAGCAGAACCCGCTCATGTTTTGGAGCTTGCTATCATAGTTCATCTCCCAAGAATCTCGCAACGCCCTCTTGTTGATTTGTGTTGCAAACTTTCTTTTTCAGACATAACGTTTGAAGTATCTTGCTACTAACCAGATCTGAATCTCAGGCAGACATGATGGTTGGAACATTCCAACATTTGCATTTTGTTCCCAGCTTGCACCCACCATTGTGCCATTTACCACGGGCTGGCCTTCTCAGCACTTGCTGTTCAGGATTATCTTCAAGAGTGGACTTACCCTGGGTCGCATCCATTGCCAATGATAAGAAAAAATCACTCACTGCGTTGTCTTCCACAAGGTAGTCCACATCATCCATTCTAGTCAGAGTTTGTCCTTCTCTCGAACTCCGTCAAACAGTCGTCTGCGAGCTGCCTTAGTATGCTATAGAGAGTTTCAGTGATCTATGTATCAAAAGTAATTCTTTTCGCCACATAAGGGGATAATCGTACGAGTCACCTTCTCTAAGGTGCCCCGTCTGGTGACATCGTTCACCATCTTCTTAAGTGTGGAATTATTACCTACCAAATTGAATCTTCGTTGTCTGATAGTTTTCCAACCCTCTGGATGTACGTTGCTTCTTAGCTCAAGAGATGCTCTTACGTCTCACTAGATGAGTTGATCTTGAGTTGTTCGTTCATCGAGAAGGTTGATTCCTATAGAGTTCTTTCTGTCATCATCGTGTTGTATGAATTTCTCGAAAGCGAAGACGTCAAGACCAAGAGGATGCAATGGATCAACATATTTGAGGAGTGCAATCCAGATCGTGAAGATTGTGTGGCCTTATGTTTCCTCTGTCTTCTCACCTCACGTCTTGAATCTCGGGACGAGATTCTTGTTTAGTGGGGGTGAGCTGTCACGACCCTAGATTACTACTTGTAATTAGTTGCACTTGAGTGCATCATGCATCATGTTTGTATTCAAGAAAACAGAATTGAGGAATTTGAAGCCTCGGAAATTTTAAATAGAAGAAGGGCAAAGAACCCTAGAAATTTCATTCTTTGTTCCAAGATGTCCTCATGCAATGTTTAAGAATTTTGGCAAGAGCCATATATCAAACCAAAATTTGGGAACATCTTTAAGGATTTATTTCTTGGACATTGAATTTAAATCATTACCTATTTGAATTTGAATTGTATTCATGTAATTAGAATATAATTTCAAATACTCCTGAAATGTTTTATGAGCTTCTGGAAAAGTCCATCTAGCAAAATAAAAATATATTCAGAGGACTTTTTGGCATTGTTTGAATTTGTTCAAATTCAAAACAGTGGCTAAAGAAATAAACAAAGAAAAGAAAACAGAAAACACAAAGAAATAAAGAGAGAGAGAGAGAGAGAGTTTTACCTGCACTTACCTGTGCCACTTACGTGCTGCCTGTCCCGCCCAGCGCGGCCCAGGAGCTGGCCCAGCCCACCGCAGCCGCCACCGTCTTCAACCTCGTGCCAGTAGGCACGAGGGCGTGTGCCCGTGGCACGCCGGCCACCTCATGCTTCCACCGCGACGCCTCAGGCCTTCTGATCGTGCCACAAAGACATCCACGACCCCCTAGATCCTCCTCACCTCCCTGCACTCACTGTCCCCTCCTCCCCATCTCTATCTCGCTAGGATAGAGTAACCCGAGCGGAGCTCGTCGCCGCCGCTCGTTGTTGCCGCAGCCACCACCCTACCCTCTTCCCCTGGAGATGTCCACGAGCTCCGCCACCTAGTCGTCGACCTCCTCGCCGAGCTACGCAACGTCGAACGCTGCCGACGCCGTCATCTTCAACCTTCGGCTCTCATGATCGCCGGAGATGCCACGACGCCGTCCGTGCCTCCCCGAGCCGGTTTGTCTGCTCTGCGAGATCGTCGTGAGCTCCTACTCCCCCCCCGTCCCCTCACTCCCGCGCGTGCTCTAGCCCCGATCCCCAACCGTGACCGGAGCTCCTCGCCGCTGGTCATGAGGCCGCCGTGTACAGAGCTAGCAAAGGTCACGTCCGAGCTTTTTGTCGTGCTCAGCACGCTCCCAGAAGGCCGTACAATCCCTTAGCTCACTCCCCCTGCCCCGTAGCTCCTTCCCCTCTCTGTCGAACTCCGGCCGCCACCATGAGCTCGATTCCGGCAAGCTCGGCTAACATCAGCCCCTCCCGCTTGCGTGATGGATGCGGCCGAGCACCCGCAACGAGTAGGTGCTCTCCGCCGACGATTTGGTCGCCGTAGGACCAAATCCGAAGCTCGCCGCCACGTATGGCCTCACCGGCGGCAAAACACCGGCGAGTTTGACTCCTTTGACTAGGGGTTTGACCTCTTCTGGGTCAGTGACAAGTGGGGCCCGCCGTGTTAATTAACCTAGGTTAGTACTAATTAAATGGTTAGCTAGTTAGTCACTGACACGTGGGCCCCAGACCCTGTTAACTTTTAGTTTAGTTTTCAACTTAATTAGTTAGTACTGAGAGACTGACTAGTGGGGCCCACTGATCAGGTTTGACCTGGACCAGCCCATGTTGACCTGCTGATGTCAGCATGAAGTCATGCTGATGCAGTAAATATTTTTTGGGATTTAAAATAAATCAGAAATGATTTATTTATTTTAGAAAATATCCAAAACTTCTAAAAATCATATAAAATCAACCGCAGCTCAGATGAAAAAGATTTATATATGAAAAAATATCAGAAAAATCCAAGGAATCTGTTTATTGCTTTATCATGCATGTTTGAGCAACTTATGCCTGCTGATCTGGACAAATCAATTAAATGACATTTGAATAATCACATATGGAGTTTGAATTTGAATCTTGGATTCAAACCAACTTCATTTAAATTGTTGCTCGTTGCATTAGCTCAAACCACAGCATATTGCCATGTCATGATCATGCATCATATTATTGCATTGCATTGATTGTGTTCCTTCTCTGTTGCCGGTGTTTTTCCCCTCCATGTAGACGTGGTTCCTACGATGAGATCGATAACACCGATGAAGAACTATACTATCTTCAGAAGTGCCAGGCAAGCA
>LR738713.1:640843905-640899990 GCA_902687465.1 Secale cereale | reverse complement strand
CCCCCCCCTTGAACATTCCGATACAATCCCACTCTCTCGCTCTTGCTCCCTTTTACTGCATTAGGAAAACAATGATTGAATTGCTATTTGCTGCGGTTGCTGAACCCATTTCCTCTGCATGACATGTCATTGCCACAGTTAATAGTTGAAACCCACTAGAGTGAGTAGGAGTTGTTTGAGCCATGTTGTGCCTACTCATTCATGCTTTCTGGTTATGCCTGCTATTGCTTAGAGTTGTGTCATGTCTGATTCATCGGGGATGAATTGGAATGTGGTCATCATGTCCTACTGCTGAGAGCTAAGTGTGTGAACAGGATTTGGTAAAGGTAGCGGTGAGAGGCCATGTAGGAGTACATGGTGGGTTGTCTCATTCAAACCATCCTCAGGAATTGAGTTCTGTGTTTGTGATCCATGAAAAGTTACTCCCACACATTGGGTTCCGGTAACTCGACCCCTCTCGACTTATTAATCAACTCAATCTTTGTCCAGGATTTGCAACTAGTTTCTGGTGTTTATAGGTAGTGCTAGTAGTCTACCAAGTGGCACCCGGTACAGGTGGGCTTGGGACAGACTAGGTGCAGTGGCACGGTGTAGCCAGTGGCACCCGGATGGTGGGCTTGGGAACCCTGCTCACATCGTTTGGGGCCGTGAGGGACACCCCGGCCGGATCTCCTTGCGGATGGAACCCGAATAGGTGATAAACCTGGACTAGAGACTTGTGTGGTTAGTCAGGTCGTGGCCGACTCCCTCGCCAGGCTTCCGCTTGAAGGTTGCCGAGATACACGACGTGTACATGGTGGTAAGTGGCAAGAGCGTGTGTGAAGAAGTACACCCCTGCAGGGTTAACATCATCTATTCGAATAGCCATGTCCGCGGTGAAGGACTTCTGGGTTGCATGTACAGTTCATAGACAAGTGAAAGTGGATACTTTAAAATGCGCAAGATAACCATGAGTGCTATGGATGGCCTTCTCGTAGGGAGACGGGAGCGGATCATAGTGGTGTATTGATTGGTGAATATGTGGACTCGTGTGCGCCACCTCAAAAGAGTTACTTGCAGTCATAGTTCAGGATAGCCACTGAGTCAATGTTGGCTTGCTGCTGTTAAACTCCACATCCCTTTGTTGATACTGATGCAGATGTAGCTAGTTCTGATGTAAGTCTTTCTAAGTACCTTTGTACTCATGTTTGCTTAATTTATGTCTTTGCAGAGAGACTTCAGTCTCACTAGTGGTCCACGTGGACTTCGACGTTTAGCTTGTTACCTCAGCTACGATCTTGTACCCTTGGGAGGGTCTTGTAGATAGTCAAGCTTCTCAGCCTTTTTCATTTGTAGATGTATGTACTTAGACATGTTATGCTTTCGTTGCCTGTATGCTCTGTATGTTGGGTCATGAGACCCACTGCTTGTAATAAATGCTATGATGGCTCTTCTAGGCCTTTATCTATATGAGTTGTTGAGTTATGTTGTGATGCCATGTTGTACAACACATACATGCATGTTATGTGTACGTGTAATGTGTATTGCTATGTGTGGGATCCGACACCTATTTGTTTACCCTTTGTACCCTACCTTATGGGGAAATGCCTCCTAGTGCTTCCACTGAGCCTTGGTATCTTGCTACTGCTCCGGAACACTTAGGCTGGTCGGATGTGTGCTTCTTCGTTCCTGTGTCTGTCCCTTCAGGGAAATGTCACGCGTTGTTCCTTTAAGTCCTTGTAACTTGCTACGACTTGGGTTCATACGTTGATGACCGACACGTTCGTTGCTGGGTCATGTATGCCTGTCCCTGTAATTTAGCGCCACTTTTGGTTTACATCTAGTCATGTCGGCCCGGGTTCTCTGTCATATGGATGCTAGCGACACTATCTTATACGTGAGCCAAAATACGCAAACGGTCCCGAGCCAGGTGAGGTGGCACCCGTGGGGATACCGTGCGTGAGGCCGCAAAGTGATGTGATGTGTTACATGCTAGATCAGTGTGACTTAGGATCGGGGTCCAGACAAGCTGATAATGAGACGGTACGTTAGGATGCGTTGGATCAATTGGATGAAGAGCGTGATCTCGCAGCGGCTCGTTAGGCGATTAATATAACATCCGGCGGGTCAAGACCAGAACCTTTTAAGAAGGCGACTTAGTTCTCCGGCTCATCCAAGATCAGACTGACATGCATAAACTTTCGCTGCCTTGGGAACGACCTTTTGTCGTCTACAAGAATCTGCACAACGGGTCATACTACTTGATTGATATACGAGAGCACAAGGACTCACGTACATCAGAGGAGACTAATCGACCATGGAATATCGCTCGTCTCTGGCCTTACAATCCTTAAGCCTCCGGCTCTCATGATGTAATTCGATGATGTAAATATCAATACTATATAATAAAGACGGCATCCCCATCAATTCGGGGCCTCTACCATTTTTTCAAAGTTGAGTCTTTATTATCATCATACATATTTTCTCAAGAAGTTTAGTACCCAAATCAAAGGAATCATGAAGAATTAGATGCATGGCACAGCTCCAACATAAGCTCTTGATGAGAATATTTAGCAAGTATGTCACTTGGGGGCTTCCTATTCAAACATAGGTGTATTCGACCAAAGAGAACACAACATTACTACCCATTTGACTGGGTTATGTTCAAACATTGGCATATTCGACCAAAGAGGACATAATCTGTGGGTCATCCTACCTGTGCCCAACTGCTTCAACTCCATCAGGTCATCCTGATTGACCTGGCGAACTCTTGGCAATCAGTCTTAGCAGCGTATTCGACCAAGACCTGAGCTTGCTAAGGTTCAAACGTCGGCTGTCACTGCGAGAGCACGGTGCTATAGATAGTCAGGATAGATCCAGGCTCAAAATGCCGCCTTCCTTGAAACTTGGATAACTCGGCCTATGATGCAAGATGCAACTCTGACCCCGTGTACTCTAGGCAAGCCTATCTTTAAAAACAAAGACCTGCACTTGTCTAGGTTCAAATGTCGATTGGGTACTGTGAGAGCCGGCTCATAGCACGCACGTACCTTCCAGGGGCCACCAAGGCTAGTTTCATTGAAGAAGAACCTTTGGCTTGGCGGCCTGCAAAAGCCTCGAGTGGTTTTTCCCTTGCCTTTTCTGTTTTCTCTTTTCTTTTTTGTAAGTTTTTGTTTTGATTTATGTTCTTTGCAAGATCAGCCTAGATGCCTCCCTTGATGGCTCATACTTGTAGCCTCTCTGGGTCTCTACAACCCAATCCAATTCATGGCTCTACGCCCCCCGAAGAATAACAATCTTATTTCTGGGACTATATCTTCACAAGGTCATATGGAGGCTGATTAAGCCGACAATACAAATTGTATCTTCAGGTATGACTATGTTTTAACAATTAAACCGGCCCCGGTTCTGGACACTTGTCCCCAGTGGCGCTGGTTAGGCACAATGACCTGCCCGGCGGTAAACCGCCAAGGCGTTTTGTTTCTATTCACATGCAGAATACATTTTATATTGATTTGCGCGGACCAATACCATCACAAGAATAACGTAAGGATTTCAACAATCGGCGATCCACAGAGTCATTAGAAAGCAAGAAATGTGCACGATGGCGCAACAGTTGATACAATAAGCCGGTACGAAAGGTGTTTTGCTATCCTATTACAAGCTGCTGTGAGCCAGACAAAGGTTCAAATGTTTTAGGCACATGGGCCGTCCGGCGGTTCATTCTCCTTGGCATTGCTACTTTGATGATTCTGTGTCATCCTTCGTCGGTTCTTCCTCCTCCTCCTCTGTTTGAAAATTCTGCGCCAACCAATCCAAGCCAGCCAGAGCTTCAAATTTAGCCGCCCCATCAATAAGATCAGAGGGATCAAATTCACGGGCAAAGGTATGCTTACTAATTGGAGGAATCAGATCCATCACTTTATTAGACGGAGTGGACATCTCCTAGTTCTTCATATCATTAGCTGGCTGATATTTAGTCAAATCCATTTCATTCGCGATCAAACTAGCCAGTGGGCGGATGTCCTTGACACAGGCAACGAAGTCTTTGTGGTCAAAAGCTGAACCGTCTTCTTTCAAACTGGGATACCCAGTGGCCAAGTCGGATGGATCCAGCTCTGGAAGCCATGCCTTAGCCCGGCTCAAGGCCTTTACAGCACTGGCTCTCGCAGATGATCGCTTGATTTCGTCTATTCTGGCAGGCAGAACGGAGAGTCTTCGTAAGATATCCACAAACAACGTTGGGGCTTGACTAGATGGAGAGACAACAGCCAAGGCATGTTGTGCTCCAGTATATAGTTGTTCCACAAGGGTGTAGACGGCCTTTAGCTTTACAAGTGGATCTCTGCCAAGAATACTGCTTCTTTTACCTACATGACCATTAAGTTGATCACTAACGGGTTAAGTTCTCCCAAGATTTTTTTTAAGTTGTAACATGGCGGCTTACCAAAGATGGATGCAGTCATTTCTGAGACACGATGTTTTACGCCGGTAAGCTCAGTTGTCACCGCTTCAAGAGATGCTTCGGCTTGTTTGGCTCGTTGCTCTAAGGCAGCCTTTTCCTTAGCCCGTGCAAATTCCTCGGAGTTAAGGTTAGCTTTCAAATCATTTGCTTCAGACAAGCTAAATTGTAACTTTGATTCAGCTTTCTGAGTTTCCGATTCTTGGTGCCTAAGCCGCTCCCTGGCATCCTTCAGCTGTGTTTGTAATTCAGTAGTGGTTTCCTGAACAGGCAAAGTGAGCATAAGACGGATTGATTATCGGTTTAGCAAAGATTGAAGTCCCAAGACTTTTGCAAGCAACAACACTTGGCACTTGGGGGCTAATGGGAGCTGAAGTTGTTCTTATCTGAGCCAGATTCATATTATTAAAGTCTCAAGCACTTTCCAAGCAAGAGCACTTGACCCTTGGGGGCTAATGGAGGCTGAAGTTGTTCTTTTCTGAGCCAGATTAATGTTATTAAAGTCTCAAGCACTTTGCAAGCAAGAGTACTCGACCCTTGGGGGATAATGGATATGGAATTTTTTCTGAATTTAATAGTTCATGAACATCAAAGTCCCAAGCACTTTGCAAGCAACAACACTTGGCACTTGGGGGCTAATGTACATCGCTTATGTATTATCAGCTAATTATATTAAACCAGCGGCAACATGGTTATTACCACCGGCTCATGGATGGTGTGTAGACATGTTCTACGCAATAATAATAAGGACCGGCTCATTCAACCTGATTAAGCCGGCCCTTGGGGGCTACACATGCAATATTTCAACAAGGATGGATTTTTTGTTATGTGGTATGCCGATTTAAAAGGTGGCAATTGTTCTAAAGTCTACATTATATTCAGTTTTATCATATCCACTAGACTTGGGGGCTAGAAGGACAGTTAAAAATTGTTCAAGAACGTTATCTCAAACTTTTGGTGCATCTGCTTCACCATATCAATTTCAAGATCACGATTGCTATGAACCTGATTGAGAAAACCAGACAAGACTTCGCCAGTACCTAGTTGTGCCTACTGTGACATGTCAAACCTCACTCGCCGCTTTTCAGTAAGTTCTTGCTTAGCAGTGTGTTTGGCTAACACTGTTGGGTTGCCCGGCTCTCTGAAACTAGTGCCAATAAATGTAACGTCTTCAGACCGGTCTTCTGCCGGCTCAGATGGAGCAGGCGGTTTAGCAGGTGCGGAATCAACCTTGGCAGGAGCAGTGGCGGCATCAGGTACCTCAAGAGGAGCATCATGGGTAATCTCCTCAGTTGGTTTATGAAATCCGTTGCTGACGTCTGCAACGTCGGCTCAGTAAACTTGGGGTCAGCCGCCGGTTTAGTCGCCCTGGCCCTCTAAACAGGTTTTGCTTGACCTCTGCATCAATTAAAGTAAGTCGCTGCAAGGTTATAAAAATTTAAGGATAAGTTAAACAAGGAAGAAGTCATTTACCCTGGGGCGATCTTGAAAGCCGGAAGTTGACACTGAGATGAATCGTCGGAGGATGAATGAGAGGTTTCCTGTTAATTTAAATTGGGCGTGTTCAGTGGTTACTGTTTTAAAGACCCGTCAGCGGGTAATGAGAGTATATGAATGGAAATACCTCATTCTTGTGTTTTCGTCGAGGCGGGGTATTGGGTAAGCTGGAGGACAATTCCTCTTCTCCAGAGTTTCGAGTCCGACGCAGACTCTCATGTTGTTGTTGCTTCAAAAGAAAGTGAGGATCTAAATAAGCTGAAGGGTGTGAAAATCTTACTTTCCGGATAACCGTCGAACTTTTTGTCTTGGCAAGGATTCTGAGCCGGAGGAAATAGTAATTACCTCTTCATCTGCGGCCTGACTGGCCTCCGTGTCATCCTGGCAATAATTAGTGTCAATAAGATAATTGAAGTAAAAACCAAGAGAATCAAGGACTACCTCTGACTCAGTGCAGTAGTTTAATTCAAATAGTTCGGAAGTATTGGTCTTCTTCTTGGTCTTCTTAATAGCTTTCTTGGCGGCTCTGGCTCTTTTGGCAGCTTCATGATCATATGATTTTTTCCAGAAGGCCGACTTAGCCTGTGAGATGTGGCAAATTCAAGATTGGCAAAGGGAATTGTAATTATAAAATGGTGACAGTTAAGGATTAAACTTACCTACGGTGCCGGGTTAGATTTGTAGAAAGGCAACAGGCCCACTTTGCTGCAGTCAGACAAGGATTCATTTAAAATAGTTTCCGTCATATCTGCGATGACATTCTCCCCCAGATCTTCAGAGCTATGACGCAAAGGATCGTTCTTTTCCCCAGTATATTCACACATTAAGCCGGACCTGCGGCTTAGAGGAATGATTCGCCAAGCAAGCCAGCACCAGGCTAAATCAATTTCAGTTAATCCATTTCCCAGTAGGGCCTTCACTTTGGAAAGAGTGGGGGAAATTGACTTGCGTTCTGCAGTAGTGAGCTTTTCAGCAAGAGGGTGATTGGTGTCTAACTGTTGAATACGGAGACCCGGCAATGTATGCTCGTTAGCCGGAGAAGTGTCTTTACGATAAAACCAAGTTTTATTCCAATCTTTCATATGACTCGACAGACAAGCATAAGGAAAAATAGAGTCTCTCCTTATTTGGATTGTCGGTGTACTAGAGTAGGGGTACCCTAGTATCCTGAACTTGTGCACGGGCAGTCGCAGCACCCCACGGCAAGGCTTGCCGGGTGACCGCCAAGGTCCTCCGTGGTTCCTTTGGAGCCATTCAAGAACAAAATCTTCAAGCCAAGGAGACAAGGCCCCAGCAAGAGGAGCTTGCCGGGAAGGCCAACCGAGGCATCTCAAGGAACTTGCCGCGACGCGCCACGCGCCCCGGCAAGGCCTGGTGAGCGACAAGCTCCCGGACATAACAAGACATCGACCGCGGCAAGGCGCTTGCCGCGGCAAGCTGCCACTCTGTACCCATGCTCCAGCACATCCACCAACGTGTCGCTCTGGGACCCTTCCAGGTGTACATGGCGGAAGGCTGTGCAGCCAACGGTGCGTGGTGGCAAGCGGTGCTGACAAGATTCGCCATCGTGGCGAACGGTGGCGTCCCTGACGGCCCCTTTTTGCATTGTTTGGGCGACGCAGACGGGCATTTAATGCCCTTGTCCCCTGCCGTCAGGGTTAGGTATGATACACTGTACAGGTAGCTGTACCAACCGCAACACTTTTCCATTTTGTCTACGTTGCCACCTATCGGTGACCCCTTGATCATATAAAAGGAGGCCCATGCGCAACGTAGAGGGAGGTGGGAAAACGGAAGAACACTCACGCTCGGTCTCGTTAGCTGCTGGGGTGTACTGTAGCACCCAGCGCTCCCGAGCAAGAACTCAATACAAACCACAAAGCAGGAGTAGGGTTTTGCGCATCCGTGCGGCCCGAACCTGGGTTAACTGCTCGTGTGCTTCGCCTCGATCTGCTCTTCGCGTGATCTCCGCCCCCGCCAAATCGAAAGGGACCCGGTCCGCCTGTCCCATAGGTGTTCGTGGATCAGTTTCCCCGACATCTTTGGCGCACTAGGTAGGGGAGCGTCGAGGTTGTGTGAACCTGATCCGGCGTTCGCACGAGCTAGATCTTCATCATCTTCATCGACATGCCGCCGAAGAAGAAGGCTTCGGAGGCAGCTGCTCCGTCCGCGTCGATCCCACCACTGCCGGAGCCAACGGCTGGTGGGGTAGACGCCGGCGGAAGAACGGGCGTCGACGAGGGAGCTCACATTGCCGTCAAGTCCAAGGACAAAGCTGCGCTGCCCATCGGCGGCGTATTCGACTCCCACAACGACCGGGCGCACTCCAAGACCTCGGCGTCCGTACATGCACCGCGCCCATCTCAGGAGGCGCGGAACCGGCAGCGTCATGGTACTCATGGTACCATACATTTGCTGGACCAAGATCGAGCTGGTGGATCTCGGGATGCTCAAGACCAGCTTGCACGCCAACATGCCGGCACGAGCAAGGCACGGTCCCCTGGACGGGATACTGCTCCTTCTAACATAGTTAGAAGTCCGAGCATATCCCGCTCCTCACACCGTTCGCCGCCGCTACCCACCACTCCAGCAGAAGCTTTGGCGCGAGCTCAACTGCTCCTGGACTACCCTCCAACGGCAGACAAGATCGACGACTGGAGGGCCACCATCCAGACTCTCATCAGCTTCGCCAACGGCGACACTCCACGGCAGCCGAGCACATCGCAGCCGCGGCAAGTCAACCAGGCACGAGCCGATGGCGACAAGACCGGTGGAGGTGCAACCATCGTGCACTCTCTGCCCCGAAGACCATGATCGCCGACTCGCCGGATCCACCTCGACAGCGACTCCACCGCGTCATCGGATCCACGAGCTCATCGCGATCAGCGCCAAGTTCTTCACGAACGACAGCAAGAAGACGCTCGTACTCGTATCGAGCGCCGAAGAGAAGCGCGGCGTCAATCCGACCAGCGCGCTGGGCCTGCTGTCGACATGCATGCGCTAGGGGAACCAGGAGACTTGCCGTAAGCGGTAGGTTGCCCTACGTTTACTCGTGAGCTGCGGCAAGTCCAGTGACCCAGCACGAAGAATTTCAAGCCAGACGTACCGGAGAAGTACGACGGCAAGTCACATCCGTCGGAGTTCCTCAGCATCTACACCATCGCGGTGCAAGCTGCTGGGGCGCGTGACGAAAAGATCCTTGCCAACTACTTCCCGCTGGTACTCAAGCCCAACGTCAGATCCTGGCTCATGCACTTGCCGGACAACTCCATATCCTCCTGGGCAGACCTATGCCATCAGTTTGTTGGCGCCTTTACAGGCGGCCACAAACCTCATGGCCAAGAAAGTGACCTTCACCTGCTCGCCCAGAAGGAAGGAGAGCCCCTGCGCAAGTATATTCAGAGATTCAGCCGTGTACAGCACAACATCCCAGATGTCCACCCTGCCGCGGTCATCAGCGCGTTCCACCAGAACGTGCGTAACCGCAGGATGAGGGAGGAGATGGCGATGTGCAAGATCAGAGACGTCAGTGAGCTATATGCCCTGGCCGAAAAGTGTGCACGTGCTGAGGAGGGGAGGAAACTCCCCGGAGAGAATACAGGAGTAGGAGGATCTGACTGCGAGGATGCTGCCCCGGCAAAGAAAAACCGGCGGCGGAACAACAGGAAGTAGAAAAGCAAAGATGTGCTAGTCGTTGAGCAGTCCGGCAACGAAGGTGCCGCCAAGAAAGCCAAAGCTGGTAGCTCCGGCAAGGAGATTGCCACATGCACCAACTGCCAGGCTGTGGCGGCCGCCGACAAGCAGGACGACACCGACAAGCAGTACTGCAAGATCCACCGCACCAAGGGTCATGACCTCCAGAACTGCAAGAGGGTCGAGCAACTTGTCGAGCAGCAAAAGGCTGAATACGAGCGGCGCGACAAGGAGAGGGCCCAAGAAGGTGCTGGAGGATCCGCCACGAAGCGCCCCGGCCGGGGAGGACGCCGCGGCAAGGCCAAGCAGCGGCAAGGAGACAGACCTCCCCGCGGCCGCGACAAGGATGAAGATGACGACGACGATGAAGACATGGATGATGTCGAGACCAGTGAGCAGGAGTTCCAGAAAGCCACAGAGGTCTTGTGCGTCGACGGTGGTGCTTCTCTGCATACTTCACACCGCCAACTCAAGCAGTGGGTGCGGGAAGTCAATGCGGCAGAGCCACCTGTCGAGTCACGCAAGCTTCTGAAATGGTCCAGCACGCCTATCATCTTTGATATTGAGGACCACCCTGATCGCACAACTGCGGTCGGGTGCTTGCCGATGTTGGTTTCACCAACTATCCGAAACCTCAAGGTCACTAAGATGCTAGTTGACGGCGGGGCCGGCTTGAACCTGATCTCCTCCACTGTACTCTAGAAACTCCAGATCCCTGACAACGAGCTCGAAGAGACCGGCACGTTCCAAGGAATCAACCCGGGAAGGAGCAAGCCGAAGGGGAAGATCACGTTGCCAATGACATTTGGCGGCGAGTTGAACTTCAGGACTGAGAGGGTCACTTTTGACGTTGCCGATTTTCCATTGCCTTACAATGGGATACTCGGTCGTCCAGCACTCGCCAAGTTCATGGCAGCCTCTCACTACGCATACAACATGCTGAAGATGCCAGGCCCGATAAGTGTCATCTCTGTCCCTGGCGACAAGAAGGACGCTCTTATCTGCGCCGACAAGATCTACCGGGAAGCAGCAGCCGCAACTGATCACAAGTCACTTGCCGTTGAAGCTCCCAGGGGGAAGAAGAAGACCAAGTCCGGCAAGAGATCTGATGCCCACTCCAGCAAGCGCACCTCTTCGGAGTGCTGCGCTACCATCTAGGACGCACCATCGAGCTCCACCGGCAAGTGTAATAAGACAATGGCAGCTCCGCCAGAGACCAAGAAGGTGTCCGCCAAGGAGGACGGCACTGGTGGTACCTTCACCATCAGTGCTACTCTTGACCCTAAATAGGAAAGCGCGCTCATTGCTTTCCTACGGGCGAACGTCGACATGTTTGCATGGCAACCGTCTGACATCACCGGTGTTCCCAGGAAAGTAATTGAGCACCATCTTGCCGTCTGTCCTCATGCGCAGCCCGTCAAACAGAAAGTCAGGAAACAGGCAGTGGAGCGCCAAGAATTCATTGCAGAAGAGATCAAGAAGTTGGAAGAAGCATGCCTTGTCAGAGGAGTGCTCCATCCTACGTGGTTGGCCAATCCTGTAGTCGTGCGCAAGGCAAACGGGAAATGGAGGCTTTGTATCGACTTTATCGATGTCAATAAAGCTTGTCCCAAAGACCCATTTCCCTTGCCGCGCATTGACCAGATTGTTGACTCCACGGCCGGATGTGACTTGCTTTCATTTCTGGACGCATACTCAGGATACCATCAGATCTTCATGGCAGAAGAGGATGAGGAGAAGGCCGCATTCATCACTCCATGTGGCACGTACTGTTTCATACGGATGCCTTTCGGATTAAAGAATGCTGGTTCAACATTTGCAAGGGTAATCCATGTCGCTCTTGAGCCACAAATACACAGAAATGTAGAAGCCTACATGGATGACATAGTGGTCAAGAGCAAGGACAAGGAAACTCTGATTCAAGATTTAGACGAGACCTTTGCAAATCTGCGCAAGATCAAGCTCAAGCTCAACCCCGAGAAGTGTGTGTTTGGAGTCCCTTCCGGCAAGTTTCTCGGGTTCTTCGTGTCTTAGTGGGGAATTGAAGCCAATCCCGACAAGATCAAGTCCATTGAGCAGATTGAAGCACCAAAGCACGTCAAGGATGTACGAAGACTTGCCGGTTGCGTGGCTGCTCTCAGCAGGTTTATTTCTAAGTCTGCTGAGCGCGCCCTGCCGTTTTTCAAAATATTGAAAAAGGCAGGTCCAATGAAATGGACTCCGGAAGCGGAGGCTGCGCTGCAAGACTTGAAGAGATACCTGTCCTCCACTCCAATACTTGTTGCACCTAAGCCACAAGAGAAGTTGCTGCTGTATATAGCGGCAACCAATCAAGTGGTTAGTGCTGCGTTAGTAGCGGAGAGGGAGACAGATGATGAGCAAGCAACCACGGCAGGTGCATCCAGCGACAAGCAGGGGGCTTCCCCGACAAGCTCTGGTCCCGACAAAGATGGATCTGCGCAGGCCCAAGAGGAGATACAGAAGAAAATGGTGCAGCGCCCAGTTTACTTTGTCAGTTCCCTTCTGCAGAGGGCTATGTCAAGGTACTCTGGTGTGCAGAAATTTCTTTTCGGCCTTCTCATGGCCTCAAGAAAGCTGCGCCATTACTTCCAAGCACATGAGATCATAGTTGTCACTCGCTTTCCGCTGAAGAGGATACTGCAGAATCCAGAAGCAACATGCAGGATTGTTGAGTGGGCACTGGAACTGTCAAGCTTTGGCCTCAAGTTTGAGAGCACTTCAACTATCCAAAGCAGAGCATTGGCAGAATTCATAGCAGAGTGGACGCCAACACCAGATGAAGAAATTCCAGAAACGAACATCCCCGTCAAGGAAGCAAGCAAAGAGTGGCTGATGTACTTTGATGGCGCCTTCTTGCTGCAAGGCGCCGGTGCTGGCGTACTGCTTGTCGCACCCACCGGAGAGCACCTCAAGTACGTAGTCCAGATGCACTTTCCCAAGGAGCAAGCAACAAACAATACCGCAGAGTATGAAGGTTTGCTTCCCGGTCTCAGGATCACGGCAGACCTTGGGATCAAGAAGCTCATTGTCAGGGGTGACTCGCAGCTTGTCGTCCGCCAAGTGAACAAGAGTTATCAGAGTCCGTTGATGGAAGCCTACGTTCATGAAGTGAGAAAGCTAGAAGAGCACTTTGACGGCCTGCAAATGGAGAATGTTCCAAGAGCTCAGAACGACATTGCCGATGGCCTGTCGAAGTGCGCCGCACTTAAGTTACCTGTGGAACCAGGGATTTTTGTGCTCAAGCTGACTCAACCGTCTGTAACACCATCAACTGGACAGAGCAAGAAGAGGAAGTTGATTTCTGGTGACTATTTTCCGGCAGAGCTTCCCGAAGCTGCCGCCAAGAAGGTCCCCAAGATCAACACCAAGAGTGCTGAGGAGCAGTCTACTCCGGCAAGCCCTGGGGTTTGTTCCGTTGAAGCAGACGCTCTTGACAAGTTTTGCTCCGGCAAGCTTGCCGGGGAACGTCAAGCTCCGGCTGAGCCGCATGTTCTCGCCGTAGAAGCGGATGTTCCCGCAGCAGCAGATGTTCCTTTAGTCCTTGTTGTCGAGCCACAAGCTCCAGCATGGGCACAGCAGATAGTCTGTTTCCTTCAGACAGGAGAACTTCCCGAAGAGCAAGAAGAAGCGGAAAGAGTAGCCCGGCAGCCAAGTGTGTACCAGTTTGTTGACAACACACTGTACAGAAGAAGACTCAACGGTGTGAAATTGAAGTGTATTCACCGGGAAGACGGACAAGAGCTGTTGGCAGAGATACATGGAGGCATATGTGGTCACCACATTGGCGCAAGAGCACTTGCCGGCAAAGCATTCCGGCAAGGTTTCTTTTGGCCGACAGCCGTCCAGGATGCAACTGCACAAGTAACCAAGTGTGAAGCGTGCGAGTTCCATTCCAAGCAGATACAGCAGCCAGCTCAAGCTCTCCAGACGATCCCTTTATCCTGGCCATTTTCGGTCTGGGGGCTCGACATCCTCAGCCCCCTTCCCCGCGCAGTCGGGGGCTTTGAGTACTTGTACGTTGCAATCGACAAGTTCACAAAGTGGCCGGAAGTGGAAGCAGTGAGGAAGGTGACAGCACAGTCAGTAGTCAAGTTCTTCAGGTCGATTGTTTGCCGTTTCGGGATCCCTAACATGATCATCACCGACAACGGTACGCAATTTACGAGCCGCACCTTCATGCCGGACGTCCAAGATCTTGGCGCCAAGGTCTGCTTCGCTTCTGTTGCTCACTCGAGAAGCAACGGTCAAGCAGAGAGGGCAAATGCTGAAGTGCTGCGCGGGCTCAAGACCAGGACTTTCGACAGGCTACGCAATTGCGGAAGAAACTAGATTGAGGAGCTGCCGGTGGTTCTTTGGTCGATCAGGACAACGCCAAATTGAGCCACTGGCCAGACACCTTTCACTCTAGTCTATGGAGCAGAGGCAGTTCTCCCCACGGAACTCGTATACGGGTCACCTCGAGTGCTCGCTTATGATGAGCTTGAGCAAGGGCAGCTGTGACAAGATGACGCGCTGCTCCTTGAGGAAGGCCGTCTTCAGGCTGCTGTACGAGCTGCTCGCTATCAGCAAGCTTTGCGCCGCTACCATAGCCACAAAGTTAATGCCAGAAGTCTCGAGGAAGGCGACCTTGTTCTTCAGCGCGTTCAGTCCGCCAAGAATTCCAACAAGTTAACGCCGAAGTGGGAAGGCCCTTACCGGGTGAAACGAGTCACTAGGCCTGGCGCTGTCTGCCTTGAGACCGAAGATGGCATTCCGGTGAGCAACTCCTGGAACATTGAGCATCTTCGTAAGTTTTACCCGTAAGGCGCGGGCTGTTCCGGCAACCACCTTTTGTACAAGTCTAGCCGCTGTTGCATGTAATCCTTTGTGCAAAGCCGGGCGCAGACCCCGTGCATAAGTAAAGCTCATGTGCTCCGCACATCTTGTCATTTTCATGCTTTCTATTTTTTGCATGTGTTATCTGACACTTTGTGCAGCACCAACCCCCGGTAAGCAATAACGAGCCGTAAGGCTCCATATCTTTATTTTCCCTTCTTTCTTTTTCTCAAGGAAAGGAAGGTTCCCTCGCCCACAAGTTTGCCGGGGGGGAAGGAGAAGATAATGGTATGGACCAGGCGTCGTTCAAGAAAGTTTCGCCTTGCTGAGAAGCAAACAACAGAAAAGCTAAGTTGCCAAAGCTTGAGCAATCAGATTTTTAAAAAAAATTAAGTTGTCTTCCTTGAACGACCTTTCTTTGTATGGAAAACCTGTGCGCGGAGGAACCAACTCGTAGCTAGTTGCGCCCTTACTTTGTTTCGAGTCTCGCTCAACAACTTAAGTGTGCTGCGACTAGAGTTGCGCCCTTACTTTGTTTCGAGTCCGCTCAACGACTTAAGTGAGCTGCAACTAGTTGCGACAAGGTTTCTTGTCGGTAACGGCACCGCCAGCAGGCTGCTGACATCCCGCACTCAGCGCTCGCGGCAAAGGTGCCTACGCCGGCAAGTTCCCTAAAAGCGTAGGGCAAAGACATACAAAGGAAGGAGTCAAGTAAAGGAAATAACATTGCAATCGCTACCCAAAATAGAGTTATATTACAAGGTAGCTTGTCGCAGCTCCAACAGATTGTTCTCATAACATGATCAGCAGCGACAAGAAAAGAAGAAAACGGTCAGCCTAGTCTACGTGATCGCCCTCGACCCTCTTGATCCCGCTCACCTTGTCCACAATGGGTGCGACAAGGGCCTTGAGCGCCTCCAGATCAGCGTCTGGCGGCAAGCTCTTGAGGACGTTGGTGAGGTTGAGGCCCGGGTTGCGGAAGGCCACCTTCACCAACACCTTCTGAAGAGCTCCCGCACAGATCTTGCGCGACTCGTCGGCCAGCCGCTTTGGAGTCGTCTCCCGGAGTCGTTGGAGGGCCGTCGCCACGCCTTTGAAGAACAGAGTGAGCTTGGTGCTAGATTGGAGGTTCTCATCGGAGGGATACCCGAGATCCTCCATCCCCAGCTGTGCCAGCTCCTTGTCAATATCTGTGGCAGCATTCACGAGACCCTCCTTCCAGTGCTCGACGGTCTCCCTGAACGTGTTCTGGACGGCAGCAGCACTCGCCAGCAGCGCCTTCTCGGCCTTGATCTCCTCCTTCAAGGCCGCCTCCCGCTCCCTGGCGTCATCTAGCGTCTTGGTCAAAGTGGTCAGCTTCAACTCAAGATCTGCGTTGGAGTCCTTGGCGGCGCTGAGCTCCTTGCCCTTCTCGGTGAGACGAACCTGCAGCTCTGAGTTGTTGTGGGCGTCCTTCTCCCGCTCATGCTTGAGCGCGGCAAGCTCTTCACCTCTCGCCCTGAGATCGGCCTCCAGCTGCGCCACCTTCGTCTCCAACTCCTTCTTGGCGGCCTCGGCAGCTGCGGCAGCGTCCTTTGCTTGCTTGAGAGCTCCGCCAAATGATTGCTCGCGCGCAGCAAGCTCCTCCTCGTGGCTGTCGAGGTTGATCTTCCGCTGCGCCAGCTCGCCCTCCCGCGCGGACAGCTTCTCAGCGGCAAGCCGCTGCTGTTCTTCGACTTCAGCCTTCTCAAGGAAGAAGGCCTGCTACTCCTCGGCAAGTTGCTCCCGCTCCTCTGCCAGGGACTGGAGAGCTGCCTAGTTGAGACCCCGGAGCTCCTCCGCGCGCTTCTCGATATCCGCTCCCGCCTTTGCGGCAAGCGCCTCTCGGGACTCCAGCTTGGCTTGCCGAGCGCGGTAGAGCGACAACAGCTTCCGCAGCAGCCGCTCCTCCTCAGGCTGGCCGCTGCTGCTGCTCGGCGCGTCAACCAGCGTCAGCCCGGCGGAGGCGAGCACTTCTCCGTCAAAGATTTGTCCTTCGACCGGCGCCCTGGAGCTTGACGCCCAGGGTAGGTTGATGAAGACGTTCTCGCCAGCCTTCAGGTAGACGCCTGGCTGGGGCTCCTCGGAGCCTGACGCTGCGGCAGCGGCGGAGGGATCGGCGGTGGGTGTAGCGCCTGGAGCTCCTGCGGCGTCAGGGCCGTAAGTGTGATTGCCAGACCCCCCGCCAGCTTTTGCGGCGGCAGCTTTGGCGGCCCCTTTGCCGGCGGGATCATCAGCGCCGGCTGCTTCCTCGGTGGCAGCGGCGTCGTTGGCGGCTTCGGTGGTTCTCTCCTCACCAGCGACCTCGGTCTCCATCGGCTCCGCAGTAGATGGATCTAACGGCCGAAAAAGGGAGAAGAGTCAAGCAAATATCCAAAAACAAGATCAAAGGAAGAAAAGCCCAAGGGAAGTTTTGAAGCGAGAGGATTACCTGTGCCGGGTTCTGCAGCCGTAGTACCGCCGCCGGAGGGCCGATGGTGTTGCCCTTTGCCGGCATCCCTCCTGCGCGAGCCGGCTCCTCGGCAGAGTCCCTTGCCGGAGAACTCTCCCTTGGCGGCGTAGTCGAAGCAGATGGCATGTCAGGGGCAGTCTCCAGGCGCTCCTGGTGGGGCTGCTCTGCTCCTACACAAACCAAGATCAGATGTCAGCAAAGTAAAGAGTATCCATGCGCGCCTAACAGCGGAAAGCAAACCATATACTTACGCTGGGGGTTGTGCTGGGGGCTGCTCTGGAGAACAGTTGCCGGGTCCGGCAAGGTGCTCTCCGGCAAGGTGGCCTCCGGCAAGGTGGCTTCCGGCAGGGTGGTCTCAGGCGCATCCTCTGCTGTCATGGTGTATTCGTCGTCGACGATAATCACCTCCCTTGAACACGCCGGGACCTTAGCTCTCTTCGCTGCTCTCTGGGCCAGTCCTGAAAAGGAACGATTTCGGATTAAAGAAAATGAGATACAAGATAGAAACAGCAAGAATTGAAGAAATGCAAGTACAACAATAATCTTACTCTTCTTCTTCCTCGTCGGAGCTGAGTGCGGAGAAGTCGAAGTCCGGCTCACGTCCAGCGCGAGGAGGTCGAGGAGTAGGCTCCCTTGGACGATTGGCGGGAGCAGTGGCGGTGGTCTGAGACGACCCCGCTCCGGCTGCCGCCGTGGCGTGAGGAGCGACAGGAGCAGAAGCGGTGGTCCGGGAGGACCCCGCTCCAGTTGCTGCAGTAGCGCGAGGTGCCCCCGCGGCAACAGTACTTGCCGCGGTGGAGCGTGTCGCGCGGCGCGGCGGCTGTCGGATCGTCTGCCGCTCCGCTACGTCCGCGGCCTTGCGGAGACGCCTTCTTTGTGGAGCCGGCGGCTCCGCTTCCGGCGAGCTGCCCGAAGATGAGGAGGAAGAGTAGTCGATCTCCAACGAGCCGCTCGTATCCTCGGCGGGCTTGCTCGACTCGACGACAGGCCCGGCAAGCTCTCCCTCGTCGGCAGGCTCTTCCTCGCCGGCAAACTCCTCTCGCTCGGCGAGGCTTGCCGCCTCCGCTGCCTCTGCCTCCTCCACGGTGAATACAAACTCGCCCGCGGCTGCGGCTGCCGCCGCCTCTTCCAGCCTAGTGGCGATGCGCGCCATCTCCGCATCGGTGGTGCCACGAGTAAGGCCCTTCTTTTCGTCGGAGCGGATCGGCACTTCTTCCAAGCTGTCAAAGAACTTCTGCACGGCGTCATCTGCAGGCTCTTGCCAAGTTGGGTCGATCCCATGCGAGTCGCACAGCGGCATCATTGCGCGAATCCGGCTGAGCACGGAGTTGTTGCACAGCGGAACGACACCCTTCGGCAACCTGAACACTTCGGGATGCTGAGGGTCATACTTGAACAGCTCTTGGAGCATCGCGTTGAGCTCCAGGACAGTGAAGTTGAAGTTGAGGCCCAGGCGCAGCCTCATGATGTCCGCCGCATTCTCAAACTCCCAGGCGGGTCTCTTCCTCTCCTGCAGGGGGGCGATGCGGCGGCGAAGGAAATCTGCGCCAACAGCGCCTACAGTGAGCCAGGCAAGCCTGAGGCGTTGGATACGGGTGACGGCAATCTTCAGCCTGTCGTCTTCCGGGGCCACGTTGCTCCAATCGCTGCCGCGCACTACTGGGGCTTGGCGTCGGGCGGTAAAAGGCTGCGTGTTCTACTCGACAATCCAGCACCAGTCTGCCCTCCATTCCTCCCACTTGCTGCGGAGCTCTCCCTCTAGATAAGCGTCCTTCTTGCCGGCCCTCGAGATCCAGGCGACTCCGCCGGATAAAGGCTCTCCACTCTCAACCCGGGGCATAAAGAAGTGGCGAAAAAGAGCTACATTTGGATGGACTCCGACAAAGTTTTCGCAGAGATGTGCAAAAACTGCCATGGTCAGAACGGCATTGGGGGTGAAGTCAAGGAGGCGGAACCCGTAGGTGTTCATGATATCACAGAAGAACTCAGAGAAAGGCGGGCAGAGCCCGCAGTAGAAGAACAAGGCGAAAAAGGGGTATCCAGTTGGAGCCATTTTACAGGCGACGGCTGGGAGTACCTTGGTGCGCGGATGCGCCCGCGTCTCCCCCGACCAAAAGAGGTAGTTGTACTCCCTCAGCTCCCTCGCAGCAAGCTTGCGGGGGGAGATTGCCCGCTCCTTACGCAGCGCCGCGAGCCGCTGCGGCTCGGCTGACTTCACGCCCTTCCCCTTTTCGTCTTTCGGAGCCATGGCGGAAGTGGTGAGGGAGGTCGACGGCGTTGGTGGTGCTGGTGGCGATGGGGGGCGGAGCGCTGCTCTCTTTCAGCTTTGGGAAGAAGGGGAGCGGCGGAGGTTTTCGAGGTTGGAGTAGCAAATGGCGGATGGGCGAACTGCCCCTGTTTCCCCCCTACTTATAAGGAGGGAGGGGGCGGACGTTCCGCCTTTCCGAATAAAGAAACCACCCACGATCTCTCCCACGACGCCGCATTCAACGCGTGCCGTTAGGGGAGGGCGCAGTGGATACGGAATGAGATACGACGTAATCCAGGCTGCGCGTGCCCGTGCCCTGTTTTGGGCCTGGCCCAACAGCGCTCGGCACCGTGTATGGCATAGGCCCGGGGGCTCCGGTCGGTGTACTAGAGTAGGGGTACCCTAGTATCCCAAACTTGTGCACGGGCAGTCGCAGCACCCCGCGGCAAGGCTTGCCCGGTGACCGCCAAGGTCCTCCGTGGTTCCTTTGGAGCCATTCAAGAACAAAGTATTCAAGCCAAGGAGAAAGGCCCCGGCAAGAGGAGCTTGCCGGGAAGGCCAACCGAGGCATCTCAAGGAACTTCCCGCGACACGCCACGCGCCCCGGCAAGGCCCGGTGAGCGACAAGCTCCCGAACGCAACAAGACATCGACCGTGGCAAGGCGCTTGCCGCGGCAAGCTGCCACTCTGTACCCATGCTCCAGCACATCCACCAACGTGTCACTCTGGGACCCTTCCAGGCGTACGTGGCGGAAGGCTGTGCAGCCAACGATGCGCGGTGGCAAGCGGTGCTGACAAGATTCGCCATCGTGGCGAACGGTGGCGTCCCTGACGGCCCCTTTTTGCACTGTTTGGGCGACGCAGACGGGCATTTAATGCCCTTGTCCCCTGTCGTCAGGGTTAGGTATGATACACTGTACAGGTACCTGTACCAACTGCAACACTTTTCCATTTTTACCCTTGTCTACGTTGCCACCTGTCGGTGACCCCTTGAGCATATAAAAGGAGGCCCATGCGCAACGTAGAGGGAGGTGGGAAAACGGAAGAACACTCATGCTCGGTCTCGTTAGCTGCTGGGGTGTACTGTAGCACCCAGCGCTCCCGAGCAAGAACTCAATACAAACCACAAAGCAGGAGTAGGGTTTTACGCATCCGTGCGGCCCGAACCTGGGTAAACTGCTCGTGTGCTTCGCCTCGATCTGCTCTTCGCGCGATCTCCGCCCCCGCCGAATCGAAAGGGACCCGGTCCTCGGGTCCCATAGGTGTTCGTGGATCAGTTTCCCCGACATGGATGGAGACAGCCCCAAGTTCCAAGCTATGGCCATTGGTAAATTCGTTCTGGCGGTTTAAATAGAAGAACTCCCTAAAAAGCAAGATGTTGGGCTCCTCTTGAAGATACACTTCACAAAAAACCTGAAAATTGCAGATGTTTGACGCGGAATTGGGTCCGATTTATTGTGGATGGAGCCAGAAAAAGTGCAGAACATCCCTGAAGAATTTAGAGCCAGGCAGTGAGAAACCCCGGTTCATGTGGTCAGTGAAAACAATCACTTCATCATCTGTGGGTGCAAGTCTCTCTTCGCCCGGGTTAGTAGCACGATAAGGCATAACTGGAGCATTTGGCAGATATCCAACTCTGACAAAGTCGGCCAGTGTTGCTTCAGTAACAATTGAAGGAACCCAGTTGCACGGGGTAATTGTCTTTGGTGGCATTGTGAACAAGCAAACTTAAAGAAAGAAAGATTATTGTCGGTTTAGAATCAGTTCGTTAACACCGGAAACAATTTATTGCTACAAGTTCAGCATTGCGGCTTAAATTGGGCCTAATGGCATAATAATAATCATACGTCGGAAAATTAAGCCGCAATGACAGATGCGAGTGTTCAGAAAAGCAAATTTGACTAAGTTTGGGAAAAACAATTTTCACATGTTGCGGCGGTAATTTTGGATCTACAGCTATTCGAAAATCAAGATTAAAATGACGAACAGGCAAAACCTAAGGTCAATATGATACAGTTCTTGGAGATGAATCTATTTTAGGGGAGATGAGATATTACAGTATTGACTAAAGAGATACTATCAACATAACCATATGAAGGGATATCAAGTTCAGAAGAAAAGCCATAGTTGCAAAGGAAGAAGAAGATGAACACTGGCGAACTTCACGACAGGAACCCTAATGGATCTAGGAGGAGAAGAACGAGAATGCACCTGAGCGAGTAAAGACGGTAGTGGCGCGCGGAAGAGACCTAGTCGTGTTGGGTTGACGCGGAGGCTGCTGTTGAAGACGAAGTAGAGGGCGACGGCGACGGCGGAGCTCGGGTACAGGGACGTCGCGAGGAAGGAGACAAAGAGAAAGAGACGAAGGAGAGAATGGAAGGGAGTCTTCGACCCTATTTATAAGCTAAACGGATAAAGGACAGGCGCGAGAATCGAGGAGGTGGAAAAGAGGTAAGTAGCTGTGCAGGCGCCTAGATTCTCGGGATCCCAATAAATGCGGAAGAATTGTTAAGATCTGGACCGTTTGCAAGTAAGTGGCATGTGACGTCATGGTGGGTTACTATTATTTCAAAATCTGACATCATGGCGGATCACTATCGTTTCAAAAGCAGAGGTTACGACGGTTTATAGTCTCCCGCAAGAAGATGAAGAAAGATTGACATGAACAAGTTCAAGATCAACCTAGGGCCTAATGTTGGGGATATAAGTATTTCATAAGACCGCCCAGGAGGGGCGGGTTACCGAACGGCGGTTCATGGGCTCAGCCCAGAAGCACGTTAAGGATGGCGGTTTAGTTAAGGGCCCAAGGCCTGTGGCGGCTTAAGGCCTATAAGTATCAACCGTCATATATGTGACTTGTATTGTAAGGCATGTAATAAGAGTCACCGAGCCAGACACGATTGTATGAGCCGGCCGGGACTCCGTACGCCTCAGGGCGTCAACCCGTGTATATAAGGGCAAGAAACAACAGATCAAGGGCTAGGCAAGTGAATCAGCACCCTAGCAATCGACACCCCAGCAATTCCACCTCAAACTGGATTAGGCTTTACCCTCACCGCAAGGAGCCAACCACTATAAACTCCCTGTGTCCTTTGTCTTGTTCTTAACCCCTTTAAGCTAACCACGTCGCTATGGCTCTGCAATCAAGTCCTTATCTTAGGACATCTGTCGTGACACTTCCACGGCAGACTCCACTGAGAAGTCGCCACTCGTGTGTACGTTCCACCAAAATATATCGGTCCCTTGCGGCAATTGCACTGTGGACAAGCGTTGTACCAAAGTGTTCCAGGCCTCGAGTCTAGGATCAATTAAATTTCTCCTTACATTTGGTGGATAAGATTCCATAACCGTGGCCATAGTATCACCCTTGTGACGCACAATATTGTACAGGGCAGGATATTGTTCCCAGAGAGTGGCATTACCTAGCCACTTATCCTCCCGGAACCTAATCTCCGATTCATCTTTAATGGCGAAGGATCGATAGGGGAAGAAATGTTTCTTCGTGGCCATTAGACTAGCCCAAAAGTGCAAGTCCCCATGCTTCCAATATACGTGGGACAATACCTTTGAGCCCATATATTTCTTCTTATGAGGGTTTGCCATACACCATCTTCTTTAGTAGCTTAAATAGCCATTTTCCAAGTAGGGCCGTATTTTTAACCTCTCGGTCATGAATGCCCAGCCCTGCTTGGTCTTTGGGATGGCAACCCACACTCCATTTAGCCAGTCGATATTTCTTCTTTTCACGATCTCCTTGCCAAAAGAATGTTCATCAGAAATAATCCAAGCGATATAAAACTCATTTAGCTAATTGGATGAAGGAAATCATATATAGTACCTTATTACTTAGTACTGAGGTTATGAGGACCACTCTTCCACCCAGATATACCAATTAACCTTTCCAACTACTTCACCTTTTTTGTAGTTTCTCTTCGACGTGTTTCCATTCAACATTTGTGAGACGCTGATATTGTATCAGTATCCCCAAGTAGCTGATCGGAAACTGGCCTAGCCATAGCCAAACAACTCAACGTACAGGTGAGCCTCATCTTGGGCCTTGCCGAAACAATACAATTCACTCTTATGGAAGTTTATCTTAAGGCATGATGGATGCTCGAAGACTAATAAAATTAATTTCAGATTTCTCGCTTTCTCAACATCAGGATCCATCAAGAGAATCGTATCGTCCACATATTTAAGGATAGAAAGTCCACCATCTACAAGGTGACTAAGTACCCCATCAATTTGACCCTCAACTTTCACACACTCAATCAGGATGGCTAACATATCTGCCACTATATATATTAAATAGCATAGGCGATAATGGGTCACCTTCGCAAAATCCTTTCTTCGTTTGGAAGTAGCGGCCAACGTCATCATTGACTTTAATGGCCACAGTCCCTCCAGAAACGAAGCTATGGATCAGAGCGCGCCACTCTGCTAAGAAACCTTTCATTCTTAGAGTTTGTTGGAGAAAAGACTATTTGACATCATCATACGCCTTTCCGAAGTCAATTTTGAGTATTATTATTGGGGAACGTAGTATTTCAAAAAAATCCTACGATCACGCAAGATTTATCTAGGATAACCGTAGGAATGAGCGGGAAGAGTGTGTCCATGTACCCTCGTAGACCGTAAGAGGAAGCGTTTAGTAACATGGTTGATGTAGTAGAACGTTTTCACGATCCAACCGATCCAAGCACCAAACGTACGGCACCTCCGTGTTCAGCACACGTTCAGCACGATGACGTCCCACGAGCTCTTGATCCAGCAGAGGTTTGAGGGAGAGTTCGGGCAGCACGACGGCGTGTTGACGGTGTTGATGATGTTATCCGGGTAGGGCTTCGCCTAAGCACTACGACAATATGACCGAGGTGTTGAACTGTGGAGGGTGTAATGCCCCGGATGTAATACTTTCCCTTTTGGGTATATAATATATCTCCGGCTTCATCTATTTCCATTTCGGGTTCTTTGTCTTTCGGGCTTTCGTCGTTTTGTTGTGTGAGTGTGTGGCATTCATTCATATCATGTAGACATGTGCATTGCTTTGCTTTTGTGTTGTGGGTTGCATCCGGTTCGTGGCGTTCCTTCCCGTTGTCCGTTTCGTGTTCCGGAGCTCCCTCACGTGTCCGTGACGTCCCGTAGGCCTACTTTGTTGTTCGGGCGTTTTTCGTTACCGGTGTGCCGTGAGGTTGTGTTGAGTGTTGTTGTTTTGTTGTGTGCAACCCGCCTCTCAAATCTCGTCTCGTTTGGACTCCGTTGACTTTTCCATCCGTTGCTCGTGTGGGCCCGAAGTGCCTTCACTTCGTGTCCCGGAAATACCCCTACTGCTTTCTTTTATCTCCGTCTAGGCCTTTTAAAATTATCTCCGCGATCGGATCCGTCGGATCGCGATCGGAGGGCTCCTAGCGCCCCTAAACTCTCCCTAACCCTAAAATTCTGCTACATATAGACCCCCTAGTCTATTTTGGGCATCCCTATCCCCTTCTTCTTCCTCCTATAGATCCCCTTCCTTTTTTTTCTTTTCTTCCTCAGATCCACTTTTTCCTGCCCGGATCCCGAGGGGATCCACCGAAGGTTCGAGCCGCAGCAGCAGCTCGAGGCTGCCTCGATCCAGATCTGGGAGCCGCGCCCGCCAGGTCAACGCCGCCAGCGCCCTGGGCGATCGAGCCGCCTCGCGCGCTCCTCCCGCGGTCGCTCGACCGATCGCCCGCCAGGCCTTCGTCAGCCCAAACCGCTTCGGTCCGTCGAAGTGGTCCCGCACCACTTCCCATCGGGCCGGCCCACCGCATCGCCGCCTCGGGCCCGTGCGCCACCACTCCCTCCCGCCAGCTGGGCGCCTCCGAGCCGCCGGGCGCTCGCGCCGCGCCGCCGGGCCGCGGATCCCCACCGGGCCGCGCCTCCTCCCTCCGTCCGCGAGCCGGGCCAGGCGCCTCCAGGCTGGGCCGCCTCCTCGCCATCCGCCCCAGGCTGCAGCTCCAGCGGGCCGCCGCCACTTCGGCCGCTGGGCCCGATCCCCTCCAGCAGGCCGAGTCGCCGCCCGCACTGTTCCCCGGGCCCGTTGGTGTTTTTTTTCTTCAGATCTCTGAGGTTGTCTCCAAAAATCCTAAGTCCCTGTTCAGTTTAATCTGTGGTGCAAAGTTTGACCTGCCCTAACTTTTTACCTGCTGCTCCGTTTTGCGCGTGTAGCATGTCCAGATGTTCGTGGAGATGTCCTCTACGTTTTACCTGTTGTAGTCATGCATGTTAGATGTCATCTTGACACTTGTTTTGCTGTTGCAAGAGTGCATCATGATATAAACTGCTGTTATGTGTTATTTTCATGCCACCTTTGACTTGTGATAACTTTTGGCTCGTTTGTCCAAACGATGCAAATGACATGTCCACGTGTTCGTCTTGCCACGAACTACGTGTTGTGTGTGATAGGTTGCATGGTAGATTTATTGTTGCCTTGTTATCATCGTTGCAAAGTGCCATGTTCACATGTTGTGTTTTCACTTGTCATGAAATGCCATCTTGTTGAGCTCGTTGCAATCGTTGTGGACACCTCTATGATGCATGCTTGTGTGTTTCGGGATCACCTTCATGTGCACTTTGATGAGGTGCTTACCCTTTGCCATGTTTAGTTTCGAGGTGTCTTAAACATGCTCTTTTGTGTGCTATGATGATATTGCTGTTTTAGGACTTAGGGAAATTTCACTAAGTCTGAAATCTGTAACGTTCCGATGCCTTGTTCGTGTGATGTTCTAGGACAAAGCATGTTAGTTTTGGGGTGGTTTTTGTTTGTTCCTTGAAGTATATATTGTTGTCTTTCCATCCATGTCCTCACATGTCCATTTGAGTGGCTGTAGCATGTTTATCTTTTGCTCTAAAGTTTCAATAAAATTCTGCTGCCAGAATTTTATTTCAAAGTTCAATATGTCCAAGATCATTGCTATTGATCCGTGACTCCGTTGGGGGTGCACTTTGGACCTAGTTGCTGTACTATATGTCTAGTTTGTGTTCAAGTCCTTTGCCATGATTTTTGAGTGCTGTAGATTAATTATTTTGAGCTCCAAAGATGCTATGTTGCTGTAATTTTCAGTTTTCGCTCAAATCTTGTTTCGGGCATAACTTTTAGCCCGTAACTCCGATTTCAGCGAATCTTATATCAAACTTGGGTGTTTTTCTGTGTAGATTAATAATATCAGGTTGTTATCTTGTTTTGAGGTGTTTTGCTTGAGTGATGTTTTACGTGCTCCATGTGCATCCCTAGTGCATCCATCATGCATTCATGTTTTTCGAGTGCGCATTGCATCGTGTTGATTGGTGCTTGGTGTGTTTGTTGTGTTTAGAGCCGGAAGCTGAGACCGGGTTCGAAGTTGAGCACGAGTTTTCCAACGAGGTTGAGCACGAGGACCCTTCTTACGATCCGAACGAATTCTCTTCAGGCAAGATGACCGAACCCCGATAACATTACTATCTTTGTCTTTTGCTAGTAGTCTCGATCTATAGTTTTGCCTCGATGCCCATGTTCTTCTTGTCAGCCTCCTACTTGTAACCAATTGCCATGTTTAACCCCCCTACCTATGCAAACCGTTGTTTGGCTAAGTACGCTTCGCTCAGCCCTTCTTATAGCGTTGCTAGTTGCAGGTGAAGTGAAGATGCTTGCTCCATGTTGAAGTTTGGTTGGGTTATATCACACTACATAAATGCTTTAATTGAAATCATCTATATATTGGCAAGGGTGGAAGGCTAAGCCTTTTGCTTGGTGATTTGTTCGACTCATGCCGTTAGGATCCGTATAAGCCAGTATTATGTTCCTTGATTATGCGTTCCTAACACGGTTGGGGTGTATGGGACCCCCTCGATAAACCGCTAAGTGCTAAGTCTTTTCCAGCAAATCCCAACATTGGTACTATTTGCCTAATAACAAACTAAACTTGCATAGGGAGTTATAAACCCTTTTATTTTAATTCAACAACCCCGGGCCAGTGCTCCACATGAGTGTTGGTCCGAAACGGGGGTCCTGCAGGGCCACCTCGAGGAAACTCAAGGTTTGGTAAAAACCTGTAGCATCGCCCATCCGGTCGTGGCCTGAGACGAGATACGCGCGGCTACTATCAGGGTGTCGGCACGCCGGGAGGATTTGCTGGATTAGCCTTACCTTAGCTCGGTATATCTTGAGCACGGGATTCCGAGGATACTCGGGTCTTCCCACTTTGGAGTTGCGACTCCGCGGATCGTGGGCTTGTAATGGGTCAAGTTGGAACACCCCTGCAGGGTTTGAACTTTCGAAAGCCGTGCCCGCGGTTATGTGGCAGATGGGAGCTTGTTAATTCCGGTTGTAGAAAACTTGACACAATGATACTAATACACTACCAGCGTATGTTCCGTGACTGTCAATTTCCGAATCGGGATTCGGGAGTTGAACACGGAGGGGTTGTGGTTGTGAGCTTGTAGCTAGGATCACTTCGTGATCACTTCTCGCCGATGCCTTCTCTTCTCGCTCTCACTTGCGTAAGCTAGATGCTAGTTGCTGCTGCAGACTTGTTCTTTCTTCAGCCTATCCCTCACCCAAAGGCTTTGATAGTTCTGTTACCCGGGAACGGGATTGCTGAGTCCTCTGTGGCTCACAGTTACTTCACACACCAGATGCAGGTCCAGCTGTGAGCTATCCAGGAGATGGCACCGAGCTGGATTGGGAGTACGACGAGGAGCGTAGTCGGTACTATGTGCGGTACCCGGACGATCAGTAGTGGAGTCTCTTACTAGGATTCGATCTGCATGTGGTTGTTTTATCTGAGTTTGGTACTTTGACATTTGGCTTTTGCCCTTAGAGGGTTGTAGTGATCTTAATGTATGATGTTTGAGACTTGTATTGTTATTCTGTGACGTGGCGAGTGTAAGCCAACTATTTTTAAGTTTACTATCCCTTCTTTTACATGAGTCGTGCAAAGATTACCAAACTTGAGATCATTCTAGGATGGACTTATGCCTTTAAGTCGTGCCTCGACACGTAGGAGGTATAACTCCATCCTGGGCATTACAAGTTGGTATCAGAGCCTTCTCCGACCTAGGAGCCCCCACTGTTTGATCGAACCGTTGACGGTTGAGTCTAGGCACACACTGAAAACTTTTTGAGTCCTATATTATATCGGAGAGTAGGATTTCTTTGCTTCTCATCCCCTTTCTCTCTGGTGAGGACTCCTAACGTCTACTCTTGTCTCTCCTATCTTCAAAATTTGCACAAAATTTTTTTTTAGGAATCCCGCGAGTATTCTGGGATTGTTTCGATGTTCTTGTGACAAGGATATTGTTCCCGATGCCTCCTGTTACCGAGGAGTTGAGCTTTGGGGTATCACTGTAACAAGCATATCGCGACAGTACTAAATACTTAAGACGGCCGACATCGAAAATCTCCCCTATACGGCCAGTGGCAAGATAACCCCGACATCACCCAGTACTGGGGAGGTAGTTCGGGAGTATTGGCATAGCTTGTTATAGTGGATGCTTTTCGAAGGTCCGAGGTACACAGTTTCCGAGAAAGACTGGTTATGTGTTGAAGGATGGATACACCTGGATGTAGGTTAGAGTTGATTGCGCGGTGCTTCCCGTGTATCCCCAACACCTCATTGCATAACTGGAATCTTTCGGAAAGCTATAGGTGGGTTATCCAGTAGATCGTAGGCATTCTTCCAACGAATGCAGGTTAGTGAGTTCGGGGTTCGACATTGAGTGAAGGGGTTATATGACCGATGTTACTATCAGGAGTTGCATCTTAAAGGGTCCTTGGCTATGCTGATCCGGGGATTGCAAAACCTTTTCGTAACGCGTTCATATGCTTTCAGCACAAAGATGTTAGAACGAAACTCCTCTCTTGTGTTTGTTCCTTTCCGTACCTTGTTGTTCTATTATTTTATCCTTTTGATCCCTATGTGGCTTCTCGTGAAGACTGATGTTATCAATTAACTGAGAAATTCATTCGTTCCTCTTGTTCAGATGATTTCATTCGTTCTTATTGTTCGAATGATTATTGTGAAGACTTGTTGCAATTCATTCCATTGATTCAGCTTATTCCTTTTGTCAATCAATTGCTGATTCGTGGTCATCTCTTACAGGATGGCTCCGAAAAAGGTTGCGAATGCCAACCCAGAGGTGGAAGAGGTCCCAGAGCGTCCTCCTTCTCCTCCTCCTCCGCCTGAGGCTTGGAGAGCAATTATGCAGACTACTGCTCAGAACACTCAGTTGATGATGCAGATGATGCAGATGATGCAAGCTAATCAAGCTAATCAAGCTAATCAGGGCGTTCCAATGAACCAAGGCAACTTCTTCCAGCAGCACCATGCTACCCTCAACCAGTTCTTGGCCAACAATCCTAAAGCTTTCAGTTACTGTGTCGACCCTCTTGATGCTGAAGATTGGCTAACCGATATCAAGAAGCATTTTGAGTGCAGTAACGTGAAAGAAGATGACTATGTGAAGTTTGCAGCCTTCCAACTGAAAGATCAAGCAGCTGACTGGTGGCAGCAGTACAAAGACTCAAGGCCGGGTCAAGTGATCTCATGGGAGAATTTCTGCAAGGATTTCCGCTCGCATCACATTCCTACAAGTGTTATCGAGGGTATGCGTGAGCAATTCCGCAACCTCAAGCAGGGCTCCATGACAGTCTATCAGTATAATGTCAAGTTCCAAAACCTCGCTCGCTATGCAAAGCAAGACATTCCTGATGCAAAGAGTAAAATCTATCAGTTCCGTGGTGGTCTCAAAGATGAACTTCAGCTTGCTCTCACTTTGTTCGAGCCAGACGAATTCGATAAGTTCTATAACATGGCTTTGAAACAAGAAGCAGCTCAGCTTAAGATGGAGGCTTCTAAGAAGAGAATTCGAGATGCTGTTCACTCTACCTCATCGTCTCAGTTGGCTGCGAAACAACAGAAATTCTGGCTTCCTCCTCCTCCAATGATTCGAGCTCCATACAACAACTCCATCAACAAGAACTCTGGTGGTCGTGGTTTCTCCCACCCACCCAACCCAAGCAACCAGTCGAAGAAGCAGTTTCAGTCTCAAGGCTCCAAGTCCAGTGGCTCTCAGTTCCGTCCTCTCTCAGAAGTGACTTGCAACAAATGCACTCAGAAAGGTCACTATGCCAACAGATGTCCGAATCCGAAGCGTCTTCCTCCTCCACCACCTGTGAGTTCAGCTATTGTCAGGCATGATCCAAAGGCTGCCAGGGTCAATCTGATGAATGCAGCACAAGCAGAGGCTTCTTCTGATGTTATTCTGGGTAACCTTCCAGTAAACTCTTTTCCAGCTAAAGTGTTATTTGATTCGGGTGCTTCTTGCTCTTTCATGTCATATCCTTTTGCATCCAAGCACGATTTTGTCACCAAAAATCTGCCAAGGGAGTTAACAGTTATTTCTCCGGGAAGACGAATGCACTCCAGTGTCTATGCTCCGGATATTTCTATTCGCATGGGTGATTATCGATTTTTGGCTTCTCCGGTGGTTCTTGGTCATTCTGACATCGACCTCATTCTCGGAATGGATTGGCTTTCTCAGCATGATGCTCACATTGATTGTGCTCAAAAGGAAGTCAAGTTGACTCATTCTGATGAAGATGTGATTATCTTCGCCTCCAGGGATAATACTATTCGGCTTTTCTCTCTTAATGATAAGGGTGAAATTAATGCCATAGAGAAAATTCCAGTGGTGAATGAATATCAAGATGTCTTTCCAGAAGATCTTCCAGGCATGCCTCCACACCGTCAGGTGGAGTTTGTCATTGAACTCGAGCCGGGCACCGAACCTGCTTGCCGGCGTCCATACAAGCTCTCTCCGGATGAATTGAAGGAATTGAAGAAGCAGCTTGATAAGCAGGAGAGTATGGGTCTCATCAGACCGAGTACATCTCCGTGGGGCTGTGGTGTCTTATTTGTCAAGAAGAAAGATGGCACGGAGCGTCTCTGTGTTGACTACCGGCCGTTGAACAAGAAGACGATTAAGAACAAGTATCCGCTCCCCAACATCAACGAACTCTTTGAGCAGCTCAAAGGAGCTAAAGTGTTCTCTAAGCTTGACCTCCGAATGGGCTATCATCAAATTCGCATTCGCGAGGAAGACATTCCCAAGACGGCCTTCAGAACGAGCTACGGTTCATATGAGTATACCGTCATGTCCTTCGGTCTCGCTAATGCTCCTCCTACCTTTTCAAGGATGATGCATTACATCTTCAACCCCTATACTGGCGAATTTGTGCTTGTGTATCTGGATGATATTCTGGTGTTTTCCAAGAATGAAGAAGATCACGAAAAGCACTTACGACTGGTTCTTGATCGACTCCGAGAGCATAAATTCTATGCCAAGTTCTCAAAGTGCGAGTTTTGGCTCGATAAGGTTTTGTACCTGGGCCACATTATCTCAGCTGACGGTATTGCGGTTAATCCCAAAAAAGTTGAAGCAATTGTCAACTGGGAAGCTCCTCAGAACGTCAAGCAGCTCCGCAGTTTTCTGGGTCTTGCCAGCTATTGCAGAAGGTTTGTGGAGAACTTCTCCAAGATTGCCAAGCCTCTTTCCAACCTCCTTCAGAAGAATGTCAAATACTTTTGGTCTCCCGAGTGTGAAGTCGCTTTCAAAACCCTCAAAGAGAAGCTTGTTTCTGCTCCAGTTCTGACTCCTCCGGATGAAACCAAGCCCTATGAAGTGTTCTGTGACGCTTCTCTTCAAGTTCTTGGTGGTGTGCTTATGCAAGATAAGAAAATTGTGGCATATACTTCTCGGCAGCTCAAGCCCAGTGAGAAGAACTATCCCACACATGATCTCGAGCTAGCAGCTGTGGTACATGCTCTGATTACGTGGAGACATCTGTTGTTGGGCAGAAAGGTCGACATCTTCACTGATCACAAGAGCTTGAAGTACATCTTCACACAGCCGCATCTGAACCTCCGCCAGACTCGTTGGGTCGAGATGATCCAAGAGTACAACCCCAGCATTGAGTACACTCCAGGCATGGCGAATGTGATTGCAGATGCTTTGAGCAGAAAGGCATATTGCAACAGCCTTCTTATCAAGCCATACCAGCCTGAGCTTTGTGAAGCTTTCAGGAAGCTCAACCTTCAGGTTGTTCCGCAGGGTTTTCTTGCAAATCTCCAAATTGCTCCTACCTTGGAAGATCAAGTCCGTGAGGCCCAGCTCAGTGATACCATGGTGAAAAAGGTGAAACATGGGATTGCAAAGGGCACTCCAAAATATAAGTGCTTCCGTGTTGATGAGAGAGATACCTTGTTCTTCGAGGACAGACTCGTTGTTCCCAAAGGTGATCTCAGGAAGCTCATAATGGAAGAAGCTCATGATTCTCTCCTTTCCATTCATCCTGGCAGTTCCAAGATGTACCAAGATCTCAAGCAATCTTACTGGTGGACACACATGAAAAGGGAAATTGCCCAATTCGTGAACGAATGTGATGTATGCAGAAGAGTGAAAGCAGAACATCAACGTCCAGCCGGTCTTCTCCAACCTCTTCCTATTCCTGAGTGGAAGTTCGACCACATTGAAATGGACTTCGTCACTAGCTTTCCAAAATCCAAGCGAGGAAATGATGCTATCTTTGTGGTGATTGACAAGCTTACCAAAGTTGCTCACTTTCTTCCAGTCAAAGAATCAATCAATGCAGCTCAACTTGCAGAGCTGTACACTTCCAGAATTGTGTCCCTACATGGCATTCCTCAAGTGATATCCTCAGACCCTGGCAGCTTGTTCACATCAAGGTTCTGGGACTCCTTTCAGTCCGCCATGGGCACGAAGATCAGGTTCAGCACTGCCTTTCACCCTCAGACTAGTGGTCAAGTCGAGCGTGTGAATCAGATCCTAGAAGATATGCTCAGAGCCTGTGTCATCTCCTTCGGCATGAAATGGGAAGACTGCCTTCCATTTGCCGAGTTCTCTTACAACAACAGCTTTCAAGCAAGTGCAGGCAAAGCACCGTTTGAAATTCTCTATGGCAGAAAGTGCCGTACCCCTCTCAACTGGTCTGAAACAGGCGAACGCCAACTTCTTGGCAATGATTTGATCTCTGAAGCCGAAGAAATGTGCAAAGTCATACGTGAGAATCTCAAGGCCGCTCAGTCGCGTCAGAAGAGCTACTATGACGGAAAGCATCGTGATTTGGCTTTCGACATCGGTGATCATGTCTATCTCCGAGTTTCTCCGATGAAAGGAACCCAGAGGTTCGGTATCAAAGGAAAACTTGCTCCTAGATACGTCGGTCCTTTCAAAATTCTTGGCAAAAGAGGCGATCTAGCCTATCAGCTCGAGCTCCCTTCCAACTTTGCAAATGTTTATGATGTCTTCCATGTGTCTCAGCTTCGCAAATGCTTCAAGGCACCTGAGCGCATGATTCCGTTTGAGGAGGTTGATCTTCAACAAGACCTTTCCTACCGAGAGCATCCAGTTGCAATTCTCGAAGAAACCGAACGCAAGACTCGCAACAAGTCCATCAAGTTTCTGAAAGTCAAGTGGTCGCATCACACAGACCGAGAAGCTACCTGGGAACGAGAAGATCATCTTCGTTCCGAGTACCCTTCCTTTTTCCAGTCCTAGATCTCGGGACGAGATCTTTTTGTAGTAGAGGAGAGTTTGTAATGCCCCGGATGTAATACTTTCCCTTTTGGGTATATAATATATCTCCGGCTTCATCTATTTCCATTTCGGGTTCTTTGTCTTTCGGGCTTTCGTCGTTTTGTTGTGTGAGTGTGTGGCATTCATTCATATCATGTAGACATGTGCATTGCTTTGCTTTTGTGTTGTGGGTTGCATCCGGTTCGTGGCGTTCCTTCCCGTTGTCCGTTTCGTGTTCCGGAGCTCCCTCACGTGTCCGTGACGTCCCGTAGGCCTACTTTGTTGTTCGGGCGTTTTTCGTTACCGGTGTGCCGTGAGGTTGTGTTGTGTGTTGTTGTTTTTTTGTGTGCAACCCGCCTCTCAAATCTCGTCTCGTTTGGACTCCGTTGACTTTTCCATCCGTTGCTCGTGTGGGCCCGAAGTGCCTTCACTTCGTGTCCCGGAAATACCCCTACTGCTTTCTTTTATCTCCGTCTAGGCCTTTTAAAATTATCTCCGCGATCGGATCCGTCGGATCGCGATCGGAGGGCTCCTAGCGCCCCTAAACTCTCCCTAACTCTAAAATTCTGCTACATATAGACCCCCTAGTCTATTTTGGGCATCCCTATCCCCTTCTTCTTCCTCCTCTAGATCCCCTTCCTTTTTTTTCTTTTCTTCCTCAGATCCACTTTTTCCTGCCCGGATCCCGAGGGGATCCACCGAAGGTTCGAGCCGCAGCAGCAGCTCGAGGCTGCCTCGATCCAGATCTGGAAGCCGCGCCCGCCAGGTCAACGCCGCCAGCGCCCTGGGCGATCGAGCCGCCTCGCGCGCTCCTCCCGCGGTCGCTCGACCGATCGCCCGCCAGGCCTTCGTCAGCCCAAACCGCTTCGGTCCGTCGAAGTGGTCCCGCACCACTTCCCATCGGGCCGGCCCACCGCATCGCCGCCTCGGGCCCGTGCGCCACCACTCCCTCCCGCCAGCTGGGCGCCTCCGAGCCGCCGGGCGCTCGCGCCGCGCCGCCGGGCCGCGGATCCCCACCGGGCCGCGCCTCCTCCCTCCGTCCGCGAGCCGGGCCAGGCGCCTCTAGGCTGGGCCGCCTCCTCGCCATCCGCCCCAGGCTGCAGTTCCAGCGGGCCGCCGCCACTTCGGCCGCTGGGCCCGATCCCCTCCAGCAGGCCGAGTCGCCGCCCGCACTGTTCCCCGGGCCCGTTGGTGTTTTTTTTCTTCAGATCTCTAAGGTTGTCTCCAAAAATCCTAAGTCCCTGTTCAGTTTAATCTGTGGTGCAAAGTTTGACCTGCCCTAACTTTTTACCTGCTGCTCCGTTTTGCGCGTGTAGCATGTCCAGATGTTCGTGGAGATGTCCTCTACATTTTACCTGTTGTAGTCATGCATGTTAGATGTCATCTTGACACTTGTTTTGCTGTTGCAAGAGTGCATCATGATATAAACTGCTGTTATGTGTTATTTTCATGCCACCTTTGACTTGTGATAACTTTTGGCTCGTTTGTCCAAACGATGCAAATGACATGTCCACGTGTTCGTCTTGCCACGAACTACGTGTTGTGTGTGATAGGTTGCATGGTAGATTTATTGTTGCCTTGTTATCATCGTTGCAAAGTGCCATGTTCACATGTTGTGTTTTCACTTGTCATGAAATGCCATCTTGTTGAGCTCGTTGCAATCGTTGTGGACACCTCTATGATGCATGCTTGTGTGTTTCGGGATCACCTTCATGTGCACTTTGATGAGGTGCTTACCCTTTGCCATGTTTAGTTTCGAGGTGTCTTAAACATGCTCTTTTGTGTGCTATGATGATATTGCTGTTTTAGGACTTAGTGAAATTTCACTAAGTCTGAAATCTGTAACGTTCCGATGCCTTGTTCGTGTGATGTTCTAGGACAAAGCATGTTAGTTTTGGGGTGGTTTTTGTTTGTTCCTTGAAGTATATATTGTTGTCTTTCCATCCATGTCCTCACATGTCCATTTGAGTGGCTGTAGCATGTTTATCTTTTGCTCTAAAGTTTCAATAAAATTCTGCTGCCAGAATTTTATTTCAAAGTTCAATATGTCCAAGATCATTGCTATTGATCCGTGACTCCGTTGGGGGTGCACTTTGGACCTAGTTGCTGTACTATATGTCTAGTTTGTGTTCAAGTCCTTTGCCATGCTTTTTGAGTGCTGTAGATTAATTATTTTGAGCTCCAAACATGCTATGTTGCTGTAATTTTCAGTTTTCGCTCAAATCTTGTTTCGGGCATAACTTTTAGCCCGTAACTCCGATTTCAGCGAATCTTATATCAAACTTGGGTGTTTTTCTGTGTAGATTAATAATATCAGGTTGTTATCTTGGTTTGAGGTGTTTTGCTTGAGTGATGTTTTACGTGCTCCATGTGCATCCCTAGTGCATCCATCATGCATTCATGTTTTTCGAGTGCGCATTGCATCGTGTTGATTGGTGCTTGGTGTGTTTGTTGTGTTTAGAGCCGGAAGCTGAGACCGGGTTCGAAGTTGAGCACGAGTTTTCCAACGAGGTTGAGCACGAGGACCCTTCTTACGATCCGAACGAATTCTCTTCAGGCAAGATGACCGAACCCCGATAACATTACTATCTTTGTCTTTTTCTAGTAGTCTCGATCTATAGTTTTGCCTCGATGCCCATGTTCTTCTTGTCAGCCTCCTACTTGTAACCAATTGCCATGTTTAACCCCCCTACCTATGCAAACCGTTGTTTGGCTAAGTACGCTTCGCTCAGCCCTTCTTATAGCGTTGCTAGTTGCAGGTGAAGTGAAGATGCTTGCTCCATGTTGAAGTTTGGTTGGGTTATATCACACTATATAAATGCTTTAATTGAAATCATCTATATATTGGCAAGGGTGGAAGGCTAAGCCTTTTGCTTGGTGATTTGTTCCACTCATGCCGTTAGGATCCGTATAAGCCGGTATTATGTTCCTTGATTATGCGTTCCTAACACGGTTGGGGTGTATGGGACCCCCTCGATAAACCGCTAAGTGCTAAGTCTTTTCCAGCAAATCCCAACATTGGTACTATTTGCCTAATAACAAACTAAACTTGCATAGGGAGTTATAAACCCTTTTATTTTAATTCAACAACCCCGGGCCAGTGCTCCACATGAGTGTTGGTCCGAAACGGGGGTCCTGCAGGGCCACCTCGAGGAAACTCAAGGTTTGGTAAAAACCTGTAGCATCGCCCATCCGGTCGTGGCCTGAGACGAGATACGCGCGGCTACTATCAGGGTGTCGGCACGCCGGGAGGATTTGCTGGATTAGCCTTACCTTAGCTCGGTATATCTAGATCACGGGATTCCGAGGATACTCGCGTCTTCCCACTTTGGAGTTGCGACTCCGCGGATCGTGGGCTTGTAATGGGTCAAGTTGGAACACCCCTGCAGGGTTTGAACTTTCGAAAGCCGTGCCCGCGGTTATGTGGCAGATGGGAGCTTGTTAATTCCGGTTGTAGAAAACTTGACACAATGATACTAATACACTACCATCGTGTGTTCCGTGACTGTCAATTTCCGAATCGGGATTCGGGAGTTGAACACGGAGGGGTTGTGGTTGTGAGCTTGTAGCTAGGATCACTTCGTGATCACTTCTCGCCGATGCCTTCTCTTCTCGCTCTCACTTGCGTAAGCTAGATGCTAGTTGCTGCTGCAGACTTGTTCTTTCTTCAGCCTATCCCTCACCCAAAGGCTTTGATAGTTCTGTTACCCGGGAACGGGATTGCTGAGTCCTCTGTGGCTCACAGTTACTTCACACACCAGATGCAGGTCCAGCTGTGAGCTATCCAGGAGATGGCACCGAGCTGGATTGGGAGTACGACGAGGAGCGTAGTCGGTACTATGTGCGGTACCCGGACGATCAGTAGTGGAGTCTCTTACTAGGATTCGATCTGCCTGTGGTTGTTTTATCTGAGTTTGGTACTTTGACATTTGGCTTTTGCCCTTAGAGGGTTGTAGTGATCTTAATGTATGATGTTTGAGACTTGTATTGTTATTCTGTGACGTGGCGAGTGTAAGCCAACTATTTTTAAGTTTACTATCCCTTCTTTTACATGAGTCGTGCAAAGATTACCAAACTTGAGATCATTCTAGGATGGACTTATGCCTTTAAGTCGTGCCTCGACACGTAGGAGGTATAACTCCATCCTGGGCATTACAGAGGGGGGCACCGACATGGCTAAAAGATCAACTTCTATGTCTTTGGGGTGCCCTTCCCACGTATATAAAGGCGGGAGGGAGAGAGGCCGGCCCTCCTAGGGGAGCGCCAAGTGTAGGGAGTCCTACTAGGAGTCCCAAGTCCTAGTAGGATTCCCTTTCCTTTTCGGATTATGAAAGAAGTAAAGGAGGGAGAAGGAGAAGGAAAAGGTGGGTGATACGTCCAGTTTGCATCATGCTTATATGTTGATATTTATTGCATTATGGGCTGTTATTACACGTTGTGTCACAATACTTATGCCTTTTCTCTCTTATTTTACAAGGATTACATGAAGAGGGAGAATGCCGGCAGCTATAATTCTGAGCTCGAAAAGAAGCAAACTCTGGAAACCTATTCTGCACAACTCAAAAAGCTCCGAAACTCCACAGGACACTGTTTCAGAAAATATAAAAAATATCTGGCGAAAGAAGATCACCAGGGCAGCCACCACCTGTCCACGAGGGTGGGGCGTGCCCCCCCCCCCTCTGGGCACGCCCCCTGCCTCGTGGGCCTCCCGATGGCCCCCCGATGCCCATCTTCTCCTATATGAGGTGTTTTGACCTGGAAAAAATCATAAGGAGGATTTCGGGACCAGACGCCGCCGTCTTGAGGCGGAACCTTGGCGGAAACCAATCTAGGGCTCCGGCAGAGCTGTTCTGCCGGGGATACTTCTCTCCGGGAGGGGGAAATCGTCACCGCCGTCATCACCAACAACTCTCCCATCCTGGGGAGGGTAATCTTCATCAACATCTTCACCAGCACCATCTCCTCTCAAACCCTATTTCATCTCTTGTATCCAATCTTTGTACCCAAACCTCAGATTGGTACATGTGGGTTGCTAGTAGTGTTGATTACTCCTTGTAGTTGATGCTATTTGGTTTATTTGGTGGAAGATCATATGTTTAGATCCATTATGCATATTAATACCCATCTGATCATGAACACCATTATGTCTTGTGAGTAGTTACTTGTGTTCCTCAGGACATGGGAGAAGTCTTGCTATAAGTAGTCACGTGAATTTGGTATTTTTTCGATATTTTGATGAGATGTATGTTGTCTCTCCTCTAGTGGTGTCATGTGAACGTCGACTACATGACACTTCACCTTTATTTGGGCCTAGAGGAAGGCATTGGGAAGTAATAAGTAGATGATGGGTGCTACTTCTCGAGCTTGCGTTGTATTCCCTCAAAGAGGAAAGGGTGATGCAGCACCGTAGCGTAAGTATTTCCCTCAATTTTTGAGAACCAATGTATCAATCCAGTAGGAGACCACGCGTGAGTTCCTCGCACCTGCACAAACATATAAGAACTTCGCAGCCAACACGATAAGGGGTTGTCAATCCCTTTACGGTCACTTACGAAAGTGAGATCTGATAGAGATGATAGTTTGATATTTTTGGTATTTTTGGTTATAAAAACAGAAAGTAAAAGCGGAAAAGGTAAAGTAGATGTAAATTGATATGTTGAGAATAGACCCGGGGGACATACTCTTCTCTAGTGGCTTCTCTCATGATAGCGATATTCTACGGCGGGTAAACAAATTACTGTCGAGCAATTTATAAAAAAGCGAATAATTATGAGACTATCTAGGCATGATCATTATATATAGGCATCACGTCCGAGACAAGTAGACCAAAACGATTCTGCATCTACTACTATTACTCCACACATCGACCGCTATCCAGCAAGCATCTAGTGTATTGAGTTCATAAGAACAGAGTAACGCCTTAAGCAAGATGACATGATGTAGAGGGATAAACTCAAGCAATATGATATAAACCCCATCTTTTTATCCTCGATGAAAACAATACAATACATGCCTTGCTGCCCCTACTGGCACTGGGAAAGGACACCGCAAGACTGAACCCAAAGCCAAGCACTTCTCCCATTGCAAGAACTATAGATCTAGTAGGCCAAACCAAACCAATAATTCGAAGAGACTTGCAAGGATATTATAATCATGCATAAAGAGTTCAGAGAAGAACCAAATATTTCTCATAGATAATCTTGATCATAAACCCACAATTCATCGGATCACGACAAATAGACCGCAAAAAGAGATTACATCGAATAGATCTCCTCGAAGACCAAGGAGAACTTTGTATTGAGATCCAAAGAGAGAGAAGAAGCCATCTAGATACTAGATATGGACCCGAAGGTCTGTGGTAAACTACTCACAACTCATGGTGAGGCGATGATGATGATGATGTAGAAGCACTCCGTGGAAGATCCCCCCTCTAGCGGAGCTCCGGAACAGGCCCCAAGATGGGATCTCACGGGAACAGAAGGTTACGGCAGGGGAACTAGGGTTTTCCCTATTGTTCTGATGGTTTCAGGGTACGTAGGCATATATAGGAAGAAGGAGGGCACAGGGGGCCGTACGTGGGACCCATGAGGCAGGGGCGTGCCCTAGGGGGGCGCCCCCCCACCCTCGTGGGCACCATGTAATCCCTACTGCGTGGTTCTCAAGTCTCGCGCGCGTGATTTTCTCGAAAAATATATTTCCCGAAGGTTTCATTCCATTTGGACTCTGTTTGATATCCCTTTTCTGTAAAACCCTGAAACAGGCAAAAAACAGCAATCTGGACTGGGCCTTTGGGTTAGTAGGTTAGTCCCAAAAATAATATAAAAGTGTATCACAAAGCCCATTAAACATCCAAAACATCATAAATAATAGCATGGAACAATCAAAAATTATAGATACGTTGGAGACGTATCAAGCATCCCCACGCTTAATTCCTGCTCGTTCTCGAGTAGGTAAATGATAAAAACAGAACTTTTGATGTGGAATGCTAACCAACATAGTTTTTCAATGTAATTCTCTTAATTGTGGCATGAATGTTCAGATCTGAAATATTCAAGACAAAAGTCTATATGGACATAAGAAATAGTAATACTTCAAGCATACTAACAAAGCAATCATGTCTTCTCGAAATACTATGGCTAAAGAAAGTTATCCCTACAAAATATTCATCACACAAAATATTCATATCATGCACAACCCCGATTTCAGCCAGGCACTTGTTTTCATGCTCTATTCTTTCAAACATCACAACCTTCACGCAATACATGAGCGTGAGCCATGGACATAGCACTATGGGTGGAATATAGAGGTGGTTGTGGAGAAGACAAAAAGGAGGGAGATATTATCACATCGACTAGGCGTATCGACAGGCTATGGAGATGCCCATCAATAGATATCAATGTGAGTGAGTAGGGATTGCCATGCAACGGATGCACTAGAGCTAAATATGTATGAAAGCTCAACAAAAGAAACTAGTGGGTCTGCATCCAACTTGCTTGCTCACGAAGACCTAGGGCATTTGAGGATGCCCGTCGTTGGAATATACAAGCCAAGTTCTATAATGAAAATTCCCACTAGTATATGAAAGTGACTAAACATGAGACTCTCTATCATGAAGAACATGGTGCTATTTTGAAGCACAAGTGTGGAAAAAGATAGTACCAATTGTCCCTTTTTCTTTTCTTTCTTCTTTTTTCCTTTTTTGGGCCTTTCCATTTTTTTGGCCTTTCTTTCTTTTCTTTTTTTTGTGGAGGGGCTTTATTGATTTAGCCTTTCCTCACATGGGACAATTCTCTAATAATGATGATCATCACACTTTCATTGAATTACAACTCGATACCAGAACAAGTATGACTCTATATGAATGCCTCCAGCGGTGTACCGGGATGTGCAATGAATCAATAGTGACATGTATGAAAAATTATGCATAGTGGCTTTGCCACAAATACGATGTCAACTACATGATCATGCATGGCAATATGACAATATGATGCGTGTCACATGAACGGAACGGTGGAAATTTGCATGGCAATATATCTTGGAATGGCTATGTAAATGCCATGATAGATAGGTATGGTGGCTGTTTTGAGGAAGGATATATAGTGGGTTTATGGTACCGGCGAAAATTGTGCGGTACAAGAGAGGCTAGCAATGGTGGAAGGGTTGAGAGTGCATATAATACATGGACTCAACATTAGTCATAAGAACTCATATACTTATTGCAAAAATCTACAAGTCAACAAAACAAAGCAATCAACGCATGCTCCTAGGGGGGAGGTTGGTAGGAGTTAACCATCGCGCGGCCCCAACCTCCACACAATGGTTCACACTTTACAAATACCTCATGCTCTAACTTCGTCACATAGCGGTTCACCATATGTGCAAGCTACGGGAATCACTAACCTTAACACAAGCATTTCTCAATTTCATAATAACTCCACTAGCATGACTCTAATATCACTATCCTCATATCTCAAAACATTTATCAAGCATCCAACTTTCTCATCATATTCAATGCACTTAGTGTGAAAGTTTTTACTACATTGATATTGGATGTCTATCATATGAAGACTAGTTTTATAGCCTAAACACATTACCATGCTGTTTTAATAGACTCTCAAATAGATATAAGTGCAGCATGAGAGTTTAAAAATTTCTTCAAAATATAATCACCACCGTGCTCAAAGATATAAGTGAAGCACTAGAGCAGAAACTATTCAAGTCAAAAGATATAAGTGATGCACATAGAGTGTTCTAACAATTCCTAGGCCATATTTAACTCTCTCAAATAGGTGTGTCCAGCAAGGATACTTGTGGCAAACTAACAAGAAAAGACGCAAATTATACAAGACGCTCCAAGTAAGACACATATCATGTGGTGAATAAAAATATAGCTCCGAGTATAGTTACCGATGGCTGAAGACGAAAGAGGGGATGCCTTCCCGGAGCATCCCCGAGCTTAGGCTTTTGGTTGTCCTTGAATTTTACTTGGGATGCCATGGGCATCCCCAAGCATAGGCCATTGCTACTCTTTGTTCCATTGTCCATCAAAGCAATACTCAAAACTTGAAAACTTCACAACACAAAACTTAGACAAAAATCTCGTGAGCTCCATTAGTATAAGAAAGCACACCACTACTAAAAGGTACTGCAATGAATTCATTCTTTGTTTATATTGTTGTTAAACCTATTGTATTCCAACATCTCTATGGTTCATACTTCCCAATACTACTCATAGATGCATTGAAATAAGCAAACAACACACGAAAAACAGAATCTGTCAAAAACAGAACAGTCTGTAGTAATCTGCAGGTATCGCATACTTCTGTAACTCCGAAAAATTCAAACTAAATTGTTAACGTTAGGAATTTGTCTTTTAATCATCTGCAAATAGAATTAACTAAATAGCACGCTCCAGTAAAATCTGATGACCATTCTAGCGAGCGCTAATGATTCTGTTTTTCACAGCAAGATCACATAAACTTCACACAAGTCTTTCCAAAGGTTCTACTTGGTACAAACACTAAACAAAACACAAAACCACATCTAAACATAAGCTTGATGAAATATTTATTCCAAAACAGAAGCAAAAACAAAAAATATAAAATTGGGTTGCCTCCCAACAAGCGATATAGTTTTACGCCCCTAGCTAGGCACGATACATGGATAGATCTAGGTATTGCCATCTTCGGAAGGCAATCCATAAGTGGCTCTCATAATAGATTCATATTGTAATTTGATTTTCTTTCTAGGAAAGTGTTCCATGCCTTTTTTTAACGGAAATTGGAATCTAATATTCCTTCCTTCATGTCAATAATTGCACTAATCGTTCTAAGGAAAGGTCTACCAAGATTAATAGGACATGAAGGATTGCAATCTATATCAAGAACAATGAAATCTACGGGCACATAATTCCTATTAGCAACAATAAGAACATCATTAATCCTTCCCATAGGTTTCTTAATAGTGGAATCCGCAAGATGCAAATTCAAATAACAATCATCAAGCTCATGGAAACCTAGCAAATCACACAAAGTTTTTGGGATAGTGGAAACACTTGCACCCAAATAACACAAAGGATAGCATTCATGATCTTTAATTTATATTTTGATAGTAGGTTCCCACTCATCATAAAGCTTTCTAGGGATATAAACTTCCAACTCAAGTTTTTCTTCATAAGATTGCATCAAAGCATCAACTATGTGTTTAGTAAAAGCTTTATTTTGACTATAAGCATGCGGAGAGTTTAGTACGGATTGCAACAAGGAAATACAATCAATCAAAGAGCAATTATCATAATTGAATCCCTTCAAATCCAAAGTAGTGGGTTCATCACTATGCAAAGTTTTAATCTCTTCACTCCCACTTTTAACAATTTTAGCATCAAGATCTAAAAACTCCGAATCATTGGGACACCTTAAAGTAGAATCATCTCCAATCCTATATTCATCAAGATTTATACTAGAAAACAAGGATCTAATAGGAGACACATCAATATCTTTCAGATCTTCATTTTTATTTTCATGATAACTAGAAGAACTCGCTTTAATATAATCCTCTCTTTTAGCACGCATCCTAGCGGTTCTTTCTTTGCATTCATCAATGGAAATTCTCATGGCATTGAGAGACTCATTGATATCATTCTTAGGTGCGATAGATCTAAGTTTCAAAGAATCAACATCAAGAGTAATTCTATCCACACTTCTAGCCAATTCATCAATCTTAAGCAATTTTTCTTCGAGCAAAGCGTTAAAATTCTTTTGCAAAATCATAAACTCCTTAACACTTATTTAATATTCAGAAGGCATCTTTCCATAAGAGTTGTTGTAGGAATTACCATAATTATTAGAGGAGTTACTGGGAAAAGGCCTAGTATTGAAGTTTCCTCTATAAGCATTGTTACCAAAATTAATCCTACCAACAAATTCACATCCAAAGATTCATTGTTATTTTCAATCAAAGTGGACGAAGGCATATCATTGGGATCAGAAGAAGCACTCTTAGCAGCAAATAATTTCATAAGTTCATCCATCTTTCTACTCAAAACATTAATTTCTTCAATAGCATGCACTTTTTTACTAGTAGATCTTTCGGTGTGCCATTGAGAATAATTAACCATAATATTATCTAGGAGTTTGGTAGCTTCTCCTAAGGTAGTTTCCTTGAAAGTGCCTCCTGCGGCCGAATATAAAAGATTTCTCGAAGCAAAATTCAAGCCAGCATAAAAGTTCTGAATAATCATCCATGGATTCAAACCATGTGTCGGGCAATTACGTATCATTAATTTCATTCTCTCCCAAGCTTGTGCAACATGCTCATGATCTAGTTGCTTAAAATTCATAATATTATTTCTAAGAGAGATGATCTTAGCAAGAGGGAAATACTTAGAGATAAAAGCATCTTTGCACTTATTCCACGAATCAATACTATTTATAGGCAAAGAAGAAAACCAAGTTTTAGCACAATCTCTAAGTGAAAACAGAAATAACTTCAATTTAAAAATATCGTTATCCGTATCCCATTTCTTTTGCATGTCACACAAATCAGCAAAGTTGTCTAGATGGGTAGAGGCATCTTCAGTAGGAAGGCCGAAAAATTGATCTTTCATCACAAGATTCAACAAAGGAGCATTGATCTCACAAGATTCGGCATCGGTAATAGGGGCAATTGGAGTGCTGATAAAATCATTATTCTTGGTATTGGAGAAGTCACACAATTTTGTATTGTTCTGAGCCATAGTGACAGACAAGAAATCCAACACAGACAAGCAAACAAGAAGCAGGCGAACGATAAACACACGGCAGAAGAAGGGCAAATAAAACGGCAAGGGTAAAGTGGGGGAGAGGAAAACGAGAGGCAAAAAATGTAATGCGAAGGATAAGGGTTCGTGATAGGTACTTGGTATATGACTTTTGCCTAATCCTCCCCGGAAATGGCGCTAGAAATTCTTCTTGCTACTTCTCGAGCTTGCGTTGTATTCCCTCGAAGAGGAAAGGGTGATGCAGCACAGTAGCGTAAGTATTTCCCTCAGTTTTTGAGAACCAAGGTATCAATCCAGTAGGAGACCACGCATGAGTCCTTCGCACCTACACAAACAAATAAGAACTTCGCAGCCAACACGATAAGGGGTTGCCAATCCCTTTACGGTCACTTACGAAAGTGAGATCTGATAGAGATGATAGTTTGATATTTTTGGTATTTTTGGTTATAAAAACAGAAATTAAAAGCGGAAAAGGTAAAGTAGATGTAAATTGATATGTTGAGAATAGACCTAGGGGCCATAGTGTTCTCTAGTGGCTTCTCTCATGATAGCGATATTCTACGGCGGGTAAACAAATTACTGTCGAGCAATTGATAGAAAAGTGAATAATTATGAGACTATCTAGGCATGATCATTATATATAGGCATCACGTCTGAGACAAGTAGACCGAAACGATTCTGCATCTACTACTATTACTCCACACATCGACTGCTATCCAGCATGCATCTAGTGTATTGAGTTCATAAGAACAGAGTAACGCCTTAAGCAAGATGGCATGATGTACAGGGATAAACTCAAGCAATATGATATAAACCCCATCTTTTTATCCTCGATGGCAACAATAAAATACGTTCCTTGCTGGCCCTACTGTCACTAGGAAGGACACCCCAAGATTGAACCCAAAGCCAAGCACTTCTCCCATTGCAAGAACTATAGATCTAGTAGGCCAAACCAAACCAATAATTCGAAGACTTGCAAGGATATTATAATCATACATAAATAGTTCAAAAAACAACCAAATATTTCTCATAGATAATCTTGATCATAAACCCACAATTCATCGGATATCGACAAACACACCGCAAAAAGAGATTACATCGAATAGATCTCCTCGAAGACCGAGGAGAACTTTGTATTGAGATCCAAAGAGAGAAAAGAAGCCATCTAGATACTAGCTATGGACCCGAAGGTCTGTGGTAAACTACTCACAACTCATGATGAGTCGATGATGATGATGTAGAAGCACTCCGTGGAAGATCCCCCCTCCGGCGGAGCTCCGGAACAGGCCCCAAGATGGGATCTCACGGGAACTGAAGGTTACGGCGGTGGAACTAGGGTTTTCTCTGTTGTTCTGATGGTTTTGGGGTACGTAGGCATATATAGGAGGAAGGAGGGCACCGTGGGCCGTATGTGGGACCCACGAGGCAGGGGGCGTGCCCTAGGGGAGGTGCACCCCCACCCTCGCGGGCACAACGTAAGCGCTACTGCGTGGTTCTCAAGTCTCCCATGCGTGATTGTCTCCAAAAATATCTCTCCCGAAGGTTTCATTCGGTTTGGACTCCGTTTGATATCTCTTTTTTGTAAAACCCTAAAACAGGCAAAAAACAGCAATCTGGATTGGGCCTTTGGGTTAGTAGGTTAGTCCCAAAAATAATATAAAACTGTATGACAAAGCCCATTAAACATCCAAAACATCATAAATAATAGCATTGAACAATAAAAAATTATAGATACGTTGGAGACGTATCAATGGGTTGCTAGAGTGATAGAAGCTTAAACCCTAGTTTATGCATTGCTTCGTAAGGGGTTGATTTGGATCCACTTGTTTCATGCTATGGTTAGGTTAACCTTAATACTTCTTTTGTAGTTGCAGATGCTTGCATTAGAGGTTAATCATAAGTGGGAGTCTTGTCCAAGTAAGGACAGCACCCAAGCACCGGTCCACCTACATACCAAATTATCAAAGTATCGAACGCGAATCAAATGATCGTGATGAAAACTAGCTTGACGATAATTCCCATGTGTCCTCGGGAGTGCTTTCCTTCATATAAGAGTTTGTTTAGGCTTGTCCTTTGCTACAAAAAGGATTGGGCCATCTTGCTGCACCTTATTTACTTTTACCTTTTGTTACTTGCTACCAATTACCTTATCACAAAACTATCTGTTACCTATAATTTCAGTTCTTGCAGAAAATACCTTACTGAAAGCTGCCTATCATTTCCTTCTACTCCTTGTTGGGTTCGACACTCTTACTTATCGAATGGACTATGATAGATCCCCTACACTTGTGGGTCATCAAGACTCTTTTTTGGCGCCCTTGCCGGGGAGTGAAGCGCCTCTAGTATGTGGAATTTGGTAAGGAAAAATGTATATAGTGTGCTGAATTTTATTGTCACTTGTTAATATGGCTCATAATCCTTTGAGGGGCTTGTTCGGGGTATCTTCACCCCGACTAGAAGAGCAAAGAGTAGCTCCTCAACATACTGCACCTACTGAAAATGTTTGCTTTGAAATTCCTTCGGCTATGATAGAGAAACTGCTAGATAATCCCTTTACAGGAGATGAAACACTGCATCCCGATTTGCACCTAATCTATGTGGATGAAGTTTGTGGATTATTTAAGCTTGCAGGTATGCCTGAGGATGTTATCAAGAAGAAGCTCTTCCCTTTATCTTTGAAGGGAGTTGCATTGACATGGTTTAGGCTATGTGATGATATTGGATCATGGAACTATAATCGTCTGAAGTTGGATTTTCAAAAGTTCTACCATATGCACCAGATTCATCATGATCGCAATTATATCTATAATGTGTGGCCTCGCGAAGGAGAAAGCATCTCTCAAGCTTGGGGGAGGCTTAAGTCAATGTTATATTCATGCCCCAATCATGAGCTCTCAAGAGAAATGATCATTCAAAAATTTTATGCTCGACTTTCTCTCAATAATCGCTCCATGCTCGATACTTCTTGTTCTGGCTCTTTTATGATGAAGACTGTTGAATTCAAATGGGATTTATTGGAAATAATTAAACGCAACTCTGAAGATTGGGATCTCGACGAAGCTAAGGAGTCAAGTATGACCCCTAAGTTTGATTGTGTTAAAGCTTTTATGGATACCAATGTTTTCTGTGAGTTTAGCACTAAATATGGACTTGACTCTGAGATAGTAGCTTCTTTCTGTGAATCATTTGCTACTCATGTTGACCTTCTCAAGGAGAAGTGGTTTAAATACCATCCTCCCACTGAAGTAAAATAGTATTTGAACCTGTTAAAGTTGAAGAAAAGACTATCACTTATAATTATGATCCTATTGTTCCTACTGCTTATATTGAGAAACCACCTTTCCCTGTTAGAATTAAGGATCATGCTAAAGCTTCAACTATGGTTCGTAAGAGTAGTACTAGAATACCTACACCATCTGAGAAAATTAAAGTTGAACCTAGTGTTGCTATGGTTAAATATCTCTTGGTTGAAGATTTAGATGGACATGTTATTTACCTCCAAGAGGAAGCTGCTAGAATAGCCAAACCCGATGCTAGGAATAAACATAGACCTGTTGTAGGCTTGCCTGTTATCTCTGTTAAAACAGGAGATCATTGCTATCATGGTTTATGTGACGTAGGTGCTTGTGCGAGTGTAATACCTATATCCTTATATGATGAAATTATGCACGATATTGCACCCGTTGAGCTAGAAGGTATAGATGTTACTATTAAACTTGCTAACAGAGACACTATCTTACCAATTGGGATTGTTAGAGATGTTGAAGTCTTGTGTGGGAAAGTTAAATACCCTACTGATTTTCTTGTTCTTGATTCCCCACAAGATGATTTTTGTCCCATTATATTTGGTAGACCCTTCTTGAATACTGTTAATGCTAAGATAGACTGCGTGAAAGATATTGTTACTATTGGTTTAGGGGATATGTCTCATGATTATAACTTTGCTAAATTTCGTAGACAACCCCTTGATAAAGAACTACCTAGTAAGGATGAAATTATTGGTATTGCTTCTATTGGTGTGCCTCCTAATGATCCTTTAGAACAATATCTACTAGATCATGAAGTTGATATGCATATGAATGAGAGAAGGGCAACAGATGAAATATTCTTTAATCAGGGACCCGTATTGAAAAATAACTTGCCTGTTGAAATCCTAGGTGATCCGCCTCCACCCAAGGGTGATCCCGTATTTGAACTCAAACCTTTACCTGATAATCTTAAGTATGTTTATCTTGATGAAAAGAAGATATATCCTGTTATTATTAGTCCTAACCTTTCAGAGCAGGAAGAGGAAAAATTATTGAAAACTCTGAAGAAGCACCGTGCTGCTATTGGATATACTCTGGATGATCTTAAGGGCATCAGTCCAACTTTATGCCAAGACAAGATAAAAGTGGAAGAAAATGCTAAACCGGTTATTGATCATCAATGACGGTTAAATCCTAAGATGATAGAAGTGGTAAGGAAGGAAATACTAAAGCTTCTAGAGGCAGGTATTATCTATCCAGTTGGTGATAGCCACTGGGTAAGTCATGTCCATTGTGTCCCTAAGAAGGGAGGTATGACCGTTGTTCCTAATGATAAAGATGAATTAATCCCGCACAGAATTGTTACAGGTTATAGGATGGTAATTGATTTCCGCAAATTAAATAGAGCTACTAAGAAAGATCATTACCCCTTGCTTTTTATTGATCAAATGCCAGAAAGGTTATCCAAACATACTCACTTTTTCTTTCTAGATGGTTATTCTGGTTTCTCTCAAATACCTGTGTCAAAAGGGATCATGAAAAGACCACTTTTACTTGTCCCTTAGGTACCTTTGCTTATAAACGCATGCCTTTTGGTTTATGTAATGCACCTGCTACCTTACAAAGATGCATGATAGTTATATTCTCTTATTTTTGTGAAAAGATTGTTGAGGTTTTCATGGATGATTTCTCCATTTACGGTACTTCTTCTGATGATTGCTTGAGCAACCTTGATCGAGTTTGGCAGAGATGTGAAGACACTAATCTTGTCTTGAATTGGGAGAAGTGCCACTTTATGGTTAATGAAGGCATCGTCTTGGGACACAAAATTTCTGAAAGAGGTATTGAAGTTGACAAGGCTAAGTTGATGCTATTGAAAAGATGACGTGCCCCAAGGACATCAAACATATACGAAATTTCCTTGGTCATGCCGAGTTTTATAGGAGGTTCATTAAGGAATTCTCCAAAATCTCCAGGCCTCTGGCTAACCTCTTACAAAAATATATTCCTTTTGTCTTTGATGATGATTGTCTAGAAGCATTTGAAATTCTTAAGAAAGCATTGATCTCTGCACCTATTGTCCAGCCTCCTGACTGGAATTTACCTTTTGAGATTATGTGTGATGCTAGTGATTATGTTGTAGGTGTTGTTTTAGGGCAAAGAGTTGATAAGAAATTGAATGTTATCCAATATGCTAGTAAAACTTAAGACAGTGTTGAGAGAAATTATGCTACTACTGAGAAAGAATTTTTAGTAGTTGTATTTGCTTGTGATAAGTTTAGACCTTATATAGTTGATTCTAAAGTAACTATTCACACTGATCATGCTGCTATCAAATACCTTATGGAAAAGAAAGATTCTAAACCTAGACTAATTAGATGGGTTCTCTTGTTGCAAGAATTTGACTTGCATATTATTGATAGGAAGGGAGCTGAAAACCACGTGGTAGAAAACTTGTCTAGGTTAGAGAATACACTTGATGACCCACAACCTATTGATGGTAGCTTTCCTGATGAACAATTAGCTGTCATAAATACTTCTCGTACTGCTCCATGGTATGCTGATTATGCTAATTACATTGTTGCTAAGTTTATACCACCTAGCTTCACATACCAGCAAAAGAAAAAGTTCTTCTATGATTGGAGACATTACTTCTGGGATGACCCACATCTTTATAAAGAAGGAGTAGATGGTATTATTAGACATTGTGAACCCGAGCATGAACAGGGGCAGATCCTACGCAAGTGCCACTCTGAAGCTTATGGAGGACACCATGCTGGAGATAGAACCGCACATAAGGTATTGCAATCTGGTTTTTATTGGTGTACTCTCTCCAAGGATGCCCGTAAGTTTGTCTTATCTTGTGATGAATGTCAGAGAATTGGTAATATTAGTAGACGTCAAGAAATGCCTATGAATTATTCACTTGTTATTGAACCATTTGATGTTTGGGGCTTTGATTATATGGGACTGTTTCCTTCCTCTAATGGGTACACACATATTCTAGTTGTTGTTGATTACATTACTAAGTGGGTAGAAGCTATTCCAACTAGTAGTGCTGATCATAACACCTCTATTAAGATGCTTAAAGAAGTTATTTTTCCGAGCTTTGGAGTCCCTAGATACCTAACGACTGATGGTGGTTCATGCTTTATTCATGGTGCTTTCCGTAAAGTGCTTGCTAAGTATGATGTTAATCATAGAATTGCATCCCCTTATCACCCACAGACTAGTGGTCAAGTAGAACTAAGTAATAGAGAGTTGAAACTAATTTTGCAAAAGACAGTTAATAGGTCTAGAAATAATTGGTCCAAGAAACTTGATGATGCATTATGGGCCTATAGAACTGCATACAGAAATCCTATGGGTATGTCTCCATATAAGATGGTTTATGGAAAAGCTTGTCACTTACCTCTCAAGCTAGAACATAAGGCATATTGGGCTATTAAAGAGCTCAATTATGATTTCAAACTTGCCGGTGAGAAGAGGTTATTTGACATTAGCTCTCTTGATGAATGGAGAACCCAGGCCTATGATAATGCCAAGCTGTTGAAAGAAAGGGTTAAAAGATGGCATGACAAAAGGATACAAAATCGTGAGTTTAACATAGGTGATTATGTCTTGCTATACAATTCTCATTTAAGATTTTTTGCAGGAAAGCTTCTCACTAAGTGGGAAGGTCCTTACATAATCGAGGAGGTCTATCGTTCAGGTGCCATAAAAATCAACAACTTCGAAGGCACAAATCCGAAGGTGGTGAACGGTCATAGGATCAAACATTAGATCTCAGGTAACCCTATAAATGTTGAGACCACTGTTATTGAAAGCGTAACCCCGGAGGAATACATAAGGGACACTTTCTAGAACGATTCAAACTCCGAAAAGGAAGAGGTATGTGGTACGGTAAGTAAACCGACTCCATAACAGTTCTAAAGGCAATTTTTCACCATTTTGGAATACTTAGAAAAATAGAAAAATAAGTGGCAGTCCGGAAGAGACATGAGGCGTCCACGAGGGTGGAGGGCGCGCCCCCTTCCCCTGGGCACGCCCCCTGCCTCGTGGGCACCTCGTGTGCCTCCCGGACTCCGATTTCTTGTATGTTACTCCTTTTGGTCGGTAAAAATTCATTATATATACCCCCGAATGTTTTGACCTCTGTATCACGCAAAAATCTTTTGTTTTTGTTTCGAGCTGTTGTTTTTGATAGATCTAGATCATCATGGCGTCTTCCAACACCCCCAAGGACAAGTTCTTCGAGAAGGTCATCATACCCTACCTTGCGGAGGTGCTGCATCACCCTCAAACCATGGAGTTGCATGAGAGGGTGCTGCACATCCGCGATGTTGAGTGGCCAAGGAGGACCGAAAGCATGGAGACAAGACTCGAAGCAATGGAGCAGCAAGTTTTCAAGTGCCAAGGTATGGTGGAACGAGGTCCAACACCAACCACATGATGATCACGGAGCTCGCCAACAACCTCAAGCTGGACTCAAGGATCTTCGGGGAAGCCATCTCCAACCTCCAAGAGAAAATCGAACACCTCCAAGCCCAGATCTATGACCTGCAAAACCAAAACTGTGAGTATGAATATAGAATCAAGAAGATGAGTTTGGCTGCAGATTTGAGTATCCTGGAGACTCGATCATCCTTCTACGATGGTGAGCCCATGGCTTGGAAGGTGGACAACAAGCCTACATCATCATCAACTCCATCATCACCACCTCCGAAGAAGGGGACATAATCATATGGGTATGGGCACTCCCCTTGGCAACTTCCAAGCTTGGGGGAGTGACCCCGGTATCGTATCACCATCACTCCTATATTTACCATTTTCTTAGTTCGTTCATTTTGGTAGTATCTTGATCTAGTAGAATAAATTTAGCATGATCTAGTTGTAAGCTTTTGCTTTATGATCCTTACCCTTTGTAATCGAGTCCGTGAGCTATATAATAAAGATTAGTGTTGAGTCAAGGGCTTGGTTTCCTCACTTTGGTCATGATAGAATAAAATAAAATATAAAAAGTATCAAAGAGATCATATTGATCTTATGAGAAGTAATGACTTCACATATAAAGACTATGATGAATAAAAGTTATTGAGAGTTGAAAAACATAATTTTGGTCATCATTGCAATTAATAGGAAGTAATTAAGAAAGAGAGGCTCACATACAAATATACTATCTTGGACATCTTTTATGATTGTGAACACTCATTAAAATATGACATGCTAAAGAGTTGATGTTGGACAAGGAAGACAAATAATGGGTTATGTTTTCTTATATCCGAAATAAAGTATATTGCCATGGATCATCCAACATGTTGAGCTTGCCTTTCCCCCTCATGCTAGCCAAAACTCCTTGCACGAAGTAGAGATACTACTTGTGCTTCCATACATCCTTAAACCCAGTTTTGCCATGAGAGTCCACCATACCTACCTATGGATTGAGTAAGATCCTTCCAAGTAAGTTGTCATGTTGTGAACTCGCTAAAATATGTATGATTTATTAGTGTGGAGGAAATAAGCTTTATACGATCTTGTGATATGGAAGTAATAAAAGCTACTGACTACATAATAAAGGTCCTTATCACAACTGGCAATATAAAGTGACGTTCTTTTGTGCTAAGACTTTGTGCATCCAACCATAAAAGCACATGACAACCTCTGCTTCCCTCTGCGAAGGGCCTATCTACTATTCTTGCCTTATAAGAGTCAAGGTGAAATTCACCTTTCCCTTTTACATTTCATCCTTTGGCAAGCACATTGTGTTGGAAAGATCCTGACATATATACCCAATTGGATGTAAGTTATCATGGTCTATTACTGTTGACATTACCCTTGAGGTAAAAGGTTGGGAGGCAACACCATAAGCCCCTATCTTTCTCTGTGTCCGATTAAAACTCCATAACCATAAGTATTGCGTGAGTGTGAGCAATTGTGAAAGACTATATGATAGTTGAGTTTGTAGGCTTGCCGAAAAGCTCTTATATTGACTCTTTCCGATGTTACGATAAATTGCAATTGCTTCAATGACCGAGATCATAGTTTGTTGGTTTTCAATGAAGTTTCTGATTCATACTTGACATCGTGAATGAATTGTTACTTTGGCATAAGAATCATATTACAATATATATATATATATATATATATATATATATATATGTTGATGTTATGAGAATGATCATGATGCCATCATGTCCGTATTTTATTTTCATCGACACCTCTATCTCTAAACATGTGGACATATTTTTCAATATCGGCTTTCGCTTAAGGACAAGCGAGGTCTAAGCTTGGGGGAGTGATACGTCCAGTTTGCATCATGCGTTTATGTTGATATTTATTGCATTATGGGCTGTTATTACACATTGTGTCACAATACTTATGCCTTTTCTCTCTTATTTTACAAGGATTGCATGAATAGGGAGAATGCCGGCAGCTGGAATTCTGGGCTAGAAAAGAAGCAAACTCTGGAAACATATTATGCACAACTCAAAAAGCTCCGAAACTCCACAGGACACCGTTTCAGAAAATATAAAAAATATCTGGCGAAAGAAGATCACCAGGGGGGCCACCACCTTTCCACGAGGGTGGGGGGCGCCCCCCTGCCTCGTGGGCCCCCCGATGGCTCCCGATGCCCATCTTCTCCTATATGAGGTGTTTTGACCTGGAAAAAATCATAAGGAGCCTTTCAGGACTAGACGTCGCCGTCTCGAGGCGGAACCTTGGCGCAACCAATCTAGGGCTCCGGCGGAGCTGTTCTGCCGGGGATACTTCCCTCTGGGAGGGGGAAATCGTCACCGCCATCATCACCAATAACTCTCCCATCTTGGGGAGGGTTATCTTCATCAACATTGTAGGATCGAAAGTATGTCTAGAGGGGGGGTGATTAGACTACTTGTAAATATAAAAATTCTGCCTTTTGATCATGAACAGTTTTTGGCAGATTCACAATTATGATCAAGACAAGTATCACCCTACACATGCAATTCTAGAGTATAAGCAGCGGAAAGTAAATTGCACATGTAGTAAAGAGAGGTGGAGAAGAGCAAACGCAATTTGGAGACGCGGTGATTTTTCCCGTGGTTCCGATAGGTGGTGCTATCGTACATCCACGTTGATGGAGACTTCAACCCACGGAGGGTAACGGCTGCGCGAGTCCACGGAGGGCTCCACCCACGAAGGGTCCACGAAGAAGCAACCTTGTCTATTCCATCATGGCCTACGCCCACGGAGGGCTAGCCTTACTCGGGGTAGATCTTCACGAAGTAGGCGATCTCCTTGCCCTTACAAACTTCTTGGTTC
>LR738713.1:640781790-640843895 GCA_902687465.1 Secale cereale | reverse complement strand
GTAGATGATGATGAACTCCTTGCTCTTGTGCTTCAAATGATAATCTCCCCAACACTCAACTCTCCTCACTGATATGGATGTGGTGGAAGAAAGGATTGAGTGGAAAGCAACTTGGGAAGGTTAGAAATCAAGTTTCATATGGTAGGAATGGAGCAACTTGATCTCAACACAAGGGTAGGTAGTTCTCTTCTCAGAAAGTGTAAGGTAGGAGTGGTAGTTCTTTCTGATGGCTCTCTCCACGAATGAAGAGGGGGTGGAGGGGTATATATAGCCTCCACACAAAATCCAACCGTTACACACATAATTGAGCAATCTCGGTGAGACCGAAGTGGAAACTCGGTCAGACCGAAAGTTCAAATATAGTGAACGTTGGGGTTTTTGGTGGGACCGAAAATACCATCTCGGTTGGTCCGATTTGAGTAAAGATAGGAACTTGCCAGTTTCGGTGAGACCGAAATCATCAACTCGGTTATTCCGAAATTATGACAAACGGTTACAGAAGGTTGGCAGCCCGTGTTTCGGTGAGACCGAACTCAAACTCGGAATGACTGATTTTCTAGGGTTTGGCTTATGGCTGAGGTGGTTCATCTCGGTGGGACTGAGTTTGGAATCGGTTGGTCCGAGATTACTTATGAGTGTGTTTTGTAGTGAAAGTTGCTGATAGTTGAAGGAGATATATCACTAAGCACTTGAGCAACCAGATCATCAACACAACCTCATCCCCTTTTTAATAGTATTGGCTTTTCCTATGGACTCAATGTGATCTTGGATCACTAAACCAAAAATGGAGTCTTGATCTTTTGCCAATGCTTGCCTTAGCATTTTGAGGGGTCCACTTCTTCAGTCATTGCCATACCCATATCACTGAACAATATCTGAAATGATTCTCAAGTAGCTATTAGTTCAATGATATATATGTTGTTATTAATTGCCAAAACCACCCGGGGATTAGTTGCACTTTCAATCTCCCCCTTTTTGGTAATTGATGACAACATATAGATCAAAGCTTCGACAAAGGATATAATCAATGAATGATATCGTCGCTTTGAGAAGTATGTGATAAACAAGAGCTCCCCCTAAATTTGTGCATTATTTAAAATTTGCGTTTGAATGCAAATGCACAATCGATTAGGATCATGGGTTACTCTTCCATGTCACATACATCTTGGTGGAGCGCACAAAATGATAAGAATGAATAACATGCACCCAATCACCAAGACATGAGTAAAAGATCATACAAGATAGGAATAGCATAAGATAAGCATTAAGCACACATTAAAGCATAGTATGACTAAGCACACATTAAGGTAGCATCAAACGTAGTATCAAGCACACTGAAAGTTTCAAGAACCAAAAGTACCAAAAGAAACTCAAAGAAACCGCAAAAGAACGAAAGAGCACTCTCTCTCTCGAAGCCCTATGATCAATACAATTTATCCCCCTTTGGCAACAAGTTACCAAAAAGTTTGAAAAAGCATAGAGCTAAACGTCACTGTGGGCTCTGCTGGCGGCTCCCGTCTGGGTAGATGTCGGAGTAGATATGACGGCATCGGCGAAGACTTCAGCTGAAGTCTGTGCTGGAGGAGTGGATACTGGAGCTGTGGCTGGAGTAATTGGTGGAGCTGTAGGAGGTGCTGAAGTTGTAGCCCTGGAGTCAGTCACTGGAATAGCAGCTGATCGGGATCCTCTGGGAACCGGAGCAGTCTGGCGAGAGTCCTGGACTAAGTCACCCTGCATGAGCTTTGCCCTGTCCTGCCTTGCTTCCTCCATGTCTGCCTCAAGCTTGTTGACGGTCACTTGAAGTTCAGTCAGCTTCACGTCCAGAGCGTGGACCTTCTCGTCAACAATCCTCTCTAGGCTCTCCTGAGATTGTTCAATGTTGGCCAAGTGTTGTTCAATCCTTTGGGTAGCTTCAAGAATCTGCTCTCCGAAGCTCTTTGGTTTTGCTGCTGCTGCTGCTGCCTCTTTATCAGCTTTGGCTTTCCTAGCAGCTTCAATCTTGGCTTGACCTTCAACCGAAGTTGGATCCTCCTCATACATCACAACAACATTGTCTTCATGCTCTGGCTGCAGTGGTAAGTGCTTCCTATCCAACATGAATTTGCCCATGCCAAACTTGGCATTGATAAGCATCTGAATCTGTGGGGCAAATCCACATGACCTCTTCTGGTCAGCTGCAGTCCTCTTAATGGTCTCTACCATTAAGTCCATCACCTTGAAAGGTGCCTTCTCATCAAGTATATGCAGCATGTTGATAGAATACCCTCTGATCATGCGATGATCTCCAGACTTGGGCATCAAGGTATGCCTCAAAATAGTGTTAGTGGTAGGTAGACCTGCCTGGAGATAGTAAACTGAGCCGAGCTTCCACACTTCCAAATCTGCTGCGGGGATCTCCTTGTACATGTTCTTCATGGAATCATGATTCTTCTTAGGAATCCCATAGACATCAATGTCGTCCTCTCTTTGCACTGGAGCATTCAGAAGTTCTGCCCATTCTTCAACAGACGAAGAAAACCTTTGACCTTTAGTCATCCAGGTGATCTTCCCATCAGGATAGAAATGAGCTGTGGCATAGAACTGCATGATCATCTCGTCGTTCCAATCTGTCAGTTTCTGACCCACAAACTCATCAACTCCACATGCAGTGAAGCTCTCATGCACATGGGGAAAGAAGTCTCGGTGCTCTTCACTGTCAATGTATTTCCAGTCAACGTATCTGGTATCTGCAACTATTGGCTTCTTGTCCATCAACACAGTCTCATAGAAGTCCTGCTGCTCTCTGGTGTGGAATCTGGGGTCCACAGCAGTCCTTCTCCTCACGGCATATGGGTCAGATTGTCTCCATAGCCTGAGACCTCTATCTTTCCTTGCCTTCATATCCTCGGCTTGAGGATGAGCATCGTTGTGAAGTTGCAGTTTTGGACGGAGTTTCAGCAACACATGTTCTTCTTCATCAGAATCAGCTGGTGGCACATCACCCTTGTTCTTCTTAGAGGCTGGAATATTCCTGGTAGTCCTCTTGGGCTTGGCAGTAGGCTTTGCTGGAGCTGCCTTAGCTTGAGCAGGCTTCTTGGGCTTAGAAGTGGCTCCAGCCCTAATAGCATCACCCATGAGCTTAGCCTTCTGAGGAGGAGGCTGGGGTGCATCTTCTTCTTCTTCTTCATCGGCTGCTGCATCTGCATGAGGATCAGTATACACTACCCTCTTCCTCTTGGAAGTTTTCTTCACTTTGCTTGGGGCTGGCTCTCCCAAGTTCAGCTTCTTGGCAACAGCTGACTGCTTGACCTTGCTGGTGCCTTTCTTTGACTGCTGCCCTTGTTGCTCTTTGGCAACAACCTTTCTCTTAGGCTTGGAGGACACTTCTTCTTCAGCTACAAAATCAGAATCCTCATCATCTGAGTTCCTCTCCTTTCTGGCTCTGGTGGCTGCAGGAGGCAAGCCACTAGGTGTACTCCTCTCACCATCATCAATAGGGCTACTAGCCTCAGGACTAGTATCTGCCTCAGGAATGTCCGCAAAAGGTGACTCTGACCTGTTCTGGCTGTCACTGGTATCTGACATGGCTGACAACCTGTGAATAGATAAGGTATAGGCAGAGTAGAAGAGTTATCACAAACTGCAGAAGTTTTTGCAAACAAAATGAGTTCAAATCTTAGTTTTATGTTTTCACAGAATGCATTTCGGTCAAACCGATTTTCAGTTTCGGTGAATCCGAAGTGTATAACAGAAACTTTACACACCACTTTCGGTTGGACCGAAATGGGTTTCGGTCCTGCCGATAAACTAGGGTTTCACTAAAGCTGTACTTCGGTCACACCGATTTGCACAACTCGGTTAGAACGAAAGTGCAGTGCAATGGCCAGAGGCCGAATCGGTCACACCGAAAATTTAAAACCGGTTTCACCGAGATGTGTTCCGTGGAAACCTAACCCTAAGAATTTTACTCGAAACTAGAACGATCTGATGGAAAGGAAGTTTTTCAATCGTGGCCAGATGTAGGGCAAACCAAACGTGCAATGAATCAGATGGGAGCACGAGAGGGATCGAGACTCACCCTAACTTGGTGGAGTCCCTCTACGGCGGCAACGGCGCGGAGGAGAAATCCGTTGACGGCGGCAGAGACCTGCGGCGAGGGCGCACAGGCGACGACGGCGACGATCCGGAGATCAGGGCGACGGCAGCAGGGGACGTGGGAGCGAAAACGTTTGAAGGAATAATCAATGCGCGCTGCCCTCAGTATTTATATCCCCTTGCTGTCGGTGGGACCGAGTTGAAAAACTCGGTGACACCGAGATGGATAACTGCTATGCAGTTACGCATTTCGGTCACGCCGAGATTTAGAACTCGGTTTCTCCGAGATGAAACCGAGATCAGTCTAAGTGTTTCGGTTTGACCGAGTGGGAGAAGTTGGTCTGACCGAAATTTACTTAGAAGGTTTTGGAAGTCAGCCTTTGACGGATCGGTGGCTCCGAGTGCTCCTCATTCGAAGGGTCCGAAAATGACTTGTTCAAAGTTTGTGATATGAGCATGAATAGAATTTGAGACAAGAAAGCATAGATAGCTAGGGGAGGTACTTAGGCATTCTTGTCCATCCATTTGGCAAGAAAAATCAAAACAACCAAAACAACAAATGGATGTCCTTGAATGGATAAAATCATGCATTCAACATGCTCACACAATAAGATAGCAAATGAAATATGTGTCAAACATGCACAACCAAAACTCTAGCTACTAGCACACAATTTGTCGATGACTAGGTCATCTATATATGAGTATTTTGACTTAGAAGCCAAATGAGAACATTTGATCATAGGTCATACTCATCGTTTAAGCACAAGTGGGGTTACCACTTTTACATAAAGCATTGATGTGTTCACATCATTTGAAGATGCTTTAGCTCAATGTTTAGAGCAAAGCTCCCCCTAGATGTGAGAACCCCTTTTAAAGGGTCAAACTAACCTTGGGTTGTCGTAGAAGACTTCATGTAGATGTTGAAGATGTGGATGCTCAATGTTGATGTAGATCATCAAGAGTTGGGAGCTATCCTTCGGATTAGGGCACTTTCAATACCTACATGGGTTAGTCCCACAAGGAACAAACAAGGATATCCATAGACATAGATTGAAGTTCACAATAGATGATGTCCATGAAAGCAATGATTACCTTGTCCCTTGACTTACCAACAAGAGGGTTTGTGACTCCATGAACTAGTGCATGATGTGGAAGTTGATTGCACAAGTTCTTGCCAAAATGTATGTGAGTGAAGTATGTTGGCGGAGTCACCCTCAAGAACCTTCTAGTTCTTCTTCTTCGGGATCCACATCATCTTGATGGGAATCCTTGGGGTTGTAGTTGAGCTTGACGAAGTAGAACTTGACGTGTCCTTGGGAACCCACTTGACCATGGCTTGAGGTGCTTCAATGAATGCATCAATCTCCTCTTGAAGCTTGTCCTTGGCTTTTAGCTTGTGGTCTTGTGGTGGAAGATCATCTTGAGCTTGTTTCACATTGGAAGAAGTAGGATCATACTTCTCCTTTTGAGAAACAAACTGTGGAATAGGGTATTGACCTTCTTCTCACTCAACACCTTCGGCGTTGAACTTTCGCTCAAAACCAATCCCTTGATTCTTCCGGTGCCTTCCTTGCTTGCGAACAATTTTCCTCAAAGTTCTTGCTTCCGGCAAGACTCTTGTAGACACCTTTCTCTATGATTTCCTTCAATAAGCTATTCTCTTGCTCAAGTGTAACTTGGCTTGAAACATTGTTAGTGGAATCAAGAGAACTACTAGAAGCAACAATATTAGATTTAACATGGTTATTGTTACTACTAGAGGAAGAATTTTTCTTATGCTTGTCATGCTTAGTCTTAATAGGTGGCAAGAAATTAGACAAGAGAAGTCGTTTGGCAAGATATGAAGAACTCTTCTTTCGAAGATCGTCATTGATCGCTTTTAGAAACTCATGTTCTTGCTCTAGAGTGAGCTTCTCGAAGCGTAGCTTCTCATGAGATCTTAGGAGCTCTCTATGATCTTCTTGAGTTGTTTCATGAGCTAACTTAAGAGTGTTTAGTTCTTTAGTTAGACGCTCAATCTCCTTCATAGCATTATCATTCGACTCTTCTCGACTATAAAGACTACTAGCATTTTCATCGTTACTAAGCTCACTTGATTTATCATGCAAGAGCTCATCTTCACCAAGCAAGTCATCCTCATCACTATTGAAGTCAATGAATTCAGGGTGTGATACCTTGGGGCCTTTAGCCATGAAGCATCTTCCAATTCCCTCATTTGGTGAATCAAATAAGTCATAGGAGTTGGAGTTGGAGGATACGAGTGCACGACCGGCAACACCTTCATCTTGACTGTAGTCGGAGTCGGAGTGATAGCTTCCATCGGATTGATTGTCGGAGTCGGAGCCGGAGATCCATTCACCTACATGAGCTTGATGTCTTCTTCTTGTGTAGCTCCTTGATGACTTGTCTTTCCTCTCCGAATCCTTGCTTCTCCGAGAGGGTCTTCGTTCATAACGATCATCTCTACTCCTTCTCTCTTTCCGAGGTGACTCATCTCTTGATCTTCTTCTTGGAGATTCTTCTCTTCTCTTGTGGGGAGCCGTACACTCATTTGAGAAGTGTCCGGGTCTTCCACAACTGTAGCAGTTTCGATCACGACTAGAAGATCTCTTTTCATCATATGATCTAGACTTTGAGCTTCTCTCTTTGCCTCTATTCTTGTAGAATTTGTTGAAGTTCTTAACCATTAGGCTTATCTCTTCATTGGAAATTAACTTGTCACTTGAGGTTGTGGGAGCATCACTTGTAGCTTTGTAAGCACCACTTGACTTGTTGTGAAGCTCTTCCTTATCCTTAACTGTCATCTCATGAGCAACAATTCTTCCAATGACTTCAGTTGGCTTGAGAGTCTTGTAGTTTGGCATCATTTGGATCAAAGTGCACACGGTGTCGTACTTTCCATCCAAAGCTCTGAGAATCTTCTTAATGATGAATCGGTCGGTCATTTCTTCGCTTCCTAAGCCGGCAATCTCATTTGTAATGAGAGCGAGCCTAGATTACATTTCAGCGACTCCTTCACCATCCTTCATCTTGAACTTGTCAAGTTGACCTTGAAGAATATCTAGCTTTGATTCCTTCACAGACTCGGTACCTTCGTGCATTTCAACCAAAGTATCCCAAATCTCTTTAGCATTCTCAAGACGGCTGATTTTGTTGAACTCCTCGGGACACAAAGCATTGAAGAGAATGTCACAAGCTTGAGCATTGTTTTGCAACATCCGCAACTCTTCCGGTGTAGCTTCGCGATCCGGAACTTTTCCTTCCTCGAAGAATTAACCTTGCATGCCAACACAAATAATGCCCCATGCGGCTGGGTTATGACCAAGAATATGCATTTTCATTTTATGCTTCCAACTAGCAAAATTTGTACCATCAAAGTAAGGACCTCTACGATAATTACCCTCACTAGACGCCATACTCTCCTAGGTTGTGAAACCAAGCTTATGGAGTCCAATGCAATGGAAACCAAAACAATGGAGACCAAGGCTCTGATACCACTTGTAGGATCGAAAGTATGTCTAGAGGGGGGGTGATTAGACTACTTGTAAATATAAAAATTCTGCCTTTTGATCATGAACAGTTTTTGGCAGATTCACAATTATGATCAAGACAAGTATCACCCTACACATGCAATTCTAGAGTATAAGCAGCGGAAAGTAAATTGCACATGTAGTAAAGAGAGGTGGAGAAGAGCAAACGCAATTTGGAGACGCGGTGATTTTTCCCGTGGTTCCGATAGGTGGTGCTATCGTACATCCACGTTGATGGAGACTTCAACCCACGGAGGGTAACGGCTGCGCGAGTCCACAGAGGGCTCCACCCACGAAGGGTCCACGAAGAAGCAACCTTGTCTATTCCATCATGGCCTACGCCCACGGAGGGCTAGCCTTACTCGGGGTAGATCTTCACGAAGTAGGCGATCTCCTTGCCCTTACAAACTTCTTGGTTCAACTCCACATCTCGATGACGGAGGCTCCCAAGTGACACCTAACCAATCTAGGAGGCACCACCCTCCAATAGGTAATAGATGTTGTAGATGATGATGAACTCCTTGCTCTTGTGCTTCAAATGATAATCTCCCCAACACTCAACTCTCCTCACTGATATGGCTGTGGTGGAAGAAAGGATTGAGTGGAAAGCAACTTGGGAAGGTTAGAAATCAAGTTTCATATGGTAGGAATGGAGCAACTTGATCTCAACACAAGGGTAGGTAGTTCTCTTCTCAGAAAGTGTAAGGTAGGAGTGGTAGTTCTTTCTGATGGCTCTCTCCACGAATGAAGAGGGGGTGGAGGGGTATATATAGCCTCCACACAAAATCCAACCGTTACACACATAATTGAGCAATCTCGGTGAGACCGAAGTGGAAACTCGGTCAGACCGAAAGTTCAAATATAGTGAACGTTGGGGTTTTCGGTGGGACCGAAAATACCATCTCGGTTGGTCCGATTTGAGTAAAGATAGGAACTTGCTAGTTTCGGTGAGACCGAAATCATCAACTCGGTTATTCCGAAATGATGACAAACGGTTACAGAAGGTTGGCAGCCCGTGTTTTGGTGAGACCGAACTCAAACTCGGAATGACCGATTTTTCTAGGGTTTGGCTTATGGCTGAGGTGGTTCATCTCGGTGGGACTGAGTTTGGAATCGGTTAGTCCGAGATTACTTATGAGTGTGTTTTGTAGTGAAAGTTGCTGATAGTTGAAGGAGATATATCACTAAGCACTTGAGCAACCAGATCATCAACACAACCTCATCCCCTTTTAATAGTATTGGCTTTTCCTATGGACTCAATGTGATCTTGGATCACTAAACCAAAAATGGAGTCTTGAGCTTTTGCCAATGCTTGCCTTAGCATTTTGAGGGGTCCACTTCTTCAGTCATTGCCATACCCATATCACTGAACAATATCTGAAATGATTCTCAAGTAGCTATTAGTTCAATGATATATATGTTGTTATTAATTGCCAAAACCACCCGGGGATTAGTTGCACTTTCAAACATCTTCATCAGCACCATCTCCTCTCAAACCCTAGTTCATCTCTTGTATCCAATCTCTGTACCCAAACATCAGATTGGTACCTGTGGGTTGCTAGTAGTGTTGATTACTCCTTGTAGTTGATGCTAGTTGGTTTATTTGATGGAAGATCATATGTTCAGATCCATTATGCATATTAATACCCCTCTGATAATGAACAATATTATGTCTTGTGAGTAGTTACTTTTGTTCCTGAGGACATGGGAGAAGTCTTGCTATAAGTAGTCATGTGAATTTGGTATTCGTTCGATATTTTGATGAGATGTATGTTGTCTCTCCTCTAGTGGAGTCATGTGAACGTTGACTACATGACACTTCACCATTGTTTGGGCCTAGAGGAAGGCATTGGGAAGTAATAAGTAGATGATGGGTTGCTAGAGTGACAGAAGCTTAAACCCTAGTTTATGCGTTGCTTCGTAAGGGTCTGATTTGGATCCACTTGTTTCATGCTATGGTTAGGTTTACCTTAATACTTCTTTTGTAGTTGCGGATGCTTGCATTAGAGGTTAATCATAAGTGGGAGGCTTGTCCAAGTAAGGACGGCACCCAAGCACCGGTCCACCCACATACCAAATTATCAAAGTACAAAACAAATATCAGATGATCGTGATGAAAACTAGCTTGACGATAATTCCCATGTGTCCTCGGGAGCGCTTTCCTTCATATAAGAGTTTGTTCAGGCTTGTCCTTTGCTACAAAAAGGATTGGGCCATATTGCTTCACCTTATTTACGTTTACCTTTTGTTACTTGCTACCAATTACCTTATCACAAAACTATCTTTTACCTATAATTTCAGTGCTTGCAGAAAATACCTTACTGAAAACTGCCTATCATTTCCTTCTACTGCTCGTTGGGTTCGACACTCTTACTTATCGAAGGGACTACAATTGATCCCCTACACTTGTGGGTCATCAGTGGGCCGTCCCCCACCCCTTGTCCAATTCGGTTTGGGCAGGGGGGAGGTGCGCGCCACCTCGTGGCCCTTCTTCCCTCTCTCCACTAAAGCCCAATAAGGCCCATTAACTTCACCCGGCGAATTCCCGTAACTCTTCGGTACTCCAAAAAATACTCGAATCACTCGGGAGCATTCCAATGTCCGAATATAGCCTTCCAATATATCAATCTTTACCTCTGGACAATTTCGAGACTCTTCGTCATGTCCGTGATCTCATTCGGGGCTCTGAATAAACTTCGGTCATCAAAAACACATAATTCAAAATACAAATCATCATCGAACGTTCAGCGTGTGGACCCTACGGGTTTGAGAACTATGTAGACATGACCAAGACACATCTCCGGTCAATAAAAAATAGCGGAACCTGGATTCTCATATTATCTCCTACATATTCTACGAACATCTTTATCGGTCAAACCGCATGACAACATACGTTGTTCCCTTTGTCATCGGTATGTTACTTGCACGAGATTCGATCGTCGGTATCATCATACCTATTTCAATCTCGTTACTGGCAAGTCTCTTTACTCGTTCCGTAATACATCATCTCATGGCTAACTCATTAGTCATTTGCTTGTAAGGCTTATTATGATGTGTATTACCGAGAGGGCCCAGAGATATCTGTCCAAGACTCGGAGTGACAAATCCTATTGTTGATCTATGCCAACTCAACAAACACTTTTAGAGACACCTGTAGAGCATCTTTATAATCACCCAGTTATGTTGTGACGTTTCATAGCACACAAAGTGTTCTTCTGGTATTCGGGAGTTGCATAATCGCATAGTCAAAGGAACATGTATAAGTCATGAAGAAAGCAATAGCAAAAAAACTAAACGATCATTATGAGTCTGATGACTCAAACTATAAATTCTTCAAACAACAGAATGGTAAGGTTTTTGTTCGATACGTTTGCACTAACTGTAGGTCTGGTTTGCACAGGAAGCAAATATGGGTGAAGAAATGCACTATTGAAAATCTATCTATTACTGCTAACCTGAACATGCACAGTAATTTTCCTCAAGACAATGGTTATCATTCACACAACGGTGTAGAGAAACTCTCGAATGGGTATCGATCAAACCTTCCACAGAAGAAGTACATGCGTACCTCATCATATCATTACACTCATGTTTCTGGAAATAACTTCAATGCTTATTCTTATGATTACTCTTAGAGAGCACTCATGACTTACAGATCTCACCGAAAGAGTGCTCCGGCTCAGACTAAGAAAATGAGGTCATCATAGCCCACGCAAGTGTGGGTTGCGAAAAATAACTAACCCTTCACTTGCAGATATCATCTCAGGACATCCCAGTGTTGATCATTAATCCTGAGACAGTTTTTTGGTGCTAGTTATTTATGTTTCATTCGGTCTCCTTGTTTTTCTTCATTTCTGTGTGCTGTCCGAATGTCAAATCACTCGGAGCTCTTTGGTCTTGTCTTCTCTCTCTAAATCTGAGTGTTTTGGTTCGGATCATGTTTTCTGTCATAAACATACAACTTGATCTGAAGAAGATCTCAATCCGACGTCTTGGTCGCGAATGAAATCAACTTCAACTTTTATTTGTTTTATCGTTTCACCTTCTTCAAACTCTTCGTTCCTCCATTCAGTTTCCGAGAATTTCGCATGAAACTGTTGACACGTGCCCACGATCTCTCAATCATGATCTCATCCGTCGAATGAGGAGCATCCCACATTTTCGGTCGTAGATTTCGGAGGGGGCGGTTTTGCCTACGGGCTATATAACCCCGCCCCCCTCCGGGCATCTTCTTCCTTTGCTCTCTCTCTCTCGGTTCGCCCTCAAACCCTCTCTCTTTCTCCGTCGGAGCCCAAGCTCGAAGCAACGTCGTCGTCAAGCCTCGCCGTGCAACTCCGGTGAGGCCTCACCGTCGTTGGGTCACGCCAGTGATGTACTTCTCCTTCCCCGCATTGCCGTAGTCAGTTTGTGCTGCCAAGTTAGGGCTCACAGATCTGGATCTAGCCTCTATCTTTTCCTCTGTGTTCTAGGGTAGTTCTTACCGGCGCGATTTCCTTTGCTTTATTTTCTTGCGGTAGATCCTTAGGGCTATCTTAGTTGAGGTTTGTACGATTTTTAGCTTTTTCCTCGTACGAGTCATCTAAGATCTAGGGTTCATGTATATTCTCCTTTTGAAAGATTAGATAAGTTTTCACTCTGCGTGTTGTGCATCAATTCTATAGATGATATCTTTCATATATAGCATGAATTCCTTCCTGCTTCCAAAAAACTTGTTGTTTTCAATTAAAATTCTTTTGTGTACGTTTATGACCTCTTCCTGTTTTCCCTCGCATTGTTGTTTTCCTATTATGAGTGGTCATGGCTCATGGATCGGAAGAGTAGTCTGGGTCTGAAGAAAAATTCCTCAGATGCTACATGTGCTTGAAAAAGCAAAGTTGGTTGGTGGAAAGGAAGTAGCTAAGCTGCCAAAGTTTCCGTAAAAGAAGTCTGAGTCTAAATCAGAAGAAGAAGATGATGATATCCCCTCGGCTCACAGTCATCCCAAGGATGAACAAGTCACTGATTCGAAGACCTTATTCTCTAATGGAAATAGGGAGGTCACGGTAGAGAGAAAAACACCACAGCTGAGATGTCTGATCCCGAAACTTAGAAAACTCCACCAGGAGTTGAAACAACTACTGAAAGAAATAGCATGTTGCAAAGGATTCGGCGCCAATAGGCGAAGAAGTGGTTCAATTATGAAAATGTTCGAAGGAAATATCAAATCTTGTTCGCATTCACTCCACCCTGGAATGACTACATTGTTGAGGGTTGCCTCAGCCTAGATGATGAAAAAGTTAGGCCAGCACCTCCTAAAAATGCTAATGTTGACTCTCTAATAACTATGGCTAATTTTCCCGATGAAGTGGAAACGAGAGCTAAGGCCAAGACCAAGCGTGAAGCTAAGGCCTCGAAGAAAAATCAAGTGGAATAGAGAAATGTTGAGCTGACGCAGCAAGATGGTCAAGGGAAAAAGGAGTAGGCCTCTGCCCGAAAGGAAAGAAAGGCAAGGAAGTATGTTTCTCCTCGAGCCTACAGAAAGAAATCTATCACCAGAAAATCCAAGAAGGCAGCATTTCCTTATGATGGATCCGATGAAGATGCTCCCGGAGAAATACCAATGTAAGATAAACGAGCTCTTCTTGACAAGCCCGACTAAACTCCCTCTCCAACAAAGGTTTTGCCTCCATTGAGAATGTCACCAAGGCTTATACCTGCTCCAGTCTCAGATAAACCTTCGGGTTCTGCTGCACCCTCTACGAAGAGAAATTTGTTGCCTAAAGAAAAAGGTGTTGTCGCTACTAAGAAGGCCAAAACAATTGTTCCTGTTCCCACACAAAACAAGAGTATGACTTCAATTTTATGATTGATATCATTGAATGTGCTGCCTACGATGCAAAATCTGCTGATTTGAGCACTTTGGGCCTCCCCAATGATTTTACCAGGCTGGTAGCAAAATACTTTACTAATCTAGGAGAGATTACCAAGGAGATGAACCAAGCCGTCGAGGATAAGAAAACTCTCGAGCAGATGAGAAATGGTGCGGCCACCGAATCTGAAAGAAAGGGCCTAAATAAGTATATTCTTGAGCTCATGAAAGCTCTAAGTGCATTGAGGGATAATAAGATTGAATGGCACTCACGGTTGAAGAAGGAAGTTTCTGACCTTTGCGAGCAAAGGAATGATAAGATCAAGCGTCAAGCAGATCTTGATCGATGTAGAGTTTAGGAAGAAAAGCGTCAGAAGTCAAAGGAAAGAGCCAGTAAGCCAAAGGCTATCAAAGATCACCGTACTCAGAATGTTGTCACTGATGCTCTAATGGACTCAAGTGCACATTTGCAGAAGATACCGCCATCTCCTCCTCGCGAGGATGAACCCGCACAGCCAACTGAATCTGCGAGGATTTTTATTCTTGCCTCTGCTGCTCAAGAGCTTGTAGTTTTTGAGGTCTTCTGGAACAACCCTGATGAAGGAAATGTCCAGCCTGAGCAACAAGCCCTGGAAGAGAGAATTGACTAGGATATTGAAGTTGAGAAGGCAATTTCATCTCCTTTGAAGGAAATGCAAGTTGATTCCTCCGAATCCAAGAAGGAGGAGGATGAAAAGAATGAGGGGGAGCAAGATCCTTCCTAAGGAAATACCACTCCGGTCACCTCATCTGGTGCCCCTACCCAGATGGAGGTTGATCATGCTCTTGGTTCCTTGGCTTCACAACTAGAACAGGAAGAAAAGAAGTTTCATAAGCCGATGGCCCACGAGCAAGTTGTACCACCTGCTGATCCCTAGGCAACCGAAGGAGAAACAGTTGTGACCAAAGTGTTCGGAGAAACAGTCGTGCCTCCCACTGTTGATAGTTAAACGAAAGAAAAGTCCCTTCTGCCTGAAGGTCGGAATGTCGCCAAAGGAGTTTCCGCGTAGGAAATTGAAGGTTGATAACCCACAAGTGTAGGGGGTCAGTTGTTGCCTCTTTCGACAAGTAAGAGTGTAGAACCCAACGAGGAGCTAAAGGCAGAACAAATGTTCCCTCAAGTTCTATCGACCACCGATACAACTCTACGCACGCTTAACGTTTACTTTACCTAGAACAAGTATGAAACTAGAAGTAATTTGTAGTTTATGTGGGATAGGTTTGCAAGAATATAGGGAGCACGTAAATATAAACTAGGGGATGTTCAGATAAAGAAGCAATAAAGTTAGTGATAGCGGGTGTGGAAAAGTGGTGGTAGGAGTTGCGAAATTGCCCCTAAGCAATTGACTACGTTATTAGACCGATAGCAAGTTTAACGTGGGAGAGGACACTGCTAGCATGTCATCCCTTACTTGGAATTCTATGCACTTATGATTGGACCTATTAGCAAGCATCCGCAACTATTAACGTTCATTAAGGTAAAACCCAACCATAGCATTAAGATATATTGGTCCCCCTTCAATCCCCTATGCATCAATTTCTACGCTAGGTTGAAGCTTATATCACTCTTGCCCTCCAATACGTAGTCCTATGAACATACAACTAATCCTATAGTCTGATCCACGCGCGCGCTCATATGATGGGCACCAAAGGACATCAACATAACCACAATCAATTTAAACTAATCATAGCAATTCACCAATCACCTATAGGACAACGAAAATCTACTCAGACATCATAGGATGGCAACACATCATTGGATAATAATATGAAGCATAAAGAACCATTTTCAAGTAGAGGGTACAACGGGTTGAGGGAGAGTGGACCGCTGTAGATAGATGGGGGAATGTGATGGAGATGTTGGTGAAGATGACGGAGGTGTTGTTGTAGATCACCATCACACGATGATGGCCCCGGTGGCACTCCGGTGCCACCGGAAGCGAGGGGAAGAGAGTCCCCATCCTTCTTCTTCTTCCTTGATCTTCTCCCTAGGTGGGAGAAGGGTTTTCCCTTTGGTCCATGGTCTCCATGGAGTTGGAGGGGCGAGAGCCCCTCCGAGATTGGACCTGTCTATCTGTCTCTCTCTGTTTCTACATTCCCATATTCTGGCCCTTCACTGTTTCTTATATTCCCGGAGATCCGTAACTCCGATTGGGCTGATTTTTTGACACAATTTTTATCCGGATATTAGCTTTCTTGCGGAGAAAGAAGGGCATCAACCGCCTTACAGTGTGGCCACAAGGGCCCAGGGAACGCCCCCCTGCCTCGTGGCCCACTCGGGCATCGTCTCATGTTGGTCCCGCTTCCCAAAATTCACATATACTAGTCGACAACCCGTGCAATCGCACGGGCTAGTGTATGATTTACTACCATATTTTGAATTACTACATAAAATATTCCTTTATAAAATATAAATGTGCATGTTACTATGTTAGAGAAGCTCCTCTTTTTTTTGAATTACTCTATCGACATCAAAAGTAATCGTGCTTATTAGGGAAAATTGATATGTTTTGAAACTTCACCAAACATAATATCAAAATGAAGTTTTTTTTGAAAAAGCTCATTCTATCATATTATTTATGCCAATACCGGTCAACCCAAAATTATGCATTTTTTAATTGACTGATTGATAATGCATTTATTTACCTACTGCTCCAAGTCCTCGAGCTTTGTTATAACTCTTGGATGCTTATCTGGTTCTAATATAGAGTTAATTTTTGGAACCCGGGTGTATTGGAGGACCTTATTGTGAAAATTCAAAAATAACTCTACATGATCATATGGATGTATATTACACGTGTAAAGTTTGGTGATGAAACATGTGAGCTATAAAAAAATGACAAAACGATGACTTCCAAGTTTCGTTTTTTCGGAAGAGCGGAGACGTGGAAAGTCTTTTGGAATAATATGATAAAGCAATTTTTCACTTGCGTTAGTATGGACACATTGAATAATGTATTTTTTCCTTGTAATAGAAAAAGTTTGTATTTAACTATGTATATGATTTTCATTACAATGTCGATGCACAACTTGGTCATTTTCCATTCTTAGTCTTTACTAATGAGTTTTGTACCATCTTATTTGTATGAATTTAAACTTTGCATGTACTAAGATATATAAATATGGAAAAATTATCAAAGACCGTTACCACTAAAATATGTCTAGCATTTTGTATCATGCTTTGGCTAGAAACAATTATCCCCATGTAGATGACAATCGTCACTATATATCATGCACACAAAAAATCATTATGCCACATGAAGGCAAGTGCAAAAGAATACATGTGATAAGCCTACATGACTAAAAGGAGATTTTTTGATAATTGGTATGAAAACTCAAAGATCAGGAGAGATAGTCAAAGTGTTTGAGGTGTTCATATGATCATATCACACACATCTTAGAACGCTTTAAATTTGCCACTCGTTTATCTTAAAAGAAAATATTATTGAGTATCATCCATAGCCACTCATTTAACTTATTTTACACATCTTGAGTTTAGTAGCGGAGATTCCGCAGTTGTACATTTAGTGTAGCGAGAACTTCCATTATGCATAATCAGTAAAAGCTAACTCAATATGCTGCGTGTTTCTAATTTCCAAGACAACCATTGGCTAAAATAAGCTCGAGCAACTACATTTTATGGATAAAGTAGAGAGCAGAAATATTGACGACATAATATTGACTTATATAGTGTGCAATATGACCATATATTTCCTCAATGATGGCCAGGGCCCTGTTACAAAAAATCCAACTGACATAATTTTAGATATTTCCCTATTAACATGATCAATCAATTCATTGATTCTTATGCCATCCCTCATCATGATCACCGCAACACTTTGTTGCTAGACTCTTATATGTCTTGACATGCAATATCTTTCCTTCCACTATTGTGTCTCGTCTTTGCCTCAACTAATTATGCAGCATGTGTGTCGCTGTTTATGTCAGCCTATCAGGTTGAGTTGTATGTGGTAGTCAATTCCATCAACAAAAAAACAGTGAGGGTTTTCAAGGGATCTGCCACTCGCTGTGTACTGTCAGAAACGACTCGTCACCGGCCTACCGCAACCTCCTCCTTGCTTAAGTTTTAAAAACCTCGCTCTTACCGATACCGGCGTACTCCTTTGCAGCAGAACGTTACTTTATGCGCTCCAGCATGTCGAACTGATCCACGTACAAACGAAGGTACTTCGCATCATGGCATGGTTTGTGAACATCCGGCCACTCCCGGTGGCCACCAGAACTCAGAGAACTCGTAGTGCCGGCGTGGCGTCTGCAGCCAGCTGGAGGCCGGCGTGCATGCCCACACGCCGCCGATGGTGTCCCAGAACTCATTAACACATATAGGCCAGGCGGCTCCGAATTCCCAATAAGTGAATAAACTTTCAGAAATAGAAGTTAAAGGTAATGCTCATAGGATATCAAAGAGATTCAATAGGGAAAACCATATGCCATATTAACATTCCCGTGAGAGAAATATGGCAAGGGAAAGAAATTAAAAAAATGGAAGATAACCTTTCTCTGCGCCCTTGCGGCCTTGCCAACATATGCACAACTTCTCAAGCGACAGTCCACCATTGTGCTTCTCTGCTTCTGACAATCATATGAGAACCTATCGATTGGAAGCAGACATGGTAATATTTACCTCAAAAGTGACTTACCTATGTGAGACAAAAAACTTGGTATTCAAACCATAATAAGTTCCAACCTAATTTTTCGGTCACCTGCATACAAATCAAGACCAGAATAAGTATAGTTATTACTTTGGAGGCAGTAGGCACATCCGCTTCTTGCTGCAAGCACAGCGATATATCCTTCATCTCTTCTCCATCTTTTGAACCATGCTGCTCCTCGCAGAAACTGAGGCATGAAGAACGTGGGAGCGGCATCATATGGACAGAAAAATTACTTGCCTACGCGAGAAAAAACAACTTGGGATCCAAACCATAAGAATTCGAACCTAATGTTTCTGTCACAGACAAAGTGACAAACAAATCAAGAACAAAAGAAGAATATTTTTTCCGTTGGTGGCAGTAGGCCAATCTAGTCCTTGCTGCAGGTACACCAAGCCTTCATGTCATCTTCATCTCCTAACAGTACTGCTCCCCGCAGGAACTGAGGCAAGATGAACGCGTAGAGGGGCCTCATCTGGCCGGAGGAGGCGGCAGTGCCAATTGTTCATAACATGTAGAGAAATATCACAATTGTTGTTGGAGGATCCGATAACTGAGATGGAATTGATGGAAAAGTGGAGGAGAAGCTTGAGCGAGACACAGTAGTTGCTAATGGAATATGGCAATGGCAAAAGTATAGGCACCGGAGGGCGATCGTGTTCTTATGCGTACACACCAGGCAAAGATGATTGGCGTCCACCAATAAATAAGAGGAGACGTGTGTGGGTCAGCCTGGGTTAAGTTTAAGAAGAAGAAGTAACCGTGGAGTAGATAAATATTATTTTCCTTTTAGAATGAGATAGAGATTTCTTTTTTAAATGGATTGATAACGAAGGGAATAAACTGCGTATAAGTAACATGATCGTGACTTTGGTGGATTCTATTTTTACAACCGGCAATTGATTTTGGGCCTTTGAGCGTTCTTTTTTCACAATGAAGCAAAATTTGAACCGAGAATTATATGGGTAGATCTAGACCGTAATAACTCGGTCCCGCCAGATTAACGGCTCATAATTACTAATTAACGTGGGAATTTCTAGAGAGTCACAAATTAGTATAGGTATAGATTCCAAAAAAATCTCCGTCTGTTTTTATTCCGTTTGGACTCCGTTTGATATGGTCATTCTGCGAAACAAAAAACATGCAACGGACAGGAACTGGCACTGGGCACTGGATCACTATGTTAGTTCCAAAAAATTGTATAAAAAGTTGCCAAAAGTATATGAAAGTTGTAGAATATTGGCATGGAACAATCAAAAATTATAGATACGACAGAGACGTATTAGCATCCCCAAGCTTAATTCATGCTCGTCCTTGAGTAGGTAAATGATAAAAAAAGATAATTTTTGATGTGGAATGCTACCTAGCATAATCTTGATCATGTAATCTAATCAGGGCACGAATATTAAGACACGAGTGATTCAAAGCAATAGACTATCATTTGACATAAAAGAATTTAATACTCAGGCATCCCAACAAACAATCAAGTCTTTCAAAATATCAATGCTAAAGAACGTTATCCCTACAAAATCGTATAGTCTTTTATGCTCCCTTTTATTAACACAAGGCACCCCTCATGCCTATCCCGGTGTCAGCCAAGCAATTGTTTTCATACTTTACTTTTTCAAACATTTTCAACTCTTCACGCAATACATGAGCGTGAGCCATGGACATAGCACTATGGGTGGAATAGAAGGTGGTAGTAGACAAAAGTAGGGAGAAAGTCTCACATCGACTAGGTGTATCAATGGGCTATGGAGATGTGCTACCTCTTGAGCTTGCGTTGTATTCCCTCGAAGAGGAAAGGGAGATGCAGCACAATAGTGTAAGTATTTCCCTCAGTTTTTGAGAACCAAGGTATCAATCCAGCAGGAGACTACGCGCGAGTCCCTCGCACCTGCACAAACAAATAAGAACTTTGCAGCCAACACGATAAGGGGTTGTCAATCCCTTTACGGTCACTTACGAGAGTGAGATCTGATAGAGATGATAATTATATTTTTGGTATTTTTGGTTTAATAAAACAGCAAATAAAAGCAAGAAAAGTAAAGTAGATGTAGATTGATATGTTGAGAATAGACCCGGGGGCCATAGTTTTTTCTAGTGGCTTCTCTCATGATAGCGGTATTCTACGGCGGGTAAACAAATTACTGTCGAGCAATTGATAGAAAAGTGAATAATTATGAGACTATCTAGGCATGATCATTGTATATAGGCATCACGTCCGTGACAAGTAGACCGAAACGATTCTGCATCTACTACTATTACTCCACACATCAACCGCTATCCAGCATGCATCTAGTGTATTGAGTTCAGACGAACAGAGTAACGCCTTAAGCAAGATGACATGATGTAGAGGGATAAACTCAAGCAATATGATGAAAACCCCATCTTTTTATCCTCGATGGCAACAATACAATACGTGTCTGGCTGCCCCTACTGTCACTGGGAACGGACACCGCAAGATTGAACACAAAGCCAAGCACTTCTCCCATTGCAAGAACTATAGATCTAGGAGGCCAAACCATACCAATAATTCTAAGGGACTTGCAAGGATATTATGAGCACACATAAAAAGTTCAGAAAAGAACCAAATATCTTTCATAGATAACCTTGATCATAAACTCACAAATCATCGGATCTCGACAAACACACCGCAAAAAGAGATTACATCGAATAGATCTCCTCGAAGACCGAGGAGAACTTTGTATTGAGATCCAGAGAGAGAGAAGAAGCCATCTAGATACTAGCTATGGACCCGAAGGTCTGTGGTAAACTACTCATAACTCATGCTGAGGGCGATGATGATGATGATGAAGGCCTCCGTGGTGGATTCCCCTCCCGGAACAGGCTCCAAGATGGGATCTCCACGGGAACAGAAGCTACGGCAGTGGAATTAGGGTTTTCTCTCTGTGTATGGAGTTTCCAGGGTACGTAGGTATATATAGGAAGAAGGAGGGCACCGGGGGCCGTGTGGGTCAGCCTCAAGGCAAGGGGGCGCGCCCTGGGAAGGGGGGAGCGCCCCCACCCTCGAGGGCTGGCCCCTTGCCCCCTGACTTGGTCCTGACGTTTCCCGAGCGTGATTTCCTCCAAAAATATCTCTCGCGAAGGTTTCATTCCGTTTGGACTCCGTTTGATATTCCTTTTCTGCAAATCCCTGAAATAGGCAAAAAATAGCAATCTGGACTGGGCCTTTGGGTTAGTAGGTTAGTCCCAAAAATGATATAAAAGTGAATGATAAAGCCCATTAAACATCCAAGACTTCATAAATAATAGCATGGAACAATCAAAAATTGTAGATACGTTGGAGACGTATCAAGCATCCCCAAGCTTAATTCCTGCTCGTCCTCGGGTAGGTAAATGATAAAGAAAGAATTTTTGATGTGGAATGCTAACCAATATAGTTTTTCAATGTAATTCTCTTAATTGTGGCATGAATGTTCAGATATGAAAGATTCAAAATAAAAGTCTATATTGACATAAGAAATAACAATACTTCAAGCAATACTAACAAAGCGATCATGTCTTATCAAAATACTATGGCTAAAGGAAGTTATCCCTACAAAATCATATGGTCTGGCTATGCTCCCTCTTCATCACACAAAATATTCATATCATGCACAACCCCAATTTCAGCCAAGCACTTGTTTTCATACTCTATTCTTTTCAAACCTTTCAACTTTCACGCAATACATGAGCATGAGCCATGGATATAGCACTATGGGTGGAATAGAAGTGGTTGTGGAGAAGACAAAAAAGAGGAAGATAGTCTCACATCGACTAGGCGTATCAACGGGCTATGGAGATGCCCATCAATAGATATCAATGTGAGTGAGTAGGGATTACCATGCAATGGATGCACTAGAGTTGAACATGAATGGAAGCTCAACAAAAGAAACTAGTGGGTGTGCATCCAACTTGCTTGCTCACGAAGACCTAGGGCATTTGAGGAAGCCCATTGTTGGAATATACAAGCCAAGTTATATAATGAAAATTCCCACTAGTATATGAAAGTGACTAAACATGAGACTCTCTATCATGAAGAACATGGTGCTACTTTGAAGCACTAGTGTGGAAAAAGATAGTAGCAATTGTCCCTTCTCTCTTTTCTCTCATTTTTTTGGAGGAGCTTTTCTCTCTCTTTTTTTATTTGCCCCTCTATATATTTTTTTGGGCCTTCTCTTTTTTTTATTGGCCTTTCCTCACACGGGACAATGCTCTAATAATGATGATCATCACACTTTTTGTTACAACTTGAAATTACAACTCGATACTAAAACAAGTATGACTCTACATGAATGCCTCCGGCGGTGTACCGGCATAAGCAATGAATCAAGACCGGCATATATGAAAAATTATGCATGGTGGCTTTGCCACAACTACAATGTCAACTACATGATCATTCATGGCACTATGACAATATGATGCGTGTCATATGAACGGAACGGTGGAAAGTTGCATGGCAATATATCTCGGAATGGCTATGGAAATGCCATGATAGGTAGGTATGGTGGCTGTTTTGAGGAACAATATGGTGGCTGTTTTGAGGAAGGATATATAGTGGGTTTATGGTACCGGCGAAAGTTGCGCGGTACAAGAGAGGCTAGCAATGGAGGAAAGGTGAGAGTGCGTATAATCCATGGACTCAACATTAGTCATAAGAACTCATATACTTATTGCAAAAATCTACGAGTCATCAAAAACAAAGCAATCAACGCATGCTCCTAGAGGGGAGGTTAGTAGGAGTTAACCATCGCGCGGCCCCGACCTCCACACAAAGGTTGGCACTCTACAAATACCTCATGCTCTAACTTCGTCACATAGCGGTTCACCATACGTGCATGATACGGGAATCACTAACCTTAACACAAGTATTCTTCAATTTCATAATAACTCCACTAGCATGACTCTAATATCACTATCCTCATGTCTCAAAACAATTATCAAGCATCCAACATCTCATTCTATTCAATGCACTTGGTGTGAAAATTTTACTACATTGACATTGGATGTTTATCATGTGAACACTAGTTTCTTTAGCCTAAACACATTACCATACTGTTTTAATGGACTCTCAAATATATATAAGTGAAGCATGAGAGTTGAACAATTTCTACAAAATATTACCATCACCGTGCTCTAAAAGATATAAGTGAAGCACTAGAGCAAAAACTATTCAACTCAAAAGATATAAGTGAAGCACATAGAGTGTTCTAATAATTTCTAGGCCATATTTAACTCTCTCGAATAGGTGTGTCCAACAAGGATGATTGTGGCAAACTAACAACCAAAGACTCAAATTATACAAGACGCTCCAAGCAAAACACATAGCATGTTGCGAATAAAAATATAGCTCCAACTATAGTTACCGATGGATGAAGATGAAAGAGGGGATGCCTTCCCGGGGCATCCCCAAGCTTAGGATTTTGATTATATTGATTTAACTTGGGGTGCCATGGGCATCCCAAAGCTTGGGCCTTTCCTACTCCTTGTTCCATAGTCCATCAAAGCAATACTCAAAACTTGAAAACTTCACAACACAAAACTTAGACAAAAATTCTCGTGAGCTCAGTTAGTAAGAGAAAGCAAACCACCACTCAAGGGTACATCAAGGAATTCATTATTTGTTTATATTGGTGTTAAACCTACTGTACTCCAAGTTCTCTGTGATTCATATCCTCAAATATTACTCATAGATGCATCGGAATAAGCAAACAACACACGAAAAACAGAATCTGTCAAAACCAGAACAGTCTGTAGTAATCTGCTGGGTTCGCCTACTTCTGGAACTCCAAAAATTTCAAACTAAATTGTTAAATTTGCGCAATTTGTTTACCAATCAGCAGCAAAAAAGAATCAACTAAAAAGCACGCTCCAGTAAAAATCTGAATACTACTTTAGCAAGGGCTAACGATTCTGTTTTTCACAGCAAGATTAAATAAACTTCACACAAGTCCTACCAAAGGTTCTACTTGGCACAAACACTAAACAAAACATTAAAACACATCTAATAAGAGGCTAGATGCAATATTTTTTCCCTAACAGCAACAAAAGCAAAAAACATAAAATTGGGTTGCCTCCCAACAAGCGCTATCGTTTTACGCCCCTAGCTAGGCACAATACAAGATAAATCTAGGTATTGCCATCCTCTATCTTCACCCTTTTAATGGTGTCAAGCTCGAATCCAGGAGGTTCCTTACGTTTCGCTTCATATTCAGAGATCTTTAGATCTAAAGCATCCCACCGTTTATTACAAAGGGTGATCAACATATTCATATGGTGGATATTTCCACTAACATTCTTAAGTAGTTCGAGAGACTTTTGTAGTATTTTTGTTACTTCACATATTTTCTCAAAAACGTGAGTCTCTTCCTGGGTGGAAGGCTGCCCGAATAGATCTACCAGGACATTATAAGAATTAAGGGTATGATTTCCCAAGAAATTTCCTCCGGTTACGGTATCAAGAACAAGCCTATTACAAGGGGTTATGCCAACATAAAAATTGCGAAGAAGCACGGAAGTGGAAAGCTTCCTATTGGATCTATTTTGAGCATTGCAAATTCTATACCATGCATCTTTTAAGTTTTCTTCCTCCCTTTGTTTAATGTTGAGGACCTCACTCTCGGGAGTGGTAATAATGATAGGTGTGCTAGACATGATGACAAGCAAGCAAGCCGCACACACAAGCGAACAAGAAGCAAGCGAACAAAAATCACACGGCGGAAGAAGGGCGAATAAAACGGCAAGGGTGAAGTGGGGGAGAGGAAAACAAGAGGCAAATAAATGTAATGGGAAGGATAAGGGTTTGTGATAGGTACTTGGGATATGACTTTGGCGTAAGCCTCCCCGGCAACGGCGCCAGAAATTCTTCTTGCTACCTCTTGAGCTTGCGTTGTATTCCCTCGAAGAGGAAAGGGAGATGCAGCACAGTAGGGTAAGTATTTCCCTTAGTTTTTGAGAGCCAAGGTATCAGTCCAGCAGGAGACTACGCGCGAGTCCCTCGCACCTGCACAAACAAATAAGAACTTCACAGCCAACACGATAAGGGGTTGTCAATCCCTTTACGGTCACTTACGAGAGTGAGATCTGATAGAGATGATAATTATATTTTTGGTATTTTTGGTTTAATAAAACAGAAAATAAAGCAAGAAAAGTAATGTAGATGTAGATTGATATGTTGAGAACAGACCCGGGAGCCATAGTTTTTTCTAGTGGCTTCTCTCATGATAGCGGTATTCTATGAGGGGTAAACAAATTACTGTCGAGCAATTGATAGAAACGCAAATAATTATGAGACTATCTAGGCATGATCATTGTATATAGGCATCACGTCCGAGACAAAGTAGACCGAAATGATTCTGCATCAACTACTATTACTCCACAGATCGACCGCTATCCAGCATGCATCTAGTGTATTGAGTTCATACGAACAGAGTAACGCCTTAAGCAAGATGACAAGATGTAGAGGGATAAACTCAAGCAATATGATGAAAACCCCATCTTTTTATCCTCGATGGCAACAATACAATACGTGCCTTGCTGCCCCTACAGTCACTGGGAAAGGACACCGCAAGATTGAACCCAAAGCCAAGCACTTCTCCCATTGCAAGAACTATAGATCTAGTAGGCCAAACCAAACCAATAATTCGAAGAGACTTGCATGGATATTATGAGCACACATAAAAAGTTCAGAGAAGAACCAAATATCTTTCATAGGTAACCTTGATCATAAACTCACAAATCATCGAAACTCGACAAACACACCGCAAAAAGATATTACATCGAATAGATCTCCTCGAAGACCGAGGAGAACTTTGTATTGAGATCCAGAGAGAGAGAAGAAGCCATCTAGATACTAGCTATAGACCCAAAGGTCTGTCGTAAACTACTCACAACTCATGGTGAGGGCGATGATGGTGATGATGATGAAGGCCTCCGTGATGGATCCCCCTCCCGGAATAGGCTCCAAGATGGGATCTCCACGGGAACAGAAGCTACAGCGGTGGAATTAGAGTTTTCTCTCTGCGTATGGAGTTTCTGGGGTACGTAGGTATATATAGGAAGAAGGAGGGCACCGAGGGCCGTGTGGGCCAGCCTGAGGCAGGGGGCGTGCCCTAGGAAGGGGGAGCGCCCCCCACCCTGGAGGGCTGGCGCCTTGCCCCCTGACTTGGTCCTGACGTTCCCCGAGCGTGATTTCCTCCAAAAAAATATCTCGCGAAGGTTTCATTCCGTTTGGACTCCGTTTGATATTCCTTTTCGGCAAAACCCTGATATAGGCAAAAAAACAACAATCTGGACTAGGCCTTTGGGTTAGTAGGTTAGTCCCAAAAATTATATAAAAGTGAATGATAATGCCCATTAAACATCCAAGACTTCATAAATAATAGCATGGAACAATAAAAAATTATAGATACGTTGGAGACGTATCAAGATGCCCATCAATAGATATCATCGTGAGTGAGCAGGGATTGCCATGTAACGGGTGCACTAGAGCTATAAGTGTATGAAAGCTCAAAAAGAAAACTAGTGGGCGTGCATCAACTTGCTTGCTCATGAAGACCTAGGGCATTTGAGGAAGCTGTCGTTGGAATATACAAGCCAAGTTCTATAATGAAAATTCCCACTAGTATATGGAAGTGACAAAACAAGAGACTCTCTATTATGAAGATCATGGTGCTACTTTGAAACACAAGTGTGGAAAAGGGTAGTAGCATTGTCCCTTCTCTCTTTTCTCTTTTTTTTGTTTTTTTGGAGGGCTTTCCTTTTTTTATTAGCCCCTCTCTATTTTTATTTTTATTTTTTTAGGCCATCTTTTTTTTATTTGGCCTTTCCTCACATGGGACAATGCTCTAATAATGAAGATCATCACACTTTTATTTACTTACAATTGAAAGATTACAACTCGAAGCTAGAACAAGATATGACTCTATGTGAATGCCTCCGGCAGTGTACCGGGACGTGCAATGATCTAGCGTAGCAATGACATCAAAAAACGGACAAGCCATGGAAACATCATGCTAGCTATCTTATGATCATGCAAGGCAATATGACAATGATGGTGCGTGTCATAATAAACGGAACGGTGGAGTACATGGCAATATGTCTCGGAATGGCTATGGAAATGCCATAATAGGTAGGTATGGTGGCTGTTTTGAGGAAGGTATATGGTGGGTGTATGGTACCGGCGAAAGTTGCGCGGTACAAGAGAGGCTAGCAATGGTGGAAGGGTGAGAGTGTGTATAATCCATGGACTCAACATTAGTCATAAAGAACTCACATACTTATTGCGAAAAATCTATTAGCCCTCGAAGCAAAAATACTACGACGCATGCTCCTAGGGGGGAGGTTGGTAGGAGTTAACCATCACGCGCCCCCGACCTTCGCACAAAGATAAACAATCAAAATACAATGCGCGCCAATTTGGTTACATAGTTAGGAGACCATATGTGCATGCTTAGGGAATCACAAACCTTAACACCAATATTTTTACTAGACCGCAATCATTAACTAGTACCTCCCACATATTATCATCTCTATATCGCAAAACTATTGCAAGGAATCAAACATATCTTATTCAGTGATTTAAAAGTTTATGTAGGATTTTATGACTAACCATGTGAATGACCAATTCATGTCAACTCTCTAAATAGATATAAGTGAAGCAAGAGAGTTTTAATTCTTTCTACAAAAGATATGCCCACGCTATAACAAATATAAGTGAAGCAAAAGAGCATTCTACAAATGGCGGTTTTCTATGTGAAGAGAAACAGGCAATCCAAACTTCAAATGATATAAGTGAAGCACATGAAGCATTCTATAAAGCCATACTCAAAATATATAAGTGAAGTGCAAAGAGAATTCTATAAATCAACCAAGGACTATCTCATACTAGCATGTTGCATTTATTAAAAGAAAAATAAAAAGCACACGCTCCAAGAGTTTACGCATATCATGTGAACGAAACAAATCCTAAAACATACTGATACTTGTTGATGAAAGATGGGATGCCTTCCGGGGCATCCCCAAGCTTAGACACTTGAGTCTCCTTGAATATTTACTTGGGGTGCTGATACGTCCAAAACGTATCTATAATTTCTGCTTGCTCCATGCCTCTTTTGTGTGATATTGCTATGATATTTATGCACTTCCATACACTTTTGATCATATTTGAACTAACCTATTAACTCAGTGCACCCCAGTGCCAGTTTCTGTTTTCTGCTGTTTTTGTATTTCAGGTTTTCCCATTACGTAAATTGCCAGAAAAATTCCGGGAAAAATATATAAAAAATCAGCGCTCCAGAAGCTTACATGCGGCCGAAGTAGGGCCAGAGGGGGGCCAGAGGGGCTCTAGGCTCCCAGAGGGGATGGCCCCACCCCTGGCCGCCGCGCCAGGCCGCCTGGGCCCCCCTTACCTCTGCTGGTGCCCCCCTTTGACATATATTTACACCGCGTCCCGAAACCCTCGAGGACGGAACCCCTTTTCGCGATCTCATCTCTGTTCCGCCGCCGCCGCGCTTCCAAGATCGGGAGCACCAGGAGAACTCTTCCCGGCACCCTGCTGGAGGGGAGAACCACCACCGGGAGCTTCTCCACCACCATGGACGCCTCCCGGATGAGTTGTGAGTAGTCCCCCTTGGACCATGGGTCCATGACCAGTAGCTATGTGATGTTCTCCTCCCCTCTTTGTTCTTCACCGGTTAGACCTCGTGAGCTGCCCTACATGATCGAGGCACTTATGTAATCCTTATGCTGTTGCTATGATGAGTTTGCTGGGATCCGATGGATTATGAGATTATGTTTAGATTGTGTGTGAGTAATATATTTGATTCACCTCTTTTATATTTATGTTCTTGAGTAATTCTTGCATGTTCTTCGTTGCTGTTTATTGCTTTGGCCAAGTAGTAGGTAGTAACTCCAAGAGGGAACGTTATGCTTGATTGTGGGTTCATGCCCCTCGATGACTAGCTTGAGTGACAGAAACATGAGTCTAGGGGATGTGTTGTTGCCACAAGGGGGAAAACAACGGTGCTTGTGCTTGCGGGTGCAAGGATTGTTTACTTTACGCAAAGTTCTTTTAATGCAGTTGTCTGTTGCTTTGAGTTTACACTATGGGTGGGACTCGCAACTTAATACCAGCGAAATGTTCTGGATAGATATCTCAAGGTGGATGATTAGTAGTAGATGCAGATGGATTTCGGTCTACTTGCCTTGGCGTACCACCCATGCTTTTGAGCCTCTACCTTTCTTTGCAGCATAGTTAGCATTGGTTTGCGCACATAATCCTGTCAATTGCCCAGCTGTAATTCGTTTACCTCGCTTAGCTGTTTTATCGTCTTTTGGGAGAGAGACATCACTAGTGAACATCATGGGACCCCGGTCCATATTACCATCACTGATCACATCCGCTATTTACTACATGTTCTTATTTACTAGTTGCAGTCATACCTATCACTATTATCTCTTGTGTTTGACCCTTTGTAAATGACAAGGCCGGAGGGATTGACAACCTCTCTGTACTCGTTGGGAGCAAAGTTATTTGTATCTGTGTGCAGGTCCTGTCAATCGCTAAGTATCTGGCACCGTTAGCAGTTGACACCATCTTGTCGACCCTCGGAGTCTCACGGGATTCGATCCTTGGTATCTTTGCCAAGGGAAAACTACCGCTACGGTACATCTCAAACCTTCCACTTGGGGTAACCAACGAGGGGCGAGAAGCCATCAAGCAAAGTTTTCTGGCACCGTTGCCGGGGACTCCACTCTTCAAGATAGGGGAGTTGCACGCTATCTTTTACCTTTGCTTTTTAGTCTTGTTAGTTTACCTTTTAGTTCTGCTTTAGTTCCCTTTATCAAAAATCACAAAAATAGTTATCTCATTCTTTAGTTGTCATTATGTCTGGTCCTTTTTCCTTTGGTGAGGCAGAGGTTCTCACCTTTAAACAAAGAGGTGGGGAAAGTCTAAAAGATGCTTGGTATAGAATTAATGATTCTCATAAAAGAGCCACCAAGAAGCAATCTACTACTATCCTGCTTAGAAATTTTTATGTTGGAATTACTTCTTGGAATAGGTTTATTCTAGATTCTGCTATCAATGGAAATTTCCTAGAAGCCACAGTTTGGGGATCTCTTAGTATTATTGAAAATCTTGTTGGAAATCTCCCTCTTGTTAGCATTCAAGAGGACATTACCCTAGCTCACATTATGAAAAAACTTGAAAAGATAGAGCTAGAGATGCCAAACATTAATAAGATAAATGAGTTGGACCGTAAGATCCAAGGGAATTTGAATAGGCTTGATAGCTCCATGCATAAAATTCTCAAAACTTTGGAGACCATCAAATCCCATGACTTGGATTCTTCTAGGATAGACAAGATATTGAGGAAATCTTTGATACTTTAGGAACTACTTTCTCCTCAATCAAAACCAAAAAGGTAGAAACTCCGGCAAAGAAGGAGCCTAAGCTCGTTTACGTTCCAAAGGTTCCCCGCTCCAAAAGTAATCCATCTATTGCCAAAGGGGTTGAAACTGTGAAGACTTTGGAAGAAACACCTCTCTTTGATAAATTTATAAATGAATCTTCCCTTGACTTTTTTCCTTTTGGTCTTCTCCCTAGAAGTATCTCTATTAGGCCTTTATTTGAAAGTCCTCTTAAGAATAGTACTATTGAAGAGCTTTTTGATGATCTTCATGACGGTTCAATTGATACAACTTGATCTCTTTGCATTATGCCTAGCTTAAAGGCATAAAAGAAAGCGCTTTTGGGAGGCAGCCCACAATGAATAAAATTTTATTTTGCTTTTGTTGTGTCTTGATGTTTGTTACTACAGTAGCATCATCATTGTATCTTTACTTTTCAGCTTTGTGCCAAGTTTAGCCTCTGATTGCAAGAAAGTTCAAAAGTTGTGACGTCGTGTCCAGGAAACAGATTCTGTCCTTGGACAGAAAAATTCGTATAAAATCACCAGATCATCTTTTTGGTCTGAATTGTTTCGACAGCGTGTTCCATACAATTGGCTTTCGGGCGTCTGTTCTGAGTTTTTTTATTTGAGTTGCAAAAGTGCCCCAAAAAAATTATTTACTACCTGCTGGTTTGTTTTTCACAGATTCTGTCCTGTTTTGCCTTTTCTTCGTTTTGCAAACCTTGAGCTTGCTTTTTCTTTGCAAAAACCTTTTGGCAATCTTGAGAAATAGTAGACCTTCAATATTATCTTTATTTCCAGCAAGGAAAAATTATTTTATTATGGGTACTAACCTCGCTAATCAGATTATGATGAGTTATGTATGAAGGGAGTTTTCAAGTGTGCGAGGGAAGATGATAAAAAGATTCAGGAGTGTCAAACGCTCAAGCTTGGGGATGCCCCCGTGCACCCCCAAGAAATATTCAAGAAGACTCAAGCGTCTAAGCTTGGGGATGCCCCCGTGCATCCCCTTCTCCATCAACAATTATCAGTTCGTCTTTCGTTCCACTATATTTTAATCACTTCATGCGTTATGTGCTATGCTTGGAGCGTCTTGCTTTTAGTTTCCTTTTTAGTTTTCTTTAGCTTTGCTTGCTGTTCATAAGGAGTTAGAACCCAGCTTTCTTTGTGTGGGAGAGAAACACGCTCCACTTCAACCTAGAACACAACATAGGATTTTCATGTTTATCTTTGCTGTGTATGTTCTTTGTCTTTCAATAGTTACTGTCATGTTTAGCTCTTAGTTTTCATGCTTTTCTTTTTAAAGAGCTTTTGTTTAGTTGGTTGTTGAACTCTCTTGAGTTTTCATGTTTATCTTGTTAAGAGAGTTGGCTTCTGTTGCACTGGTTGATATGTCTATGATAAAAATGCTATGTGCATAATGGTGCTTAGTAGTTCATGTTTTCTTATGGTTAGTCTCAAATAGCTGGGGGGGTTCTTAATGTGTTATTGAAGTACCAACATGATTTGTTTGCCTATGATGTGGTATGGTTTAGTGATATCTTCCTCCAAGAATTTATTTTGATTGACTTGGCATATGCTCACGCATATTTAAGACTGTAAGGAAAGTCTATCAAGCCTTGATGATCTTTAATTTCTGAGTAGCGATATAACTTCCATGCCCGATTCAATGTTGCCTTGTCGCTCTGCATGATTATGACCGTCATTGCTCTCTTAGTTGGTCGCTCCCAGTCTTTTGCTAACCTTCACCTGTACTAAGCGGACTGACTGCTTGTGCATCCAAAATCCTTTAAACCAGTTATGCCATATGAGTCCACCATACCTTCCTATACATGGTATTTACTTGCCATTCCTAACGAAGACTATCTTGTACCATCTCGAAATTATTCAAAAAAGCATTTCTCTTTTGTGCCTCTATTTTAGCTCATGAGGAAGTAGTAGTTAATTCATGATCTTTTTAAGTTGGACAAGTTTCACCTCGGGATTGCATGTCTAATCTGCAAACCCCTAATACGAGAAGGAACTGGCAAAGAGTGCGCCCGGCTCATTAAAAAAATATACAACAAAGAAACCCTCCTTCACGCATTGTTCATGAGAAATCAGAAAAGTTTGGCAGTGATAAACAAAGGAGATTAAGGGGATGTGATCGTCCTGTGCGGGAGCCGTTCCTCGAAACTTGTCCAGCTCGAGAAGTAATTGAGTTATCTACTAGCATTCGTTGACGAAATATGCATATCCCAAAAATAATTTTTACCTCTGTTTTTAAAAACCAAGAGCTCTGGTACATGTTTAGTCTTTGCTTCCAACCACGGGTTTTCAACCTTGCCATCAAAAGCCACGGTTCGAGAGTCTCCACCTTCTTTCTTCAAAGCACCAACTATTGAGAGCATGATCGTCATTCTGAGTGTAATGTGCATTGTCCCAAAGTACCATTGTCTTCTGCATGATTATGATATCGTTTATTCTGAAATCATTGTATCTAGTCGTCACTTAAACCTCGGAGGTGCCCCTGCATTTATGTTTTGCTTCACTAAAGGGGACAAGCGAAGTATCGCTTTGTCATGTTTGCACACCATGCTCACTACAAATCTATTGAGTGTTTCAGTATCATATTGTAAAACTTTCAGTTCTTTTTGATATTCTCATGAGGCAACTTAATTACTACAGATTCATTATCTCAGTGAACATTTGTCATGTGACTGTGAAAAGTTCTTATTTGGTTGATAGCATGTCACCACAGAAATTATGCTTGTTATCATTTACCTACTCGAGGACGAGCAGGAATTAAGCTTGGGGATGTTGATACGTCCAAAACGTATCTATAATTTCTGCTTGCTCCATGCCTCTTTTGTGTGATATTGCTATGATATTTATGCACTTCCATACACTTTTGATCATATTTGGACTAACCTATTAACTCAGTGCACCCCAGTGCCAATTTCTGTTTTTTGCTGTTTTTGTATTTCAGGTTTTCCCATTACGTAAATTGCCAGAAAAATTCCGGGAAAAATATATAAAAAGTCAGCGCTCCAGTAGCTTCCATGCGGCCAAATTAGGGCCAGAGGGGGGCCAGAGGGGCTCCAGGCGCCCAGAGGGGGCAGCCCCACCCCTAGCCGCCGCACCAGGCCGCCTGGGCCCCCCTTACCTCCGCTGGTGCCCCCCTTTGGCATATATTTACACCGCGTCCCGAAACCCTCGAGGACGGAACCCCTTTTCGCAATCTCATCTCTATTCCGCCGCCGCCGTGCTTCCAAGATCGGGAGCACCAGGAGAACTCTTCCCGACACCGTGCCGGAGGGGAGAACCACCACCGGGAGCTTCTCCACCACCATGGACGCCTCCCGGATGAGTTGTGAGTAGTCCCCCTTGGACCATGGGTCCATGACCAGTAGCTATGTGATGTTCTCCTCCCCTCTTTGTTCTTCACCGATTAGACCTCGTGAGCTGCCCTACATGATCGAGGCACATATGTAATCCTTATGCTGTTGCTATGATGAGTTTGCTGGGATCCGATGGATTATGAGATTATGTTCAGATTGTGTGTGAGTAATATATTTGATTCACCTCTTTTATATTTATGTTCTTGAGTAATTCTTGCATGTTCTCCGTTGCTGTTTATTGCTTTGGCCAAGTAGTAGGTAGTAACTCCAAGAGGGAACGTTATGCTTGATTGTGGGTTCATGCCCCTCGATGACTAGCTTGAGTGACAGAAACATGAGTCTAGGGGATGTGTTGTTGCCACAAGGGGGAAAACAACGGTGCTTGAGCTTGCGGGTGCAAGGATTGTTTACTTTACGCAAAGTTCTTGTAATGCAGTTGTCTGTTGCTTTGAGTTTACACTATGGGTGGGACTCGCAACTTAATACCAGCGAGATGTTCTGGATAGATATCTTAAGGTGGATGATTAGTAGTAGATGCAGATGGATTTCCGTCTACTTGCCTTGGCGTACCGCCCATGCTTTTGTGCCTCTACCTTTCTTTGCAGCATAGTTAGCATTGGTTTGCGCACATAATCCTGTCAATTGCCCAGCTGTAATTCGTTTACCTCGCTTAGCTGTTTTATCGTCTTTTGGGAGAGAGACATCACTAGTGAACATCATGGGACCCCGGTCCATATTACCATCACTGATCACATCCGCTATTTACTTCCTGTTCTTATTTACTAGTTGCAGTCATACCTATCACTATTATCTCTTGTGTTTGACCCTTTGTAAACGACAAGGCCGGAGGGATTGACAACCTCTCTGTACTCGTTGGGAGCAAAGTTATTTGTATCTGTGTGCAGGTCCTGTCAATCGCTAAGTATCTGGCGCCGTTAGCAGTTGACAACTTCTTGTCGACCCTCGGAGTCTCACGGGATTCGATCCTTGGTATCTTTGCCAAGGGAAAACTACCGCTACGCTACATCTCAAACCTTCCACTTGGGGTAACCAACGAGGGGCGAGAAGCCATCAGGTGCCTTGGGAATACCCAAGCTTGAGCTCTTGCCGCTCCTCCTTCTTCTCATATCGAGACATCCTCGGTCTTCGAACACTTCATCCACACAAAACTTAACCGAACTTTTAGTGGAGGGGTTAGTGCATATGATCAATTAAATCCCATCATGTACTGCTCTAACATTATTGTATAATTATAAACAAACATTACCCACTGTATGCTATCATAATTCTATGGCCCCAAGTCAAGGAGGCATCAACAAGAATTCAAACATATGCAAATAATGAAGCTATAACAGCAATCTGTGAAAACAGGATAGTCTGTAGTAATCTGAACATTAACCATACTTCTGTAACTCTAACAATTCTGGAAAAATTAGGAAAAAAAATAATTTTTATAGCAAGACTTTGCAAAAAGTTTCAGATCCTTTCGACGTTCCAGTAAAAAATGTAGAATCGCGCACTACAGCCAAAGTTTCTCTTTTTGCACCGCACAAACCAACAAGCAGTTTCATCATCCTAAAGGAAACTCTTGGCACATTATTTTTATAATACAATGGAATTGTACAATGGGATAATTATTTTTGTTCAAAAGTTTCTGTGATTCAAGATTTGCAAAGTTTCCATGGGCATGAACAAAGTTCAAGGAGCTCCCCCATTTCAACGATGCTCGTCCTTCTTACTTTCACTTATCTTTTCGAAAAAGTTTTAGGTTCCCCTTTTTATTTTTATTTTTTAAACTTTATAAAAGCACACAACAGATATAAATGACTCTCTAAAACTTCTGGGTTGTCTCCCTGGCAGCGCTTTCTTTAAAGCCATTATGCTAGGCATATAGTGCTCAAGTAATGGATGCACCCGGATCCCAAGGTATATCAAAGCCAATTTTAATTAACAATGATTTGGCATTTAGTAGTGAGCACAAAGTAACATATATCATGCAAGAAAAAAGTCTAACTCTCTTCCTATGCATAGGCATGGCATACAAAAATAATTCATGCACATCAAGTAAAAGCCAATGCATAGTATAAGAAGTTTCTTGCAATTTTATCATGTTGGAAACATAGAGAGGCGGAGATGTAGTTCCTCTCTCATAATGATTGCAAGTAGGGGCAGAAAGCACATGCATATTATATTCATCAAAATCATCCTGTGTAACGGAAAAAGGCAACCCATCAATATAATCCTTAATAAGCGCAAACTTCTCCGATATAGTGTAGTTTGGAGAATTCAAAAAGATAATAGGACTATCATGTGTGTGTGCAATAGCAACTATCTCATGTTTAACATAAGGAACTATAGCAAGTTCATCTCCATAAGCATAATTCATATTGGCATCTTGGCCACAAGCATAGCAAGCATCATCAAAAAGGGATTTTTCAAAAGAATCAACGGGATCATAGCAATCATCCTTCGGTAAGCACGAAGGAAAATTAAACAATGTATGAGTTGAAGTGTTACTCTTATTGGAAGGTGGGCACGGGTAGCTAATCCGCTCTTGCTCCTTTTGTTCTTCGCTCTCCTCCCCATCTTTGTCATCCAATGAGGTCACAATGTCATTGATTTCTTCTTCCATAGAATCCTGCAAAATATTAGTCTCTTCTTGGACAGCGGAGACCTTCTCAATAAACGCATCAATATCGGAGTTATATTCATAATTCAAATTGCAAGATTTCAATATAGCAAGATTTTCTTCTTTGAGGTCATGCTAACTACTGCTTGGAATATTTGGATCCTGAGGAATGGTCGAACCTTCAGAGCTGAGAGAGCCACCTTCAGCGCTTGGAAGTGCAAATTCATCCATGATATATCTTTACTTACTCATAGAATGAAGAACTGTATAAAGCCAAAACTTCTGGCATGGGTTAACTCTTTGTTGTAAAGGAGGTAGGGTTTTTTAGTCTTAGGTAGTCTCTTCATCTTTTTCCTGTATAGTTTGTTTACTTCTTTGTACAGTTCTCTTTTCTCTTAATAAAGGGCTGTGGGGCTTTGCCTCATAGTAAATATTCAAAAAAAAAATTTCAGGCCTAGAAACATCATCATCAAAAGCATCATTCTTTTTAAATAGAGAATCAATTTCATAAGCACCCTTAAAAGCAACGAATTATTCTATTTGTTCCACATCATAATAATCATATATACCGTTAGCATAAGAAGCTAAGGTTTCATTATCATTAAATTTGCATGAAAAGGGAAGGTGTGGAGCCTTCATCCTAGAGCAACAAGTATAATCATATCTCAAGCATAGTTGCTGAGCATACCAATGCAACATATGAATATGATCCCATAAAAATTTCCCTTTTTGTGTCAAGCGATAATCCCTAAAGTATTCACGTTGATCCAACGTTACTCCCATTACATAGTTGAATGGGGTTTTCTCAGGATTATTAAAGTAGTACATAATATCTTTCACATAATGAGCATCGAGGGTTTTAGGAGGTTCCCCATCTCCATGAGTAGCAAGTACACCTAAGTTTTTTGGTATTTTGTGTTCCATATCCATAACTAAAGATAGAGAACAACTTAGAAAAACAAATAAAATCTACTTAGTGATAAAACAAACAAGCACACACGAGAATATTCACCCCACGCTATTGCTCCCCGGCAACGGCGCCAGAAAAAGGTCTTGATAACCCACCAGTGTAGGGGATCACACTACAAGAAATATGTCAACTTGTGACCTTGACTATTGGTCACTGAAAGGTCATTGTTTTTCATTTGTGACCTTTTTTTGACCAAAAACAGATGGTCAAAAGCTGAGGGTCGTAAACTGAAATTAACGACCTTCTCTGTGAGAAGGTCGTAGACGTTTACGACCAAAATGTGCCTATTGTTTTGTTTTGGTCACTAGCAGCCTCCCCAGGGCACGTAGGCATCCGACGTGGCAATCTGATGTGGCACAAGAATCAGCCCGGTCCAATTCGATTTTCTACATGGGCCTAGCCCAACAATTTAGCCTTTTTAATGTTTTTTCCCTGTGCTTTTATTAGCTACATGGGTCTGACCCAGTAATTCGGCCCATGTATTATTTTTTAGGCAAGCCCTTTTAATATATGTATTTTATGTTAATTTCGGTTAGCTACATGGGCCTGGCCTACAATTTGGCCTTTTTATTTTCAGCGCACAACATTTTGTAGTCAATTTATTTTTTATTTCCAGCTTTTTTTCCCAGCTCCAGTTACAGATGGGTCCCAATGGTCAGAGTCATGTTCTTCAAATTTTGATATTCCAGTAAATAAAAACAAATATTTGAATCGGAACTAACTGAAAACACAAGTAATACTTCAACAGATCAAAAAACCAAATTTGGCACATTACAGTCAAACATAGTTCACACCACGTTTATAATCGAACATACCTCACATCAGGTTTACAGCCACCAAGAACACAACTAAATATCAAAATATAACTATATGTCAAAGTATAACTAGCTCCAATGAGCTAGAACTCAATGCTTCTTCACTTCTTGGAGCCCACGACGAAACATGAATGAAGTACAGCATCTGCAAGTTATCAAACAATATGGTTACGAGCAAAATAAAGGCAAATCTAAAATCACGTTAACTTGTAGGCAGTGTGTGTGCATAAATAAAGAAAAACAAGCAAAATGAGGCATAGAAATCAGTGGATACAAGTAGTAACTATCAGTAGCAAGTAAATACTACTCCAATCACATCAGGTTTACAATCCTATAAATGCGACATTTTTATCATTGAAGCATAGAAGGACAAAGTATTGATTAGGCGAAGGAAAACAGGAGTTTAAATCAGCTAATGTATATTCTGTAGAACATAATACAACATCATGCAAATGCACTATAGACACTGAAAGAAGAAAACACATACCCAAATTGTTATATATAGTTCTGCTAGGAATTTTTAAAAAATAATCAAATGCAAATAGGCAGAACACCAAGATTTGTTTCTGTACGAAAATAAACTACAGCTAAAGGAAGGGTAACCGATGAAGAAAAAATCCTGACATACAAAGGTAAGCTCATTGTGCATTTTCTTTTTCAATGTGATACACAATAAGCATAAGTAACCACCAAAATCTCTCAGTACCGATCATTAACTAGAGACCTCTCGGGGGGCCAAATCCCTAATAGCCATGGCATCGAATAGAAGAGTTGGTGTGCAAAGAAAAAGCGACTACCTCTCAGGGGCCGTAGACGGCGGCGATGACCCTGGTGTTGCCCATCTCAAACAGCGCCGACCCGTCGGCCCTGGAGAAGACAACATATATGTTCCACAGATTAGCACAGTCCTGATGTTGAGATCAACATAGCCCAAACTGCCCCCAAAAAAGTAATACAGGGATTAGATGATTCTTCGACATTAACACATTAATGCTCAATTATTTGGTATTACATTAGTGCATGCTCAGTTGTTTGATTTGAAAAAAGGCATCAATTATAACATCTTAAAATCAGACATAACTGAACTTGTTCTTTACAACTAGCTAGGGGCATAAAACTTACTGTCGAATGCATTCGTTTAAATTTGACATTAGTATAAAGGCTACAGAATACAAATTCATCAAAAAATGCGCTAAAAAGATCTTATCCTAAAATAGGTTCATTAGGAGATAGATGCTGCACATAATCATTTAGAAATTATACCAAGAGAATTGTGGAGTTGGCAGCTCAACACCATATATAAGACTGTAATAACAGTTATTCAGTCCTTTAGAAATTAGATCAAGAAAATGTGCAGTTAATTAACATATCAATAGCTAGGATCATATTTGCAATCTGGGTACTTGGTACGGTTGGTCCAACACGCCCGGTGAAAGCATATTTCGGTATTTCCTCTGATATGCACATATGAACTTTGACTGCTACAAAATAGAAGAGGCAGTGAGATATAAGGAGAGGCAGTGACTGAACCTGGATGTCGATCCAGTCCACCTAGCGGACAAACTTCATAGGAACTTTCTTCTCAGACATCGGAGAGAAAATGGAACTTCCATGCGCACCTTCAATTCACGTGAATTGAAGCGCACCCGACGAGGAGCTCGGAGACCATCTGCGAGGGATGTAAAACGGGAGGTCAGAATAGGAACGGGAGAGGTTGGGGTGGGAAGGGGAACGAGTGAGTACCTTGAGCGGAGGCGGTGGTGGAGGGGGTCTTGGAGGGCGCGAAAGCCCGAAGGGAGGCTGACGCGGCGGGCTGTCGGTGTACTAAAAAAAGGGTACCTTAGTATCCCGACTTGTGCACGGGCAGTAGCAGCGTCCCGTGGCAGGGCTCACCACGCGCCCGCCAAGGCCCGCTTTGGTTCCTTTAGAGCCATTCAAGAACAAAGTATTCAAGTCAGAGAAACAAGGCCCCGGCAAGAGGAGCTTGCCGGGAAGGCGGCTCCAAGCTCAAGACCACCCATTTAGCACGAGACCCTGGCAAGAGGAGCTTGCCAGGAAGGCCAAGGCATGGCATTTCTGAAGACTTGCCGCGGCGCATCGCGCGCCCCGGCAAGGCCCGGAGAACGGCAAGCTTCCGGGCGCGGCAAGGTGCCTGCCGCGGCAAGCTTTCACTGTGTGCCTGCGCTCCAACTCATCTGGCCATGCGTCGCCCCGGGGCCCTTCCAGGGGCACCTGGCGGATGGCTGTGCAGCCTGGGGTACACGGTGGCGAGCCACGATGACGAGGACACCGTCGTGGCGAACGGAGACGCCCGGACGGACGCTTTTGCACTATTTGGGGCGACGGTGACGGGCATTCAATGCCCTTGTCCCCCACCGTCAGGGTTAGGTACAAAACACTGTACATACACTGTTACAACTACCACCATTTTTACATTTTTACCCTCACCTACGTTGCCACCTGTCGGTGACCCCTTTGACCTATAAAAGGAGGCCCATGCACAACATAGAGGAGGTTCCGAACTCTCAATCACTCCCACGCTCGGTGTAGCTAGCCTCAAGCACTGTAGATCTTCTTGCTCCCGAGCCAAGAACTCAATAACAAACCAAGGCAGGAGTAGGGTTTTACGCATCCGTGCGGCCCAAACCTGGGTAAACTGCTCGCGTGTGCGCCTCGATCCGCTCTTTGTGCTCCCTCCGCTCCCTTGCCGTACCGAAAAGGGACTCCGGTCCCATAGGTGTTCGTGGGCGATCAGTTTCCCCGACATCTTTGGCGCACCAGGTAGGGGGTGTCGAGGTTGTGCGAACCTGATCCGGCGTTCCCGCGGGCGCAATCTTCAGCAACTTCACCAACTTCGATAACTTCATCGGCATGCCGCCGAAGAAGAAAGCTTCGGAGGTCGGAGGCCCATCCGCGTCGATCCCACCGCCACCAGAACCAACGGTTGGTGGGGTAGACGCTGGCGGAAGGACGGACACCGGCGAGGAAACTCACGGCGCCGCCAATTCCTAGGACAAGATGGACGACCGAGCGCACTCCAAGACCTCGGTGTTCGTACACACACCGCGCCCCTCTTAGGAGGTGCCGGAACGGCAGCGGCGTGGTACGCAGGGTACCATCCGCTTGCTGGGACAAGGACAAGTTGGCGGGTCGCGGGACGCTCAATGCCAACGCGCCGGCACGAGCAAGGCGTGGTCGCCGGGGCGAGAACCTGCTCCTTCTAACGCTGTTAGAAGTCCGAGCATATCTCGCTCCTCGCACCGCTCGCCACCGCTCCCCTCCACTCCAGCAGAAGCTCTAGCTAGAGCTCAGCTACTCCTCGACTTCCCTCCAACGGCAGACAAAGCCGAAGACTGGAGGGCCACCATTGAAAGCCTCATCGCCTTCGCCAACAACGACACGCCGCAGCAGCCGGCGACGTCACGGTCGTGGCAAGTCAACCAGGCGCGGGCTGATGGGGACAAGACCGCCGGGGGTGCAACTACCGTGCACTCCCCGTCGCGGAAGCAGAAATCGCCGACTCGCCGGATCAACGTCGACGACGACTCCACGGCGTCGTCGGATCCGCGGGCTCGCCGCGATCAACGCCAAGTCCTCGACGACAGGCGACAAGAAGACGCTCGAACTCGCATCGAGCGTCGAAGAGAAGCGAGACGACAGTCCGACCAGCGCGCAGGGACCGCTGTCGACATGCACGCGCCCGGTGAACCAGGCGAATTGCCGTACGCGGCAGGCTGCCCCGCGTTCACCCGTGAGCTGCGGCAAGTCCAGTGGCCCAGCATGAAGAACTTTAAGCCCGACGTACCCGAGAAGTACGACGGCAAGACCCATCCCTCCGAGTTCCTCAGCATCTACACCATTGTAGTGCAGGCTGCCGGGGGACGGGACGAGAAGATACTAGCAAATTACTTCCCGCTCGTGCTGAAGCCAAACGTCAGATCTTGGCTTATGCACTTGCCGGAAAACTCCATCTCTTCTTGGGCTAACCTGTGCCACCAGTTTGTCGGCGCCTTCACGGGTGGCCACAAACCCCATGGCCAGGAAAGTGATCTCCACATACTTGCCCAGAAGGAGGGAGAGTCCCTGCGGAAGTACATCCAGAGATTCAGCCGCGTCCAGCACAACATCCCGGACGTCCACCCTGCCGCGGTTATTAGCGCGTTCCACCAGAACGTGCGTAACCGCCGGATGAGGGAGGAGATGGCGATGTGCAAGATACGAGACGTCAGCGAGCTTTATGCTCTTGCTGACAAGTGTGCACGCGCTGAAGAGGGGAGGAGACTCCCCGGAGAGGATGTTGGAGCAGGAGGAACGGACAGTGAGGATGCCGCCCCGGCAAGGAAAAACCGGCGGCGGAACAACAAGAAGAAAAAGAACAAGGAAGTACTGGCGGTCGAGCAGTCCGGCAAGGAGGCTGGCGCCAAGAAAACTCAGGCTGGTGGCTCCGGCAAGGAAGCTGCCACTGTAGACGCCACCGACAAGCAGTACTGCAAGATCCACCGCACCAAGGGCCACGATCTCCAGAACTGCAAGAGGGTCGAGTACCTCGTTGAGCAGCAGAAGGCTGAGTACGAGCGACGCGACAAGGAGAAGGCCCAAGGAGGCGGAGGAGAGACCGGCAAGAAGCGGTCATTCAATGGCCGGGGAGGAGGCCGCGGCAAGGCCAAGCAGCGGCAAGGAGATAGACCTCCCCGCGGCCGCGACAAGGACGACGACAAAGACGACGACGAGGACATGGATGACGGAGACAACAGCGAGCAGGAGTTCCAAAAGGCCACAGAAGTTTTGTGCGTCGATGGAGGTGCCTCTCTGCATACTTCCCACCGCCAACTCAAACAATGGGTGCGGGAAGTTAATGCAGCAGAGCCACCCGTCGAGTCGCGCAAGCTCCTGAAATGGTCCAGCACGCCCATCATCTTTGACATTGAGGATCATCCTGACCGCACAACGGCGGTCGGGTGCTTGCCGATGTTGGTTTCGCCAACCATCCGCAACCTCAAGGTCACTAAGATGCTGGTTGACGGCGGGGCCGGCCTAAACTTGATCTCCTCCGCTGTGATCCGGAAGCTGCAGATCCCCAACAGCGAGCTCGAGGAAACCGAAACTTTTCAAGGAATCAACCCGGGGAGGAGCAAGCCAGTGACCTTTGGCGGAGAGCTGAACTTCAGCACTGAGAGGATCACCTTCGACGTTGCCGATATCCCGTTGCCATACAATGGGATACTTGGCCGTCCGGCGCTCGCCAAGTTCATGGCAGCCTCTCACTATGCATATAACATGCTCAAGCTGCCAGGGCCAATAAGCGTCATCTCTGTCCCCGGCGACAAGAAGGACGCGCTTATCAGCGCCGACAAGATCTACCGGGATGCAGCAGCCACGGCAGACAGCGAGACACTTGCCTCTGAAGCTCCCGAGGGGAAGACCAAGACCAAGTCCGGCAAGAGCTCTGGGGCCCACTCCGGCAATCTCCTCTGCTGTGGTCCGGAAGCTGCAGATCCCCGATAGTGAGCTTGAAGAAATCGGCACGTTCCAAGGGATCAACCCGGGGAGGAGCAAGCCGAAGGGGAAGATTACGTTGCTAGTAACCTTTGGCGGAGAGCTAAACTTCAGTACTGAGAGGATCACCTTCGACGTTTCCGATATCCCATTGCCTTACAATGGGATACTTGGTCGTCCGGCGCTCGCCAAGTTCATGGCAGCCTCTCACTACGCCTACAATATGCTCAAGATACCCGGGCCGATAAGCGTCATCTCTGTCCCCGGCGACAAGAAGGACGCGCTTATCTGCGCCGACAAGATCTACCGGGACGCACCAGCCGCAGCAGATAGCAAGACACTTGCCGCTGAAGCTCCCAGGGGGAAGAACAAGACCAAGTCCGGCAAGAGCTCTGGGGCCCACTCCGGCAAACACACCTCTTCGGAGTGCTGCACTGCCATCGAGGACGCACCATCGAGCTCCACCGGCAAGTGCAAGAAGGGAATGGCAGCTCCACCTGCAACCAAGAAGGTGTCCGCCAAGGAGGACGGCACTGGTGGTACTTTCACCATCAGTGCCATGCTTGATCCTAAATAGGAAAGCGCGCTCATTGCTTTCCTGCGGGCGAATGTCGACGTGTTTGCATGGCAACCGTCGGACATCCCCGGTGTTCCCAGGAAAGTAATTGAGCACAAGCTTGCCGTTTGTCCTCACACGCGGCCCGTCAAGCAGAAGGTTAGGAAGCAAGCAGTGGAGCGCCAAGAGTTTATTGCCGAAGAAATCAAGAAGTTGGAAGCAGCAGGCCTTGTTAGAGGTGTACTTCATCCCACGTGGCTGGCCAACCTTGTTGTCGTGCGCAAAGCAAACGGGAAGTGGAGGCTTTGTATAGACTTCACGAATGTGAATAAAGCTTGTCCCAAGGATCCATTTCCCTTGCCACGTATTGACCAGATCGTTGACTCGACGGCTGGATGTGAGTTGCTTTCGTTTCTTGATGCATACTCCGGGTACCACCAGATATTCATGGCTGAAGAGGATGAAGAGAGGAATGCATTCATTACTCCATGTGGCACCTATTGCTTCATACGCATTCCCTTTGGATTGAAGAATGCGGGTTCGACATTTGCAAGGGTGGTCCACACTGCTTTTGAACCGCAGATACACAGGAATGTAGAAGCATACATGGATGATATAGTGGTCAAGAGCAAGGACAAGGATACCCTGATCCAAGACCTGGATGAAACTTTTGCAAATCTGCGCAAGATACAACTCAAGCTGAACCCCGAGAAGTGCGTGTTCGGAGTCCCCTCCGGCAAGCTTCTCGGGTTCTTTGTGTCCCAGAGGGGGATTGAAGCCAATCCCAACAAGATCAAGGCCATCGAGCAGATCGAAGCTCCGAAGTGCGTCAAGGATGTACGGAGGCTCGCTCGTTGTGTGGCTGCCCTCAGCAGGTTCATTTCTAAGTCTGCAGAACGCGCCCTACCGTTTTTCAAAATCTTGAAAAAGGCAGGTCCAATGCAATGGACTCCGGAAGCGGAGGCAGCGCTGCAAGACTTGAAAGGGTACCTATCCTCCACTCCAATACTTGTCGCACCTAAGCCACAAGAGAAGTTGCTGCTATACTTAGCAGCAACCAATCAAGTGGTTAGTGCTGCGTTGGTAGCGGAAAGGGAGGCAGAGGAGGAGTCCACGTCCACAGCCCCGGCAAGCACGACCACCGACAAGCAGGGGGCTTCCCCGACAAGCTCTGGCCCCGACAAGGATGAGTCTGCGCAGATACAAGGAGAGGTGCGGAAGAAGATGGTGCAGCGCCCAGTTTATTTTGTCAGTTCCCTCTTGCAGGGGGCTAGGTCAAGATACTCTAGGGTGCAGAAACTGCTTTTCGGCCTCCTCATGGCCTCGAGAAAGCTGCGCCATTACTTCCAAGCACATGAGATAACAGTGGTCACTCGCTTTCCGTTGAAAAGGATATTGCAAAACCCAGAAGCAACAGGGAGGATTGTCGACTGGGCACTGGAGCTGTCGAGCTTTGGTCTTAAGTTTGAAAGTACTTCAACTATCCAGAGCAGAGCATTGGCAGAGTTCATAGCAGAATGGACACCAACACCAGACGAAGAAGTTCCAGAGACAAGCGTCCCCGCCAAAGAAGCAAACAAAGAATGGATAATGTACTTTGATGGAGCCTTTTCGCTGCAAGGCGCCGGTGCTGGTGTGCTACTTGTCGCACCCACCGGAGAGCACCTCAAGGAGCAAGCGACAAACAATATTGCAGAGTATGAGGGTTTGCTTGCCGGCTTAGGATAGCAGCAGAACTTGGGATCAAGAAACTGATTGTGCGGGGAGATTCGTAGTTGGTTGTCCGACAAGTGAACAAGAGCTACCAGAGCCCATTGATGGAAGCCTACGTCGACGAAGTAAGAAAGCTTGAAGAACACTTTGAAGGCATACAAATGGAGCACGTTCCAAGAGCTCAAAATGACGTCGCAGACGGCCTGTCAAAGTGTGCTGCACTGAAGCTACCTGTGGAACCAGGGATCTTCGTGCTCAAGCTAACTCAACCATCCGTTACACCATCAATTGGGCAAAGCAAGAAGAGAAAGTTGGTCTCCGGCGACTACTTGCCGGCGGACCTTACTGAAGCCGCCGCCAAGGTCCCCAAAATCAACGACCAAGTTGCTGAGGAACAGTTTGCTCCTGCGGACCCTAGGGTTCGTACAGTTGAAGCAGGCGTTCCCGACAAGTCTTGCCCCGGCAGGCTTGTCGGGGAGCGTCCAGCTCCGGCAGAGCCGCAAGCCCTTGCCGTGAAAGCTAACGTTCCTGCAGCAGCACTGATGCCTTTAGTCCTTGTTGTTGAGCCTCGGGCTCCAGCATGGGCGCAGCAAATTGTCCGTTTTCTTCAAACTGGAGAACTTCCCGAAGAGCCAGAATAGATAGAGAGGATAACTAGGCAGTCAAGTATGTACCAGTTCGTCGGCAATGAACTGTACAGAAGAAGACTCAATGGTGTCAGATTGAAGTGCATTTCCCGGGAAGATGGACAGAAGCTGTTGGCAGAGATACATGGAGGCATATGTGGCCACCACATTGGCGCAAGAGCGCTTGCCGGGAAGGCGTTCCGGCAAGGTTTCTTTTGGCCAGAAGCCCTCCAAGATGCAACTGCACAAGTAACCAAGTGTGAAGCGTGCCAGTTCCATGCCAAGCAAATACATCAGCCAGCTCAAGCTCTCCAGACAATCCCTTTGTCCTGGCCATTTTCGGTCTGGGGGCTCGACATCCTCGGCCCTTATCCCCGCGCAATCGGGGGCTTTGAGTACTTGTACGTCGCCATCGACAAGTTCACAAAGTGGCCGGAAGTGGAACCAGTGAGAAAGGTGACCGCACAGTCAGCAGTCAAGTTCTTCAGGTCAATTGTTTGCCGTTTCGGAATCCCTAACAGGATCATCACCGACAACGGCACACAGTTCACGAGTCGCACCTTCATGCAATACGTCCAAGACCTTGTCGCCAAGGTCTGCTTCGCTTCTGTTTCTCACCCGAGGAGCAATGGTCAAGCGGAGAGGGCAAACGCTGAAGTGCTGCGCGAGCTCAAGACAAGAACTTTCGACAGGCTGCACAACTGCGGAAGAAACTGGATTGAGGAGTTGCCGGCGGCTCTTTGGTCAATCAGAACGACACCAAATCGAGCCACCGGACAGACACCTTTGCTCTTGTCTATGGAGCAGAGGCAGTTCTCCCCACGGAACTCGTATACGGATCTCCTCGAGTGCTCGCTTACGATGAGCTCGAGCAAGAGCAGCTGCGGCAAGATGATGCACTGCTCCTCGAGGAGGACCATCTACAGGCTGCTGTACGAGCTGCTCGATACCAGCAAGCTTTGCGCCGCTACCATAGCCGCAAAGTCAGGGCCAGGAGTCTCGAGGAAGGCGACCTTGTTCTTCGGCGTGTTCAGTCCGCCAAGAATTCCAACAAGTTGACGCCAAAGTGGGAAGGCCCTTATCGGGTGAGACAAGTCACAAGGCCCGGCGTTGTCCGCCTTGAGACCGAAGAAGGCTTACCGGTGAGCAACTCCTCGAACATTGAGCATCTTCGCAAGTTTCACCCATAAGGCGCGGTTGCCGTGATCCGCTCCGGCAACCACCTTTTGTACAAGTCTTGCCGCTGTTGCATGTAAACCTTTGTACAAAGCCGGGCGCAGACCCCGTGCATCAGTAAAACTTTTGTGCCTTGCACAATTTGTCATTTCATGCCTTTCTTTTATTTTCTCTTGCATATATTATATGACACTTTGTGCAGCACACACCCCCGGTAAGCAATAATGAGACACAAAGCTCCATTCATATGTTTCCTTCGTTTTTCTTTCTTTTCTCAAGCAGAAGAAGGATTCCTCGCGCACAAGTTTGCCGGGGGGGGAAGGAGACAATGGTATGGACCAAGTGCCGTTCAAGAAAGCCTTGCCTTGCCGGGAAGCAGAACATATACAAAAGCTAAGTTGCCAAAGTTTGAGCATTCAAATTTTTTAATTTAAAGTTATCTTCCTTGAACGACCACACTTTGTATGGAAAACCTGTGCGCGGAGGAACCTACCCATGGCTAGCCGCGCCCTTACTGTGTTTCGAGCACGCACAACGGCTTAAGTGAGCTGCGACAAGTGTCGCGCCCTTACTTTGTTTTCGAGTTCGCTCAACAACCTAAGTGTGCTGCGACTAGCTGCGGCAAGGTTTCTTGCCGGCAGAGGCATTGCCAGCAGGCTGCTGAAGTTCCGCACTCAGCGCTCGCGGCAAGGGTCCCTTTGCCGGTAAGTTCCCTAAAAGCGTAGGGTAAAACCATACAAAGTAAAGGAGTCGAACAAAGGAAGTAACACTGCATTAACAACCCAAAATAAAGATATATTACAAGCGACTTGTCGCGGCACTAATAGATCCTTGTCCATGACATGGTCCACAGCGACAAGGGAAGCTGAGGCAAAATAACCTAATCCACGCTGTCGCCATCGACTCTTCTGATCTTGCCCACCTTGGCCACGATGTGGGCGACACGAGCCTTCAGCGCTTCCTGGTCAGCGTCGGGCGGCAAGGTCCGGAGGACGTTGTCAAGATTGATCCCGGGGTTGCGGTAGACTATCTTCGTCAGCACTTGCTCCACAGTACCCGTGCAAATCCTGCGCGCCTCATTTGCCAGCTGCGTGGGGATCCTCTCCCGAAGCTGCTCGAGAGCCGGCGCCACTCCCCTGAAGAATAAGCTCAGCTTGGCGCTGTGGGGGAGGTTCGCGTCAGGGGAATACACGAGGTGCTCTGTCCCCAACGCCGCCAACTCCCTGTCGATGTCAGCGGCGGCGGCGACGAGCTCCTCAGTCCACTGCTCCACCGTCTCCCTGAAGTTGTTCTGTGTAAGGGCGGCGCTGTCCAGCAATGCCCTCTCAGCCCGGAGGTCCTCCTTCAGCTTTGTCTCACGGTTCCGGGCACCGTCAAGTGACTCAGTGAGGGTGGACAGCTTCAGCTCCAAGTCTGCAATAGAATCCTTGGCGATGGTGAGCTCCTGGCCCTTGTCGGAGAGACGGACCTGCAGCTCCGAGTGGCTGTGAGCGTCTTTCTCCCTCGCCAGTGTGAGCGCGGCAACCTTCTCCTCGCTCGTCCTCAAGTTAAGCTCCAACTGCGCCACCCTCGCCTCCAAGTCTCTCTTGGCAGTCTCTGCAGCTGCAGCGGCATCCCTCGCTTCCTGCAGAGCCCCGCCAAGGGACTGCTCGCGCGCGGAAAGGTCGTCCTCGTGGCTATCGAGGTCGACCTTCCGCTGCCTCAGCTCTCCTTCCCGCCGAGACAGATCCTCGGCGGCTAGTCATTGCTGCTCCTCAACCTCGGCCTTCTCGAGGATGAACGCCTGGTGCGCCTCGGCGAGCTCCTCCCGCTCCTCCGCCAAGTTCCGGAGAGCCGCTTGATTGGCGGCGCGAAGCTCCTCGGCGCGCTTCTCCAGATCGACGCCTGCCTTGGCAGCCAGAGCCTCTCGGGACTCCAGCTTGGCCTGCCTGGCGCGGTACAGGGCCAGGAGCTTCCGCAAGAGTTGCTCCTCCTCGGGATCGCTGCTGCTGCCGGGCGCGTCGACAAGCCTCAGCCCGGCGGAGACCAGGACTTCCCCATCGAAGACCTCTCCTTCCGCGGGCGCCCTCGATGTAGAAGCCCACGGGACTTGGATGAAGACCCCGTTGGCGGCCTCCAGATAGACGCCCGGCTCGGTCGCGGCAGCAGGAGGGTCGGCGGCCGGCGCAGCGTCCGGCGCTCCTGCGGCCTCAGGGCCGTCAGTGCGGTCGCCGGTCCCCTCCTCGGCTGTCGCGTCAGTGGCCGCGGCGGTCTCTTCTACGGGAGCCTCCGTCTCCATCGGTTCCAGGGCGGATGAGTCTGAAGACAAGAAAAGAAGAAAGAAAGAAGAGTTGTCAAGCAAATATCCAAAAAGGAAAATTCAAGAGAAGAAAAGCACAAGGGTTACCTGCGCGAGCCTCTTCTTCGACGGGGTTCCTCGCCGGGGGGTCCTCCCTCGGCAGCGTAGTGGTAGCCCCCGCCGGCGGAGGGCCGCTGGCGCCCTCCCTTGGCGGGGTGCTCGCCCTTGGCGGAGTGCTCGCCCTTGGCGGTGTACTCGACCTTGGCGGGGTACTCGCCCTTGGCGGAGTGCTCGCCCTTGGCGGGGTATTCTCCCTCGCCGGGGAGCTCCTCCTTGGCGGGGAGGCTGAGACGAGCGGCTCTTCGGGAGAAGTCTCCTGACACTCCTAAGGCTGCGGCTCTACTTCTGCACAAATCAGCAAACAAGCAAGACATTAGCAAGGATAAGAAACCCACGCGCGCCCGACAAGCAGAGAAGTGAACAAAAGACTTACGCTGGGGGCTGCTCTGCGGAGCAGCAGGCTGGTCCGGCAAGCTCGTCGCCGGCGCATCCCCTGCCGCAGCGACGGGCTCGTCCTCAAGATCGACCACCGGGATCTTGGCCCTCTTCGCTATCCTCTGGGCTAGGGTCCTGGAAGACAGACGCCAAACAGAATCAAAATCAGACAAAGGAAGATTCAAGACAAGAACAGCAAATTGAAGGAAACAGGAATTGCTTTACTTACTCTTCCTCCTCCTCCTCGTCGGAACTGAGGACGGAGAATTCGAAGTCCGCCTCGCGCGTCCCGGCGCGAGGAGCTGGAGGAGTAGGCTCCCTCGGGCGCTTGGCGGGCACCGGAGCCGTGGTCTGAGAAGACCCCGCTCCGGTCGTCGCCGAGGCCTGAGGGGCAGAAGGAGCGGTGGAGCCCGTGCGGGAAGATCCTCCCTCAGGCGCTACGGAGGCGCGAGGCGCCCCCTTGACGGCCTTGCTCGTCGTGGTGGCGCGTGTCGAGCGACGCTGCGGCTGCTGACCCGTCGGCTGCTTCACCGTGGCCGCAGCCTTGCGGAGACGCTTCTTCGGTTGAGGCAGAGGACTTGGTGGTGGCGGAGAATTCCCCGAGGATGAAGAGGTGTCACACCCCAAAAATAGTTATTTGGAATTTTGAATACTTTTCAAAATTTTAGCTAAGATTTTAAAATTTTCTTGGAGGGTTCTGTTTGAAGGGTGGACTTATTTGATTTAATTGTTTTGGAGGTTTTCAAAAGTCTTTCCTCTCTAAAGAATCTTTGGTTTTTTTAGCTATTTATTTTCAAAGGCAAAAATCCTTTTCACCCCTTCTAATACCATAAAACTTCTCCAAATATTTTCTGTCACTCCAAAATTTTCCTCTCAAGTCATGCACACCTTCTGTGGTATTATTCAACTCCTTCCCACTCCACAAAAATATTTTTCTAGATATTCTAAATTCCAAAAGTGGAATTTGAATTAATCATAGTTTCTTGACATTTACAAAGGAACTATATTTTCTATGACTCTTCTGCCTCTACCAAAATTATTCCTACATATATATGGTACCCTCAACCCATCTCTCCAAAAACATTTGGTCCCACAGTTCAAAAATTTCAAACCAAATTCAATTCAAATTTGGTCCAGAAGTCATATTTCTGCCCCAAACCATTTCCAAACTTCACCAAAATTCTTGGCCTCCTGGCAAACTCATTTTTGAGTAACAACCCAGCCACTCCACTCCGGTGAGGTGGCATCGGGCCGGTGCAGCCTCCCCGGGCTCGTCCACGGCGGAGCCGAGCGGAACGCCTCGGCCATCAATCGCTCCTTTACTCCACTTCAGCGCTCATACCTACCTCCCTGCACACGCGTCATCTTCCTTCGCCTCTACGCGCAAAGGACACACCGGCCACGCCGCACGGGGCCCGTTTGACAGTCGCCGGAGCCGGCCGCTCCGCCGCGCCCGTGCGGACAGCACACCGCAAACGTGTCAAGCAGGCATGAGCTCGTCCACGCGGAAGCATCGGACGAACACCACGGACCTCTTGAATGCTCCATCGCCCAGACCACCGGCCAGAACCAACCTCGGTGACCTCATTAACTCCGGCGATCTTCACCCGCTTCGGCTATCTTCGAACCGCCTATAAAAAGGGTCCCCGAGCCCCTCTAGCGCTAGCACTCGCCTCCACCACCACCCACACTCCCTCCTGACCACCCACCAGGCCCCGAGGGAGTCATCTTCTCCCTCTCCGGCCACCGCTCCGCCGCCTCTTTCCTCGAACCGAACCGAGCACGTACACCACCAGAGCAGCCCAAACTCCGTCGATCTTCCCCTTTTCCACCACCATGCCGAATCCCTAGATCAATTTACCTTTCCGAGCCCTCTCCGACGAGCCACCACCTCACCCGAATCTTCGTCCGCCGGCGACGAGCTCACCGCCGTTCAGGTGACCGCCGGTGGCCACCTCCACCACCCCTGGATGCGGAAGTCCACGCTGGTCACTTTGCGACCAGCGCCGGGCCCTGAGACCCCGGCGATCGTCGCCGGCGATCGCCGCCGCTTCCCTGTACTCGCGCGCGAGCGCGTTCAAATTTTAAACCTGACGGGTGGCCCCCACCCGTCAGCTCTCTCTCTCTGTTTCCGTTTTAAGTGGAAGCGCACTCTGCGCTTTACGTCTTCTACTCTGGAAGACGCACTCGTATCCGAAACGTTTTCTTTTAAAACAACTCAGGGACTTCTGTTTTACAGAAAAACCCCTGGTTTTGAAAAGCTAATAACTTTTAAAATATAAATCCAAATGAGTTGATTCTTTTTGCTAAAATTTTCTTTTCTGCTCTAGTTTATTTTAAGATTTATTTAAAAATATTTTGAGAACTTTTTCTGTTCTGTGTTTATTGTCTTATTCGAATTAAAATTTGAATTTTTCAGAAAAAGAAGAAGGAACTTTTGCTGGGATTTCTGAAGGGTTTTCTCCTGATTACTTTGGACAAGGCAAGCATTATTGAACTTGAGTTATGGTGTTGCTTCCTTGCATGGTTACATAAAATGGTAGTGCATCATATACGTTGCATGTTATATCACATGTGCATGCATGGTCAAGTCATGTTTGTTTTACCTTGGCTTGCATGTCACACTAGCTTGTCTGGCATACAAATGGTTACGTGAGGGCAGAGATGCTACTGCTGGTTGGGACATGCTAGTAGGCATGGTCCTTTGTGACACAGTGGTGTCATGTGGTACTGATGAGGAACACTGGTGTTATTTTTGACAATACCTCCTGAGTCTGCCTAGATCGAGTCTTGCTCTATACACCTAGCTGTACACCGTGCTGCCACGGGTCCTTCCGAAAGGAAGGTACGGCCTAGTAAGTTGATAACCCCTGTACGGGTGCACGCCACACGGATACTACGATGAAGGTTGTAGCCTGTCATCGGGTCAGGGGCATGGGTGTTTCCGGTTGTAGCCGAGAGGGGGGCACCCCTTGTAATCCGCGCGTTTAAATAGTGATCCCATGCTTTTCGGAGGTTGTAGCCTCCCTGACTTAAGGTTTCTGGAGCGATGCTCTGGGTGAGTCCTGGCATCCGGTCGGTGTGTATGCGCCAGGCGTGTTTTCAACCTAAAATCCGTATTGGGTATTAGTCAGTACACGGTACTGGCTAAGGACAGCCCATACGCGTGGGTAAAGAGTACACCCTCTGCAGAGTTATATCTATTCGAATAGCCGCGTCCACGGTCAAGGATTTAGTTGGGTGGGTCAAGTATCGGTCTTGGTGTCAGTCTCTGGAGGAAAATAGACTACTTGAGCATGTTATGTTTGCAGGACATTTTCTTTGTCACAGTCAGTATAATATCATAAATTTATTTATGGTGAATATTATGCTTATGGACTAACCTTGTGATTTTATCATTACCTTCGAGAGTGTCTCAGGGGCTGGCTAGACTACCCCGGACACTCGCTTTTCTTTTAAAGTCCTTTTGAGGCGTCCCTCGAGTGTCAGGCGGTTTATCTCGCCACTACTCTTGTGGACACCCACTGGCATTTCTTTTAAAAGTCCTTTTGAGGCGTCCCTCGAGTGTCAGGCGGTTTATCTCGCCACTACTCTTGTGGACACCCACTGGCATTTCTTTTAAAGTCCTTTTGAGGCGTCCCTCGAGTGTCAGGCGGTTTATCTCGCCACTACTCTTGTGGACACCCATTGGCATTTCTTTTAAAGTCCTTTTGAGGCGTCCCTCGAGTGTCAGGCGGTTTATCTCGCCACTACTCTTGTGGACACCCACTGGCATTTCTTTTAAAGTCCTTTTGAGGCGTCCCTCGAGTGTCAGGCGGTTCATCTCGCCACTACTCTTGTGGATACCCAACTGGCATTTCTTTTCAAGTCCTACCGTGATGTCGCTTGATATCCGACTGGCATTCCTTTTAAATTTTTTTTATATATAATATAGTGACCAATATTTATTTTGAACTAACCATGTTCCATCATGCCAAGTCGTGATATTTGTTGCATGCATATAGTATTTCATCATGGCTTTCGCTTTAGTATACCTTACGTTCATAATGTTTGCGAGTACATTCAAAGTACTCACTGGCTTGTCCCTGGCTATTTACTTGGCCAGACTTGGAGGAGGACGAACCGTTGGAGGAGATTTGCGCTAGCGAGGCCGACGCTTAGAAGGTTTCCAGTCAGCACACCTGTGTCTTGGAGTCTATCACTTGTATCATCCGTCAAGCTTCCGCCACACCAATAAATTAGTCAAGCCTCACACTGACGCTTGACCCTATGCTAGTATATCAGTGTTGAGTTCCACTACCCACTGTCATATTCCACCCGCCTAGTACGTTGAAATGTTGTAATAAACTATTGAGTCACCCTGACTCAACCCTGTGTAATATTATTGTACTGGTTATCTATATCAAGGTTGTCCACTGGCTGTGCTTGGGAGCTAGTGTGACTTAAGGCGAGTCTGTGATTTATTTCTCAGAAATGAGCCTGACAGACCTTGGTACCAGAGCCAGGCTGACTGTAGGAGCCCTAGGCACGATCGCTAGTCACCGAGTCAGTGCTAACATTTTTCCAGCATGCATCTCATGCATCATAGCAAATTTTCCTTAGTCATCATACACTTATGACATGGCTACTTGGATTTTTGTCTACTGTGGTAGATGGCTGGTGGCAGCTGCCCATCTCAGATTTTCGCCAACGAGCCTGCGGGATTTTCCCGCCTTCTCGCGAGCATCGCGAGGGACGCGATGGGGTCCCTCGGGCGTCCGGAGTACGTCGTTTACCCGGACAAGATCTCAGAGACCCTGACTATGTACCAGGCTTCGGTATATATTCGGGGTGGTGCGTCTGTGTCTTTCCGCAACTATCGCTTCATAGGGAGAGCCATGCCCACTGAGAGGCATGCTATCCAGATGGCCGCACGTGAGGCTATCGCACGTCTCCGGGACATCCTGAAAGTTATGCAGGACCGTCCCTACTACTATCTGCCTTGCCACGTTCCATATACTAGCCACTATGCTTTTTCCTGCACCATAGGGGAAAAGGATATGGCTATTGAGCCACTTGTCCAGTATATCATGGCCTTGGAGTCAGCTTTCACCTCCCTGGTGGATGACTACCTCACTGCGCGGATGGACTTGTCTCGTGCAAGAATTATTCGCAGGAGCGAGTACCGCTCTCCTTCGCCTCGTGCCCCGCGCACTTCCAATCCACCAAATACTTCTCTGGCTAGTCCCGCGGCTCAGCGCTCGACCACAACTGGCGATGCTAGCCGTCCGACTGCACCCATTCCTACCAGAGCTTCTCCACCGACGAGCACGGTGCCACCCCCAGCAGGCACGGCATCAACAACCACCCGACTAGAGGCGATCCTCGAGGAGGAAGAGGAGGAGGGCGATATCACATCCTGGGTGCCTTGCCTGAGTCTCACTCTCAGCAGGACCTAGGATGAGCCATGGGGACAAACGCAGTTTTCTTCGCCAGATGACTGCTTGAGAGCATGGATGTAATATATTTATTTCCTGTTCTGCCTAGCCTTTGTAAGATAGCGATGTAGGACCGCTGGTCGATGAGAGCACGGAGAGTGCGCTAGTAGAATAAATGATCTTGTATGATACAGTTTCCGCATGCATCCTGTATAATTAGATTCTGCTTGTATAATTAAATCCCTTGTGTAATATATTTGGCTGCCTTGTCTTACCTTGTCCGGGGGAAAATTTTGTTTGGGAATTTATTTTCTGATATTTGATTATTTTTCCTTGGTGTTATGCAAATACCCCAGAAAGAAAATGCATCGTCCCTGGACCCGTTCTATGCCAACTCAACCTGAAAACAACTCTGGACAAATGGGAAATAATTTTACCCAAGGGCAGACTAGTCAGCAGAGCAGTGAATCAGCTTTCTCACAAGTATGCCGCCTATATGAGCAGAGTCAGCAACAGCATCAGGAGATGATGCAGCATTTGATGAACATGGGAAGTCAACAAGGACAACCACAACCCAGGTCCAAACTGTCGGAATTACAAAAGACCCGCCCAACGGTCTTTACGCACACTGACAAGCCACTAGAGGCAGACGACTGGCTTCGAGACATGGAAAGAAAATTAGTTATTGCCCAGTGTACTGACCAGGAAAAGGTGCTGTACACGCCACACTATTTTTCTGGAACGGCTGCTTCGTGGTGGGAAAACTTATGTCACACCCACCCTGACGGAGCAAATATGACATGGGAACAATTCAAGGAAAATTTCCGAGGAGCGCATATACCAAATAGCATTATGAAACTGAAGAAGAGGGAATTTGAGGATCTCAAACAGCGAAGCTCCACAGTATCCCAATATCTGGATCAGTTTACTCAGTTGGCCCGGTACGCCAACGACGAGTATATGACAGAGAACAAAAAGATGGAGAAATTTCTCGACGGACTTATTTCGTCGCTAAAATGCCAGCTGATGGTTCATACCTTTCCAGACTTTAAGACACTGGTGGATAAGGCTATTATCTTGGAAAATGAACACCGCAATATGGATGAGGCCCGCAAGCGCCGCATGAACCAGTCAGTACAGGTTCGCAACAACAGACCTAGGAATGATGTTCAAAAGCCAGTAGTAACCCGACCAACAAATACAGCTCCACCACAGAACCGCAGTGCATTCCACAATAGGACCAAGGATACAAACTTTTACCCTGGAGTCACCTGTTACTCCTGTGGAGAAGCAGGGCACTATGCTAAACAGTGCCCAAAACAAGGAAACAACCCTCCCAAAGCCAACAACAACAACAATGGCCGTGGTACGACCAACGCTCCGCGACGCAACAACTTCAACCCCAATAACAACCACAAGCAAGGGCATATCAACCACGTGACTTTTGAGGAAGCTCAGAACGCACCGGATATCGTGTTTGGTACGTTCCCCGCCAACTCAGTAGATGCTACAATTTTATTTGATTCCGGAGCTTCCCACTCTTGCATTTCTAAAAGATTTGCCTCGAAGAATCAGTTTCCTTTTTTGCCGTTACAAAATTCCATGGTTATTCAGTCCCCGGGATCAAAGCAAAATACTCAATGGTACTGTAAGGATGTGAACATCGAAATTGAAGGAATGGGATTCCTAGCCAATCTCATCGTTCTAGACGCAGTTGATTTGGACATTATTCTGGGAATGGATTGGTTAACCACCAACAAAGGATTCATAGACTGCTACAACCGTACGGTAACTCTTACCAATTGCCAAGGAAAGACAATAAAAGTGGGTACAAGGAAGGTTGCCACATCCCAAGGGAAATTAAATCAAGTGGATACGATGGAATTAAGTAAGGTTCCTGTAGTCTGTGAATATCCTGATGTATTTCCTGAAGAATTACCAGGAATGCCACCGGACCGCGAGATTGAGTTCGTTATTGAACTAGCACCTGGAACGACACCCATATACAAGAAACCGTACCGTATGGCTCCAACAGAATTGGCAGAATTAAAGAAGCAAATTAAGGAGTTGATGGAGAAAGGTTACGTACGACCCAGCTCGTCACCATGGGGTTCGCCAGTTTTATTCGCCAAAAAGAGGGATGGTACCCTACGGCTGTGCATTGATTACAGGGCACTTAATATGGTCACTATCAAGAATAAATATCCACCGCCCAGAATCAACGACTTATTTGAACAGCTAGCAGAAGCCAAAGTCTTCTCGAAGATAGACCTGAGATCAGGTTATCATCAGTTAACAATTCGGACGACAGACATACCTAAGACGGCGTTCACGACCAGATACGGATTATATGAATTCACAGTGATGCCATTTGGTTTAACCAATGCCCCGGCATATTTTGTGCATCTCATGAACAAGGTTTTTATGAAATATCTGGATAAATTTGTGGTGGTATTTATCGATGACATACTTATTTACTCTAAGACGCCTGAAGAACATGAGCAGCATCTTCGGATAGTACTGGAGGAATTAAGAAAACATCAGCTATACGCCAAATTCAGTAAATGTGAATTTTGGTTGAGAGAAGTTGGTTTCCTTGGGCACGTATTGACCCAAGACGGAATCGCTGTAGACCCGGGAAAGGTAAAGGATGTGTTGGAATGGAAGCAGCCCACAAACGTGACGGAAGTCAGAAGTTTCCTCGGTTTAGCGGGCTATTATCGAAGGTTTATTGAAGGGTTCTCCAATATAGCCAGACCCATGACCCAGTTACTCAAGAAGGACAGGAAGTTCGAATGGACTGAAGCTTGTGAAAAGAGTTTTCAGGAGTTGAAAATGAGGTTAACAACATCACCAGTTCTGGTCGTGCCCGATGTGCACAAAAATTTCGATATATATTGTGACGCATCCGGGAAAGGCCTTGGATGTGTGTTAATGCAGGAAGGAAAAGTAGTGGCTTACACCTCAAGACAGCTTCGGCGACATGAAGAAAATTACCCCGTTCATGATCTGGAACTCGCTGCAGTAGTACACGCACTCAAAGAGTGGCGACACTATCTTCTGGGGAACCGATGTGAAATATACACGGATCATAAAAGTCTTAAATATATTTTCACGCAGCCAGAATTAAATTTGAGACAACGGCGTTGGCTTGAGCTAATTAAGGATTATGACGTAGGAATTCACTATCACCCAGGTAAAGCCAATGTTGTGGCAGATGCCCTCAGCCGGAATCCATACGCTGGAAATGGCAGTGTACAACTTTCGCAACATGTGCTCAGCCAGGAGTTTGCCAAGCTCAACATGGCCCTAGTCACGGAAGGAACCATTTTCCAGTTGGAAATAAAACCAACAATAGAGGACCAGATCAGAGAAGCCCAGAAGGGGCACCCAAGTATTGAAGGGATTAGAAAGAAGATGAAAATGGGCAGGGCGCCCGAATTTATGGAAGACAGCCAAGGGGTCATTTGGTTTGGACAGAGACTGTGCGTACCAAACATTGAAGATTTAAAACAACAAATAATGGCAGAAGCACACACCACTCCATATTCCATTCATCCCGGAGGGACCAAAATGTACAAGGATCTACAAGAGAGATTCTGGTGGCACGGGATGAAAAGGGATATAGCCATATATGTGGCATGTTGTGATACATGCCAACGTGTGAAAGCGGAACACCGGAGACCAGCAGGGTTATTGCAACCAATTAAGGTGCCTGAATGGAAATGGGATAGGATTGGAATGGATTTTGTTGTCGGCTTGCCAAGATCGCGACATGGGAATGATGCTATCTGGGTAATAACAGATTCGCTGACCAAGGTAGCACATTTTATTCCGGTAAAAACCACCTACTCAACACAGAGGCTAGCCAGGCTGTATCTATCCAGGATTGTTTGTCTACACGGGGTACCCAAAATAATTGTCTCTGACAGAGGCACCCAATTTGTCTCTAGATTTTGGGAACACCTACAGCAAGCCTTAGGCACGCAATTGGCTTTCAGCACTGCATACCACCCACAGACCGGAGGACAGACTGAGCGGGTAAATCAAATATTAGAGGACATGTTGAGAGCTTGTGTGCTTACCTACGGAGTCAGTTGGGAGGATAGTTTGCCTTATGCAGAATTCTCCTACAACAACAGTTATCAAGCTAGCCTAAAAATGGCACCGTTCGAAGCATTATACGGACGACGATGCCGAACCCCATTGAATTGGTCTGAAACTGGAGACAGCCGAATTTTTGGACCAGAATTGCTAATAGAAGCAGAAACCAAAGTAAAGCTTATTCAGGACCGACTAAAGGCAGCTCAAAGCCGACAGAAGAGTTATTATGATCAAAAACACCGCCAGGTCCACTTTGAGCCAAATGACTACGTATACCTTAGAGTATCCCCGACAAGGGGGCTACAGAGATTTAAGGTTAAGGGGAAACTAGCACCAAGATTTATTGGACCGTTTAAAGTAACCGCAAGAAGGGGCAAGGTTGCCTATCAACTAGAATTACCGGCAGAATTATCAGATGTCCACGACGTGTTCCATGTATCCCAGCTTAGGAAATGTGTTAGCAACCCGGAGAAGCAGATCCAGCACCAGGAGTTGGATCTTCAACCAGATCTTACCTATCGGGAACGTCCCATAAAGATTTTGGAGGAGTCTGAACGGAGAACCCGACAGAGCGTAATAAAATTTTGCAAAGTTCAATGGAGTAATCACACCGAGGAAGAGGCAACCTGGGAAAGAGAAGATCATTTAAGGACTGAATATCCGTACCTGTTTGAGGGACAGCTGGAATCTCGGGGACGAGATTTTTCTTAAGGGGGTAGGTGCTGTCACACCCCAAAAATAGTTATTTGGAATTTTGAATACTTTTCAAAATTTTAGCTAAGATTTTAAAATTTTCTTGGAGGGTTCTGTTTGAAGGGTGGACTTATTTGATTTAATTGTTTTGGAGGTTTTCAAAAGTTTTTCCTCTCTAAAGAATCTTTGGTTTTTTAGCTATTTATTTTCAAAGGCAAAAATCCTTTTCACCCCTTCTAATACCATAAAACTTCTCCAAATATTTTCTGTCACTCCAAAATTTTCCTCTCAAGTCATGCACACCTTCTGTGGTATTATTCAACTCCTTCCCACTCCACAAAAATATTTTTCTAGATATTCTAAATTCCAAAAGTGGAATTTGAATTAATCATAGTTTCTTGACATTTACAAAGGAACTATATTTTCTATGACTCTTCTGCCTCTACCAAAATTATTCCTACATATATATGGTACCCTCAACCCATCTCTCCAAAAACATTTGGTCCCACAGTTCAAAAATTTCAAACCAAATTCAATTCAAATTTGGTCCAGAAGTCATATTTCTGCCCCAAACCATTTCCAAACTTCACCAAAATTCTTGGCCTCCTGGCAAACTCATTTTTGAGTAACAACCCAGCCACTCCACTCCGGTGAGGTGGCATCGGGCCGGCGCAGCCTCCCCGGGCTCGTCCACGGCGGAGCCGAGCGGAACGCCTCGGCCATCAATCGCTCCTTTACTCCACTTCAGCGCTCATACCTACCTCCCTGCACACGCGTCATCTTCCTTCGCCTCTACGCGCAAAGGACACACCGGCCACGCCGCACGGGGCCCGTTTGACAGTCGCCGGAGCCGGCCGCTCCGCCGCGCCCGTGCGGACAGCACACCGCAAACGTGTCAAGCAGGCACGAGCTCGTCCACGCGGAAGCATCGGACGAACACCACGGACCTCTTGAATGCTCCATCGCCCAGACCACCGGCCAGAACCAACCTCGGTGACCTCATTAACTCCGGCGATCTTCACCCGCTTCGGCTATCTTCGAACCGCCTATAAAAAGGGTCCCCGAGCCCCTCTAGCGCTAGCACTCGCCTCCACCACCACCCACACTCCCTCCTGACCACCCACCAGGCCCCGAGGGAGTCATCTTCTCCCTCTCCGGCCACCGCTCCGCCGCCTCT
>LR738713.1:640739230-640779896 GCA_902687465.1 Secale cereale | reverse complement strand
TTGAGGCGTCCCTCGAGTGTCAGGCGGTTTATCTCGCCACTACTCTTGTGGACACCCATTGGCATTTCTTTTAAAGTCCTTTTGAGGCGTCCCTCGAGTGTCAGGCGGTTTATCTCGCCACTACTCTTGTGGACACCCACTGGCATTTCTTTTAAAGTCCTTTTGAGGCGTCCCTCGAGTGTCAGGCGGTTCATCTCGCCACTACTCTTGTGGATACCCAACTGGCATTTCTTTTCAAGTCCTACCGTGATGTCGCTTGATATCCGACTGGCATTCCTTTTAATTTTTTTTTTATATATAATATAGTGACCAATATTTATTTTGAACTAACCATGTTCCATCATGCCAAGTCGTGATATTTGTTGCATGCATATAGTATTTCATCATGGCTTTCGCTTTAGTATACCTTACGTTCATAATGTTTGCGAGTACATTCAAAGTACTCACTGGCTTGTCCCTGGCTATTTACTTGGCCAGACTTGGAGGAGGACGAACCGTTGGAGGAGATTTGCGCTAGCGAGGCCGACGCTTAGAAGGTTTCCAGTCAGCACACCTGTGTCTTGGAGTCTATCACTTGTATCATCCGTCAAGCTTCCGCCACACCAATAAATTAGTCAAGCCTCACACTGACGCTTGACCCTATGCTAGTATATCAGTGTTGAGTTCCACTACCCACTGTCATATTCCACCCGCCTAGTACGTTGAAATGTTGTAATAAACTATTGAGTCACCCTGACTCAACCCTGTGTAATATTATTGTACTGGTTATCTATATCAAGGTTGTCCACTGGCTGTGCTTGGGAGCTAGTGTGACTTAAGGCTAGTCTGTGATTTATTTCTCAGAAATGAGCCTGACAAGAGGCGTCGTCGAGGCCTAGAGACCCGCCTGAGTCTTCTGAAGGGTCGCCCGATTCGGCGTCCTCCTCGGTGGGCTCACTTGACTATGTGCCCTGCCCGGCAGCCCCGCTCGTCCCGGCAGGCTGCCCGGCAGGCCTCAGCAGTTTGAGGATCTCTTCCTCCTCGGCCCGACTCACCGCGTCCGCTGCGTCCGCCTCATCCAAGGAGTACCCAAACTCGCCCGCGGCCTCAGCTACGGCTGCCTCCTCCATCTTGGTGGCGATATACGCCAAATCCCGGTCGGTGGTGTTGCGGGTGAGACCTTTCTTCTCATCGAGATTGATCGGTAGCTCAACCAAGTTGTCGAAGAAAGTTTGTGCAGTTTCGTCAGAAGGCGCCAGCCAAGTGGGATCAACCCCGTGGGAGTCGCACAGCGGCATTGCCGCGCGGATAGCACTAAGTGACGAGTTGTTACATAGTGGAACTACTCCCCGCGACGGGGCAAACCACTCCGGGTGCTTGGGGTCATGCTTGAATAGCTCTCGGATCATCCCCTTGAGCTCCAGGACAGTGAAGTTGTAGTTGAGGCCGGGGCGTAGCCTCATGCAGTCTGCCGCGTTGCCGAAATCCCAAGCAGATCTCTTCCTCTCCTTCAAGGGAGCAATGCGACGGCGAAGGAAATCTGCCCCGACCTCACCTACAGTAAGATTGGCTTGCCGGAGCCGGAGGATCCTAGTGAGGGCAATCTTAAGTTTCTCGTCCTTCGGGGCCAGATCACTCCAATCCTTGTCGCGCACTATTGTAGCTCGGTGCGGGGAAGTAAACTGCTGGGGTCCCTCCTCCATGATCCAGCACCAGTCAGCCCTCCACTCTTCCCACTTGCTGCGGAGCTCTCCAATCAAGTACGCCTCTTTCTTATTGAGCCTGAAGATCCAAGAGATCCCGCCGGACAAAGGAGACCCAGACTCTACCCGAGGCGTAAAGAAATGGCGGAAGAGGGCTACGTTGGGGGTGACTCCGACGAAGTTTTCGCACAGATGTGCGAAAACGGCCATGGTCAGGACTGCGTTCGGGGTAAAATCCAGAAGATGGAATCCATACGTGTTCATAACGTCGCAGAAGAACTCGGAGTATGGAGGGCAGAGTCCGCAATGGAAGAACAGAGCGAAGTAAGGATAACCTCCGGGAAACATGTCGCAGGCTTCGGCGGGGAGAACCCTGGTGCGTGGGTGAGCTTTCGTTTCCCTCGCCCAGAAGAGGTAGTACTTGTCCTTCAGCTCCCTCGCGCCGAGCATCGGCGGGAAGACCACCATCCTCTTCCGCATTGCTGCAAGCTTCGCCGCCCGTTCGGTCTTCGCAGCCTTCGCCTTGTCGCTCTTCGGGGCCATGGCGGGGACGGCAAGGGAGGCCGGCGGCGCTTGGGAGGCTGGCGGCGGCGGAGGTAGGGAGGAACGCTGCTCTCTTTCGACCTTTGGGGAGGAGGGGAGCGGCGGGGGTTTCTGGAGATTGAAGACGCAATGAAGCAATGGGGGAAACTGCCCCTGTTTCCTCTGCTTTTAAGGGGGAGTGGGGGACGTTCCGCATTTTCCCATTAAAGAAACAGGCCACGATCTATCCCACGACGCCGCAATCGACGCGTGCTGTTGGGGAGGGATGCGACGGATACGGAGAGGGCTGCGGTGCGCCGTGGGCCGCGAGTGCCCGTGCACTGTTTTGGGCCTGGCCCAACAGCGCTCGGCACCGTGTGTGGCCCAGGCCCGGGGGCTCCTGTCGGTGTACTAAAAAAGGGTACCTAAGTATCCCGACTTGTGCACGGGCAGTAGCAGCGTCCCGTGGCAGGGCTCACCACGCGCCCGCCAAGGCCCGCTTTGGTTCCTTTAGAGCCATTCAAGAACAAAGTATTCAAGTCAGAGAAACAAGGCCCCGGCAAGAGGAGCTTGCCGGGAAGGCCGCTCCAAGCTCAAGACCACCCATTTAGCACGAGACCCTGGCAAGAGGAGCTTGCCAGGAAGGCCAAGGCATGGCATTTCAGAAGACTTGCCGCGGCGCATCACGCGCCCCGGCAAGGCCCGGAGAACGGCAAGCTTCCTGGCGTGGCAAGGTGCCTGCCGCGGCAAACTTTCACTGTGTGCCTGCGCTGCAGCTCATCTGGCCACGCGTCGCCCCGGGGCCCTTCCGGGGGCACGTGGCGGATGGCTGTGCAGCCTGGGGTACATGGTGGCGAGCCACGATGACGAGGCCACCGTCGTGGCGAACGGAGACGCCCGGACGGATGCTTTTTGCACTATTTGGGGCGACGGTGACGGGCATTCAATGCCCTTGTCCCCCATCGTCAGGGTTAGGTACAAAACACTATACATACACTATTACAACTACCACCATTTTTACATTTTTACCCTCACCTACGTTGCCACCTTTCGGTGACACCTTTGACCTATAAAAGGAGGCCCATGCACAACGTAGAGGAGGTTCCAAACTCTCGATCACTCCCACGCTCGATGTAGCTAGCCTCAAGCACTGTAGATCTTCTTGCTCCCGAGCCAAGAACTCAATAACAAACCATGGCAGGAGTAGGGTTTTACGCATCCGTGCGGACAGAACCTGGGTAAACTGCTCGCGTGTGCACCTCGATCCGCTCTTTGTGCTCCCTCCGCTCCCTTGCCGTACCGAAAAGGGACTCCGGTCCCATAGGTGTTCGTGGGTGATCTGTTTCCCCGACACACGCGGAGGCAGAGGTGGGAGAGCCGGCGCCAGCGAGCGGTCGCGGCCCGAGGCGGTCTGGCCGGCGAGGAGGGCGAACAAGGGAGAGGAGGACGCAGATCGGCGAAGTCGAGGAGGAGAGCACCGTGGCGGCGAGAGGAGCAGGAGGATGCGGGTGGGGAGGAGAAATGGCGCCGTCCCATCCTGTTGGCCGGAGACCCTAGACAGGCCACACGCCCGTCGAGTCCGGCCAGCTTGATGGAGCGCCGTGCTTGTCGGCGAGCAAGCCAGCCGTGGTTGCTGGGCGGCGACGCCTCTATCTCCGGCGAGGCCGAGGCGGGCGGTCGAGAGCAGGGAGGATCGAGATCGGAGAGGGAGGGAGAGGGTTCGTGGTGGCGGCCATGGGTGCGTTGGGGCTGGGGGTGAGGGAGCTGGATCCGTGAGGTCCACTGCCATGGCTTTCCGATCCGCAAGACCGTCGTCGTGGTTTAGGATCTGCAGGAAGGGGAGAGGATGGCGGCGGCGGCGTATGGGGGACGAGGGGTGCGATGGGGAAGGGTCGGGATCTAAGCTAGGGTTTGGGCTGCGGGTGGGGATCCTCTTTTTCTGTTTTTTCTGAAGATTAGATGGATGGAGGGATGTGGGATGGAGAGATGGATGGATGGATGGATGGGCGCCATGTCATCAATCCACGGGAAGTATTTTGATTGGTTGAGAAAGTCAGTGATTTAAAATAGTTTCCAAGTACTAAAAATAGAGAGATTTTGTGAAGTAGCTATCAAAAATATTTTGCAAAAGGGCACCACACCAATATTCATTGGAGCTAGACCACATTTTATGTATAAGGACCAATTTGTATGCATTTCTGATTTTTCTAGCTATTTTTAATCATTTTTTGAGTGCCCAAAAGGAGGTTTTTTTGTGAAGGACCTCCCAAATAATTGTTGCAAAATTGGACCAAATCATTTTTATAAAATACTAGGTCATATTTAATGCACAATTGACCAAATGGATGGGTGTAAAAAGTTTTGATCCACCTCTCGTGAAAAAGACAAATTTCAGCCGATCCAGCTCGAAGCGGGTCAATTTTGAACTGTAGCTGCCTTGTAGTTTGCTCTTTATTTTTTCCAAAAATCTTTTCTAGGTACATAAGTATCTATTTAATCATAGAAACACCAAAAAATACCAAGATTCAACCAGTAGCTAGGAACGGTCATTCCTGCCATTTTGACCGCATTTTGAAACAGGCATAAAAAATTCAAAAAAATCAAAAAATTGGAAAACCTTCGCGTTGTGTCATTATATATGACCAAGTTACCAGGAAAAATAATAAATTTGTAATAGGGCAATTATTTTCAAAAAGTGTTCTCACAAATGAGCTATCATGTGTGAAGATTCATGGCTTTGAAGCCAAATGATCAATCCTATGGCCACATTCATGGCATAGTTTGTTAAAATGATGTCATATTGTGAACAAGGGTGCATCTTGGAATGGCAAACAATGTTGCCTAAGGGAGTTTTCACTTTCTTTGGACGAAAAATTCATTTTCCATTTTTCGAGTGCCCGAAAGGAGGTTTTTTGTGAAGGACCTCCCAAATAATTGTTGCAAAATTGTACCAGATTATTTTTATAAAATACTAGGACATATTTAATGCACAATTGACCAAATGTTTGGGTGTAAAAAGTTTTGATCCACCTCTCGTGAAAAAGACAAATTTCCGCCGATTCAGTTGGAAGCGGGTCAATTTTGAACTGTAGCTGCCTTGTAGTTTGCTCTTTATTTTTTCCAAAAATCATTTCTAGGTACATAAGTATCTATTTAATCAGAGAAACACCAAAAAAATACCAAGATTCAACCACTAGCTAGGAACGGTCATTCCCGCTGTTTTGACCGCATTTTGAAACGGGCATCAAAATTTCAAAAAAAAATCAAAAAATTGGAAAACCTTCGCATTGTGTCATTATATATGACCAAGTTACCAGGAAAAATAATAATCTTGTAATAGGGAAATTATTTTCAAAAAGTGTTCTTACAAATGAGCTATCATGCGTGAAGATTCATGGCTTTCAAGCCAAATGATCAATCCTATGGCCACATTCATGGCATAGTTTGTTCAAATGATCTCATATTGTGCACAAGGGTGCTTCTTGGAATGGCAAACAATGTTTCCTAAGGGAGTTTTCACTTTCTTTGGATGAAAAATTCATTTTCCATTTTTCGAGTGCCCAAAAGGAGGTTTATTGTGAAGGACTTCCCAAATAATTGTTGCAAAATTGGACCAAATCATTTTTATAAAATACTAGGCCATATTTAATGCACAATTGACCAAATGTTTGGGTGTAAAAAGTTTTGATCCACCTCTCGTGAAAAAGACAATTTTTTGCCGATTCAGTTGGAAGCGGGTCAATTTTGAACTGTAGCTGCCTCATAGTTTGCTCTTTATTTTTTCCAAAAATCATTTCTAGGTACATAAGTATATATTTAATCATAAATACATGGTTTGGTGGCGATACGTCGAGGTTTGGGCGGTGGTCGAGGGCCCCAACTCTAGAGCGCGTAAACTCGTATGCCCGCTGCATGGTCACCGCGTGATTGTGGCGTTGCCATGTGTTCTGGGAGGCCTAGGCATGTCTAGTGGGTTGGGCACTCCCCAGGTAGGTGCTAGGAAGAAAATTACATCATAAGATTCTCACGAGGAGACCGATCGATGCTCAAACATGAATTAGCAGCCAAGTGTTTTATTAGCGGTACGGGAAATGCACATGGCTAATGGGCGTGAGTTTTGGTTGAGGATGATCAGTTACTAATAAGACCGTCTTCACAAATTCTCAGCTCAAAAGGAGGAGTCTAGGTGGTACTTGCTTTGCAAAGTACCACACTGGACATAAATACGAATGTTGAAGCTGGGCTCAAAATAATGAATGGATTGAGCTGGCATTTGGTGGAGGATAGTTATTTGGGCATAGGAAAACACTGTAGAAAATGGATACCATTTGGACATGCCAAAGTGGTACTTCCTTCACAAAGTGTTTTTTTAACAAAATAAGAAAATGAATATTTTTGAATTATTTTTGAACTAGGCAAGGAAGGTTTTTTACATATTTGGTGAAGATATGACCCAAAGAATTTATGAGATTTTTTGGGGAATTTTGGGAACGATAGAAATATATGTTGCTTCACAACCTAGGGCAAAAACTGCCACATGGACATGACAAATAGGCAAAACTGATGAGGTGGCGCCTAGTCGTAGCAACCCACCACAATTTACAAGGTTATGATCATCTATATTGGTCATGATCATCTAGAAATAAGGAAGCGGACCAGTGCTATCTGCTTTATGACCATTCTGTGTAAGGAAATTACGACCTTTTTGACCAAAATGGTCGTTATAGTTTACGGTTTGGAGCCCCCCGAACAGCTTTTGACCAATTGGTCTGAAATGGTCATAGATCTATGACCAATTCTTCCAGGGTCACTAACAGAAGGTCACTAGTTGACATATTTCTTGTAGTGTCAATTGTAGCTGTTGGGGAACGTAGTATTTTAAAAATTTCCTACGATCACGCAAGATCTATCTACCAGATATATAGCAACGAGAGGGAAGAGTGTGTCTACGTACCCTCGTAGACCGGGAGCGGAAGCGTCAAGTGACGCGGTTGATGTTGTCGAACTTCTTCGCGATCCAACCGATCAAGCACCGAACGTACGGCACCTCCGCGTTTAGCACACGTTCAGCTTGATGACGTCCCACGAGCTCTTGATCTAGTTGAGCTTCACGGGAGAGTTTCGTCAGCACGACGGCATGGTGACGGATATGATGTGTTCACCGACGCAGGGCTTCGCCTAAGCTCCGCGACGGTATGACCGAGGTGTGATTCTGTGGAGGGGGGCACCGCACACGGCTAAAACAATTCAACTTGTGTGTCTTTGGGTGCCCCCCTGCCCCCGTATATAAAGGAGCAAGGGAGGAGGGCCGGCCAACCTCCTATGGTGCGGCTAGGGAAGGAAACCTACTAGGAATAGGATTGCAATCCTATTCCTAGTAGGAATCACCAAAGAAGGAAGAGATGGAGTAGGAAAAGGAAGAGGTGGCGCCTCCCACCAATCCTAGTCCAACTAGGAACTAGGTGGGGCGCCGGCCAGCCCTATGGGCTGCCTCTCTCCTTTCCATAAGGCCCACTATGGACCATCCCCCTTCGTAGGAGGTTCCGGTAACCCCCTCCGGCAATCTCGATAAATCCGAAACTTTTTCGGTATACTTCCGGTGTCCGAATATAGCCGTCCAATATATCAATCTTTATGTCTCGAACATTCCGAGACTCCTCGTCATGTCTGTGATCTCATCCAGGACTCCGAACTACCTTCGGTACATCAATACTCATAAACTCATAATACCGATCGTCATCAAACGTTAAGCGTGCGGACCCTACGGGTTCGAGAACTATGTAGACATGACCGAGACTCATCTCCAGTCAATAACCAATAGCGGAACCTGGATGTTCATATTGGCTCCTACATATTCTACGAAGATCTTTTATCGGTCAGAACCGCATAACAACATACGTTGTTCCTTTTGTCGAACGGTATGTTACTTGCCCGAGATTCGATCGTCGGTATCTCTATACCTAGTTCAATCTCGTTACCGGCAAGTCTCTTTACTCGTTTCGTAACACATCATCTCGTGACTAACTCATTAGTCTTTTGCTTGCAAGGCTTATTGTGATGTGTGTTACCGAGAGGGCCCAGAGATACCTCTCCGACACTCGGAGTGACAAATCCTAATCTTGATCTATGCCAACACCACGAATACTTTCGGAGACACCTGTAGAGCATCTTTATGATCACCCAGTTATGTTGTGACGTTTGATAGCACACAAGGTGTTCCTACGGTATTCGGGAGTTGCATAATCTCATAGTCATAGGAACATGTATAAGTCATGAAGAAAGCAATAGCAGTAAAACTAAACGATCATAGTGCTATGCTAACGGATGGGTCTTGTCCATCACATCATTCTCCTAATGATGTGATCCCGTTGATCAAATGACAACTCATGTCTATGGCTAGGAAACATAACCATCTTTGATCAATGAGCTAGTCTAGTAGAGGCATACTAGGGACATAATGTTTTGTCTATGTATTCACACATGTACTAAGTTTCCGGTTAATACAATTCTAGCATGAATAAAAGACATTTATCATGATATAAGGAAATATAAATAATAACTTTATTATTGCCTCTAGGGCATATTTCCTTCAGTCTTCCACTTGCACTAGAGTCAATAATCTAGCTCACATCGCCATGTGATTTAATACCGATAAATCACATCGTTATGTGATTAACACCCATAGTTCACATCACCATGTGACCAACACCCAAAGGGTTTACTAGAGTCAATAATCTAGTTTACATCGCTATGTGATTAATACCCAAGAGTAATAAGGTGTGATCATGTTTTGCTTGTGAGAGAAGTTTAGTCAACGGGTCTGTCACATTCAGATCCGTATGTATTTCGCAAATTTCTATGTCTACAATGCTCTGCATAGAGCTACTCTAGCTAATTGCTCCCACTTTCAATACGCATCCAGATTGATACTTAGAGTCATCTGGATTTAGTCTCAAAGCTTGCATCGGCGTAACCCTTTACGACGAACTCTTTATCACCTCCATAATCGAGAAACATTTCCTTAGTCATCCAGTTACTAAGGATAATTTTGACCGTTGTACAGTGATCTACTTCTGGATCACTATTGTACCCCCTTGACAAACTCATGGCAAGGTACACAACATGTTTGGAACACAGCATGGCATACTTTATAGAACCTATGGCTGAGGCATAGGGAATGACTTTTCATTCTCTCTATATTTTTCTGCCGTGGTCTGGCTTTGAGTCTTACTCAACTTCACACCTTACAAGTCAGGCAAGAACTTCTTCTTTGACTGATCCATTTTGAACTACTTCAAAATCTTATCACGGTATGTACTCATCAAAAGTCTTATCAAGCGTCTTGATCTATCTCTATAGATCTTGATGCCCAATATGTAAGCAGCTTCACCAAGGTCTTTCTTTGAAAAACTCCTTTCAAACACTCCTTTATGCTTTCCAGAAAATTCTACATTATTTCCGATCGACAATATGTCATTCACATATACTTATCAGAAAGGTTGTAGTGCTCCCACTCACTTCTTGTAAATACAGGCTTCACCGCAAGTCTGTATAAATCTATATGCTTTGATCAACTTATCAAAGCGTATATTCCAATTCCGAGATGCTTACACCACTCCATAGATGGATCGCTGGAGCTTGCACAATTTGCTAGCACCTTTAGGATTGACAAAACCTTCTGGTTGCATCATATACAACTCTTCTTTAATAATTCCATTAAAGAACGCAGTTTCGTTATCCATTTGCCAGATTTCATAAAATGTGGCAATTGCTAACATGATTCGGACAGACTTAAGCATCGCTACAGGTGAGAAAGTCTCATCGTAGTCAACTCCTTGAACTTGTCGAAAACCTTTCGCAACAAGTCAAGCTTTGTAAACAGTAATATTACCGTCTGCGTCGGTCTTCCTCTTGAAGATCCATTTATTTTCGGTGGCTTGCCGATCATCGGGCAAGTCAACCAAAGTCCACACTTTGTTCTCATACATGGATCCCATCTCAGATTTCATGGCTTCAAGCCATTTTGCGGAATATGGGCTCATCATCGCTTCCTCATAGTTCGTAGGTTCATCATGGTCTAGTAACATGATTTCCAGAACTGGGTTGCCATACCACTCTGGTGCGGAACGTACTCTGGTTGATCTACGACATTCAGCAGAAACTTGATCCGAAGTTTCATGATCATTATCATTAACTTCCTCACTAATTGGTGTAGGAATCACTGGAACAATTTCCTGTGATGTACTACTATCCAATCCGGGAGAAGGTACAATTACCTCATCAAGTTCTACTTTCCTCCCACTCACTTCTTTCGAGAGAAACTCTTTCTCTAGAAAGGATCCACTCTTAGCAACAAAGACCTTGTCTTCGGATCTGTGATAGAAGGTGTACCCAACAGTTTCTTTTGGGTATCCTATGAAGATTTACTTCTCTGATTTGGGTTCGAGCTTATCATGTTGAAACTTTTTCACATAAGCATCGCAGTCCCAAACTTAAAGAAACAACAACTTTGGTTTCTTGCCAAACCATAGTTCATAAGGTGTCGTATCAACGGATTTAGATGGTGCCCTATTTAACGTGAATGCAGCTGTCTCTAATGCATAACCCCAAAAGCGATAGTGGTAAATCGGTAAGAGACATCATAGATCATACCATATCCAATAAAGTACGGTTACGACGTTCAGACACACCATTACGTTGTGGTGTTCCGGGTGGCGTGAGTAGTGAAACTATTTCACATTGTTTTTACTGAAGGCCAAACTCGCTAACTCAAATATTTTACCTCTACGATCATATCGTAGAAACTCTTATTTTCTTGTTACGATGATTCTCCACTTCACTCTGAAATTCTTTGAACTTTTCAAATGTTTCAGATTTGTGCTTCATTAAGTAGATATACCCATATCTGCTCAAATCATCAGTGAAGGTCAGAAAATAATGATACCCGCCGCGAGCTTCAACACTTATTGGTCCACATACATCTGTATGTATGATCTCCAACAAATCTGTTGCTCGCTCCATAGTTCCGGAGAACGGAGTTTAAGTCATCTTGCCCATGAGGCATGGTTCGCAAGCACCAAGTGAATCATAATCAAGTGATTCCAAAATTCCATCATTATGGAGTTTCTTCATGCGTTTTACACCAATATGACCTAAACGGCAGTGCCACAAATAAGTTTCACTATCATTATTAACCTTGCATCTTTTGGCTTCAATATTATGAATATGTGTATCACATGATCGAGATCAAACAAACCATTTTCATTGGGTGTATGACCATAGAACGTTTTATTCATGTAAACAGAACAACAATTATTCTCTAACTTACATGAATAACCGTATTGCAATAAACATGATCAAATCATATTCATGCTCAACACAAACACCAAATAACACTTATTTAGGTTCAACACTAATCCCAAAAGTATAGGGAGTGTGCGATGATGATCATATCAATCTTGGAACTATTTCCAATACACATCGTCACTTCATCCTTTAACTAGTTTCTGTTCATTATGCAACTCCTATTTCGAGTTACTACTTTTTAGCAACTGAACCAATATCAAATACCGAGGGGTTGCTATGAACACTAGTAAAAATACACATCAATAATCTGTATATCAAATATACCTTTGTTTACTTTGCCATCCTTCTTATCCACCAAATATCTAGGGCAGTTCCACTTCTAGTGATCATTTCCTTTGCAGTAGAAGCACTTAGTATCAGGCTTGAGTTTAGCTTTGGGTTTCTTCACGGGAGTGACAACTTGCTTGTCATTCTTCTTGAAGTTCCCCTTCTATCCCTTTGCCCTTTACTTGAAACAAGTGGTCTGGTTAACCATCAACATTTGATGCTCTTTCTTGATTTCTACCTTCGCCGATTTCAGCATCGTGAAGAGCTCGGGAATTACTTTCGTCATCCCTTGCATATTATAGTTCATCACGAAGTTCTACTAACTTGGTGATAGTGACTAGAGAACTTTGTCAATTACTATTTTATCTGGAAGAATAACTCCCACTTGATTCAAGTAATTGTAGTACCCAGACAATCTGAGCACATGCTCACTGGTTGAGCTATTCTCCTCCATCTTGTAGGCAAAGTACTGTCAGAGGTCTTATACCTCTCGACACGGGCATGAGTATGAAATACTAATTTCAACTCTTGGAACATCTTATATGCTCAGTGGCGTTCAAAACGTTTTTGAAGTCCCGGTTCTAAGCCGTAAAGCATGGTGCACTTAAACTATCAAGTAGTCATCATATCGAGCTTTTGTCAAAACGTTCATAACGTCTACATCTGCTCCTGCAATAGGTCTGTCACCTAGCGGTGCATCAAGGACATAATTCTTCTGTGCAGCAATGAGGATAATCCTCAGATCACGGAACAATTCCGCATCATTGCTACTAACATCTTTCAACTTGGTTTTCTCTAGGAACATATGAAAAATAAACGGGGAGCAACATCGCGAGCTATTGATCTACAACATAGATATGCTAATACTACCAGGACTAAGTTCATGATAAATTAAAGTTCAATTAATCATATTACTTAAGAACTCCCACTTAGATAGACATCCCTCCGGTCATCTAAATGATCACGTGATCCAAATCAACTAAACCATGTCCGATCATCACGTGAGATGGAGTAGTTTCAATGGTGAACATCTTATGTTGACCATATCTACTATATGATTCACGCTCGACCTTTCGGTCTCCAGTGTTCCGAGGCCATATTTGTATATGCTAGGCTCGTCAAGTTTAACCCGAGTATTCTGCGTGTGCAAAACTGGCTTACACCCGTTGTATTTGAACGTAGAGCTTATCACACCCGATCATCACGTGGTGTCTCGGCACGACGAACTTTCGCAACGGTGCATACTCAGGGAGAACACTTATACCTTGAAATTTAGTAAGGGATCATCTTATAATGCTACCGTCGTTCTAAGCAAAATAAGAAGCATAATAAGATAAACATCACATGCAATCAAAATATGTGACATGATATGGCCATCATCATCTTGTGCTTTTGATCTTCATCTCCAAAGCACCGTCATGATCACCTTCGTCACCGGCGCGACACCTTGATCTCCATCGTAGCATCGTTGTCGTCTCGCCAACTATTGCTTCTACGACTATCGCTACCGCTTAGTGATAAAGTAAAGCAATTACATGGCGATTGCATTTCATACAATGAAGCGACAACCATATGGCTCCTGCCAGTTGCCGATAACTTTACAAAACATGATCATCTCATACAAAACCTTATAACTCATCATGTCTTGACCATATCACATCACAACATGCCCTGCAAAAACAAGTTAGATGTCCTCTACTTTGTTGTTGCAAGTTTTACGTGGCTGCTACGGGCTTTAGCAAGAATCGTTCTTACCTACGCATACAAACCCACAACGATGTTTCGTCAAGTATGTGCTGTTTTAACCTTCACAAGGACCGGGCGTAGCCACACTTGATTCAGCTAAAGTGAGAGAGACAGACACCCGCCAGTCACCTTTAAGCAACGAGTGCTCGTAACGGTGAAACCAGTCTCGCGTAAGCGTACGCGTAATGTCGGTCCGGGCCGCTTCATCTCACAATACCGCCGAAGCAAAGTATGACATGCTGGTAAGCAGTATGACTAGTATCGCCCACAACTCATTGTGTTCTACTCGTGCATATCATCTACGCATAAACCTGGCTCATGATGCCACTGTTGGGGAACGTAGTATTTTAAAATTTTCCTACGATCACGCAAGATCTATCTACCAGATGCATAGCAACGAGAGGGAAGAGTGTGTCTACGTACCCTCGTAGACCGGGAGCGGAAGCGTCAAGTGACGCGGTTGATGTTGTCGAACTTCTTCGCGATCCAACCGATCAAGCACCGAACGTACGGCACCTCCGCGTTCATCACACGTTCAGCTTGATGACGTCCCACGAGCTCTTGATCCAGTTGAGCTTCACGGGAGAGTTTCGTCAGCACGACGGCGTGGTGACGGATATGATGTGTTCACCGGCGCAGGGCTTCGCCTAAGCTCCGCGACGGTATGACCGAGGTGTGATTCTGTGGAGGGGGCACCGCACACGGCTAAAACAATTCAACTTGTGTGTCTTTGGGTGCCCCCCTACCCCCGTATATAAAGGAGCAAGGGAGGAGGGCCGGCCAACCTCCTATGGTGCGGCTAGGGAAGGAATCCTACTAGGAATAGGATTGCAATCCTATTCCTAGTAGGAATCACCAAAGAAGGAAGAGATGGAGTAGGAAAAGGAAGAGGTGGCGCCTCCCACCAATCCTAGTCCAACTAGGAACTAGGTGGGGCGCCGACCAGCCCTATGGGCTGCCTCTCTCCTTTCCATAAGGCCCACTATGGACCATCCCCCTTCGTAGGAGGTTCCGGTAACCCCCTCCGGCAATCCCGATAAATCCGAAACTTTTCCGGTATACTTCCGGTGTCCGAATATAGCCGTCCAATATATCAATCTTTATGTCTCGGACATTCCGAGACTCCTCGTCATGTCCGTGATCTCATCCGGGACTCCGAACTACCTTCGGCACATCAATACTCATAAACTCATAATACTGATCGTCATCAAACGTTAAGCGTGCGGACCCTACGGGTTCGAGAACTATGTAGACATGACCGAGACTCATCTCCAGTCAATAACCAATAGCGGAACCTGGATGTTCATATTGGCTCCTACATATTCTACGAAGATCTTTTATCGGTCAGAACCGCATAACAACATACGTTGTTCCTTTTGTCAAACGGTATGTTACTTGCCCGAGATTCGATCGTCGGTATCTCTATACCTAGTTCAATCTCGTTACCGGCAAGTCTCTTTACTCGTTTCGTAACACATCATCTCGTGACTAACTCATTAGTCTTTTGCTTGCAAGGATTATTGTGATGTGTGTTACCGAGAGGGCCCAGAGATACCTCTCCGACACTCGGAGTGACAAATCCTAATCTTGATCTATGCCAACACCACGAATACTTTCGGAGACACCTGTAGAGCATCTTTATGATCACCCAGTTACGTTGTGACGTTTGATAGCACACAAGGTGTTCCTACGGTATTCGGGAGTTGCATAATCTCATAGTCATAGGAACATGTATAAGTCATGAAGAAAGCAATAGCAGTAAAACTAAACGATCATAGTGCTATGCTAACGGATGGGTCTTGTCCATCACATCATTCTCCTAATGATGTGATCCCGTTGATCAAATGACAACTCATGTCTATGGCTAGGAAACATAACCATCTTTGATCAATGAGCTAGTCTAGTAGAGGCATACTAGGGACATACTGTTTTGTCTATGTATTCACACATGTACTAAGTTTCCGGTTAATACAATTCTAGCATGAATAAAAGACATTTATCATGATATAAGGAAATATAAATAATAACATTAGTATTGCCTCTAGGGCATATTTCCTTTAGTAGCCTCTTTCGATAAGTAAGAGTGTCGAACCCAACGAGGAGCTAAAGGAAGAACAAATATTCCCTCATGTTCTATCGACCACCGATACAACTCTACGCACGCATAACGTTTGCTTTACCTAGAACAAGTATGAAACTAGAAGTACTTGTGGGATAGGTTTGCAAGAATATAAAGAGCACGTAAATATAAACTAGGGGCTGTTAAGATAAAGAAGCAATAAAGTTAGTGATAGCGAGTGTGGAAAGGTGGTGGTAGGAGTTGCGAAATTGCCCCTAAGCAATTGACTACGTTACTAGACCGATAGCAAGTTTTATGTGGGAGAGGCCACTTCTAGCATGTCATCCCTTACTTGGAATTATATGCACTTATTATTGGAACTATTAGCAAGCATCTGCAACTACTAACGTTCATTAAGGTAAAACCCAACCATAGCATTAAGATATATTGGTCCCCCTTCAATCCCGTATGCATCAATTTCTACGCTAGGTTGAAGCTTCTGTCACTCTTGCCCTCCAATACATAGTCCTATCAACATACAACTAATCCTATGGTGTGATCCACGCGCGCGCTCATATGATGGGCACCAAAGGATAGCAACATAACCACAAGCAATTTAAACCAGTCATAGCAATTCACCAATCACCTATAGGACAACGAAAATCTACTCAGACATCATAGGATGGCAACACATCATTGGATAATAATATGAAGCATAAAGCACCATGCTCAAGTAGAGGGTATAGCGGGTTGAGGGAGAGTGGACCGCTGTAGATAGATGGGGGAAGGTGATGGAGATGTTGGTGAAGATGACGGAGGTGTTGGTGTAGATCGCTGTCACACGATGATGGCCCCGATGGCACTCCGGTGCCACCGGAAGCGAGGGGGAGAGAGCCCCCCTCCTTCTTCTTCTTCCTTGACCTTCTCCCTAGGTGAGAGAAGGGTTTCCCCTCTGGTCCATGGTCTCCATGGCGTGGGAGGGGCGAGAGCCCCTCCGAAATTGGATCTGTCTCTCTGTCTCTCTCTGTTTCTACGTTCCCAGATTCTGGCCCTTCACCGTTTCTTATATTCCTGGAGATCCGTAACTCTGACTGGGTTGATTTTTTGACATGACTTTTATCCGAATATTAGCTTTCTTGCGGCGAAACAAAGGCATCAACCGCCTTACGGTGTGGCCACGAGGGCCCAGGGTGCACCTGCCCCTTGTGGGCGCGCCCCCTGCCTCGTGGCCCACTCGGGCAACATCTCATGTTGGTTCCGCTTCCCAAAATTCACATATATTCCAAAAAAATCTACGTCTGTTTTTATCCCGTTTGGACTCCGTTTGATATGGATATTCTGCGAAACAAAAAACATGCAACATATATGAACTGGCACTGGGCACTGGATCAATTTGTTAGTCCCAAAAAATAGTATAAAAAGTTGCCAAAAGTATATGAAAGTTGTAGAATATTGGCATGGAACAATCAAAAATTATAGATACGATGGAGATGTATCAAAGGTCAGTCTAGTGCTTCAATGACATCTGCTCCACCGATGGTAAAAAGGCCCATTGAAGGAATCAAGCCCATCGATGAGAACTTGCCAACATCGGATGATATTCAGCCCATGGAAATAAGCAATGGTGAAAATCTAAAACATCCCTAGGAATCATTCCCTCTGTTCCCTGCTGAATATGGTCTGAATGGTCCTGCTTTCAATCAGGTGCTTCATCTTTCGAAACTAGCCTTCTTTGGGACTAGCCGATATGAAGGGGAGAAAACCTCTCTATCGAACAGATTTTGAACCGAAGAATAAGTTGTCTATTATTTTCTGATCCTGTTTGGAAAGAACAGAATATTCAATCACAAGATATTAAACTTCATTGAAATCGAAGAAATGCCATGTTTCCATCATGCCATTGAACATATTGAGCATTGCCTTCTGAAGGGTTTCATGCGCTTCAATCATGGCCGGAATCAAGAAGTTATCTATCAGTTCTATGCTACATTGTGTCCTAGAGTGGATGACTGGAAGGGAAAGGATAAAATGCTCTTCAGATCAGTTTTTTGCAAGGCTGGATCTTCCTCGATGTGAGTTTGAAAAAGATCGAGAACATAGGCTGCATTTTTGGGATGTGACCGAAGCACAACTCCACCTGCTGATGGATCGAAATCTGGTTGAAGATGAATGTGTTGCTATAGATCCTAAGAAGCTGGCCTGTGACAACAAAGTGATGTTTCATCTCCTATGAAATTCTCTCACGCCTACAAACAGACCAATTTCTATCAAAGGCGTCGTGGGAAATGGTCTTCTGGCAATCTCTCAAGGAATTTGCTTTGATGTTCCAGATCTATTCATTCGCAATTTGGCTTGCGTTGTTGACGGCTCACAATCTCTGAAGCGTTATGCCCCATGGATCACGTATGCCATCGAGTAGGGCATACATTCCGATAGTTTTCATGCCACATGTACGTGACACTCTCTGTATGGTGAAGGATATTGGCAAAGGAAAGTCACCAGTTAATGTTGCTGGTACTGCGTCTGCACCTGATTCTGCTCCTATGGTCAAGAAAACCAGGGTTGAAATCCCTCGTGATGAAAATCCCTCTCTGTATGAGATTTGTTTTCGCACACATCAAACACTGGAATGACACATGAATCTCGGCTAAAAATAAAAGCTGGAGTTGATGATCGAATTGAGTTTGCTTCATAATCACACTCGGCAAATCCTTCTATATGAAAAGGAAGCAAAGAATCGCTCTTGTACTCTGCTGAGACAACATTATTCTCGCAAGTAGTGCTACTTCTCGAGCTTGCGTTGTATTCCCTCGAAGAGGAAAGGGTGATGCAGCACAGTAGCGTAAGTATTTCCCTCAGTTTTTGAGAACCAAGGTATCAATCCAGTAGGAGACCACGCGCGAGGGACTCGCACCTACACAAACAAATAAGAACTTTGCAGCCAACGTGATAAGGGGTTCTCAATCCCTTTACGGTCACTTACGAAAGTGAGATCTGATAGATAGGATAGTATATATTTTTGGTATAAGAACAGAAAGTAAATAAAGCAAAGTAAAGTAGATGGAAGATTAATATGTTGAGAATAGACCCGGGGGCCATAGGTTTCACTAGTGGCTTCTCTCATGAAAGCGGAATTCTACGGTGGGTGAACAAATTACTGTCGGGAAATTGATAGAAAAGCGCATAGTTATGGGAATATCTAGGCATGATCATTATATATAGGCATCACGTCCGTGACAAGTAGACCGAAACGATTCTGCATCTACTACTATTACTCCACACATCGACCGCTATCCAGCATGCATCTAGAGTATTAAGTTCATAAGAACAGAGTAATGCTTTAAGCAAGATGACATGATGTAGAGGGATAAACTCAAGCAATATGATATAAACCCCATATTTTTATCCTCGACGGCAACAATACAATATGTGCCTTGCTGCCCCTGCTGTCACTGGGAAAGGACACCGCAAGATTGAACCCAAAGCCAAGCACTTATCCCATTGCAAGAACTATAGATCTAGTAGGCCAAACAAAACCAATAATTCGAAGAGACTTGCAAGGATATTATAATCATACATAAAAGATTTCAGAAAAGAATCAAATATTGTTCATAGATAATCTTGATCATAAACCCACAATTCATCGGATCTCGACAAACACACTTCAATAAGATTACATGGAATAGATCTCCTCGAATATCGAGGAGAACTTTGTATTGAGATCCAAAAAGAGAGAAGAAGCCATCTAGCTAATAACTATGGACCCGAAGGTCTGTGGTAAACTACTCACAACTCATTGGTGAGGCTATGGTGTTGATGTAGAAGCACTCCGCGATGGATCCCCCTCCGGCGGAGCTCCAGAATAAGCCCCAAGATGGGATCTCATGGGAACAGAAGGTTGCGGCAGTGGAATTAGGGTTTTCTCTGTTGCCTCAATGTTTACGTGGATTTATATAGGAGGAAGAAGTACGTCGGTGGAGCAACATGGGGCCCACGAGGGTGGGGGCGCGCCTGCCTCCCCTGGACGCGCCCTGCCCCCTCGTAGGCACCTCGTTCCTTCTCTTACTTGGCCCTTAAGTCTCTCGTGAAGATACGGTTCCAAAAATAACCCTCCCGAAGGTTTCATTCCGTTTGGACTCCGTTTGATATTCCTTTTCTGCGAAACACTAAAATAGGCAAAAAAACAATTTGCACTGGGCCTTGGATTAGTAGGTTAGTCCCAAAAATGATATAAAAGTTTATAATAAAGCCCATTAAACTTCCAAAACAGAATATATAATAGCATGGAACAATCAAAAATTATAGATACATTGGAGACGTATCAAGCATCCCCAAGCTTAATTCCTGCTCGTCCTCGAGTAGGTAAATGATAAAAACAGAATTTTTTATGTGGAATGCTAGCCAACATAATTCTTAATGTAATTTTCTTTATTGTGGCATGAATTTTCAGATCCGAAAGATTCAAGATAGAAGTCTATATTGACATTTAGATATATTAAAACTGAGCATCCTCCCAGCCCTCTCAGGCCATCAGCATTTCTAACCGTTAGATCGTCACTTTTAGTCGTTTTGACCGTCGGATTTGCTGTTAGTGTCACCTAAATCTCGTTCGCAGGTTAACTAGCACTTAGGCTGCGCTGGCCTTTTCGGGCCGCTACTCCGGTGGCTTTTTCGGCTGTATCACGTTCAATTGGGCCTACTGGCCTACTGGGCCTCTTCTACCATCCTATCCAACACAACACACAGGGTGAAACGCAACGTACGAACCCTAAACCATGACCGTGCTCTGTTCCGATTGCGCCGCCTCACATGGCCTCGGATTGCATTGGCGGCTGCGCGTCGACGCGAGCGGCGCGACCGGATGGGGCACGGACCGCGGCTGGATGGGGCAAGTGCACTAGCGGCGGGGCCGGTTGGTGTGCGGCGGCCAACTGGCATGAATTTCAATCGCGAACGATGATTGATTGAGAGGTTAATCGGGCCATCAATGCCAATCGATGCTCCATGCAGGTCAGTTTCATTGTTATTCATGCCAATTGGTTGATTGCGAGGTTAATCCTGTATGCCAATTGATTAATTGAGAGGTTAATCATGTCTCTGTATATTCACCCTAGCCTCTAAAATCCCAACCTTGCCGCTGGTCCTTTCCTACTCTGCTCATTTTTGCAAACCATAGTTCAAAAGCAAAGCGATGGGTGATGCAGCTGTGGTTTCCCTGTGCTTTATTGTCCCAACATGAACAAGGTCCGTTGTCGCCGTGCTGTGGCCTTCGCCGTTGTCGCCACCGGCCAGCCTGCCGCTGATTCCCCCAGGGCCTGCGGCAACATGAAACGACACATGTCGTCGTTGTGGCTGCTGCTCTCGCTCCTGCGGAATTCTCGTCGCTCTCTCGGGTGCAGCCTCTACCTCAGGCGGTCACTTTCGTGTGACTGTATTGTAGTTTTGCATTACCGCTCACAGGATCCCCTCACCACTCCGATTGGTTCATCCATGATAGTTATTGTGATGGTAAACCATTCTTGTGAATTCAGTTATGTCGTACTGCTATCGTTCCTGTTGAAACTAATGGTGATACTGCACGTGTTTGCCGCCATGATCATTCTAACAAAATGCATGATTTATTGCATCAGGTTCCAGTGATTGCCACTTCAGTTATAATTTATAAAGGTTCGGCATATGGCGCTATACTGATTGCGCAAGAAGGTCTGATCTCTGCATATGCACCCTCCCATTTTAAATTTTATGAGATAAATATCATTTGTGGTACGATGGCAATCCCAATTCCAGTCTTGTTGTAATTTTTTTCTTGGCCTGAGCAACGACTCTGTATTGGCTTTTGTTATAGCTTTCTTCTACTTTTGTTGAACTTCCTTTCTTTCATTGAACACCCTTGTATTTTGAAGTTTGTCAAGTAGTTATTTATGCTATGTGACTCACAGAAGTTTGCTCTTGACTGAAAGATGTTTTTCAAGTAGTTCATTTTTGTAGATCTTCACTTTTCTGTATAAAAGTAGACCATGTTTTTGATTTACTTCCAATGAAACCAAATGTTGTGTCCCTGAGAAACCAACTTTGTGTCTTTGGCAAACTTACTATTTGCTCCTCTGAGGTTCATGCTCTGCTTGCATATATTCTTACGAGAGGAATTACTCATCGGCATTTCATTAGCCATTTCGTTTGTATAATTACATGATCTCACTAATCCTTCTGGCATATTTTCAGCTGACAAAGGTACTGGACGGGATTCAGGATTCTTGAAGCATCCGAAGACAAACCTGTGAAAAGCTCATGTCTTGAGAAAGTAGTCGCTCCGATATTCAAATCACGTTAATAGATCCCTTGCGTGCGTATCTTGGGATCGGCGTGGATCTTTTCTAACTTGATAATAAAGTTCTATAGCTGCTGGTGCAGTTTTGTGCTTTAAGATCTTAGTATTACCGACTATTTTTTAAGAACCTGGAAACAAGGTGCACTGAATGTCTTAGTTGGCTGGTGAAATTCGGTGGTTCTTGTGAGCTATGTGGTTTCTCTGGTCTGATTATTTTTTATTACCATCTGTGAAATAAGTTTTTCAGTGTAAAGATTAGCTATTACATAGCAATGAATTTATTGTCTTTCAAAGCCATTTTCCTGCTGTGAAATTACATGGTTCTTGTGAGCTATGTGGTTTCATTGGCCGTATTTACTTTTAGTTAACATCTATGAATTAAGTTTTTTAGTGTAAGATTGGGTGTTTACATGGCAATTGATTTAGTGTCTTTTTTAATCCTTTCCTTGTTGTATTAAGGTTTTATGAATCTTATATTTTCAATAGGAGGCTTACAGGAGCAATGATGTGAAAGTGCAACTTACTACGTGCTAGCATTGTGATGTCTTCATTGGATATTTCTGGATACTTCTCCCAACCATTGCATTTGTACTGTTTCCGCTTAAATTGTTTGCTTTATTGTCTCTTACTTTCTTTTGTTATATCTAACATTACGCCAAAGTGGACGAGCAACAACCCGTGGCACCAATGATCGTGCATCTAGAGGTAAGCGGACTATGTAGTCTCTGACCTCAGCTTGGTACGTGTAATTCTATTTGATTAATCTGATGCTATTTTGGACTTGTGCAACCTTAAAACTACAATTAGAAGAACAGGAGATATAATTTAAATGGCAGTTGACAATAAAACAAATGCTACCATTTGTTTTAAATTCATAACCTTATAAAAATAGGCAGCGGTTGTACATTTCTTCTAGGTCCATCTAATCTCGCCAAGAAGAAATTTAATAAGGTATTGTCAAACAAAGTAGTTATTACTTTCCACAATAAGGTGTTTGATAGCTTGTTTCGATGACGTTGTCACCTTGTGTCTGTTGTATAATTTCAGTGTTGTACAATGCAGTAGTTTGCAGGACCTAGCACTGCATATCAACATGACTTATTAATCATATACCACAAATGTCCAAGGTGGTGCAAAACGTGCTGGTATATGCTTGGATGTAGACAAGGTTTTGTCTATTTGACACCAGTCAGCATTTGTTCCATGTGCATGATCCTTTTTGTGGCTCTTTCAGAACAGTAATCGACCCGGATTAACGTCTTGGCTCCATCCTTATGAATAGCTTATTGCTCCTTTGTTACTTAGGTGTAGTCTGTGTACTTTATGCAACAGTTTATGTATGGCTTGGGAACTAAATTTTACATGACTCTTGGCAAGGTCTGCCATGTTGCTACTGTCATTTTCGGTACTACCACTTAATGTTGCTATGCACTATACGGCCTTGAAATTCATGCGTGATAGAAACATCACTTTATTGGGTCCTAAATCTGCTGGTTATTGTCCATGGTCTATGCATTACCTTTTTATACATGTATGACTGAAGACAGAAATCATGTTGGCTTCGTAGTAAAATACTTCACTACTATTTGCACTACACAAATTTAACCAAAAAAATGTTCAACGTTCGTCACTTTATTTAGAAAAATCCTATTATTCCATCGCAACAATGGATGGGCGTAGCAACGCGCGCCATCAATGATCTAGTAAGAATAATAATACTTCAAGCATACTAACAAAGCAATCATGTCTTCTCAAAATAACATGGCCAAAGAAAGTTCATCCCTACAAAATCATATAGTTAGGCTATGCTCCATCTTCGTCACACAAAATATTCCAATCATGCACAACCCCGGTTTCAGCCAAGCACTTGTTTCATACTTTAATTTTTTCAAACTCTTTCAACTTTCACGCAATATATGAGCGTGAGCCATGGACATAGCACTATATGGAATAGAGTGGTGGTTGTGGAGAAGACAAAAAGAGAGGAAGACGGTCTCACATAAACTAGGCGTATCAATGGGCTATGGAGATGCCCATCAATAGATATCAATGTGAGTGAGTAGGGATTGCCAGGCAACGGATGAACTAGAGCTATAAATGTATGAAAGCTCAACAAAAGAAACTAAGTGGGTGTGCATCCAACTTGCTTGCTCACGAAGACCTAGGGCATTTGAGGAAGCCCATCGTTGGAATATACAAGCCAAGTTCTCTAATGAAGATCATGGTGCTACTTTGAAGCACAAGTGTGGAAAAAGATAGTAGCATTGTCCCTTTTTCTCTCTTTTTTTTCCTTTTTTCTTCTTTTTTTTCTTTTCTATTCTTTTTTTTTGCCTTTCTTTTTTTTGGCCTTTTCTTCTTTTTTTTCTTTGGGACAATGCTCTAATAATGATGATCATCACACTTATATTGATTTACAACTCGATATTACAACTCGATACTAGAACAAAGTATGAATCTATATGAATGCCTCTAGTGGTGTACCGGGATGTGCAATGAATCAAGAGTGACATGTATGAAGAATTATGCATGGTGGCCTAGCCACAAATACGATGTCAACTACATGATCATGCATGGCAATATGACAATGATGAAGTGTGTCATAGCAAACGGAACGATGGAAAGTTGCATGGCAATATATCTCTGAATGGCTATGGAAATGCCATGATAGGTAGGTATGGTGGCTGTTTTGAGGAAGGTATATGGTGGGTGTATGGTACCGGCGAGATTTGCGCGGTACAGGATAGTCTAGCATTGGTGGAAGGGTGAGAGTGCGTATAATCCATGGACTCAACATTAGTCATAAAGAACTCACATACTTATTGCAAAAATCTACAAGTCATCAAAACAAAGTACTACACGCATGCTCCGAGGGGAAGGGTTGGTAGGAGTTAACCATCGCGCGATCCCGACCTCCAAACAAAGGATGACACTCAATGAAATACCTCATGCTTCTAATTTGTCACACAACGGATACCATACGTGCATGCTACGGGACTTGCAAACCATAACACAAGTATTTCTCAAATTCACAACAACTCTACTAGCATGACTCTAATATCACCATCCTCATATCTCAAAACAATCATCAAGTATCAAACTTCTCATAATATTCAATGCACTTTATGTGAAAGTTTTTACTATACCCATCTTGGATGCCTATCATATTAGGACTAGTTTTATAACCAAAGCACATTACCATGATGTTCTAAAATACTCTCAAAAGGATATAAGTGAATCATGAGAGATCAACAATTTCAACAAAATAAAACCACCACCGTGCTCTAAAAGATATAGGTGAAGCACAAGAGCAAAACTATCTAGCTCAAAAGATATAAGTGAAGCACATAGAGTATTCTAATAAATTCTAAATCATATTTATCTCCCTCAAAATGTGTGTCCAGCAAGGATGATTATGGCAAACTAAAAAGGAAAGACTCAAATCATACATGACGCTCCAAGAAAACACATATCATGTGGTGAATAAAAATATAGTCCCGAGTATAGTTACCGATAGATGAAGACGAAAGAGGGGATGCCTTCCCGGGGCATCCCCAAGCTTAGGCTTTTGGTTGTCCTTGAATTTTACCTTGGGGTGCCTTGGTCATCCCCGGATTAGGCTCTTGCCACTCTTTGTTCCATAGTCCATCAAAGCCATACTCAAAACTTGAAAACTTCACAACACAAAACTTAGCCAAAAAATCTCGTGAGCACCGTTAGTATAAGAAAACAAACCACCACTCAAAGGTATTGTAATTAACTCATTCTTTGTTTATATTGGTGTTAAACCTACTATATTCCAACTTCTCCATGATTCATACCCCCCGATACTACTCATAGATTCATCAAAATAAGCAAACAACACACGAAAAACAGAATCTGTCAAAAACAGAACAGTCTGTAGTAATCTAAAACTTTCGAATACTTCTGTAACTCCAAAAAATTGAAATAAATTGGTAAACATGAGGAATTTGTCTATTAATCATATGAAAAAAGAATCAACTAAATAGCACACTCCAGTAAAAAATTACAGCCAATCTCGTGAGCGCTAAAGTTTCTGTTTTTTACAGCATGATCATATAAACTTCACACAAGTCTTCCCAAAGGTTCTACTTGGCACAAACACTAATTAAAACACAAAACCACATCTAAACAAAAGCTAGATGCAATATTTATTCCTAAATAGAAGCAAAAACAAAGAAAATAAAATTGGGTTGCCTCCGAACCAGCGCTATCATTTAACGCCCCTATCTAGGCACGATACAAGAATAGATCTAGGCATTGCCATCTTTGGTAGGCAATCCATAAGTGGCTCTCATAATAGATTCATAAGGTAATTTGATTTTTTTTTCTAGGAAAGTGTTCCATGCCTTTCCTTAATGGAAATTTGAATCTAATATTTCCTTCCTTCATATCAATAATTGCACCAATCATTCTAAGGAAAGGTCTACCAAGAATAATAGGACATGAAGGATTGCAATCTATATCAAGAACAATGAAATCTACGGGCACATAATTCCTATAGGCAACAATAAGAACATCATTAATCCTTCCCATAGGTTTCTTAGTGGTAGAATCCGCAAGATGCAAATTTAAAGAACAATCATCAAGCTCATGAAAACCTAACATATCACACAAAGTTTTTGGAATTGTAGAAACACTTGCACCCAAATCACACAAAGCAAAGCATTCATGATCTTTAATTTTAATTCTAATAGTAGGTTCCCACTCATCATAAAGCTTTCTAGGGATAGAAACTTCTAATTCAAGTTTTTCTTCATAAGATTGCATCAAGGCATAAATTATTTTGACTATAAGCATGCGGAGAATTTAGTACAGATTGCAACAAGTAAATACAATCTATTAAAGAGCAATTATCATAATTGAGTCCCTTGAAATCCAAGATAGTGGGTTCATCACTATGCAAAGTTTTAATCTCTTCAATCACAGTTTAAACAATTTTAGCATCAAGATCTAAAAACTACGAATCATTGGGACGTCTTTTAACTAAAGTAGACTCATGTCCAGTCCCATCTTTATCAAGATTCATACTAGAAAACAAGGATCTAATAGGAGACACATCAATAACTTTCATATCTTCATCTTTATTTTCATGATAACTAGAAGAACACGCTTTCATAAAAGCAATCTTTTTTAGCACGCATCCTAGCGGTTCTTTCTTTGCACTCATCAATGGAAATTCTCATGGCTTTGAGAGACTGATTGATATCATCCTTAGGTGGAATAGATCTGAGTTTCAAAGAATCAACATCAAGAGTAAATATATCCATATTTCTAGCCAACTCATCAATCTTAAGCAATTTTTCTTCAAGCAAAGCATTGAAATTCTTTTGTGAATTCAGAAAATCTTTAACACTAGTTTAAAATTCATAGGGCATCTTAACAAAAATTTCCATAAGTTTTATTGTAGGAATTACCATAATTATTAGAGGAATTACTAGGAAAAGGCCTAGGATTAAAGTTTCCTCTATAAGCATTGTTACCAAAGTTATTCCTACCAACAAAATTCACATCCAAAGATTCATTATTATTTTCAATCAACGTGGATAAAGGCATATCATTAGGATCAGAAGAAGCACTCTTAGTAGCAAATAATTTCATAAGTTCATCCATCTTTCCACTCAAAACACTAATATCTTCAATAGCATGCACTTTTTTAGTAGTAGATCTTTCGGTGTGCCATTGAGAGTAGTTAACCATAATATTATCTAGTAGTTTGGTAGCTTCTCCTAAGGTGGTTTCCATGAAAGTGCCCCCCGCGACCGAATCTAAAAGATTTCTAGAAGCAAAATTCAAGCCAGCATAAAAGTTTTGTATAATCATCCATAAGTTCAAACCATGTGTAGGGCAATTACGTATCATTAATTTCATTCTCTCCCAAGATTGTGCAACATGCTCATGATCTAGTTGCTTAAAATTCATAATATCGTTTCTAAGAGAGATAATCTTAGCGGGAGGAAAATACTTAGAGATAAAGGCATCTTTGCACTTATTCCATGAATCAATACTATTTCTAGGCAAAGAGGAAAACCAAGTTTTATCACGATCTCTAAGTGAAAACGGAAATAGATTTAATTTAACAATATCATTATCCGTATCCCTCTTCTTTTGCATGTCACACAAATCAACAAAGTTGTTCAGACGGGTAGCGGCATCTTCACTAGGAAGGCCAGAAAATTGATCTTTCATGTAACGCCCCTGATTTGATCGTACACTATTCATGCACGCAAACGTGTACGACCAAGATCAGAGACTCACTGAAAGATATCACAACACAACTCTAGACACCAAATAAAATAATACAAGCTTTATATTACAAGCCAGGGGCCTCGAGGGCTCGAATACATAAGCTTGAATACACAAGAGTCAGCGGAAGCAATAATATCTGAGTACAGACATAAGTTAAACAAGTTTACCTTAAGAAGGCTAGCACAAAGGTAGCAATGATCGAGAAGGCAAGGCCTCCTACCTGGGACCTCCTAACTACTCCTCGAAGCCGAACTTCACGTAGAAACATCCTCGGGATCCTCTAGCTCCTAGATTCCACCGTCTGGTTGCGTCATCCGAGAAGAAGGGACAAAAGGGGAAAAGCGGAAGCAAAGCAACCGTGAGTCCTCATCCAAAGTACTCGCAAGCAAGGATCTACACTACATATGCAATGATATCCGTGCAAAGGGGTAATATCTGTGGGCTAAACTGCAGAATGCCAGAATAAGAGGGGGATAGCTAATCCAATTGAAGACTACGCTTCTGGCAGCCTCCATCTTGCAGCAGTAGAAGAGAATAGATGGTAAGTTCACCAAGCAAAACGTATAGCATAATCGTACCCGGTGATCCTCCCCTCGTTGCCCTGTGGGAAAGCGATCACCGGGTTCTATCTGGAACTTGTCTGGGTGTGTTTTATTAAGTATACTGTTCTAGTTGTCATGAGGTCGGAGTACAACTCCGGTTCGTCCTTTTACCGAGGGACACGGCTATTCGAATAGATTAACTTCCCTGCAGGGGTGAACAACATAACCTAGCACACTCGGTCCCATTTGGCCGGACACACTTTCCAGGGTCATGCCCGGCCTAAGATCAACATGTCGTAGCCCTACCTAAGTACAGCATAGAGGTCAGCACGCCGGTCTAAGTCCTAAGCGTGCAGGGGTCCGGGCCCATCGCCCAATGCACACCTGCACGTTGCGTATGCGGCCGGTGAGCAGACTTAGCAACCTCCATTACTAAGGAAGTTACGTTATGCGGTCCAACCAGGCGCGCGCCGCTCAGTCGCTGACATCAAGAAGGCTTCGGCTGATACCACGACGTCGAGTGCCCATAACTATTCCAACGTAGCTGGTTAGTGCGTATAGGCCAATGGCCAGACTCAGATCAAATACCAAGATCTCGTTAAGCGTGTTATTATGAAATAACCACGGACAACGACCAGGGCCAGGGCACCTCTCGACTGGGTGTCTCAACCTGCCCTGTTGCTCCGCCAAAAAGATCCACTCGGGGGCCGTCAGGAACCCAGGCCCTGGATGGAGCCACCTGTCCTTCCAGCCCCCACATTGGAATCACTTGGCGGTACTCATCGAGCCGACCCGACTTTAGTCACATCATGTGTCAAGTAAAAAGTATATAGTATATACCCGTGATCACCACCCGAGGTGATCACGACCCGATAGTATAGCATGGCAGACGGGCAAGGATGTGGGGCCGCTGATGGAATACTAGCATCCTATACTAAGCATTTAGGATAGCAGGTAAAGGTATCAACTATAGTAGCAACAATGACAGGCGATGCAAAAGAATAGGAGCTGTCGAATCATCAACAGTAGCAAATCTAATGCAAGAATAAGAGAGAAGAGAATGGGCGATATCTGGTGATCAAGGGGGGTTGGCTTGCCTGGAAGCTCTGTTGAAATGATCTGGTCATCGACGACGTAGCCGTACACAGCAACGTCGGCGGCGATGGTCTCGGTGTCTATCGAGAGAGGAGGAGGAAGAAAAAGTAAATATAAAGCAGACAATTGTAACACAAAGTATGACATGGCGATACGATGTGCCGGCTGTGCCCTAACGTAGTGTTACATGTTACCGACAAAGGAGGATCCCATCCGGGAAAGTTTTCCTGGTTCCGGACATTTGTCAGACAGATGACCAGAGGGGGAAAGTTCCATGTTCAGGTATTTAGAGGCACCGCACGAATATACGGGTAACGTATCCCGATCCGTCTCGTCGTTCTGAGCAACTTTCATGTACAAAGTTTTCCGATCTGGGTTACGGTTAATTTTCTATTAATTTCTGAAGTGTTATAAAACATTTTGGGTTATTTTAAAACCAGTCAACTGTCGTTGACTGGGTCAACACTGACGAGTCAACGGGTCAAGGGGACCCACATGACATAGACTACACTAGTTATCAGTTTAGGTATCAACTAACAGTTTAATTAGGCTAATTAACTAATTAGTTAGTTAAATAGGCAATTAATTACGATAATTAATTAATTTACCAATTAATTACTGTTTATTATTATTATTGTTATTATTTATTTTAATTAATAACCTTTCTTTTCTTTTTTTAACAAAACGTTCTAGGGTGGGGCCCCTTGTCATAGGCCCCTGGGGGCCTTAACGGGCACCGGGCGATGAGGTTACGGGCGCAGGCGGGACGTGCACCCGCTCGGAGGCCCGAGGCCAACAAGGGGGCCGCCGGCCACGGTAGCAGCCGAAGCAACATGGCAAGGGGGCGATAGAGCGGGGCGGATGGGCGGGCACGGCGACCGGACGCGCCGGTGGCGGCGGCGGCGGCATCGACCGCGAGCGAGGCGGCGGTAGCAGAGAGCGAGGCCGACGGCAGTGCGTAGGGCGGTGCGCTGATGGCTTCTCGCCCCTCGTTGGTTACCCCAAGTGGAAGGTTGAGATGTAGCGTAGCGGAAAATTTCCCTTGGCAAAGATACCAAGGATCGAATCCCGTGAGACTTCGAGGGTCGACAAGTAGGTGTCAACGGCGCCAGAAACTTAGCGGTTGACGGGACCTGCACAAAGATACAGATAACTTTGCTCCCAACAAGTACAAAGAGGTTGTCAATCCCTCCGGCCTTGTTGTTTACAAAGGATCAAACACAAGAGATAATAATGATAGCTATGACTGCAACTAGGAAATAGAAACAGGAAGTAAATAGAAGGTGTGATCAGCGGTGGTAATATGTACCGGGGTCCCATGATGTTCACTAGTGATGTCTCTCTCCCAAAAGACGATAAAACAGCAAAGCGAGGTAAACAAATTATAGCTGGGCAATTGACAGGATTATGTGCGCAAACCAATGCTAACTATGCTGCAAAGAAAGGTAGAGGCTCAAAAGCATGGGCGGTACGCCAAGGCAAGTAGACCGAAATCCATCTGCATCTACTACTAATCATCCACCTTGAGATATCTATCCAGAACATCTCGCTGGTATTAAGTTGCGAATCCCACCCAAAGTGTAAACTCAAAGCAACAGACAACTGCATTAAAAGAACTTTGCGTAAAGTAAACAATCCTTGCACCCGCAAGTACAAGCACCGTTGCTTTCTCCCTTGTGGAAACAGCACATCCCCTAGACTCATGTTTCTGTCACTCAAGCTAGTCATCAGGGGGCATGAACCCACAATCAAGCATAACGCTCCCTCTTGGAGTTACTACCTACTACTCGGCCAAAGCAATAGACAGCAACGGAGAACATGCAAGAATTACTCAAGAACAAAGATATAAAAGAGGTGAATCAAATATATTACTCAAACACAATCTGAACAAAGTCTCATAATCCATCAGATCCCAGCAAACTCAGCAAAGCAACAGCAGAAAGATTACATATGTGCCTCGATCATGTAGGGCAGCTCACGAGGTATAAACCATGAAGAGCAAAGAGGGGAGGAGAACATCACATAGCTACTGATCATGGACCCACGGTCCAAGGTGGACTACTCACGACTCATCCGGGAAGTGTCCATGGTGGTGGAGAAGCTCCCGGTGGTGGTTCTCCCCTCCGACAGGGTGCCGGGAAGAGTTCTCCTGACGCTCCCGATCTTGGAAGCGCTGCGGCGGCGGAACAGAGGCGAGATCGCGAAAAAGGGTTCTGTCCTCGAGGGTTTTGGGACGAGAGGGATATATATGCGAAGGGGGGCAGCCAGAGGCGGAGCAGGGGCCCCAGGCGCCCCCTGGCGTGGCCAGGGGTGGGGCCGCGCCAGGTGGCCGCTTGGGCCTCCCCTGGCTCCCCTCTGGCCCATCTTTGGTTCTTCGTGAAGCTTCCTGCACGTTGATTTTTCCTATATTTTTCCTGGAATTTTTGGAGCACTTTTAATATGGGGGAAACCTGAAATAGAAAAACAGCAGAAAACAGGAACTGTCACTGTGGTGCACTGAGTTAATAGGTTAGTCCAAATATGATCAAAAGTGCATGGAAGTGCATCAATATCATAGGAATATCACACAAAAGAAGCATGGAGCAAGCAGAAATTATAGATACGTTTTGGACGTATCAACATCCCCAAGCTTAATTCCTGCTCGTCCTCGAGTAGGTAAATGATAACAAGCATAATTTATGTGGTGACATGCTACCAACCATATAAGAACTTTTTAAGTAAAGCAATCAAGGCATGTAATTCAATTCAAGTCATAACAAGCAAGAGTCTATATTAGCATTGTAACAAGCAACATAAGAACATAAAGGTGCAAGAGCTCTCGCTGTACGTGACTCAAATGTCTCCAAATGGTGTTTGCGTGCAAGAAAGGGGATAGGGATATACGAGAGAGTAAAACATAGTTTTTGTATTGTTGAGAACTTAATCTACTAAAGTTTCACACTTGGTCTTCTTTGGAATCTTATCTTGACTCATCCCCAGACCACTAGCCAGCTACAAGTCAAAATGATCCACTCCCTTTCGATATTTTGAGCACTCATGCAATGGATGAGCGTAAGCAAGAAGTTGACACTTAGGATGGCAAAGAGAGAAAAATGATGAAGGGGGAAGACAAAAAAGGTGTGAAAGGCTCACATCAATGAGGACAATCATAGGCGAGAGAAAGCCAAATGATAGATATGATGTGAGGAGTAGGGATTGCCATGCAACGGATGCACATATGAGCTAAGGTAAGCTCTCCAATGGAACTAGTGGGGGTGCATCCAACTTGCTCGCTCAAGAAGACCTAGAGCTCTTTTGAGGAGGCTCATCATTGGAATATACAAGCCAAGTTCTATAGTGTGAAGGTCCCCACATAGCTATATGCATGAATTATAATCTCTATGGAGTACAAGGTATAAGATGAGGTACGAGTGTGGATCTCTCAAAAGGAATAGTAGTGTGCCCCCTTCTCTCTTTTTATTTCTTTTTCTCTTTTTTCTATTTTTTTTATTTTTTGTGGCCTCAATGGCTCTTTCTATTTAACTCTCATTTGTCCTCTTTGGGATCTTTTGATTTTGTCCTCTTTGGGATCTTTTCCTCACTTTAGGGGCAACACTCTATATATTACAAGAAGTATAGAAGATCTTTCACACTTTACAAGAGTACTCAACATAAAGAAGATGAAACTATCATGATGTATGCAAATGTATGCCTCTGCCAGTGTAGCAGGATATGCAATGATACTAGCGCGTCATGTAGCAATGATTAGGGCAAGGCCCAACTAGCATGCGGCTCATCGATCAAGCAAAAAGCATGTATGACATGAAGATCAAGTCATGAGAAGATGGATGTTGCATGGCAATGTATCTCGGAAAGGCTATGGAAATGCCTTGATAGGTAGGTATGGTGGTTGTTTTGAGGAAGGATATAATGAGGCTTATGATGATAGAGCGTATCGTGCCAAGGATTTGGCTGCACCGGCGAAGTATGCGCCAACTCTCGAGGTGAGAAAGAGCAATGCACGGTACCGAAGAGGCTAGAAAAATATGGCTAGGTGGAAGTGTCAACTTTCGAATACTCACATTAGTCCGAAGAACTCATGCACTTATTATCGGTAACTCTCAATCTAATTAGGAGGTTCACAAAGAGACAAGTACCCCGAGGAGGAGTGTATGGGGGTTTGGTTATCCTTGCGCATCCTCGACTCATGGTACGTGAGTGTACTCTAATATTCGATCCCTCCAAAGATTAGTGATCCATCTAGTAGCTAAAGTTCTCAACTATTTTGTAGGTTTTCGAAAATAAACACGGATTGCCCAAAATACGACATCTATCACTAATAGGCTAAAGCTCTTGACACCAAAAGTTCAGACATTACTCATGGCAATACCTTAAAACTATTGCAAGTTACTACTAAAATTAAATAGCAACCTCAATTACCTACTTTAAGTTAAGACACACAAGTCAGTGCAACAGGCAAACTCTCTTAACAAGATAAACATGAAAACTCAAGAGAGTTCAGCAACCAACTAAACAAAAGCTCTTTAAAAAGAAAAGCATGAAAACTAAGAGCTAAACATGACAGCAGCTATGGAAAGACAAAGAACACACACAGCAAAGATAAGCATGAAAATCCTATGTTGTGTTCTAGGTTGAAGTGGAACGTGTTTCTCTCCCACACAAAGAAAGCTGGGTTCTAACTTGTTATGAACAGCAAGCAAAGCTAAAGAAAACTAAAAAAAGAAACTAAGAGCAAGACGCTCCAAGCATAGCACATAACGCATGAAGTGATAAAATTATAGTGGAACGAAAGACGAACTGATAATTGTTGATGGAGAAGGGGATGCATGGTGTCATCCCCAAGCTTAGACGCTTGAGTCTTCTTGAATATTTCTTGGGGGTGCACGGGGGCATCCCCAAGCTTGAGCGTTTGACCCTCCTGAATCTTCTTTTATCATCTTCCCTCGCACACTTGAAAACTCCCTTCATACATAACTCATCATAATCTGATTAGCGAGGTTAGTACCCACAATAAAATAATTTTTCCCTACTGGAAATAAAAATAATCTTGAAGAGCTACTGTTTCTCAAGATTGCCAAAAGGTTTTTGCAAAGAAAAAGCAAGATCAAGGTTTGCAAAACGAAGAAAAGGCAAAACAGGACAGAATCTGTGAAAAACAGACCAGCAGGTAGTAAATAATTTTTTCGGGGCACTTCTGCAACTCAAATCAAAAAACTCAGAACAGACGCTCGAAAGCCAATTGTATAGAGCACGCTTTCAAAACAATTCAGATCAAAAAGATGATCTGGTGATCTTATTCGAATTTTTCTGTCCAAGGACAGAATCTGTTTTCTGGACAGCACGTCACAACTTTTGAACTTTCTTGCAATCGGAGGCTAAACTTGGCACAAAGCTGAAAAGAAAAGATACAATGATGATGCTACTGTAGTAACAAACATCAAGACACAACAAAAGCAAAATAAAACCTAATTTGTTGTGGGCTGCCTCCCAAAAGCGCTTTCTTTTATGCCTTTAAGCTAGGCATGATGCAAAAAGAGAAGATCAAGTTTTATCAAGAGTAACAGAATAGCTAGCCCGTGTAACGGACTCAAAAGGCAACTTAATCTTGTTTCTAGGGAAGTGTTCCATCCCTTTCTTGAGAGGGAATTGGAATTTTATATTCCCCTCTTTCATGTCAATGATAGCACCAACGGTGCGAAGAAAAGGACGTCCCAAAATAATTGGACATGAAGGTTCACATTCAATATCCATAATAGTAAAATCAACGGGAACATAATTGTCATTGACAATGATAAGAACATCGTCGATCTTCCCCAAAGGTTTCTTTACGGAAGAATCAACAAGACGAACACCAAAAGAACAAGGATCAAAAGGTTTCAATTCAAACATATCATACATTCTTTTGGGCATAACGGAGGTACTAGCTCCAACATCACATAAAGCATAGCAAGAGAAGTTATTCAACTTAATTTTAATCATAGGATCCCAACTATCTTCTAGCTTTCTAGGTATGGAGGCTTCTATCCTAAGCTTCTCCTCCCTAGCTTTGATGAGAGCATTAGTGATATGCTCCGTGAAGGCAAGATTAAGTGTGCTAGTGTGGGGATCTCTAGACATCTTGTGAAGAAAACCAATAACTTCAGAAAGGGTGCAATTATCAAAATCAAGGTCACTACTATCAAGTAAAGTGGTAGTGCTGCCCTTTAGGCTCACTTGTTTGGTAGCTTCTATGGTTATAGGAGTTTCTTCTTCTACGGTTGAGGTCATAGCATCACCATTAATAGGTCCAATGGGACTAGGAGTGCATTGGGTGCTAAGAGTTTGGATATCCTCAACAACTTGGATAGTAGCAACAGTGTGGTGGGTAGGAAGGCTCTTAATTCTATCTTCTTCCTCCTTTTCTCTAGCCCATCTCTCTTTAAGTTTAGCCGTCATCCTAATGTTTTCATTAATTTGCACTTGAATAGCATTCATAGGAGCGGTCTTCCTCTCCTCAAGAGGAGAAGTTCTAATTTTAAGAAACTCTACCTCATGGGCTAAATTGTCTACCTTCGAAGAGAGATTATCTAGTTTGTCTAGTTTTTCTTCTACACTCTTATTGAAGGCCTTTTGGGTAGTGATGAAGTCTTTAAGCATAATCTCTAGTTCAGAAGTGGAGTTCTTGGTGCTAGGATAAGCATTGTTGTTCCCATAGGAATTAGAGGGGAACGGTCTAGGGTTGCTACCAAAATTACTCCTATAAGCATTGTTATTGAAATTGTTTCTAGAGATAAAGTTCACATCTACTTGATCTTGAGCAATCAAAGAATTTAAAGGAACATCATGAGGATCAATAGAAGATTGCTTGGAAAGTAGAGACATGATCAAGTCAACTTTTTCATTTAGGGAGGAAATCTCCTCGACAGAGTTTACCTTCCTACCTGTTGGAGCGCGTTCGGTGTGCCATTGGGAATAATTGGTCATCATCTCGTCGAGAAGCTTCGTGGCAGCACCAAGTGTAGTTGACATAAAGGTTCCTCCCGCGGCCGAATCTAACAAGTTTGGCGAGGTAAAGTTCAAGCCTGCATAAAAAGTATGGATAACCATCCAAGTAGTCAAACCATGAGTAGGGCAGTTCGTGACAAGAGATTTCATGCGTTCCCAAGCTTGGGCAATGTGTTCATTATCCAATTGTTTAAAATTCATTATGTTACTCCTTAATTGGATAATTTTAGGAAGGGTATAGTACTTCCCAATAAAGGCATACTTGCACTTGTCCCAAGAATCTATACTATTCCTAGGCAAGGATTGAAACCATATTTTAGCTCCTCCTCTCAAGGAGAAAGGAAAAAGCTTAAGCTTAACAATATTACCATCTACTTCTTTGTACTTTTGCATATCACAGAGCTCAACAAAATTATTTAAGTGCAAAGCAGCATCATCTCCAGCACCGGAGAATTGATCTTTCATAACTAGGTTCAGCAAAGTAGGTTTAATCTCATAAGAAGGTCCTGAAGTGGCAGGTGTAGCAATAGGCGTGCAGATAAAGTCACTGTTGTTATGACTAGTGAAGTCACACAACTTGGTGTTTTCGGTGGAACCCATAGCAGCAGCAAGCAAGATAACTATTTTTGTGATTTTTGGTAAGGGACACTAAAGCAAAAACTGAAAGGTAAACTAACAAGACTAAAAAGCAAAGATAAAAGATAGCGTGCAACTCCCCTATCTTGAAGAGTGGAGTCCCCGGCAACGGCGCCAGAAACTTGCTTGATGGCTTCTCGCCCCTCGTTGGTTACCCCAAGTGGAAGGTCGAGATGTAGCGTAGCGGAAAATTTCCCTTGGCAAAGATACCAAGGATCGAATCCCGTGAGACTCCGAGGGTCGACAAGTAGGTGTCAACGGCGCCAGAAACTTAGCGGTTGATGGGACCTGCACACAGATACAGATAACTTTGCTCCCTACGAGTACAGCGAGGTTGTTAATCCATCCGGCCTTGTTGTTTACAAAGGATCAAACACAAGAGATAATAATGATAGCTATGACTGCAACTAGGAAATAAAAACAGGAAGTAAATAGAAGGTGTGATCAGCTGTGGTAATATGGACCGGGGTCCCATGATGTTCACTAGTGATGTCTCTCTCCCAAAAGACAATAAAACAGCAAAGCGAGGTAAACAAATTACAGCTGGGCAATTGACAGGATTATGTGCGTAAACCAATGCTAACTATGCTGCAAAGAAAGGTAGAGGCTCAAAAGCATGGGCGGTACGCCAAGGCAAGTAGACCGAAATCCATCTGCATCTACTACTAATCATCCACCTTGAGATATCTATCCAGAACATCTCGCTGGTATTAAGTTGCGAATCCCACCCAAAGTGTAAACTCAAAGCAACAGACAACTGCATTAAAAGAACTTTGCGTAAAGTAAACAATCCTTGCACCCGCAAGTACAAGCACCGTTGTTTTCTCCCTTGTGGCAATAGCACATCCCCTAGACTCATGTTTCTGTCACTCAAGCTAGTCATCAGGGGGCATGAACCCACAATCAAGCATAACGCTCCCTCTTGGAGTTACTACCTACTACTCGGCCAAAGCAATAAACAGCAACGGAGAACATGCAAGAATTACTCAAGAACAAAGATATAAAAGAGGTGAATCAAATATATTACGCAAACACATTCTGAACATAGTCTCATAATCCATCAGATCCCAGCAAACTCAGCAAAGCAACAGTAGAAAGATTACATATGTGCCTAGATCATGTAGGGCAGCTCACGAGGTCTAAACCATGAAGAGCAAAGAGGGGAGGAGAACATCACATAGCTACTGATCATGGACCCATGGTCCAAGGTGGACTACTCATGACTCATTCGGGAAGCGTCCATAGTGGTGGAGAAGCTCCCGGTGGTGGTTCTCCCCTCCGGCAGGGTGCCGGGAAGAGTTCTCCTGACGCTCCCGATCTTGGAAGCGCTGCGGCGGCGGAACAGATGCGAGATCGCGAAAAAGGGTTCTGTCCTCGAGGGTTTCGGGACGAGAGGGATATATATGCGAAGGGGAGCATCCAGAGGCGGAGCAGGGGCCCCAGGCGCCCCCCTGGCGGGGCCAGGGGTGGGGCCGCGCCAGGTGGCCGCCTGGGCCTCCCCTGGCTCCCCTCTAGCCCATCTTTGGTTCTTCGCGAAGCTTCCTGCACGCTGATTTTTCCTATATTTTTCCTGGATTTTTTGGAGCACTTTTAATATGGGGGAAACCTGAAATAGAAAAACAGCAGAAAACAGGAACTGGCACTGTGGTGCACTGAGTTAATAGGTTAGTCCAAATATGATCAAAAGTGCATGGAAGTGCATCAATATCATAGCAATATCACACAAAAGAAGCATGGAGCAAGCAGAAATTATAGATACGTTTTGGACGTATCATGCGCTGGTGTGGCCGTGGTGCGAGGAGTTGGCACGCACGGGCGTGCTCGCCACGCGTGGTCTATCGTGGGTGGGGCGCGGCGAGTGCGCCGAGCATGGCGAGGCCGTGTCGGGAGGCGGCGGTGACGGGGGCAAGGGGTGTGAGCGGGCGGTGGATTAGCTCACCGAGGGGGTAGGGTAGGGGTGCCGGCTGGGAAGAAGCCCAGATAGGCGGCCGTCGGGGACGACCGGGGCCAGCGGGCGGTGGGGAAGACGGCGTGATGGAGGGAGAGGAAGGAGACCGGGAGGGCGGCGTCCGTGAGGTGGCGTCGCGGGGGAGGACGGAGGCGTGGCAGGGTCCGGTGAGTCAGAGGGACGGGCGACGGTGGAGCAACGACATCGGGGGGTGAGTGCCTCGGGCGGCGGCGGTGGGTCCAGATCGAGGGAGAGGGAGAAGCACTACTAGGAAAAGGCCTAGTAATGGCGCACCTATTTTGGCCATTAATGGCGCACTACTGGTGCGCCATTAGTGCCACGCCATTAGTATTTTTTACTAATGGCGCACCACTGGTGCGCCATTAGTATCTGGTATACTAATGGCGCACCACAGGTGCGCCATTAGTATAAACTATGGTGCGCCATTAGTATGCCTCCCAGGGGGGCCATATATACCCAGGTGCTTTGGCATACTAATGGCGCACCACATAGAAGTGCGCCATTAGTAAAAAAAATCAGAATTTTTTTTTCCAATTTTTTTCTTAATCTCATGTCATTATGGCTTAATCTCAAGTCAAATCGCACTCTGTGGAGAAACTTGCCATTAGTATGCCTCCCAGGGGGCCATATATACCCAGGTGCTTTGGCATACTAATGGTGCACCACATAGAAGTGCGCCATTAGTAAAAAAAATCAGAAATTTTTTTTTCCAATTTTTTTTCTTAATCTCAGGTCATTATGGCTTAATCTCAAGTCAAATCGGACTCTGTGGAGAAACTTCCCGGAAGGTCACCCATCCTCACACTACTCCAGCCCGAGCACGCTTAACTTCGTAGTTCTATCCAATCCCAGCACCAGCTCACTTCACAGGAACTTATTGATATATCTATCATATCAATCCTATTAAACCTTCTTGATGTCTAGGAGTTTGTTCATGTTCATGAGTATGATTAAATTTTGAAATATATTTCAAACTTCCCGGTCATATTACGTATCATATTTTGAAAAAAAAAATCAAATATAAATTTTTTTAAAACCAAATTTTTTAAAAAAATAAATTCTGTTACTAGTGGCGCACCTGGCAAACGGTGAGCCACTAGTAAGTTTTAAATTTTTTGAATTTTTTTGCCTCTAGATCTTAAAAGCCCCGTAACTTTTTTCTGATAGGTTTTTGGGGATTTTGAAAATGTTTAACTCGGTTCC
>LR738713.1:640724927-640739168 GCA_902687465.1 Secale cereale | reverse complement strand
CCCCCCCCCCCCCCAATTAAGTTCGGATGTAACTTTTCGAGTAGATGATTTTTCATATAAAAAACTTTTTAATTCGAGTTCGTATGCAAAAGTTATGCCTGTTTTACTAAATTCCAGAGATATTTTGCAAATAAAGTCAAAATTCATATTTGTAAATTTTCCCAACAAGTAGACCACATATCACATGGGAAACTTATTTTTTTTTTGACATTTCCATCATTTCCTTTTATTTTTTAAACTGGAAAAGGCTGTCCACAGGGGGGTGCAGTTGGTGAAATATTGTGCCAAGTTAGTAATGGCGCACCGTGGATGTGGTGCGCCGTTACTAGTTCAACTAGTAATGGCGCACCACACCCACGGTGCGCCATTACTAGTTTTGAAAAAAAATAAACAAAATTTGAATAAAAAAATACTAATGGCGCACCGTGGATGTGGTGCGCCATTACTAGTTGAACTAGTAATGGCGCACTATCCACTGGTGCGCCAATAGTAGTTTTAAAAAAAATAAAAAAAATATTTTTATAAAATTTGAAAAAAAAATTACTAGTGGCGCACCGTGGATGTGGTGCCCATTACTAGTTTAACTAGTAATGGCGCACTATCCACTGGTGCGCCATTAGTAGTTTTGAAGAAAAAATGAAAAAAAAAATTGTTACTAATGGCGCACCGACACATGGTGCGCCATTAGTATATAGTAATGGCGCACCACATGTCTGGTGCGCCATTAGTAACAATTCCATCTATAGCCCTTTTCCTAGTAGTGAAGTGGGCATCGTGGGGGTATAGTGGGCTAGGGTTGCGGGGTGGGGGTATGTAGAGGCGCGGCTGGGCCAGCCTAGCGGCCTGCTGGGCCGAGGCCCAGTTGACGGGGGGTGGTTTCTCTCTTTTTTTCCCTTTTGTTTTTCTGTTTTGTTTTCTTATTTTATTTACCTTTTGTTTAGTGTTTTCTTTTAGTTACCTTATATTTTTTATCTTAGCAAAACACCAAAATGGCACCTAATTTGATGTTACCAAATGTGTCACTGCCACATTAAGTTGGTACTCAAACTAAATTAGTTTCGTAATTAACTAATATTTAAAAGCATTTAAATAATAGTTTTCGCTATTGTTTTACTCACCTAATAGTATTCAAATATTTAATGAAGGTGTGGTTTCTCCACCATATCTACTTATGATTTATTTGACACAACTTGAACATTTTAGTTTTGACATTTCAAATCTTTCATCGTTTGACTTATTTTGAATTTTGAATTCGAACGGGGTTGAATAACGTGAGATTACAACAGTGTCTTCGGTGACGTGGCATCATTAGTAGTGTTTACTGTAGCATGATTACCCGGTCGTCACAATTCTCCTCCACTACAAGAAATCTCGTCCCGAGATTTAAGCGGTGGAGAAGGGGGGGAAAAGTGATGGTAGCGAAAACCTATCGAGTCTTCTCGGTCTCGGCTGCTCTTCTCGAAGAGGTCGGTCCATGACGATGATGTATTCATCCCTCTGCTTCAAGTCATCGTGATCAAGTCGTCATCCTTTCTTCGGGATCTCCGTCGTCCTACGAACGTGACCAGGGGGAAAACTCCGGAAGAACACATCTCCACAAAGCTGGGTATCTGACGGTGAACTCAACGGGAAATACACGAGGTACCCCACGAGTTGTATTCCAGTTAATTTGTTGAGTGCAATATTCGATGATACCAAAGTTTCAAATGGGTAGGAAATCATTTGATGCCTAGACAGAAGCTGGAATGGAGGCTTGAACAACGGGAATAACATGGCGTTTGATTCCAGGATGAATAATGGTATAGAATTTAGCTCGTGGATCACATACAAAGCCAGGTGCAAAGGATACATTAGAATCCGGGTTGTAATGAAGAGTCAGGTTTCGATCCAGTGGACCAGTGGGTTATGGGGCCACCATGTGGGTTGAAAATAGGAATGGTGGTGACATCTTGCACAGCCGCGACAAGGAGGCATGTCAGTGGATAGCTTGTCAGCTATGGCGGCTACAATGTTGGTACCAAGGATGGGTAACGAAGAGAACCATTTTCCCGCTCGTTGAAACGAGGTGGACCAATAGGCAAGTTCCCGTCCACCAGCAGTACCAGAATGTCATCAACAATAGAATCAAGGTCTTACTGACAGAGTTGTACAACGAGGTGCTTACATAAGCAGAGAATTATTACTGCTTAGATTATATGTAGATCAAGGAAAGGTTAAACAAACAAATGGAAAGGAAAATTGTGATTACACACAATTATTAGGAGTATATCCATCCCATGGACAAGAAGAACATGGCATACAGGGTAGGAGAGCAAGTACCCAACCGTTCAGATAAAGAGGCAAGGATTAATCAAGATGTTACCCATACAACGGTGTTTGGATAACTGACCAAGAAACATTTAGCATTGGGCTTCAAATGCTCTTGTTGAAAATCGGAGTACCACAGACATGCTTCGACATAGCATTGGCATGGTCTTGAAGTAAAGGTCGGACATGGATACACAAGGGGTTCATCAGGAACTTATAGAATAAGTCTTACAATTTCCTCCTGGAAGAATGGTTATCCTTGCCAAAGAGATTATAATGTTAGGTCCTCCAGCCAGGGGTGCTAGGCATGACATCATATTACCGAGTCATCAAAGGACCAATATTATAACTCCAGAAAAGTTGTCCCAGCCATCATATCTGACCGAGATTCAGATCCGATTGGTGTCATGATACCTCAGACTAGGGATGTTCGAGAAGAAAAGGTGCAACATAAATCGACGAAATGACATTGCAAGATTCTCCAGAAATGAACTATGGGAGCGGTTTCCCGAAACAATAGTTTATCATTAAACCAAGGAGAGGATGAGGAGGTGGCTGATGGGCTCAGCGACAATTCATCGAGAATTCCAAACGGATGGATTTCCACAATAATGTGAACAAGAAGATGACACTTGTCAAATCAAATGATATAATGTTGTATGCTCGAGGAAAACATACACCATTAATCATTAGTTGAAAAGTGTGCCTGAAATATGACCTTAGGCAGCAAGATCAATGTTAGAGTGGCGATTCAATAACCAACAGTCTAAGAACGAACTGTCGATCGTTAACTTCAAAGCAATAGGGTTGCTAGAAGTATAGAACTCAAGCAGCATCGTTAGCATATTGGTATCCCGGTTAAAAACAACACGGGGACCAAGGAAGAATGGTGATGATGAGAAGTATCTTCATACCAAGAAATTCTAAGAAGTGGAGGAATCCCCACAACCTTCTTGACATAAAAGACAGTAATACTTTAAGGCGGAACTCAACACTCGCTGGAGAGCAAGTTGTATTCATAATGTGGACAAATTCGTGATGAAAGGAAGTTAATGGTGTTGTCGATGATAATAAAAATCATCGAGGGCAAGGAGGGTATTTCTCATCATGATCACAGTTGACATCTCGGAAAAAGTCAAAGTGTTGAAGGTGATCCGACACATTTGCCGGGAGGTTTCAAGATGATGTAATCAAACAACAACGGCAACAAGCAAGGGAATGACGAAGTGGCAAGTTATAGGATCAATATATAAGATGCAAGCTTAGAACCAAAGTTGCCTTTCAAGACAAGCAACATGATGTTGAAAGCTCGACGTAAGTCGTGCTCACACATTGAAGAATTCATGCACCAGAGAAGGATGAGGTGGCACCGTCAAAGATAGCAAGACCGGGATGCAACTGATAGTATAGGAATGACTAGATTAAGTTCAGAATTTCCCAGTAAATACTAGGGGTATTTGATTGGTAGTGCAGAATAATTTCACTAGTCGTTGTTCTCGGTTGACAACAACCCAGAACCTGTAGAGTGATTATGACAAGGAAAGACATTACTTCAACAAAGTTAGTAAGATGTCGTGCAATGGCAAGACATCTTCGAGATACCAGGGGGTAATACTCGAAGGTAGAACATGATAGAAGTAGAACCGGGTAATTGACCAATGACAGTAGATACTTCAACCTTGCCAACAATAGACAAGGTATTGGAATGAATTCTCATCAGATATGCCAGACCAGGACAGCATGGTCGAAACCAAAACTATAAGGAATCAATTCAAGAATACCGAAAGAATCATACAGCTGGATAATCATTTTGCAAGAAGCTTCCGAGACGGTCTACATCATTTTCATGGGCATGAACACAAAGTTCAAGGTCGAGTCCCACTTCTTTAATGCATATCATTTCATTCACCTCTCGCTTTGATAAAACTGTAGTGTTGGAATTTTATCTGGTAGAACACTGAAAGAGTATGACTTGTGAAAACCTTCGGGTTCTCACAGATTAGGGGAATGCACAGGTTCAACCCATCGGGCATCTTAGTAACATATGCCACAAGTTTCAAAAGTAAATACACCAGCTCGAAAGCAGAGCATGGTTGGCCAAGCAGAGGATACAATTTACCAAAGGCATTATGTATCAGGGGAAGAACTAACAAGGTGATTGAATATGAAGGACACTGTCGGAGAACAATCCAACAATGGATCGGGCGTTCCACAACGGAGCTGATGTGAGTATCGGTACTCACTTAGAGGAGAAAGAATGCAGAGGCATCAGATTTAGGAATCTCCTGATTAGTCTGATGCTTAAATAGAAAGAAATTATGGTTTCCAAAATGAAGGAGCAGAAGCAGACGCTCTGATCAAGGATGGATAAGTTGAAAACACTTAGTTGGACAATCAATTAAATGTTTGAATTGCCGAGAACCAACTCATGTCCGGAATGACGTCTGAGCCGGAAAGATAATTTAAACAAAAAGATAACCTGATGACTGCGTGCATACGCGCACATTGAATCAATAGGCTCAAAATGGACAAGACAAGGGATATTACCGAAGACTACTAGTCATATGGAATTAACCATAATGCAAGCAGGCAAGAATTTCAAGAGTAACCGGCTGCAAAGGATTTTCGAAAGTTCGAAAGTATTCCAAAGAATTTTGTGAGACACATGAATAAATGAGAAGAACGGATCCTCGTTAAATGTGAGGAAATAACCGTAAGGGTTTTCATGCGAGATAAAACTGCAAGACAGTAAACTAAAAGGATTCTCGGGACAATGGAGAATAGTTCATGGCATCTTGTAACAAAAGCGACAAGGAATTATAATGAGAATGACAAGTGCATGCAAATATCCATAGGGATATATCAGTGGCAGTGAATTGCAAAGGCGATGAGCACAAGGGTCTCGGGAAAATATCAAGGGATATCCACAAAATCTTCTGACGAAGCAGGTGATCTTCCAGAATGAGGGCTCTCCGGGAGAAATAGTTACAAGAACCTAGAGTCATAATTATTAAATTCATTTAACCTGAATAGAAGAGACATCAGATTCCCAGAGTAAGGACGAGGAATAAAGGATCCTAACACCACCCATTGGTGTTGTGGGCTCGTAAGCAACACAACAAGTTAGTAATTTGTTTCTCAAATACTAGACACAACTTCGGCCAAGGAGTTGGAAAGGGGGATTCCTACAGGCAGTCGGCTCTCATACCAACTTGTGACGCCCCCGATTTGATCGTACACTATTCATGCACGCAAATGTGTACGACCAAGATCAGAGACTCACTGAAAGATATCACAACACAACTCTAGACACCAAATAAAATAATACAAGCTTTATATTACAAGCTAGGGGCCTCGAGGACTCGAATACATAAGCTCGAATACACAAGAGTCAGCGGAAGCAACAATATCTGAGTACAGACATAAGTTAAACAAGTTTTCCTTAAGAAGGCTAGCACAAAGGTAGCAACGATCGAAAAGGCAAGGCCTCCTACCTGGGACCTCCTAACTACTCCTCGAAGCCAAACTTCACGTAGAAACATCCTCGGGATCCTCTAGCTCCTGGACTCCACCGTCTGGTTGCGTCATCTGAGAAGAAGGGACAAAAGGGGAAAAGGGGGAAGCAAAGCAACCGTGAGTACTCATCCAAAGTACTCGCAAGCAAGGATCTACACTACATATGTAATGATATCCGTGTAAAGGGGTAATATCTGTGGGCTAAACTGCAGAATGCCAGAATAAGAGGGGGATAGCTAATCCAATCGAAGACTACGCTTCTGGCAGCCTCCATCTTGCAGCAGTAGAAGAGAATAGATGGTAAATTCACCAAGCAACACGTATAGCATAATCCTACCCGGCGATCCTGCCCTCATTGCCCTGTGGGAAAGCGAACACCGGGTTGTATCTGGAACTTGTCTGGGTGTGTTTTATTAAGTGTCCGGTTCTAGCTTTCATGAGGTCGGAGTACAACTACGGGTCGTCCTTTAACCGAGGGACACGGCTATTCGAATAGATTAACTTCCCTGCAGGGGTGCACCACATAACCCAGCACTCTCGATCCCATTTGGCCGGACACACTTTCCAGGGTCATGCCCGGCCTCGGAAGATCAACATGTCGCAGCCCTACCTAAGCACAGCAGAGAGGTCAGCACACCGGTCTAAGTCCTAAGCGCGCAGGGGTCCGGGCCCATCGCCCAACGCACACGTGCATGTTGCGTACGCAGCCGGTGAGCAGACCTAGCAACCTCCATTACTATGGAAGTTACGTTACGTGGTCCAACCCGGCGCGCGCCGCTTAGTCGCTGACGTCAAGAAGGCTTCGGTTGATACCACCACGTCGAGTGCCCATAACTATTCCCACGTAGCTGGTTAGTGCGTATAGGCCAATGGCTAGACTCAGATCAAATACCAAGATCTCGTTAAGCATGTTATTATGAAATAACCGCGGACAACGACCAGGGCTAGGCCACCTCTTGACTGGGTGTCTCAACCTGCCCTATTGCTCCGCCACAAAGATCCACTCGGGGGCCGTCAGGAACCCAGGCCCACCGCTACCTGGATGGAGCCACCTGTCCTTTCAGCCCCCACATTGGCTGTGAGTGGGCGACGGAGGAGCTCGCCGAGGGGCCAGGGTAGGGGTGCCGGCGGGGAAGAAGGACGGAGAGGAAGCCGTCGGGGATGGCCGGGGCCAGCGGACGGTGGGGAAGACGGCGCGGTGGAGGGAGAGGAAGGAGACCGAGAGGGCAGCGCCCGCGAGGTGGAGTTGCGGGGAAGGACGGAGGCGTGGCGGGGTCCAGCGAGTCAGAGGGACGGGCGACGGCATCGGGGGGGCGAGTGCCTCGGGCGGTGGTGGTGGGTCCAGATCGAGGGAGAGGGAGAAGTTGGGATCGTGGGGGTATAGTGGGCTTGGGTTGCGGGGTGGGGGTATGTAGAGGTGCGGCTGGGCCAGCCTAGCGGCCTGCTGGGCCGAGGCCCAGTTGAGGGGGTGGTTTCTCTTTTTTTGTTTCTTTTCCCTTTTGTTTTTCTGTTTTGTTTTCTGATTTTATTTACCTTTTGTTTAGTGTTTTCTTTTAGTTACCTTATATTTTTTTATCTTAGCAAAACACCAAAATGGCACCTAATTTGATGTTACCAAATGTGTCACTGCCACATTAAGTTGGTACTCAAACTAAATTAGTTTCGTAATTAACTAATATTTAAAAGCATTTAAATAATAGTTTTCGCTGTTGTTTTACTCACCTAATAGTATTCAAATATTTAATGAAGGTGTGGTTGCTCCACCATATCTAGTTATGATTTATTTGACACAACTTGAACATTTAAGTTTTGACATTTGAAATCTTTCATCGTTTGACTTTATTTTGAATTTTGAATTCGAACAGGGTTGAATAACGCGAGATTACAATAGTGTCTTCGGTGATGTGGCATCATTAGTAGTGTTTACTGTGGCATGATTACCCGGGCGTCACATTTCATGACAAGATTCAACAGGGCAGCATTGATCTCACAAGATTCAGCATAGGTAATAGGAGCAACAGGCGTGCTAATAAAATCATTATTGTTGGTATTGGAAAAGTCCCACAATTTGGTATTGTTTTGAGCCATAGTGAAAAGCAAGCAATCCAACACACAAGCAAACAAGAGGCAAGCGAATGGTAAACACACGGAAAAAGACGGGAGAATAAGACGGCAAGGGTTAAGTGAGGGAGAGGAAAGCGAGAGGCAAATAAAGTAGTGTGAAGGATAAGGGTTTGTGATAGGTACTTGGTATATGACTTTTGTGTAGATCTCCCCGGCAACGGTGCCAGAAATTCTTCTTGCTACTTCTCGAGCTTGCGTTGTATTCCCTCGAAGAGGAAAGGGTGATGTAGCACAGTAGCGTAAGTATTTCCCTCAGTTTTTTAGAACCAAGATATTAATCCAGTAGGAGACCACGTGCGAGTCCCTCGCACTTGCACAAACAAATAAGAACTTCGCAGCCAATGCGATAAGAGGTTGTCAATCGCTTTATGGTCACTTACGAAAGTGAGATCTGATAGATATGATAGTATAATATTTTTGGTATTTTTGGTATAAGAATAGAAAGTAAATAATGCAAAGTAAATTAGATGGAAGATTAATATGTTGAGAATAGACCCGGAGGCCAGAGGTTTCACTAGTGGCTTCTCTCATGAAAGCAGAATTCTACGGTGGGTGAACAAATTACTGTCGAGCAATTGATAGAAAAGCGCATAGTTATGAGAATATCTAGGCATGATCATTATATATAGGCATCACGTCCGTGACAAGTAGACCGAAACGATTCTGCATCTACTACTATTACTCCGCACATCGACCGCTATCCAGCATGCATCTAGAGTATTAAGTTCATAAGAACAGAGTAATGCTTTTAGCAAGATGACATGATGTAGAGGGATAAACTCAAGCAATATGATATAAACCCCATCTTTTTATCCTCGATGGCAACAATACAATACGTGCCTTGCTACCCCTGTTGTCACTGGGAAAGGACGCCGCAAGATTGAACCCAAAGCCAAGCACTTCTCCCATTTCAAGAACTATAGATCTAGTAGGCCAAACCAACCAATAATTCGAAGAGACTTGCAAGGATATTATAATCATACATAAGAGATTTCAGAAAAGAATCAAATATTGTTCATAGATAATCTTGATCATAAACCCACAATTCATCGGATCTCCAGAAACACACCGCAAAAAGATTACATCGAATAGATCTCCACGAAGATCGAGGAGAACTTTGTATTGAGATCCAAAAAGAGAGAAGAAGCCATCTAGCTAATAACTATGGACCCGAAGGTCTGTGGTAAACTACTCACAACAAATTGGTGAGGCTATGGTGTTGATGTAGAAGCACTCCTTGATGGATCCCCCCTCCGGCGGAGCTCCAGAACAGGCCCCAAGATGGGATCTCACGAGAACAGAAGGTTGCGGCGGTGGAATTAGGGTTTTCTCTATTGCCTCGATGTTTTCAGGATATGTGGACTTATATAGGAGGAAGAAGTACGTCGGTTGAGCAACGTGGGGCCCACGAGGGTGGGGGGCACGCCTCCTCCCCTGCGCGCGCCCTGCCCCCTCGTGGGCAACTCGTTCCTTCTCTGGCTTGGCCCTTAAGTCTCTCGTGAAGATACGGTTCCAAAAATGACTCTCCTGAAGGTTTCATTCTGTTTGGACTCCATTTGATATTCCTTTTCTGCGAAACACTGAAATAGGCAAAAAAACAGCTGCACTGGGCCTTGGGTTAGTAGGTTAGTCCCAAAAATGATATAAAAGTGTATAATAAAGCTCATTAAACATCCAAAACAGAATATATAATAGCATGGAACAATCAAAAATTATAGATACATTGGAGACCTATCAAGTAGCTGCTTGCCAAAGGGATCCAGAAGGATTATGACTACCTGGACTTAATTGTTGTTCTTTGCATCCTAAAGAAAACTCCGATTTTCCTGATCGTTCAGCCTCAACTGACCTACTGTTTGTCGGACATGATGATGATATTGAAGACACAACTAGAATACTCATATACAAGCCAAATGCTCATCCCGCCAGATCCTCCAAAGCCAAGGCTGCTACTCCTGCTTCCGCCTCGACCATTCCTCGCTCTTCGGATTCGGATTCGTCGAGTGGTTTCAATTATGATTCTGAGGACAGTCCAGACAAGCAGTAATGCGTATGGTATCTCTTTACTTTTTTGACACTTCTTGACAAAAAAGGGGGAGGAAAACATCGTGTGATAGATTTTCGGGCTATTTGCACGGTTTTGCTTTTGCCATTTTCTTTTCGAACATTTGGTTTTCCCTCGAATAATTTACTTGATGAACATAACGTACCGCCTGTGGTGCTGAAATACTCGGTCGCCATGTAATGTTAATAACTCCCCCCTGCAATGTTATTTGCTTCAAACTATCTGTTTGCAGGTACCCTAGCAAATAATTTTCATCGATAATTATCTATCATGCAAGGAAAGTGTTTGCTCTGCAAACATGACAGAAAAGCATTCGATGATTGATAAAAAGAGGAGAAGTACATTGAGTACTTGATGAACTATGACTGTTATGGTTGGATATGTTATGATGCTTATTCTTATTCATTTAACCCTATAGGAGAAGATAATTTGTCTCAGTCTAAAATTACTTGAAAGCTTTGAAAGTGAATAACAAAGTATTTTTTCTCACATACAATCATGTCATCAATGTTGCAGGAAAAATACATCTGAAGCATATCCCTTCGAGCGATATTCTCATATTATATCTTGCTTTGGTCTTTTACGAACATCTAACCTGCAGGAAATTACATCTCGCGTGGATTCAAATTATGTTCTGAGAAAACCTTCATGTCATATCCTTCTTCACAAATCATTTCAAAGTACTTACAATATCTATCTGACTCTTTTGAAAGACTGTGTGACAGGAACTATCTCAGGCACTGTTGAGTGCATTGAAAGGAACCTTAAACAAGATCTTTGGTCAATGTCACTCATACGAAGAATTACCTCACTACCCTTCGATTTATTCTATGCTCTGATGCATATCTTCAGGGGGAGTGTGTTTTATCTTTGTAATTATCTCTCGTCTTCCTTTATCCTTTGCATTTCATTCCATTCATTATCTATCCTTCGATGTGTTCTATTTTTTCAACAATCGTCCAAAAAGGGGGAGATTGCTGGTGCAATGTCTGCCTACCTATGTTTTGGAGATTGTTGACAGAAAAAGGCAAGGACTGATTTGTTTGCTAGTGCACATAGAGAGAAATAGTCCATGCAGAACCGAAGAGAATGTTGCCTCCGTTGTCAAGTTCGAGGAACTTCGCCGAAGAAGATCTGCGTTGCAGAGAAGAATGAGCTATATTGGTTGAATTCATATCTACGAGAAGATTGATGTAAAGGAATTAACCCCTTGAAATTTTTACTGCTGAAGCAAAGCATTCGATGTGGTACTATCATCCAAAGAAATTCACTGAAGCGAATTGAAGCCGAAGATAACTTAAAGACGTAGCATTATTTTCATCTTTCTTCTTCAGTTCTTTTGAGTCATAGGACCTCCGTACTATTAAGAGGGGTATAGGTTCTCGAAGGTTAGATTCTTTGTGATGCTTAGCCCGAAACCTATGAAAGTTGCGAGAGAAATCTCTTAATGCTCTGAATGATTACCTGACAGCAGTAGACATCGTTCTTCGTGCTATAGGAGATATCTTTCGGACTGAGGAGTTAGCTATACATTCTCCGCAACTATTGTTACCGTTGTGCTCAAAATCCAACCGCTGGACTCGTGTCATTCAGCCATTAGCTGCTCCACATGTCTAATTTGGTCATTTCCCTTCAAGGGCGGCTACGGCTATAAATAGCCACCCCGCTCCAACGTTATTCGTTGGCTGCTCCGCTTGAGATTTCTGAGAATATTGATTTGAGCAACCCCTCTCCGATTGATTTGAGTTTATGATATACGAGAGAAAAATCAAGAGCCCAAACTTAGACAATGGTTTAGCATCACATTAGTTCTGTTCTTGTACCTATTACTCTTGAGAGCTGCGCACTCTCTAGACGAATAGGTTTTGGTTTGAGTGTTGAAGAGTCATTGTCTTCACTAAACCAGATATTCAGCAACCAAGAGTATTGTGGTTCACATTGATCGACTGGAGGTTCGGAGCTTGCTGACAAGGATCTACCACGAGTGAATTCAACCTGAGTCTAATCAGCTCTGCGTTGAAGGAGAATAGGGTGAAGAGAGTTTATCTTCCATGTTAAGTCACATCCCCTCCAACCAGACGTAGCCCTTTGGCGGAAGGGTGAATTGGTCTACCAAATCTTTCTGTCGCCATCGAGCACCACTGGTTCTATTCACTTCTATGCATTTCCTTTATCAGTTATTATTGGTGCTCTGTGATGATAGTTTGTTAGATCTTCTATATTGAGTTTCATATCATTCGCTCTTATTGCATCTGTCATATCCATCAGTCATTATTTGTGTCTCTCAGTATTGCACCATATCCATCCTGTTATGATATTTTAGCTATCTTCACCATCTGTGTACTGATTGTGTTTTTCATCTCAGTTGTTCACCCTAGGAGTTATTTGTCGCTGCTCAGTTGTAGATCTCTGTCATGATAGTTTACGTGTTGGCTTGTTGCATCACTATCATTATCATCAAGCCTATCGTATACTACGAAGATTTTGTTCCTAAGTAGCCTGCTTGTTTTAGTTCTTATCTACCGAACCTTATTTCCGCTGTTGTGTTTGGGATTTGTTCAAAACTTTTGTAAGAAATTTTGAATCTCCCATTCACCCTCACCTTTGGTTGATATACTCTCGGTCCTAACAACCAGAATGCTATTCTTAGAGCATCTATAATCGGACCCCTCATTACACCGCCCAAACGCTCGTACGGGTTGCCCGGTCAGTGATCGGATGCAAAAACGCCACCCAATCGACCTCCCCATAGCCGGCCAAACGCCTGGAATAGCCAGCAAACCCCATTTCGAGCCCAAATCTAGGGCCAATATGGGGACGCTCAGGCACGCCCGCCACATCGGATCCGTCCCACGCTGGCCCACCCGACCCCACATAAAACGGATCCTATCCGCACATCTGGCTGAAAACCTAGCCAAATTCCACACCACTCACCTCTCCTCCATTCAAATCACAAGCTCCTCCCCAGCCAACTCCGGTGTTCTACTCCATGGCGGCGCAAGGATCCGAGGACTAATAGTTCATTCCTTACAGCCGCGAGGAGCAGATGGTCGACCACGCTGGTCTTCGATATTCCTGGGAGGAGTGCGTGCTACTTCTCGAGCTTGCGTTGTATTCCCTGGAAGAGGAAAGGGAGATGCAGCAGAGTAGCGTAAGTATTTCCCTCAGTTTTTGAGAACCAAGGTATCAATCCAGTAGGAGACCACGCGCGAGTCCCTCGCACCTGCACAAACAAATAAGAACTTCGCAGCCAACGCGATAAGGGGTTGTCAATCCCTTTACGGTCACTTACGAAAGTGAGATATGATAGAGATGATAGTTTGATATTTTTGGTATTTTTTATTATAAGAACAGAAAGTAAAAGCTGAAAAGTAAAGTAGATTGTAGATTGATATGTTGAGAATAGACCCGGGGGGCATAGTGTTCTCTAGTGGCTTCTCTCATGATAGCGATATTCTACAGCGGGTAAACAAATTACTGTCAAGCAATTGATAGAAAAGCGAATAATTATGAGATTATCTAGGCATGATCATTATATATAGGCATCACGTCCGATACAAGTAGACCGAAACGATTCTGCATCTACTACTACTCCACACATCGACTACTATCAAGCATGCATCTAGTGTATTAAGTTCATAGGAACAGAGTAACGCCTTAAGCAAGATGACATGATATAGAGGGATAAACTCAAACTTCGTGATATAAACACCATCTTTTTATCCTCGATGGCAACAATACAATACGTGCCTTGCTGCCCCTACTGTCACTGGGAAAGGACACCGCAAGAAGAGATTACATCAAATAGATCCACTACTAGAAAAAAGGCTATAGGTAATATCACTATTAGTGGCGCACCAGAGATGTGGTGCGCCACTACTATATAGCAGTGGCGCACCACAAACAGGTGCTCCACTAATAGTGACATTACTAGTGGCGCACCAGGTGTGGGGTGCGCCACTACTATGTTTTTGAACAGTAACCAGGCATGCCCAGGCTTACCAGTGGCGCACCAGGACAAGGTGCGCCACTACTATTTTTGATAGTAGTGGCGCACCTTGCCCTGGTGCGCCACTGGTAAGGCTGGGCATGGTGGTCCAAAAAAAAACATAGCAGTGGCGCACCCCTTCACTGGTGCGCCACTGGTATTCCTGGCTACTAGTGGCGCACCAGTGAAGGGGTGCGCCACTGGTAACCTGGGACGCATTTTCACCAAATGCACCCCCCCC
>LR738713.1:640671924-640717539 GCA_902687465.1 Secale cereale | reverse complement strand
CCCCCCCCCCCCCCCCCGAGAAGGAGAAAGATGAGGATATCGGCTGATCGGCCAGCTCCGGTAGTGAGCAGATCCGCCTCAATCCGTTCTGCATATTTGACCTCTACTACCGCATGGACGACGGGATGGGAAAGGTCGACCATGGATGAACTTCTCCGGACATCGTTCTCGTTCGTAGTTCGTAGGGCGTGTCAATATTTGGTAGTCCAATGACATGTGTAGCTACGTAAGAAGCTGCATGAGCTAATATGAGTATTCAGCTTGGATGCATCTGATTATGGAGGAGCTATTTTGTGTACTGTCCGGCCACTGCCTGCGGACGCATCGCGAGCGTTTGGAGATCAAAATTTGGCAATTGTGATTGTAAATACTCTTACGCATTGGTTCTATGAAAATTTTACGCACTAGATCAAATCACTAACGGTTATTTACTCTTTTTCCTCCCTGTGGTTATTGCCTTTCTCATGATAACGAAATTTTTCGTAAAGGTTGGGCGTAGAAATAGCAATTTTGCACAATTCCTCTTGCATAGAAAAAGAAGCACCACCACGTGTAACCATGAACATAAAAATATTGTTCACTGTATTATTCTATTTATATTTAATAGTATTTTACAACTATTACATAATCAAGTGTAATAAGTCATATGTATTTTAAATTTTGATTCACATATTATTAATTTAAATATTTATATTTCAGACAGTTAAATCTTATTGAAATATAATGCAACTGATTCCGACATCAAAGCGGGATATCGTCTAGTTATACCCGTGTCCCAAAATTCTTAGCTTATACTCTCTCCGTCTCAAAATAAGTGAGAACATTTATGAGTCACTTTTGAACGGACTGAAAACATTTCAGATTCAAATCACGAAGGAGGGAAATAGCGAACACACACTTGTACCAATCAGCACGCAGGTGGTAGTTGGGTGGGTTCAAATCCAAATTTCAAAAGGTGGAGGCGCTAACCACCTTTTTCTTTTCTTCCTGCTGAACAATACAGGCTGTGACTTCTCTTGTCGTTTTCCATTCCGTCTCTGAAACGATAGCTACGGTGAAACGAAACGACCCTACGACACCGACGTAATTACAAAGAAGCCCCTTCGCAACTCCTAGTAGTCTCCGTACCTCGTCGCCTTCTCCGACCACGACCCGGCCGACTCGCCGCCGTCGTGGTCGTGGTATTTCTTCCTCTTCTTCTTCGAGGCAGGGGCGGCTGCCTTCGCCGGTCTCGTGGCGGCGTAGAGCTCTGACAGCACGCGGTACCTCTTCTTTGCCCTCCTGTCCAGCTCCATCGACCCCAGCGGCAACGCCCTCTCCTTGACGACCCGCTCCTCCTCCTCCACGGCGAGGTCCTCGCAGCACGAGGTCGCCGAGCTCTTTCCCGTCCTGCAGTCAAGCTCAATGGACCCCAGAGGCACGGCAGTCTCCTTGACCATCCGCTCCTCCTCGTCCACGGGGAGGTCCTCCCAGCACGAGCTGGCCGAGCGCTGCGAGCGGGACGTCGTCGTGGACGCGGCGGCCGCCGCCTCTCCCAAGCGGAGCTGCAGTAGCAGGTCGGCGGCCGCCAGGTCCGCCGCCGTGAAGAGGCCCCCGAGCCAGGGCTCCCATTCCAGCGCGCAGCCGACGGCGAGCGACGACATGGAGCAGCGGCTGATGGGATCGCTCCGTCCCGCGGCGAGAGGAGGGGGGTTGAATAGGAATTTCTTGCTTGTGGCTTGTTGGAGTGGGAAGGAGAAACGGCCGAGTCGGATGGAGGGCGAGTTTATAGCCGGGGAGCCGGCCCGGTCGGTGTTGGGCTCGCGCGCGGCCGCGGCAGACGTGGGTGCCGGTGACGCTGGGTCGTGGGGTACAGGTGTCTGGGTGGTGGTGGTGGTGGTGGTACACGGAATTAGTCGCGGGTCACGTGAAAGTTGGGTGTGCTGGACCCGGCCGGCTGCCAATGGGACGAGGACGCGTGGCGGCAGAGGCTGCGGTCAGAAGAACCAGTGCTGGTGATTTTCTACTTCAAATACTGCACATGTTCTCTGAATTCTGATTACCTGGTCTGTACTGTACTGTACTGTACATGAATCTGAATTGTAGCATGGGATACTTGAGAGTAGGTTTTATGAAATTCTGTTCGTTTGATCCGGACCAAATATCATCACGTAAGATTAACTTCAACGCGTTGATTAAAACAGACGCGTGATTTATCCTCTTTTCGTTTATTTCGGTCGACCACCCGCTTGGCGTCTGTCCTCTTTTTGTTTGGGTCACCCGTGCATCCAACGCACACGGCCCATTTCATGTCCACGTACAAATTTAAAAGGTCTGCGGTTATAGATCATGCCAGCGGTCATGCAATCGCTCACAGATCATGTCGGCGCCATACCAGCGCATACAATGACAGCCTTCAAAATAACAACTACACAGTTCATGCAGGTGCACTTGCGAGCGGCCGGCACACATGCCAGCACATAAAAAGGGGCGGGAATTCTACCACGCCATCTTGGTCGTGGTCATGACATCACACTTGCAGGTATCCAAAAAAGGGATGTCGCTCTCGACCATAGATCACTCGTCGTCGAACTTGAGCATGTCAGCCTGCATCTTCTCGAACCATGGTCTCTTCCTCGGCGACACGGTGATCAGGTCCACCTTGATGATCTCCACCCCCGTCATCATGCTAGCGAACGCCACTTCTTTCGCCTTGGTCTTGGCATTGGCGGCCTCGATCTCGACCATCTTGGCTTGCCTCTCTGCCTCCATCTCAAGCATCTCGGCTTGCTTCTCCGCATCGAGCTCAAGCCTCCTCCTTAGGATCTCCATAAAGACGTTCATTTGCTCTTTCTTGTCTTGTCGGCGCTTTTCCTCCCTTGTGTCCTTGCTCATCATGCCCTCCACGGTCGCAAGTAAGGCAATCGATGCCGCATCGCGCTTGTGCTCCTTCTTGGAGTTAGTCTTTCCCCTGTGGCCGTGACTTTTTGCCCTCCCTAAGCTCCTCCACGGCTTCCTCCCCGCCTTCCCCCCCCCCCCACGCGCCATGAAGGCGGCATATTGCGCATTGAACTTCTCCTCGCCGTTGATGACTACCCAATAAGGGGAGAGGTTGAAGGACTTGTCATCATGTTGGGCCTAGAATGCCTCCAAAGCTTGGAATGCCTACAAATGAATAGCATGCAAGTATATGAAAAATGGGCATGCAAATGGACATGCAAGCATAACCGAAATGGATACAAAGAGGGGCGCATGTATACCATATCTTTCCTGCCGATGCCGCTCACATGACATGCCTTGATGCTCTCAAGGGTGGCACAAAACTTGTTTCACTCTTGTTGTATCACCCTCCATCGCTTCGAGAGGGACACCCACCACACGCTTCCTTTGCATTTGATACGACGCACACTTTTTGCGTTCATGGTACTCACGATGAACACGAAGCCAAAAGGTTGATGCCTTTTGTCGGCGCTGACCTTGGGGTCTTGCCCAATGTCCCTCCAACACTCACAATAGAGGTTGTCCTCGGACGGCATGTATGCCTTCGTTCGCTTGTTTTTGCGCTTTGTCTTCACCCCGGCTTGGTTCGTGAGCTCATCCTCGAATAAAGGCTCCCCGTTGATGTCCATTTCATCCTCTTCCTCGAGGTCGTAGTCCTCAGCAAATCGTGGTCGATTGGGAAGATTCCCAGACCGACCTGATCTTGCATGAAGGTATCGTCCATGCCAGCTTGATCATAGGTCGCCGGCATGAATGGCGCTCGGTCGTCTTGGCATTGGGTTTCCTCGGGATCTTAGGCAGCCGAGGCGGCACCGCCAGTGAAGGCAGCGGCCACCGCACTACCCTCGAAGATGATGTTCACGATGATGAAACTGTTGGTCATTTCATCGTCGTCGGCTGCCAGCATTCTGTCGAACAGGTTGCGGGCGTCGGGGAGCATGTCAACTGACATCTCCCACGGGCGTTTCCTCGCCCATCCTAAGGATGATGCACCGGCCACCGGTGTGGTGCTGAGGTCGATGGCCACGGGCTCCGGCGCAGGTGTGGACGGCGCTACCACGCTCACCTCTGGCAAGCATTCCCCGGAAGAAGCGGGATGCTTGTGGATAGATGTGGAAGCCAGGAATAGTCTGCAACGTAGGCGCGCGACTCTGGCAGCACCATCCGAGGAAATGCCGACTAGCATGTACTTGCCGCAGCCACGACGACACTGACGAGCCCGTGCTGGCCAAGATTTAACCCTAGGTAGATCAGGGCCTCCCTCGTTACCGCGGCGACTTGGGCATTGGTTTCCTCCGGCAGTGCGGCGGCGGAGAGGGCGGCGACGGCCGCTGCTTCGTCCCTTGCGTCCGCCGCGTGCCTCCGGCCCTTCCTCTTGGCAGACTGCACGGCCCACTCCCAGGCATCGGCTGCTTCTTCTTCTTGGGTGGTGCCGCGGTCTTGCAGGGCGTGCGGGCTTGGCTTTGGGGAATGCAATGGAGGTGAGGCCGAATGAAGCGAGGAAAGTGAGGCGGGCGGCGGTATCGAGGGTCGGCGCGTCATCCATGGCCGGGAGTGCGAGCGGGCGGGAGTGTTTTGGGAAAGTTGAGAGAAATAGTGGTCGTTGTGCCACCGACTGGCGGGCCATAGGGAGCAGTAGGCGCACATCGCGCGCATCTGTTTCGTTTTCACGCCGACGCAAATGTGGCACAGATTGGAACCGGGAATGAGTCGGCAGGTGTGTTGGCCCGACTTTTTTGTACGCGACGACCCAAACCGACACGTGTAGACGAAATGGATCAGCGTGTTGGAGTTGCTCTAAAGACCAAAGACTGAACCGTGGGGATCCAAAAAGACCGAATTGGTCGTCAAACTGGAAGATCGGCTTCTTGAAAGATTCAAATAACGGGATCAAGCAAACGGAAAAGAACAAATGCCCGAGCTTAGTCATGTGGTCACTGCGACTGCGATTGAAGTCTTTTAGCCATGCAGCTGACTCGTGGTGTTTGTTGCCAAGTGTGTTCATGCACTTTAAAATCCTTCCGGCGGTGCTCGTGGATGTGGATGCTCTAGTTTTGAGCAGGCTCCCGGCTCTGGGCTCTGGAGGCGCCGTTGCCTTTTGTGTTTTTGTTATCACTAGATTATAATAGCACGCATTGTTGCGTCGTTTATTTTTGAAATAATGATAAAGATATTATATGAATATCTGAAAACATGAACAAAGAAATAGATTTGAGTAACTAAGCATATATTGGACAATGATGAAGCATAATCTATACGTACTAATACTTATACCTAACTGTATATATTCCCTCCGTCCGGAAATACTTGTCATCAAAATGAAGAAAAGGGGATGTATGTAGATATATTTTAATTCTAGATACATTCATTTTTGTTCATTTTGATGACAAGTATTTTCGGACGAAGGGAGTACTAAGCATAAGCAAGGTGTGTTTCGTCAATTTTTTTGTCCATTCATCATTGAAAAGATTTTTTTTGTACCGGAGGTGGTACTAAATAAATTCTTATCCGTTCATCTGCTAGAGAAAAAAAGGCTTTACCAGAATTTCGTACGTGGGTCGCGTGCTGTGGCCCAGCGAAGCCAGCCCATTTATTTTTCTACTCACTCAGCTGGAAAAATTCTAGGCAACAAATAGTTGGAGCTTCGCACAGAACAACCAATCAGCTGGCCCATTTTTCTTTCTTTCTGTGTTTACTTCTATTTTTATTCTCCTCCCCCTATCTCCTTTTACCTTCCAAGTTTATTTTTCTCATAGAATTTATTTCATAAATTCAAAATTCTCAAAAAAAATTCAGATTAAAAAACAAATTACGTGAAATGTTTAGAACTCCAAAATTTTATAGCTATTTTGAAAAAAATATTCGGAATTCGAAAAAAGTTTCCCATTTTTTCAGCAATTTCATTGTTTTTTAAAATTGTTCAAGATTTCAAAAAAGGAAATGAAATTTTAAAAAATTCTCCAAAATCAAAAACTATTATTTTTAGTGAAAATTTCAAAATTAAAAATAATGTGAAAAGATACACATTTTTTTTAAAAAAAATATGAATTTTCAACACATGTTCCCGTTCTAAAAAAATGTTCATACACTTAAATAATGTTCATGTTTTTATAAAAGAAGTTGGTGTTCTCAAAAAATGTTTATGAATTATAAAAGATGTTCCTATTTCAAATTTTGTACGCTTTTTTCTGTAAGTGTACATAACTTTCTCAGGATTTAAAAAAAAAGGTACATGTTTTCTATAATAATCAGAAACTTCACACCTTAAAATCTCATTGATTAAAAGGAAAAGTAGATTCAATAATTCATGGATCTTCTCTGGCGTACAATGACGTAACAAAACTTTTAAATGCCCTCAATCAATGAATGGAAAAATAGTGATTGATTACTTCACACCCGTCGTAACTGAGAAGCTAAATGTTTATTTTTCACGTGCACATAGGGTTTTGCATGCACATATACAAAAATTTTTCCCGTTGTAACGCACGGCCGTAGGTGCTATTAATAAGACAACAAATAGTGTTTTTCTTAATTTAGATGGTGTCGATGCTAATAGGCCAACTCTTCGGTGCCTACCATTCTACTATGTCATCGCTAGAGCCGAATGACCTATAAAAATACCTTATCTAAAATGTAATTATCCATCAAAGCCTTAAAGGATCAAACTTGATTTCTGGAACTCTTTTAGACACATGAAACAAGCGGGATTTTTATTAAAAAAAAGGATAACAAATTCCTTCTTCAATAGACATATACCACAAGTGGCAATTTTCCAACATTTTTTATGGGATTTTCATTCTAACATGACATATGAAGGAAAATATAATAAAATGGTTTTTCTAGACATATGTAATGCATGATAATTTAAATACAAAAAACATTTTTTAGAACCACTCTTTGCAGCTCATATTGGTTAGTTAATAGAAAAAAGGACGACATTTTCCTTCTTCATTAGACATATAAGACAAGTGACAATTTTTCACAAAGCATTACATTTTTCTTCCAATTTTTTAGATCCCCTCTTTGCACCTCATAGAATGTTTAAGTAGAATAAAGGGAATTATAATAAAGTGATCTTTTAGCCATATAGAGTGGTAATTTTCACACAAAAAGCTTTTTTCAGTTCCCTCTTTGCACCTCATATTGGCTAAAAAAATATAATAATGATATGGTTTATATAATTTGTACTTGTGAGAGCTGATTTGCTTAAATTGGGTGTTTTCCTTGCGTCGAACATTTCAGGTCTTAAAATCTCTCGGTGGTTTCTGAAATTTCGTATTTTGTTTTAACAAGGACTCCATCCTCATGAATGGTTATGTACCCAGCCGTGCGACCCAACCCAGCCGCCAGGGAGTCGCTGCTAGGGTTTCTCCTGCCTCTCGCCGGCGTCGACGCCTGTGCACCTCGTCTTTTTGGCCTTGGGGCCATGGACACGCAAGTGGATTGCCGGTGGGAGGCTTCGTTTTTTGATGATTTTTCGACTTTTCTTTGGGTTTGTGTCATGCTCATAGAGACGAGACGGCGACGACATTCTAAAGATGAAATAAGTTTCTCACGCGTAGCCCCCATCTCGGTGGTGCTTCTAGCGTTATCAGAGTGTGTGTGTGTGTGGAGATTTGTCTCCGATGGATCTCGCTGGATTCGGTCAGCGTTTGTCTTCGGTGTATCCACGTGGATCCGATCTTTGTTCGCGTGTGTCCATGTGTCTACAGGTTGGACCCTTCTGATCTAAGCTTCTCTTCAGCGGCGGTGGATGCTGTTTTGGCGCGCTGGTCCTTTAGGGGCTTAGTACGACGACTTTCCGACTGTCTACTACAATAAATTTTGTCCGGCTCGAATGAGAGAGGGGTGACGACGGCGACGCACCTTCGACTTGCTTCTTGTAATCATCGCTAGATGGTGTACAAATTTGATATAATTTTTATCATTTTTGCTATTCGTTGTACTATCATAATTAATGATGAATAGATTGAAAGTTTTCCGTACGAAAATAAAATAAAATATAATAAAAGCTCGATCCCCAGGTGCAAACTAAATTGCATGGAGCAGAATTCCTAGTAGTAGTAGTGCAACATGGGGTGCATAGCAAACAAGAGCGCGTGATTCAAAACTTATGCTTTTCACTTTCTGAGTGTATAATCAAAAGGATATTTATTCACAGAAGGTGAGACTACCTATCACGTGTACATATGAGATGAACATTCCAATCTCACGGATTTAGAGAAAAAAATGATAAATTGATTATGCCCGGGAGGGACATAATGCGAGACGTACGGATCTGTCTGGACCACTTTCTGATGTACGTTCACATTTTACTCTTCAACAAAAAAGGTTTTTCCCGCTTTATATTATAAAGCCATCACGTTCACATTTTACACTTCAATCAGCCAAGCCATCCACCGGTCCTATACATAAATCCCAGAGCGAACAACCATGGCTGGTCTGGATAGCTCTACGAAGCGCGGCAGCCTGCATACGTGGACGATGTGGGATGACCAACAGATCTGGTCCATTCGTGCATGGATCAAATGGCTGATGCATGATCTCAGGTCATTGAGAGAGCTCGTAGGTGGCTCCATTATACTGTTTTCCAGTTTGTGCATGAGGTACGGCTGAGTAGGGCATTTTGAAGATCGAGCTGCTTGGAGGACTTTGTTTTTAAAAAATTCAAAATTCAAACTTTTCAGTTCAAATTTTTTTCTAAAAATAAGTACACATGTATTCAATTTTTGTTCTTCTTCATTTATGTGGCTTAGATTTGATCTTTTCGATATACAACTCTCTTCATCGGCGATGGTTGTTACTCTGGTGTGTTGGTACTTTGGGGCCTTATCACAACGACTTCCTGACTGTCTACTACAACAAGGTTTGTTATAATTATTCTGTTTTTAGATCTTTTTTCGAGCTTTTGTTAGGGTTTGTGTCCTACTCAGGAAGGCGAGACGGCGGTGGCTCCCTGAAGATGGAATGAAGGTCTCGCCGCCTAGCCCCCGTTCCGGTGATGCGTCTAGCATCATTGGCGGGCGTGTGGAGGTGTGTCTCCGGCGGATCTATCTTTGGTGGATTTGGTCGAATCTGTTCGTCATTCGTCTTCGTTCGTGTGTATTCAGGTTGGATCCTTATGATTTACACTCTTATAATCCGGGGCGGTTGCTGTTTTGGTGCGTTGGTTCTATGGGGCCTTAGCACGATGACTTGCCGACTGTCTACTACAACAAGGTTTGCCCGGCTCCGACGAGGGAGGGGCGATGACAGCGGCGTGCCTTCGGCTCGCTTCAATGCTTGTAATTATCGCTAGGTGGTCTACGGATCTGTATGTAATTTTTATTATTTTAGTGTTCGTTTTACTAACATGATTGAAGATGAATAGATTGATAAAATTTCTGCAAAAAAAAACACATTATTTCATGGATTCCTACTCCTCCATGACATTATTATTTTCCCGCAAACTAATTAAGCCTCGGTTTGCCTAGTGCAGTTATGGAATTATGTGAATGCTCATACTCATACTTATCCCAACTCATTTCCAAACAAAGTCATGTTATGCCAACACATATGGATGATATAAAGCCACTATGTTTCTTTCTTTGTTTTCTCCTGCTTGAAGAATCTGTGCCAGAGCAATTAAACCACTCGTTGCTACGTTGTCACGATGGCCAATTTCACACAGCCGATCAACCTCTCTAGTTGCCACAAGGAGGATTACATTTTCATAGATTTTACAAGTACAGCAGCCTGGAACAGAAAGCTTAGATTTAATATAGTACTCCCTCCGTTCCTAAATATAAGTCTTTTTAGAGATTCCAACAAGTGACCACATACGGAGCAAAATGAGTGAATCTACACTTAAAATCTGTCTACATACATCTGTATGTTTTAGTCATTTGAAATGTCTAAAAAGATTTATATTTAGGAACAGAGGGAGTATTTGTCTGCAGCCTCTCTGAGCAACCATCTTAGATGATAAGCTCAACCGTGGTTTAGGTAACCACGTACAAGCGGCTCCAAAGGACCGAACTCACGCATGGCGAGTTTGCATTGTCACCAATCACGGATGCGCATGGAAGCTTTCTTCTAGAACATTCCATTAATCCCTCGCCATTGTTTCTGATCCAGCAGCTCGATTGACCTCGTCCCATCATGTGGGGTGCAAGAAATTGGACTCGCCTAAATCGACCAAACCAATACGAAGAGGCAGGTGCCGCCGGATCAAGAGATTTGGACCTCCATCATATCTATTGATCTGCAGTTCTCTGCAGTCTGCAGTCAGAACATACACAGAGCAAACATTTTTTGCTGGAAATCGGACTCACAGACAAGTGCAACGCACCTCGTCGTTTCCAAATCAAACAAACAGAACACCAAATATCACGAACCGATGGATCTATCCTTTTGCGAATCACACTCTTGCCCGCACCTGAGAATACTTAACTTGATAAAATTGCATGCACAGACGCATCGATTGGCCGCGCCGCGCAGAGTTGCGAGCTACCAAGCCGAATCCATGACCGGAGCTAATCTGATCCTCTTCGCCGGAATCCTTCGATCTTCAAAGCCGACGGATAGATCGATCCATCCTAGGCAGCACAGTACGGGACTAGTCTAGAACCAAACAAATTCAGTTAAGAGGTCCGTTAGAACAGAAGCCGCCATGAATGGATTCAGCTACAACCAACAAGTAAATTCTTAATACCAAGATGAAGTTTTTCAGCAAAGATCGATAGCTAGCGACTCCTCCCGGTGAGAGGAAGGAGAGGGCTGCGAGCTCGAACTACGAGCTAGCCCCTAGCAATTACATTAATTACGGGAAAGCCCCCCTCCCCTCCCCTCTCATCTCTCCTCGTCTATTCCACCTTCTTGTCCTTCCGTCCGCTGTCACTGCGCCCACCGATTTCCTCCGTCTCGGCATAGATCTCGGTGATCAGGCGGTAGCGCTTCTCCTTGCGCTGGCTTCCGGGCGCCTCGTGCTCCTCATCTTCCTCCCAGTCCACGCAACCACCAAGAATCACGCCCCCCGGCGCTGGCTCCGGTGGGGCGTTCACGGAGCACAGGGAGGAGGAGGAGCCGCCTGAGGAGGGGCTGCTTTCACTGAGCTGGAGGAGGTTCTTGGCCGCGTTGAGCTCGGGGGTCGTGAGACCCCTCGCCAACGCCGCCCACGCCGGCGCCGCCGTGCCAGCCATCTTCGTCTTGGGCTCCGGCTCGATCTTCCCCTTCGCCGCCTCTGCCTCGGGCTATAGGGCTGTCGTGGGCGATTGGTGGGGTTGGGTCGCCGTGGACACGCGCGTCGCCTGATTTCGCCTCCTTCCCCCTCTCTCTCCCGTCTGGTCTTTCTTTGGCTCCTAGTTAATTTCTCTTCTCCTTTTCTTTGCTTTTGAAGAGAAGGCTTGGGTTTTATTTCTCTATTTTCCAATTTCTTTTATGGATACGCTTTAATTACTTCCCTGGGTGGGCAGGTGGCTTGCATTAATGTCATTACTAGCAAAAAAGCCCGTGCGTTGCAACGGGATAGAAAAAAACACACGTTCTTAACCCAATAACCACGACTCGAGACCCTGGTAGGTAGATGTTCTTTATTTTAAAATGGCATCACATTTGTGTTTCCGATGGTGGTCTCAAACGTATTTGAATATGGTCAGTCCTAAGGCGTCTCTCTTTCACACACACGTACGCGTGCTCGCACGCACACAATCGCTCAGAATAAGATGAGAAAAATGTTATTTTTCTCCCGTGAGGTTTTTCAGAGTTGTGCGTGCATGGTTATCAATGTTTTTTTTCCTCTCAATCTGGTTTTAATGTGTGTTTATTTGCAATTTAGATCGCCACCAGTGCGAAAGAAAAATGGACCGTGCATTATAGATTAAGTTTGCATCCAAATTAATAGTTTAGAAATATTTAACAGCTAAAAGTAACAGTTTATTTAGATTCTACACATTTTTCTAATCAAATTTCATATATAATATGTTAAAATCGGAGTTACGGTTTAAAAGATAAGGATATTTTTGTTTTAGATAAACTGCAGATTAATTAACCAAAAGGTTAGGGGTTTTTCTGTTAAAACACAAAAAAACGATTCGGCTGACTTAAATATGGATGGCGGGTTGATTACATGAAACCTGAGGGGTTTTTATGCGAAAATGCCAAATAACGGTTCGGTATGACTTATACGTGTAGTGCGGGTTAATTTATAGAAAACAGAGGGTCTTTTCTGCAAAGTGGCATGACGGACGGGCTGAAACCCAACTTTCTTTATTATTAGGTAAAGATATGACTCCGAATCAATTTGGCCTGACCAAGGTTTCACTAGTAATCCAAGGTGAACGTTCGTATTGCAACACTCACCTGTCACATCGTGAGCCGTCCATCGATCCAGTGCATAGCGTATCGGGCCAACTGTGTCCAACGTGTCGCCAGATCAGACAATCATCGATATGTCATGCTTGTGGTCATGGTATGTGGCATGCAACTTGTTTTCGGGCTAGTTTAACACTCATTTTTATCATGGTTACCGTTACATATTCAGATGGCTAGGTAGGCACAATAGAGCTGTCGCAATTCAACTGCGTCACACTCATTGTTATCGGTAAATATGTCATGTCATTGCATGTGCTAATTGTAATTGGACTAACTCAACATAATCCTATCGGTCATCTTGGACCCGTGGGACTTCTTCCTCACCATCTCTATCCCCAAGGAAGGAATCCAGTCTTTGATGATTCCTGCATCCTGAAAAATCTTAAACAGTAGAACACCATAGCCTTTTAGAAAGAAAAGAAATGCTGCATCCTCCTTCCCGATCAAGGTAAAAAAAAATCATCTCGGGGGACCACAAGAGGTAAGTTCATTGATGCTTTTGTGTCACACATCAAGTGCCATTAGGGAGGTCCTCCCTATGGATGGTCTTTTCTGGTCACAAATGTACATGTCCTTATTACTATATTAGTTAAACAAGGCACAATTTTTACCTTTCCAAAGAAGTATCATGTTGCATTTTTTTGTCTTCCTGATGTCCACAATTCCAACAAGCTTCAACAGGAAAACATTTTTATTAATTCCATATATAATCAAATGATTTCAAAGGAGTCTATGGCATTCTGTGAATAAAGGGATTTGAAGGCACACTTTAGATTTTGGAACACAAGCATTTACAGGTTACACCCAAATTGACATAAAAATATTTTTGAGTAATTTTGAAAAAGAAATCATAAACAATACATCGAGATCTAACAGAAACAAATGTTGTTTTTAGTTAAAATTCAAGACATGGAGAACAAAAGTATGGAAAATAAAGATACCATAAAATTGTAAACCAGTACTTGCTATCCACATATCTAGATTCATACGACAATTTTCATTTTTATTTTGGTTTAAATTTATATTCAATTCATATATTTGTTGGGATTCATTGCTCTTTATAAATTTACATATCATTATTTAACCTGATTTTACAGTGGTAGGGCGACCAAATGTAGAATTTTCAATAAGTAAGATCATCAAGGTCAATGAGTAAGGGTACCTACCCAGCAAGGGGTGCTCTACGAGTGTATTCAAACCACGCGTAATGGTATCATCAACAATATGAAATTGTAAATATTCTAGGAATACATCAAAGGTACCAATAACCTTCGCTGGCAAGTTACATTATTCGATCTGCAAAGCTTGCATATGGATGACGTGAAGGATGAAGAGTGAGATGATGATGTGGATGGATATGTCATGAAGATGGTGCTCCCCGTATTGGATTGATATTATTGACAAGACAATGTATCCTTCCGACGGAATGGTGGAGGTGATAGATTCCACTCCTTTAGGATAGATAAAGGGCTTCTCTATTCCACCTCATTCCCAAACTCGACGACAAAATCAGGTATCCCCTCAACTGAAGAGTTGACCTCGTGTAAAAAGGGAGTTTGCGGGGATATACGAGGCCCACTCACTCCTGCAACATGCTTCCTATAGGGTGTGCCATGTGGCCCACTAGCCAATGCAGTCGCCTGTCCTTATAGTGACCTTCTTTAATCTTTTATTCTCATGTCAAATCACTTTCTTGTATTTTCAAAAAGATACATAAGTCTCCTAATTATTTCTCTTTTTTTCTCCAGAATACTCAATATAGACTTACCTATATAATATTTGTCAATACAGATTTAATAACAATGTAAAGTGACATGCTTATCTGTTGTTTTCATGATGAAAAATATGTGTATGATAGAAATATCACTTTTAATGAGGAGGATCAAGACCAAAGTTCATAGTTGCTTGTTCAGTTAAAACTGATGGAACTTTGAAGCTAGACTTAAATGGTCATGTATTAAGAGTTACTACTAATGTATCAAAATATAAGACATTTTGTAGTTCAAATTGAACTACAAAAATGTCTTATATTTTGGTATGGAGGTAGTCTATACATTTCCTTCATCAAAACCTCACATTCGTTTCTTATTTCCCCATATTTTAAATTTATTATTTGACTTATATGATTTTCTTAGAACATGTATGACAATGTCTTGGATTAGGGGGTGCTAACCTCGTCGGCCTGTGCTCCTTGGGTTGGGCCGATGGGCCCTCATTCGTGATGAAGATGGACTCCAGAGGTCGTACGCGGGGGGCGTGATCAATACTACCTCCACCGAAGACTTCATGTATACTCCAAGATCTTTCCTGCCGCCTTGCTCCAAGATACCGACCTTGTAACCCTAGATATCCTCCCTGGCGTGTATATAAGCCATAGGTTTTAGCCCGTAGAGGGGAGATCAACGCAATATCATTCACCTATCCCTAGAGTTAGACCACATATTACGATCTCGAGATAGATCAACTTTGTATTTGATACATCTCCATTAATATAAACAAGAGCAGGACGTGGGGTTTTAGATTAAGAGGGCGCCCTGTTGATGTTACCATCTGCCCGAGATCCATGACTTGGGACCCCCTACCCCGAGGTCTGCCTGTTTTCATATCGACACTGGTGCTTTTATTGAGAGTTCCATTGTGAGATCAACAAAGGATCGATGCCTCATCAATAGATCAACTTCGATAACGGCAACATGAATGTTTATGTCCCCGGTCAACTCTTCGTATTTGGCAGCATGATGTTCTACGTTGAGTCAGCGGGCCATCTGGCCTCCGTCAACAACTACGCGCCGGGTCAGAGCGTGACCTTTGGAGGCATATAATACACCACAGATCTTCACGGTGAACTTGTCCTATCAGGTCGGACACCCGGCCGGGTGGAAGATCTGAGAGACACCGAGGGATCAACTCTAGAACCGACCTCCCTTGAGGACGTCGGATCAAGGACCTTGGCATCCCTTGAAGACCTTGGAGTGACCTCGGATGACCTTGCCCTGGCCCCTAGACCGGATCCTGGCCCGACCGCTATCCTCGCGGCTGCATCGGATTTAGAGCCGACCCCGACGCAGGATCCAAAATCACTCCCAGATCCCCTTTGCGTTGATAACGTGCCAAGCAACAGGCTGGGCATACTTCGACTCAGCCCCACCTATAGCTAGGCCATTAACCCTGGGGAGCTATCCCACGTAAATGAGATGCTCGATTGCATCCAAAGAATGTCAATCTCCGATGATAAGACCTCAGTCTACGACAAGATTAGACTTAAAGCTAACGATTAGGAAATTTACATCCCATCTACCGCCCACCTAGTCGCCATGATCGGTGACTTAACCGACCTATTGAACTACGACAAGGCCACAACATGGATGAAGATGCTGATGGCCCCACAGAAAACACTTTGCCTATCGCAAACACTGGCAAGTGGACTGCAACATCCACCTATGACGTTTACATGGTCGATACCCCCATTTCCCCTCCAAGATGATGACGTCGACACAGAAGGGGCAACAACGGGGATCCCAACGGCAATAATGCTATCACCAGAAATGGCGACGCAACCGCTGGGGATGCCAATAATAATGGTGACGACCCTGAAGCCTCCCCTGGATGGAATGGTAATACGTCTCCGTTGTATCTATAATTTTTTATTGTTCCATGCCTATATTCTACAACTTTCATATACTTTTGACAACTTTTTATACTATTTTTTGGGACTAACATATTGATCCAGTGCCCAGTGCTAGTTCCTGTTTGTTGCATGTTTTTTGTTTCGCAGAATATCCATATCAAACGGAGTCCAAACGGGATAAAAACAGACGGAGTTTTCTTTGGAATATATGTGAATTTTGGGAAGCGGAACCAACGTGAGAAGATGCCTGAGTGGCCCACGAGGGTGAGGGGTGCGTCCTGGGCCCTCGTGGCCACCCCGTAAGGCGGTTCTTGCCCTTCTTTCGCCGCAAGAAAGCTAATATCCGGATAAAAATCGTGTCCAAAATTCATTCCAATCGGAGTTATGGATCTCCGGGAATTTAAGAAACAGTGGAAGGCCAGAATCTGGGAACGCAGAAACAGAGAGAGACAAAGAGACATATCCAATCTCAGAGGGGCTTTCGCCCCTCCCACGCCATGCAGACCATGGACAAAGAGGGGAAACTCTTCTCCCATCTAGGGAGAAGGTCAAGGAAGAAGAAGGAGGGGTTGGGGCTCTCCCCCCTCACTTCCGGTGGCACCGGAGTGCTGCTGGGGCCATCATCGTCACCGCAATCTACACGAACAACTTCATCGCTGTCATCACCATCTCACCCCCTCTATGCAGCGGTGTAACCCCTCTCTACCCGTTGTAATCTCTACTTAAAAATGGTACTCAACGCTATATATTATTTCCCAATGATGTATGGCTATCCTATGATGTTTGAGTAGATCCGTTTTGTCCAATGGGTTAACTGATGATCGTGATTGGTTTGAGTTGCATGTTTTATTTTGGTGCTGTCCTATGGTGCTCTCCGTGTCGTGCAAGCGTGAGGGATCCCCGCTGTAGGGTTTGCAATATGTTCATGATTTGCTTATGGTGGGTGGCTTGAGTGATAGAAGCACTGACCCGAGTAAGTAGGTTGTTTGCGTATGGGAATAAGAGGACTTGATACTTTAATGCTATGGTTGGGTTTTACCTTAATGATCTGTAGTAGTTGCGGATGCTTGCTAGAGTTCCAATCATAAGTGCATATGATCCAAGAAGAGAAAGTATGTTAGCTTATGCCTCTCCCTCAAATAAAATTGCAATAGTGATTATCGGTCTAGTTATCGATTGCCTAGGGACAAATAACTTTCTCATGACAAAAAGCTCTCTACTAAAACTAATTTAGTTGCTTATTTATCTTAACAGCCGCTAGTTTTATTTACGTGCTCTTTATATTCTTGCAAACCTATCCCACAAAAACCACAAAGTACTTCCCGTCTCATACTTGTTCTAGGTAAAGTAAACGTCAAGCGTGCGTAGAGTTGTATCAGCGGTCGATAGAACTTGAGGGAATATTTGTTCTACCTTTAGCTCCTCGTTGGGTTCGACACTCTTACTTATCGAAAGAGGCTACAACTGATCCCCTACACTTGTGGGTTATCAAGACCTTTTTCGGGCGCCGTTGCCGGGGAGCAATAGCGTGGGGGTGAATATTCCTATGTGTGCTTGTTTTCTTTATCACTAAGTAGATTTTATTTGCTGTTCTAAGTTGTTTTCTATCTTTAGTTATGGGTAGGAAACGCAAAATACCAAAAACATTAGTGGTACCTACTGAACCAATGGTTGAAGAACCACTCAAAATCTATCACACTACTGAAGCTTATTACTTGGATCATCTTCGATCCCTATGTGCTCGGGCTGAAACCCTAACTAGCTTAGTTGAGGGAAAATATTTAGATGAGCATGCTTGTTATGTGCGACACCGCATATCTAAAAAAGGGAAACTTTTACGGGATCAAATTCATCGTTTGCAATACTATGCTTGGAATTTATGTGAAATTTATGATTTTACTTGTTGTTCTGAAGACCCTACGAAACACCTTCCCTACCAATGTGAGTTTAGTGATAATGGAATCGTATCTTCGTATGCTAAGGGTGTTTATAATTACTATGATGTTCAACAAATTGAAGAATTTGTTGCTTTTAAGGGTGCTTATGAAATTGCTTATTTGATTGAAAAGTATGATGCTACTCTTTACAAATCTAATTTTTTTTGACATATTTAAATATTGTTATGATAATTATGCTTCTAATGCCTATGTTAAACCATACATTGAGGATTCCTCCGCTGTCCAAGAATAGACTAATATTTTGCAGGAGTCTATGGAAGAAGAAATTAATGACATTGCGAGCTTATTGGATGAAAAAGATGAGGAGGAGAGCGAATAACAAAAGGAGGAAGAGCGGATTGATCACCCGTGCCCACCTTCTAATGAGAGTAACTCTTCAACTCATATATTGTTTAATTTCCCTTCATGCTTACCGATGGATGAATGCTATGATGATTGTTATGATCCCGTTGATTCTTTTGAAACATCCCTTTTTGATGATGCTTCCTATGCTTGTGGCCAAGATGCCAATATGAATTATGCTTATGGAGATGAACTTGCTATAGTTCCTTATGATCAACATGAGATAGTTGCTATTGCACCCACACATGATAGTCCTATTATCTTTTTGAATTCTCCAAACTACAATATATCGGAGAAGTTTGCACTTATTAAGGAATATATTGATGGGTTGCCTTTTTCTGTTACACATGATGATTTTGATGAGTATAATATGCATGTGCTTGCTGCTCCTACTTACAGTTATTATGAGAGAGGAACTACATCTCCGTCTCTCTATGTTTCCAACACGATAAAATTGCAAGAAACTGCTTATACTATGCATTGGCCTTTATTTGATGTGCATGAATTGTTCTTGTATGACATGTCTATGCATAGGAAGAGAGTTAGACTTTGTTGTTTCGTGAAACATATCACTTTGTGCTCACTACTAAATGGAAAATCATTGCTAATTAAAATTGGCTTTGATATACCTTGGGATCCGGGTGGATCCATTACTTGAGCACTATATGCCTAGATTAATGGCTTTAAAGAAAGCGCTACCAGGGAGACAACCCGGAAGTTTTAGAGAGTCATTTATTTCTGTTGTGTGCTTTTATAAAGTTTAAAAACAAAATAAAATAAAGAGGGGAACCTAAAACTTTTTCAAAAAGAAAAGTGAAAGTAAGAAGGACGAGCACCGTTGAAATGGGGGAGCTCCTTGAACTTTGTTCATGCCCATGGAAACTTTGCAAATCTTGAATTACAGAAACTTTTAAACAAAAATAATTATCCCCTTGTACAATTCCATTGTATTATAAAAATAATGTGCCAAGAGTTTCCTTTAGGATGATTAAACTGCTTGTTGGTTTGTGCGGTGCAAAAACAGAAACTTTGGCTGTAGTGCGCGATTATATATTTTTTACTGGAACGTCAAAAGGTTCTGAATTTTTTTGCAAAGTCTTGCTATACAAATTGTTGATTTTTCCTAATTGTTCCAGAATTTTTGGAGTTACATAAGTATGGTTAATGTTCAGATTACTACAGACTGTCATGTTTTCACAGATTGCTGTTATAGCTTCATTATTTGCATATGTTTGAATTCTTGTTGAAGCCTCCTTGACTTGGTGCCATAGAATTGTGATAGAATATTGTGGGTAATATTTGTTCATAATTATACAATAATGTTAGAGCAGTACATGATGGTATTTTATTGATCATATGCACTAACCCCGCCACTAAAAGTTCGGTTAAGTTTTGTGTGGATGAAGTGTTCAAAGCTCGAGGAGGTCTCGATATGAGGAGAAGGAGGAGAGGCAAGAGCTCAAGCTTGGGGATGCCTGAGGCACCCCAAGTAAATATTCAAGGAGACTCAAGCGTCTAAGCTTGGGGATGCCCCCGAAAGGCATCCAATCTTTCTTCAACAAGTATTAGTATGTTTTCAGATTCGTTTCGTTCACATGTTATGCGTAAACTCTTGGAGCGTCGTGTGCTTTTTTTATTTTCCCTTTTAATAAATGCACCATGCTGGTATGAGATAGTCCTTGGTTGATTTATAGAATGCTCTTTGCACTTCACTTATATCTTTTGAGTATGGCTTTATAGAATGCTTCATGTGCTTCACTTATATCATTTGAAGTTTGGATTGCCTGTTTCTCTTCACATAGAAAACCGCCATTTATAGAATGCTCTTTTGTTCACTTATATTTGTTAGAGCATGGGCATATCTTTTGTAGAAAGAATTTAAACTCTCTTGCTTCACTTATATCTATTTAGAGAGTTGACAGGAATTGGTCATTCACATGGTTAGTCATAAAATCCTACATATACTTGTAGATCACTGAATATGATATGTTTGATTCCTTGCAATAGTTTTGCGATATAAAGATGGTGATATTAGAGTCATGCTAGTGGGTAGTTGTGGATTGTAGAAATACTTGTGTTGAGGTTTGTGATTCCCAAAGCATGCACGTAAGGTGAACCGTTATGTGATGAAGTCAAAGCATGATTTATTTTTTGATTGTCATCCTTTGTGTGGAGGTCGGGATCGCGCGATGGTTAACTCCTACCAACCCTTCCCCTAGGAGCATGCGTGCAGTACTTTGTTTTGATGGCTAATAAATTTTTGCAATAAGTATGTGAGTTCTTTATGACTAATGTTGAGTCCATGGATTATACGCACTCTCACCCTTCCACCATTGCTAGCCTCTCTTGTACCGCACAACTTTCGCCTGTACCATACACCCACCATATACCTCCATCAAAACAGCCACCATACCTACCTATCATGGCATTTCCATAGCCATTCCAAGATATATTGCCATGTAACTCCACCGTTCCGTTTATTATGACACGCACCATCATTGTCATATTGCCTTGCCTGATCGTAAGATAGCTAGCATGATGTTTCCCTGGCTTGTCCATTTTTTGATGTCATTGCTACGCTAGATCACTGCACATCCCGCTACACCGCCGGAGGCATTCACATAGAGTCATATTTTGTTCTAGCTTCGAGTTGTAAGTAAATAAAAGTGTGATGATCTTCATTATTAGAGCATTGTCCCGTGTGAGGAAACAAAAAAACAAAAAAAGAGAGAAAGGACAAAAAAACAGAGATGCCCCCCAAAAAAAGAGGGGGGCTAAAAAAAGCCCCTCCAAAAAAATGAGAGAAAAAGAGAGAAGGGACAATGTTACTATCCTCTTACCACACTTGTGCTTCATCATAGCACCATGTTCTTCATGATAGAGAGTCTCCTATGTTGTCACTTTCATATACTAGTGGGAATTTTCATTATAGAACTTGGCTTGTATATTGCAACGATGGGCTTCCTCAAATGCCCTAGGTCTTCATGAGCAAGCAAGTTGATGCAAACCCACTAGTTTTTTTGATCTTTCATACACTTATAGCTCTAGTGCATCCGTTACATGGCAATCCCTACTCACTCACATTGATATCAATTGATGGACATCACCATGGTCCATTGATTTGCCTAGTTGATGTGAGACTTACTCCCTCCTTTTGTCTATCACGACCTTCTATTCCACCCATAGTGCTATGTCCATGGCTCACGCTCATGTATTGCGTGAAAGTTGAAAAAGTTTGAGAAATACTAAAGTATGAAACAATTGCTTGGCTAAAACCGGGGTTGTGCATGATTTAAATACTTTGCGTGGTGAAGATGGAGCATAGCCAGACCATATGATTTTGTAGGGATAACTTTCTTTGGCCATGTTATTTTGAAAATACATGATTCTTTATTAGTATGCTTGAAGTACTATTGTCTTAATGTCAAATGATAGACTATTGCTTTGAATCACTCGTGTCTTAATATTCATGCCATGATTAGATTACATGATCAAGATTATGCTAGGTAGCATTCCACATCAAAAATTATATTTTTTCTCATTTACCTACTCGAGGACGAGCAGGAATTAAGCTCGGGGATGCTGATACATCTCCGTCGTATCTATAATTTTTTATTGTTCCATGCCTACATTCTACAGCTTTCATATACTATTGGCAACTTTTTATACTATTTTTTTGGGACCAACATATTGATCCAGTGCCCAGTACCAGTTCCTGTTTGTTGCATGTTTTTTTTCACAGAATATCTATATCAAACGGAGTCCAAACGGGATAAAAACGGACGGAGATTTTTTTTGGAATATATGTGAATTTTGGGAAGCGGAACCAATGTGAGACGATGCCCGAGTGGCCCACGAGGGTGAGGGGCGCGCCCAGGGGGCAGGCGCGCCCTAGGCCCTCGTTGCCACTCCGTAAGGCGGTTGATGCCCTTCTTTCTCCGCAAGAAGCTAATATCCGGATAAAAATCGTGTCCAAAATTCAGCCCAGTCGGAGTTACGGATCTCCGGGAATTTAAGAAACGGTGGAAGGCTAGAATCTGGGAATGAAGAAACAGAGATAGATCCAATCTCGGAGGGGCTTTCGCCCCTCCCACGCCATGGAGACCATGGACCAGAGGGAAAACCCTTCTCCAATCTAGGGAGAAGGTCAAGGAAGAAGAAAAAGGAGGGGGGCTCTCCGCCCTCGCTTCCGGTGGCACCGGAGTGCCGCCGGGGCCATCATCGTCACCGCAATCTACACCAACAACTTCACCGCCGTCATCACCAACTCTCCCCCCTCTATGCAGTGGTGTAACCCCTCTTCTACCCGCTGTAATCTCTACTTAAACATGGTTCTCAATGCTATATATTATTTACCAATGATGTATGGCTATCCTATGATGTTTGAGGAGATCCATTTTGTCCTATGGGTTAATTGATGATCGTGCTTGGTTTGAGTTGCATGTTTTATTATTGGTGCTGTCCTATGGTGCTCTCTGTGTCGCGCAAGCGTGAGGGATCCCCGCTGTAGGGTTTGCAATATGTTCACGATTTGCTTATGGTGGGTGGCGTGAGTGACAGAAGCACAGACCCGAGTATGTAGGTTGTTTGCGTATAGGAATAAGAGGACTTGATACTTTAATGCTATGGTTGGGTTTTACCTTAATGATCTTTAGTAGTTGCAGATGCTTGCTAGAGTTCCAATTCATAAGTGCAGATGATCCAAGAAGAGAAAATATGTTAGCTTATGCCTCTCCCTCAAATAAAATTGCAATAGTGATTACCGGTCTATTTATCGATTGCCTAGGGACAAATAACTTTCTCGTGAAAAAAATCTCTCTACTAAAACTAATTTAGTTGCTTCTTTATCTTAACAGCCCCTAGTTTTATTTACGTGCTCTTTATATTCTTGCAAACCTATCCCCAAAAAACCACAAAGTACTTCTTGTTTCATACTTCTACGTAAAGTAAACGTCAAGCGTGCGTAGAGTTGTATCGGTGGTCGATAGAACTTGAGGGAATATTTGTTCTACCTTTAGCTCCTCGTTGGGTTCAACACTCTTACTTATCGAAAGAGGCTACAACTGATCCCCTACACTTGTGGGTTATCAAATCGCACCCCTGAAGGACAGATCGAGGACTTATGTCCCGATGACCTCTTTGTAGGGGGCGACGACAATTACATGCTGGAGTCCGAGGAACCTCGGCTCCGAGGACTACATTATTACCGAAGACCCTTTCGAGTAAGCACGCTTCTGACAGCGCCTCGTAGCTACAGCTCAAAGCATGAAATGCAAGCAGCAACAGCTGCAATAAAATACAGATGCGCTGAACGAGAAGTGGGTCGAAGTAGTCTCGACTGATGTGATAGCTTGGCTTATTAGGGATGATAGACTACTCATATCAATAAGGAATTCCTTCTTTTCCGAGAGCCCATTCGGAAAGAACTCCAAAGTTAAGCATGCTCAGCTTGGAGTAATTTCAGGATGGGTGACCGGCCGGGAAGTTGCTCCTGGGTGCGCAAGAGTGAGGAAAAAGTGCGCATAAAAGACTAGTATTGATTTGTGAGGCCAGTCTAGATCCCACCAGAAACGACCACCGACGGGTGTGTCCCGGGCGTTACAGCTGAACAAGATCTAGAAGACTGCTACCGGATTTCGATGAAGAATTTGCGACCTATATGCCCGACTGACCCCGTAGAGGCCAGGACAGGCCACTACGGGAAGATACCAATATCCGACTAGCCCCACACCATCATGGAAAGGACACCGTTGACTATTTAGACCCTCATGACAATCGATGTCCATTCACAGATCAAGGGGACGTGCACCTGCCGGCTTGATGGCTATGACGCCTGGTTAGACAGGAATGGCCATGCCCGAGACCAAGCCTACACATGGCTCTCCCCCGACCCTGCTGTGATACTGCCCAGTTTCAAGGTTGAGCCCACCCGATCTGTTTTAGAGATAGGGTAATAGAACATTAGTTCCATGAAGGGTTTAAACCCATCAATATAGAATCATAGGATGACACAACGGATCCGGTAGTATGGATCGAAGATTTTCTTCTCCATATCCACATGGCTAACTTAGATGACCTCCATGCCATCAAATACTTGCCGCTCAAATTTTCCACGGAACTTACGTCCCACCTCCGAATGTCGATGACCTCAGTCATGTTACTCAATAGCCTAGCGAGTCAGCCAGGAAGTTCTAGAATTTGTTCACTAAAAAGAACCAGATCGTAGACTGTTCCGACGCCGAGGCTATTGCTGCCTTCAAAAACAACATCCGAGATGAGTGTCTTGCCCGCTAGCTCGGACAAGATAGGACGAGGACCATGGCTGATCTTACCTCGCTGATGACCCGCTTTTGTACTAGAGAGTACAATACACATAATGGTGAGGCGGGCACCTCGGACACACGCGGCACCAATGGGAAGCCTCGCCATAACAAAAACAAACGCAGGCATAAGAACGGCGGTAGCGACACAGAGGATGCCGCAGCCAATGCAGGATTCACCAGACCTAGATCCGGGCACAAGCATAAGCCTTTTAAAGGGAACTAGCACAAATGCCCGTGCGTTGCAACGGGGAAACATAACAGGGTGTTGATATTAAAAATGATATACCGATTGAGAATGATTATGCACAGAACTGACTGAAGGATAGACCTTAATGGGACATATTCTATGCATCTGTGGGAGTTCGTGTATCCATGCATATGTCTTCTCTCGGCCTTCTTATCACAATATAACACGCAACATCAAAACATGAATAATTTGCATTTAGACACTCGCCTTGTCACTTAAATTACTGTGTCTTTGTGATGACCTCCTTTGAGTAATATTCCCTCCGTCCGAAATACTCGACATCAAAATGAATAAAAGGGGATGTATCTAGATGTATTTTAGTTCTAGATACGCCCCTTTTGTCCATTTTGATGACAAGTATTTTGGGACGGAGGAAGTACAACCATGTCTTCATCTCCCGTTCCGAGGAGGCGGGAGGTGAATTAAGTCAGACGAACCTTCACAATAGGCTCTGGCAAGCAACAAAATTCAGGTTTCGCAAACATGCACGCTCGACTCCTCATGACAAAAATATGATTGCAAGCACATGTGGTCTAATTAGTATGTACGTGAGCCTTTTGAACTTGTAGGTCCTCGTCGCCGGCTGGTGTACAACACCCGCCGCCGAGGCCGGGCCGCCACGCAGGCTGCTCATCTGATGTATTATGTGGTCAACCAGCAACCAGCACAGGCCCAAAGCCGTCCAACTTTCTTGGGCCGGATCTAGTTGGATAAGCCCAGCCCTATATCCAAGTAGAGCCAAGAGCAGAGTCGTAGAGCAGTGGCGTGTACACGCGGAGCTACCGAGAGCCACAAGATGGAAGCAAGTGAGCTGAGCGCAGGCGGGCGGACGCAACGATGATGGTGGTGGCGACTGCGAGCCCCGGCGGGCCGGAGGCGCTGCAGGTGCGCGAGGTCGAGGATCTCTCGGCGCCGGGTGTGGGCAAGCTGCTTGTCGGGGTGGCCACTGCCGACATCAATCGCGGTGACATGATCCAGCGGCAGGGCCGGTACTCGCCGCCGGCCGTCGCCTCGCCCTACCAGGGGCCCGACTACTCCGGCACAATCGTCGCGCTCGGGGCCAACGCCCCCCACGCTGGGCCGTCAGTACCAGGTGCCAAGCATGCCCCCATGGTGAATTTGCTGATGGCCGCTACTGCTCTGAACTTCACTGTTTTGCATATGCTGTTGCATTTGCAGGTGTACGCGCTGCTTACCGGCGGCGGGTATGCGGAGAAGGTTCTGGTTCCGGCGGGGCAGGTTCTACCGATGACAGAAGGGGGGGGGGGTCGCTGACTGACAGCCGCCAGCTTGCCCGAGGTGGCCTGCACCGTCTTGATGCCAGTCACCTCTCCCCCTATGAATCCTTCCTTGTAAGAAAATCTCTCTTGCTAATTTTTCTCTCCATGTGATGATTGCAAACGGCTGGCAGTTCACTGCACTTGCTACTTCCTTGGACTAGGACCGGCTATAAATCTCTTACACTGAGCACCTTAGTTGGAATCTCGTATATCTTTAGTTAGAAGAACATGCCTTGACTAAGAAATAGCAAAGTAAATGATGCTTACTCAAATGGAGTGTGAACTATGTTACCACAGTTACTCATATGCAAAATGAGGTGAAACGTCCTAGACTCCTGGCTATATTTATTCCTAATGATTGGGTATCTCCAATGTATGCAGATCCATGGTGGATCTAGTGGCATCAGTACATTCACTATACAGAATGCAAAGCACCTTGGAAATGTACACATGAGATATCATTCTTTGTAAGTAACAGTAGCAGCAAAAATCCGCTAGTTCTTAATTTGAAGGTTGCAAATGTATACATTTAGATACACCGATCGATGTGTTAACGTTGCAGACACAACATCTCTACTGCTCTAGGAGGCACTTTTGAGTGTCTGCACCAACCTTTAGGAATTGCATCTGGGCTAAAGAAGAGCTAAATAACAAACCACGAAGTAAGTATAATAAGCACGGACATTTTTTATACATTTTACCTTCATACATCAACACAAAGTTGACGTATACTATGGTTGTTATGTAGCCATGGCCATCATACAAAACCACGATGCAAAAAAATTGGGGTTCGTCATTATATTCCAAGATATGAGAATAAAAAGACCAATTTACACAAAAGTTCACAGGGATGAATTTATAAAATTAGCTGGGAACTGCTACAGTTTGTCGGCTAGTTCACTTTTCATAAATTTCCCTCTGATTCAGTTGCTGACGAGCGATTTTATAACAGAAAACTAAATTTACAGACTTCATGCATGTAAAAAATAAAACACCATAAGGCTTTTCTGTTCATTAGGTTCACATCACAAGAGAAGAGAACTGAACATATACTAAAACAAAAACTAAAGAGTAGTTTAACTACCAAACTGTACTGCTAAGTTTCATTTTGTTCCAAACAGTGTGCCAATTCACATGGACTAAGCTTATATGTGGTACTTCCAACCCATAAACTAAACAGATTTCTTACTTCAGATCATACTTTTTTGTAAGAACCCTAACCAATGCTTCTTTGGTTTTACAACTTTCTTTACTTCTAACATCCAAATCAAACTGTTGTTTAACACATGTTTGTTGTATAGATGCACCCTATAAAATCCTACATTTACTTTCTCATAGAATTGTATTTTTCTGGTTGTAAAAATAGGGTGAGCAGCAACTTTCTTGTCAACATGATGGCCTCCTGAAAATAATTGAGACCCGTCCATCACTTATTTGTGAACTCAATGTCTTCTATCGATGATAAGTGAGCTACTTTTTCCTTAGAGATTGCCTTCCGATTGGCACTAACTTGTATAACATAGATTCCCTTCCCAATATACTCGTAATGCATAGATAGTCCCTACTAATCATTTTGTGTTTGTCTTTTGTCGGGATTCAGATGGAATTTCTGACATCAGAGACACATATTTTGTTAATCATGGTGCTGAAGGTATGATCAGGAAACAAAGAACATATGTAACTTAATAATTAGCAGTTTCATTTTGATATACTGTGCGAAAACACTTATCTAGCTTCATGTAAACGTGCAGAGTTGTTTTTTACATCCAATTTGTACAATTGCAGAAAAAATCAATCCTCTTCGCTTGAAGGTGGGTTATGCACACAAATTTGTTCTTACCTTGCAAGCATCGTTGGATGAAGACAGTAGGCATAATCATGGACAAATGCAGTGAGTGCTCAACCCATATGTGCATGCGCTGCACTTCATGCCCCCGTTCCGCTGCCATCCTAATCTTGTCTTTCATGGATCTGGCTCCCCAGAGTGTCGTCTTGCTATCCCTCCCCGGGTTGCCTCGATCTTGCAGGAGAGGAGGACGGGAGGGCGGTGGCTGGAGTCGGCGATGGCTGAAGGGAACGCTGGAGAGGGGGATGCAATGGAACTGTGAAGGGCGGGTCGGCGAGGGATCCCCGCTACACGACGCATGGGGCGAGCAGTGAAGGAGGTTTGGGGTGGCGCCCGAAAAGATTGGAAGCGGATGGGGAGGCGATGGATGGTTGGAGAAGAAGATCGGCCACGCATGGCCGCGGCCGCGGCTGTGCCATACCCGTACGCGAGGAGGAGAGCCCGTGCTCGTGCCTGTGTGGGGTCTTTGTTTGGCAATTCAAAACAGGACTGCGGGTAGAATAATAAATAATGAGGGGATCTTTTTGTAAGTACGAAACATTTTTTCGATTGACCACTTAAAATAGGACTACGGGTTGAATTCTTACAAACAGAGGGGCTTTTCTGCAAAAGTGACGACGACGTACGACCAGAAACGTTAGCTGCTTTATTAGTAGGTAAAGATAAGGATAGACCTAGCCAGTTGGATAAAATCCTTGATAGACCTTGCCAAATTCATGATACCTCGGACAAGCCAGCAACTCATACTAATAGGAATTGCTGGATCTTTAAGCAAGCTGACAAGATGCCAACGGAGAGGCAGGATAAAACCCGATGTCCAGCGATGACGAGGATGAACCTTAGTGGCCTAGTGATGGAGGCCAGAAAAAGTTTCCTAATGAGGTAACCAAAGACAACATGATTTACTCTATACATTGGGATGTATATGCGCTTGAGCCCGTCGCCCCGAACTTCAACCCATGGTCGGCTTACCCGATCATATTCAACAAACATGACCATCTGATCAGCATCAGGCATGGCGGAACGGCCTCCCTCGTCCTTGACCCAATTGTCGATGGTTATCATCTCACATGTGTCCTTATGGACAAAGAAAGCAACCTCAACCTGGTCTATGAGGATACGATTCGGAAAATGGGCATTGACTCGTCCTAGATTAAACCCAACAACACCACCTTTAAGGGTGTGATACCAATTTTTGAAGCTCGCTGCCTCGGAGCCATATCACTCGAGCTAGTCTTCGGGTCTCCTGAAAATTTTAGAAGCGAGGAGTTATCTTCGATATTGTACCTTTCCACAGCAAAAACCACATGCTTCTTGGGTGTGCTACCTCTTGAGCTTGCGTTGGTTTTTCCCTTAAAGAGGAAAGGGTGATGCAGCAAAGTAGAGTAAGTATTTCCCTCAGTTTGAGAACCAAGGTATCAATCCAGTAGGAGATTACACACAAATCGCCAAATACCTGCTCAAACAAACAAATAACTTGCACCCAACACTATAAAGGGGTTGTCAATCCCTTCACGGTTATTTGCAAAAGTGAGATCTGATAGAGATAGATGAACTAGTAAAGTAAATATTTTGGGTTTTTAGTTTATAGGTTGAAAAGCAAAAGATTGCAAAATAGTAGATCTGAAACTTATAGATGTAAAATAGACCCGAGGGCCATAGGTTTCACTAGAGGCTTCTCTCATGATATCAAGTATTATGGTGGGTGAACAAATTACGGTCAAGCAATTGATAGAAGAGCGAATAATTATAACGACATCTATGGCAATGATCATGAATATAGGCATCACGTCCGTGACAAGTAGACTGAATCCTGCCTGCATCTAATACTATTACTCCACACATCGACCGAAACGATTCTGCATCTAGAGTATTAAGTTCATAAGAACAGAGTAACACATTAAGCAAGATGACATGATGTAGCGGAATTAATTCAAGCAATATGATGAAAAACCCACCTTGTTATTCTCGATGGAAACAATACAATATGTTTCATGTCCCTTTCTATCACTAGGATTGAGCACCGCAAGATTGAACCCAAGCAAAGCACTTCTCCCATTGCAAGAAAAACCAATCTAGTTGGCTAAACAAAACCTATAGTTCGAAAGAAATTACTAAGATATTAAATCGTGCAGATAAGAATTTAGAAGAAACTCAAATATTATTCATAGATAATCTAATCATAAACCCACAATTCATCGGATCTTGTCAAACACACCGCAAAAGAATATTACAACTGATAGGTCTCCAAGAACAAGAAGGAGAGCATGGTATTGTACATCAAAGAGAGAGAATAAGACATCTAGCTTCTAGCTATGGACCCGTAGGTCTGTGTTAAACTACTCACACTTCATCGGAAGGGCAATGCTGATGATATAGATGCCCTCCATGGTTTATTACCCCTCTGGCAAAGTACCGGAAAAGGCCTCCAGATGGGATCTCGCGAGAACAGAAGGTTATGGCGGCGGAAAAGTGGTTTCGATGGATGTTCTGGGGTTTCTGGAATATATGTGAATTTATAGGCGGAAGAAGTAGGTCAGGGGAGGCACGAGGGGCCCACAAGGTAGGGTACGGGCCCTACCCCCCTGGGTGCACCCTCCACCCTTGTGGCCGCCTAGAAGATCCCCTGGCGTGTACTCTAAGTCCATCTGGTGTCTTCTGGTCCAAGAAAAATCCCCGTAAAGTTTCATTCCGTTTGGACTCTGTTCGATATTCCTTTTCTGCGAAACTCAAAAACAACGAAAAAACAGAAACTCGCACTGGGCTCTGGGTTAATAGGTTAGTCCCAAAAATCATATAAAATAGCATATAAATGCACATAAAACATCCAAGATAGATAATTTAATAGCATGGAACAATAAAAAATTATAGATACGTTGGAGACATATCAAGCATCCCCAAGCTTAATTTCTTCTCGTCCTGGAGTAGGTAAATGATAAAAACAGAATTTTTGATGTGGAATGCTACCCAACATAATTTTCAATGTAATATTCTTTGATGTGGCATGCATGTTCAGATCCATAAGACTCAAAATACAAATTTATCAATATAAAAACAATAATACTTCAAGCATACTAACAACAATCTACGAAGCTTCAAAAATAACATGGCTAAAGAACGTTATCCCTACAAATCATATAGTCCTTATGCTCCCTTTTCTTAACACAAAATACCCCTCATGCCCATCCCGAAGTCAGCTAAGAAATTGCTTTAATACTCTACTTATTCAAGCCTTTTTTCAACTCTTCGCGCAATATATGAGTGCGGGCCATGGACATAACACTATGGGTGGAATGGAAGGTGGTGATAGGCAAAAAAGTGGGAGGAAGTCTCACATCAACTAGGCAAATCAGCGAACTATGGAGATGTCCATCAACCGATATCCATGTGAGTGAGTAGAGATTGCCATGTAACGGATGCACTAGAGTTATAAGTGTATGAAATCTCAAAAAGACAACTAGTGGGTGTGCATCAACTTGATTGCTCATGAAGACCTAGGGCATTTGAGGAAGCCCATCATTGGAATATACAAGCCAAGTTCTATAATGAACAATTCCCACTAGTGATATATGAAGGTGACAACATAGGAGACTCTCTATCATGAAGAACATGGTTCTACTTCGAAGCACAAGTGTGGAAAAGGATAGTAACATTGTCCCTTCTCTCTTTTTCTCTTTTTGGTGGGCTTCTTTGGCCTCTTTTGTTTATTTGTGCTTCATTGGCTCTATTATTTTTTATAACCTCACATGGGACAATGTTCTAATAATGATGATCATCACAATTTCATTTACTTACAACTCGATATTACAACTCGATGCTAGAACAAAGATATGACTCTATATGAATGCCTCTCGTGGTGTGCCGGAATGTGCAATGACCAAGATTGACATGAATGAAAAATATGAGAGGTGGCCTTGCCACAAATACTATGTCAACTACATGATCATGCAAAGCAATATGACAATGATGAAGTGTGTCAGAATAAATGGAACGTTGGAGTTACATGGAAATATATCTCGGAATGGCTATGGAAATGCCATAATAGGTAGGTATGGTGGCTGTTTTGAGGAAGGTATAAGGAGGGTTTTATGCACCGGCGAAAGTTGCGCGGCACTAGAGTGGCTAGCAAGGTGCAAGGGTGAGAGTGCGTATAATCCATGGACTCACATTAGTCATAAAGAACTCATATACTTATTGTGAAAAATCTACTTAGCCCTCAAAGCAAAGCACTATGACGCATGCCCCTAGGGGGGAAGTTGGTAGGAGTTAACCATCGCGCGCCCCCGACCTTCCCGCAAAGAGGAAACAATCAAGATACAGTGCACACCAATTTGGTTACATAGTCCATTCATGCATGCTTTGGGAATCACAAACCTTAACACAATTATTTCTTTAACCTCACAAACTACCACTAGCATGACTCTAATATTACCATCTTAACATCTCAAAACAATTACAAGGAGTCAAACTTCACATAATATTCAATGCTCTATATATGAAAGTTCTTATTATATCTCCTTTGGATGTCTATCATATTATGACTAATTTCATAACCCAAGAAAATTACCATGCTGTTCTTTAAGACTCTCAAAATAATATAAGTGAAGCAAGAGAGTTCAATCATTTCTACAAAATAAAACCACCATCGTTCTCTAAAAGATATAAGTGAAGCATTAGAGAAAAATTTCCTAGCTCAAAAGATATAAGTGAAGCACATAGAGTATTCTAATAAATCATGATTGAAGTGCGTCCCTCTCAAAAGATGTGTACAGCAAGGATGATTGTGGCAAACTAAAAAGCAAAGACTCATATCATACACGACGCTCCAAGAAAAACACATACTCCCTCTATAAACTAATATAAGAGTGTTTAGATCACTTAAATAGTGATCTAAACACTCTTATATTAGTTTACGGAGGGAGTAACATGTGGTGAATAAAAATATAGCCTCAAGTAAAGTTACCAATAGATGAAGACGAAAGAGGGGATGCCTTCTCGGGGCATCCCCAAGCTCAGGCTCTTGGCCGTCCTTGAATTTTACCTTGGGGTGCCTTGGGCATCCCCAATCTTAGGCTTTTGCCACTCTTTATTCCATAGTCCATCAAATCCTTACCTAAAACTTGAAAACTTCACAACACAAAACTCAACAGAAAATCTCGTGAGCTCCGTTTGTAAAACAAAGCAATTAACCCTTGAAGGCACTGTTGTAATCTTATTCTAATTTTATATTGGTGTTATGTCTAATGTATTCCAACTTCTCCATGGTTCATACCCCCTGATACAAGCCATAGATGCATCAAAATAGGCAAACAACACATAGAAAACAGAATCTGTCAAAAACAGAATAGTGTGTAGACATCTGAAAACTTCAGATACTTTTGTAACTCTAAAAATTCTGAAAAATTTGGCTAGCGTGCAAAATTTGTATATCAATTTTGTGTTCCAGTGAAATATTTCATTTTCTACACTGGGCGCAAAAGTTTCTGTTTTTTTAGCAAAATCAAGTCAACGATCACCGTAAGCCATCCGAGAGGTCTTACTTGGCTCGAACACTAATTAAAACACTAAAACACAATTATTACAGAAGTAATATTGTGTAAAAGTTTATAAACAGAAGCAAAAAGTAAAAAGCAAAAATAAAATTGGGTTGCCTCCCAACAAGTGCTATTGTTTAACACCCTTAGAAAGGTATAAAACGCAAATAGATTGTAGCAATCCGACCCGAATGGATCAAGTGTCATCCCTAGATCGGTATGCTGACACACACAGTACTCGAGGATTTATAACAGAGGTAAATCACATGTATAAAGTAACGTAAATAATATTCCTCAATCCAAATAGCGGAAGTAACAACAAAGTTGTGGAGTCCATCAACACCATTGACAAAGTTGAGTGTGGACAGCGCAACCCTAACGTAACTCTTACTCATCGTATAATTCCTGCAACATGAGACGTTGCAACCATGTAGGTCAGTACATTGAATGTACTGGGAAATTCACGCTGTAGTAGTAATGATGAACAATGCCTACAACTACATGCATATTTGGCTGGTGGAGGCTGTAAGGTTGATTTTGCATAAAGCTGATTTTTCCCTACCACAAAGGAATAATTTTTATTATTTAACTACTTAGGTAAATTAAGCAATATTGAGAATGGTTCCCCCATCTCAAATCCCCAAGTTACCATAATTAATAACCCAATAGTTTTATTAGATCAGGTGATGAGATCAACAAATAATCCACTTCGAGATACTCACGGTCGTCCATAACCATGGACACGACTACTCATGAATAGTTTGTACACTCTGCAGAGGTTTGTGCACTTTTCCCCACAAGACTCGATCGCCTCCGTTCAATATCTTGCACTGCATGGTGTTTGAGAACCAGATGACCGAGACACAGTCTTTCAGAAGCATTTTCTCTTTACCCTGGGTAGACCCGTACACCTACTTTCCCCTACATCTGCTAGTCCACCACTGAAAGAGTTCACACAACATACTCAACTATGCCAGAGCCCATAATGCCTTGTCGCTGCACACGGAAGTTTCTAGGCATGAAAATATCATCTGACCCCTTTGAGCCTGGGTGGCATTCCATAGGGTGATCACACGGGTCCTCCGGGATCCCCTAGGGCAATCACTGGTTTCTCCAGGTGCCCGGGAAACCACTGGGTGCTCCAGGGTGGCCCAACCGATCTGCTGCTACTTCTCGAGCTTGCGTTGTATTCCCTCAAAGAGGAAAGGGAGATGCAACACAGTAGCGTAAGTATTACCCTCAGTATTTGAGAACCAAGGTATCAATCCAGTAGGAGACCACGCGCGAGTCCCTCGCACCTGCACAAACAAATAAGAACTTCGCAGCCAACACAATAAGGGGTTGTCAATCCCTTTACGGTCACTTACGAAAGTGAGATCTGATAGAGATGATAGTTTATATTTTTGGTATTTTTGGTTTATAAGAACATCAAATAAAAGCAATAAAAGTAAATTAGATTTAGATTGATATGTTGAGAATAGACCCGGGGGCCATAGTTTTCTCTAGTGGCTTCTCTCATGATAGCGATATTCTACAGCGTGTAAACAAATTACTGTCGAGCAATTGATAGAAAATCGAATAAGTAGACCGAAACGATTCTGCATCTACTACTATTACTCCACACATCGACCGCTATCTAGCATGCATCTAGTGTATTGAGATCATAAGAACAGAGTAACGCTTTATGAAAGATGACATGATGTAGAGGGATAAACTCAAGCAATATGATATAAAGCCCATCTTTTTATCCTCGATGGCAACAATACAATACGTGCCTTGCTACCCCTACTGTCACTAGAAAAGGACACCGCAAGATAGAACCCAAAGCCAAGCACTTTTTCCATTGCAAGAACTATAGATCTAGTAGGCCAAACCAAGACAATAATTCGAAGAGACTTGCAAGGATATTATGAGCACACATAAAATGTTCAGAGAAGAACCAAATATTTCTCATAGATAATATTGATCATAAACCCACGATTCATCGGATCTCGACAAACACACCGCAAAAAGAGATTACATCGAATAGATCTCCTCGAAGACCGAGGAGAACTTTGTATTGAGATCCAGAGAGAGAGAAGAAGCCCTATAGATACTAGCTATGGACCCGAAGGTCGGTGGTAAACTACTCACAACTCATGGTGAGGGCGATGATGTTGATGATGAAGAGCTCCGTGATGGATCCCCCTCCGGTGGAGCTCCGGAACAGGCTCCAAGATGGGATCTCACGGGAACAGAAGGTTACAGCGGTGGAATTAGGGTTTTCTCTCTATTGTCGAAGGTTTCGGGGTACTTAGACTTATATAGGAGGAAGGAGGACACCGGGGGGGGGGGGTGCTCGAGGGGCCCACGAGGCAGGGGCGCGCCCCCACCCTCTTGGGTGCCTCGATGCTCCCCTGACGTGGTTCTCAAGTTCCCTGAGCGTGATTTTCTCCAAAAATATCTCTCGCGAAGGTTTCATCCCGTTTGGACTCTGTTTGATATTCTTTTTCTGTAAAACCCTGAAACAGGCAAAAACAGCAATCTGGACTGGGCCTTTGGGTTAGTAGGTTAGTCCCAAAAATGATATAAAAGTGTATGATAAAGCCCACTAAACATCCAAGACTTCATAAATAATAGCATGGAACAATAAAAAATTATAGATACGTTGGAGACGTATCATCCGCCCAGATGTTTTTAAAGTTTCCACCTTAACTTTCCCTTAGTTAAATATCTCTCTCAAAACTTTCATGAATCACACATACCAATCGCACGTCTATAAGCATGGCTAAACAATAAGTAACAAAGCGTATATTCCCTGGGTTGATCTCAAGTCATTGGGTTCCTACCTCATGAACTACATAGCAAAACCACATGTGATCAAGTCCTACTCATGCAAATCATTGAGGATATAACTAATGCAAGTAAAACTGGTTATTGAAGAGTATGATCAAAGTGTGAACTTGCCTTGTACTGTTGATGAAGATTCTTCGCACTCATAACTCGTGATAGATCTACTCTTTACAGTCCGATCAATTTCTCGTAAGTAATCAATAGTAACCGCACATAAGCAATCATTTAAAAGATCGGAAAGAACGGAAAAAACACTTAGAAAAACTTTGAAAACAAACGAATAACTCTTGCAACAGAAAACAATTTCTAACAGTACCATAATTAAATGAATTTGGCCATATCAGAAAGTTTAGGTCAAGTGCTTCGATTTGCAAAAAGAATCAACTAAATCGGAGTTACGCTTAAAAATATATGATCAAAAGAAGTTTGAATATGAATTTGAACAAATTTCGAAATTTGAAAGTTGCAAAAAGTTTATTTGACAGATTCAGTGGATAGGTGGGATCAAGACAAAAATCTAGGCGTTGGTTTCATCTAATTTGGATGAATGAGTAAAAAGTTATGGCTATTTGAAAAATCAGAGCCAATCTGTTTTACGGAAGAAAAATAGCTACGGCTAAAAGTATTCTAGGTTTAAAGTGTAAATACAGGGCTAGTTTATAAATCTAATTATTCTATTGTACTAGTCTAGAAATAATAAGCTACAAGAGTATAAGAAAATACGAAGAAAGATACCTTTATAAGGTAGAGAAAAGACGACTTCGGAGAGAGGAAACGAATTCCAGAATTCCCGCCGGAGAGAAGAAATATTTTTTTAAATGAATCTAGTCAAACCAAAATATTGATTTAATCCGAATTGTATGATTTTTGGAGGCTCTATGGGTCTATATTTATAGGTGGAAAATAGGCATAGGGGTCAAAGGCTACGCAATGTGCGACTAAACATATATGTACATAGATGAAAATAAACGAAATTGAGGAGAACCACATGGGCTAAAAGCCATCCGCGCCGCGCGCGTACATGGGCTTTGGATTTTTTTTTTAAAAAGTCGGCTGAAGAGAAAAAAAAGAACTGGAAAGAAAAAAGGCTTACTGAGCCTGGCCCATGTAAAAAAATAAGAAAAAGGTGTCGCTGCTAACTATGCTGCAAACGTGGGCGACGGATTGTTATAGGCCGCACACACAGTTTTTTTTAATAGAAACGCAAGAGGAAAAACTAAATAACGAAAATAAAAGTAAAATTTATATAGGCATATTATACATCAAAATTTTCATAAAATTATTTCCTATAAAGTGAACATTTTTCTACAGTCCAATAAAATCCTCACAAATTTATATAAATCATAAAGTGCTACTGTTGCAATAAAAGCCAATAAAAATCATTTTTAAAATGCCAAAATGATTTCAAATTTATTTCTCTCCAATTTTCTACTGCAGAGAATCATTTTATCCTATTTTCCATATATTTTATTTTTGGAAAAAAATAATTTGAATAAAACCCAATAACTCAAATTTTGAAAATGAGTTTCAGAATATTTCAAAAGAACTTCCAACTCACATTTCTTATAATTTGAAGAAGTCATTTTATCTTCTCTCGGGAAAATAATTGAGTTGCATAAAGTTTCTGAATTTGAAATATTTCGAGAATGAAATTCAAAATCCTTTCAAACCCCTTTTTCATTTTATAAATGGAAGAAGTCATATTATCTTCACTCCAGGGTTTTGTGATGAAAAGAATTTGAATTCCTGGAGAACATAAATGCAAAGTGAAAGTTAGGGAAAGTCATTTTATTCCCTCTCTTTTAACTTTCAAAAGTTTCAAATTTCACTCAATTTCACGCATCACATCACACAAGCAATCAAAACTATCTATTTAATATAACATTCCAAAATTTAGAATTTTGGGATGCTACAAACCTACCATAGTTAAAATGAATCTCGTCCTCGAGCTTCGAAGAGGCTAGCAAGAAATAGGTTGGGGTTCTCGGGGTCTCCTAACAAATCCATTGATTGGTATGGTCTAGTGTGCTACCACCCTTAGAAGCATGGTTATGGTTCCCATCAAGAGCTCATATACTCCGTCCCTATTTGTGTGGCAATGTCGATCTTCTCAAATCTTCGGGATAATTCCTTCTCTGGGCTCTTCCGGTAGTGGCATAATCTTTTTACTCATTTCTTATGTCCTTTCATCTTGGTAAGGTTTCTTCCGGGTCTGGTTCTTCTTAACTGACAAGTCAGGCACTAATACTAAACAACTATCGATATCTCATGGTGGTCATCAAACAAATTAACTGGGTTCCTGCATAAAACGGGTCTGGGCTTCATCCTCACCGTATGACCTACGATTGGCAACAGCTGCCTTGTACAAGGGAAAACTATCATACCATTCTAAGGTTAAAACAAGATTTTGTCATTGTCGTCTCTCTACTATAGGTAAGTCACTCAGATTTACCATCCCGTATAACAGAGGCAAATAATAAGAGTAAGTTAGTATGGTGATCAATCCATTCCGCAGCCAAATCATTACCTTGTATATTGTTTAGTGAATCTCGTATTCTAACACTCGGTCGTCCTCACAAGCATTGCAGAATTTCTCTTGTCAATGAACTAGGTTCGGATAACTCCATTGATTCTGCAAGCCAAACAAACATGTACCGTTACTTCACAACCCTCGGGTTTAGCGTAACCACCAATAAGATCGCATTTGACAAAGTCGTAGCTTCTACCAGGGGTTTTCCTTCAGCAAGAGTGTGCTTGCTTTCTTGACAGTTCCTGGGGCCTGTGGGTTATGGCTCATCTCACCACACTACAGGAATCAGCTTCTTTGCCGACTGCCATGGCAGTCGGCAAAGGCATGAATGGCAGTCGGCAAAGCTCTTTGCCGACTGCTAGCAGTCGGCAAACAGTCCGGCTGAATAAGCGGCGGTAAAGGCCTTCTTTGCCGTCTGCTTCATAGAAGCAGTCGGCAAAGCTCTTTGCCGTCAGCCTTTTGCGGCCAGCAGACGGCAAAGAGCGTAGACGGCAGTGAGGTGAGGTGGGAGCCGTTAGGGGTTAACGGCGTGGTTTGCCGTCAGCCGGCAGACGGCAAAGAGGCTAAGGTCTTTGCCGTCTGCTGGCAGACGGCAAAGACCTTAGCCTCTTTGCCGACTGCCGGCAGTCGGCAAAGAGCTGAGCCTCTTTGCCGTCTGCCGGCAGTCGGCAAAATGCCCAAATAGGCAACCAGTGTTCCCAGGTTGAACAGGGAGCTGCCACGTGGCATTCTTTGCCGACTGCTGGCAGACGGCAAAGAGCCTATATAACCCCTGTTTTTAATTGAATTCATTCAATTTGACAGAAATTCATAGATATACACAGATAATACATATATACTCAACAAGCATATCCAACAATATATTTACTCAAGTCCAACATATATCCATATGACATAAGAAGTTTCCAACAACATATCCAACAATATATTTCCTCAAGTCCAACATATATCCATATGGCATAAGAAGTTTCCAACAATATATTTCCTCAAGTCCAACATATATCCATATGACATAAGAAGTTTCCAACAATATATTTCATCAAGTCCAACATATATCCATATGACATAAGAAGTTTCCAACAACATATCCAACAATAAGAAGTTCCCAAACATGTTTTCATAAACAAAAAGGAAGCACAAGGAGAATATATGAGTCCATCAATGCAAGCTTCCTCATCTCAAGCAAATCTGCAAATTGGGAAAGATGAAAGTTAGAAGAAGAAGAATAGCTAGAAGAGGAAAAGAAGAAGAAGAAGAAGAGGAAAATAAGAAGAAGATTTTATCTTCTCTTTCTTTCTCTCCTCCCCCTCTTCTTTATCTTCTTCTTTTCCAACAAATGTAGTTAAAAAAAGCCAATTTAGAGCTAAGCTAGGTAAATAGGTCATTTTGGAGATAAGATAAGTTCAATGTATCATATTGGAGCTAACCTAGGTAAACTTGGTCATTTTGGAGCTAAGCTAAGTTAAATGGATCATATTGAAGCTAACCTAGGTAAACTTGGTCATTTTTTAGCTAACCTAGGTAAAAATGTCATTTTTTGCTAAGCTAGGTAAAAATGCTAAGTGTGTAGGTCAATTTAGAGCTAGCTTAGGTAAATAGGTCATTTTGGAGCTAACGCGGGTAAAATGGATCATATTGTAGCTAACTTAGGTAAACTTGGTCTTTTTGGAGCTAACGTAGGTTAAATGGATCATATTGGAGCTAACATAGGTAAACTTGGTCATTTTGGAGCTAACCTGGCTAATTAGGCCATTTTTGACATAACTAAGCTTATTGTGTCATTTGTGGACTAAATAGGCTAAATTATGTTATAAATGGACTAAATAGGCTAAATAAGAGGAGGAAAAGAAGAAGAAGAAGAAGAATAAGAAAAGAAGAAGAAGATTTTCTTATTCTTCTTCTTCTTTTCTTCTTCTTCTTCTTCTTCTTCTTCTTCTCTTCCTATTCCTTCTTTTCTTCCTATTCCTTGATTTTCTTCATCTTATTATGTCATTTGTGGACTAAATAGGCTAAATTATGTCATAAATGGACTAAATAGGCTAAATAAGAGGAGGAAAAGAAGAAGAAGAAGAATAAGAAGAAGAAGAAGAAGAAGAATAAGAAAAGAAGAAGAATAAGAAAAGAAGAAGAAATGTTCTTCTTCTTCTTCTTCTTTTCTTATTCTTCTTCTTCTTCTTCTTCTTCTTCTCTTCCTATTCCTTCTTTTCTTCCTATTCCTTGATTTTCTTCATCTTATTATGTCATTTGTGGACTAAATAGGCTAAATTATGTCATAAATGGACTAAATAGGCTAAATAAGAGGAGGAAAAGAAGAAGAAGAAGAAGAAGAAGAAGAAGAAGAAGAAGAATAAGAAAAGAAGAAGAATAAGAAAAGCTAGAAGAAATGTTCTTCTTCTTCTTCTTTTCTTATTCTTCTTCTTCTTCTTCTTCTTCTTCTTCTTCTTCTTATTCTTATTCCTTGATTTTCTTCATCTTATTATGTCATTTGTGGACTAAATAGGCTAAATTATGTCATAAATGGACTAAAAAGGCTAAATAAGAGGAGGAAAAGAAGAAGAAGAAGAAGATCTTCTTCTTCTTCTTCTTTTCTTATTCTTCATCTTCTTCTTCTCTTCCTATTCCTTCTTTTCTTCCTATTCCTTGATTTTCTTCATCTTATTATGTCATTTGTGGACTAAATAGGCTAAATTATGTCATAAATGGACTAACTAGGCTAAATAAGAAGAAAAATACCGTTATCACGGAGGTGAAGGACCGGTCGAGGCTGCGCCAGTGCCAGACTGAGGTGAAGGGCCGGTCGGGGTTCCACCAAGGGCAGACCGAGAAGGATCGGTTGATGCTTGTCGGGAAGCATTCTACACCAAAGATCATTTGCAATGTCTCGTTAGCATGATGCAACATAAATGTGAATACTAGTAACTAACGACCATTCAAATCAAACTCACCATGGTCGCCGGAGCAATCTGGGGCATCGGCGGAGGGGTCTGACCGCTTTTCTCACACATGCTCTACACATTTGGTTCTCACGAGTTAGTCATATTAGTTAGTAATGGAACAAACATTATGTGCATGATTTGGCTAATATGCAGGAGAAACATACCACCAAGATGTCATATAGGGCCCGGTTTTGAGCATCGTTCCGGTTCCTCTCCTCCTCCAACAGCCTAGCCGTCCTCTCCTCCAGCTCCCTCTCCCTCTCCTCCGCCTGCCTTCTTGCCGCCTCCAAAAGCGTCTGCGTGTTTGCTCTCTCTTTCTCAAGAGCAGCCTGCAACACACCACTCCTCGTTAGCATTGTAATCATCGACGGACGCACACACAATGTAATGGATAGGAAAGGTATCCGAGTCCGTATAACTAACCGCCATGGCGAGCTCCGATGGCCGTGCACGAGGCATTATCTCAGGATCAGAGCTACTCTGGCGCTTCTTGATCTGCGTGAGAGTCTTAGGACAACGTATCAGTCCATCACCAATGGCTGTCGAGCCATGGTCAGACTCCGAGAATGCCTTGGCCTTCTTGTACGGGGCACTATGGGCCATGCCATAGAGGTCGAACAGACCTGGCACGGGCTTCTTGTTGTGGTGCGACTGAGAGAGAGGAACAAAATATTAGTCAAGGGCTCAATCTAGCATGAAGAATGAAATTGCTATGTAAATAAGGTCATTTTGGAGCTAAGTAAGGTTATTATGTCATTTTTGCAGTTACTCAGTTTGATCAATGTAAAAAAAAGGCAAATAGCCAAACTGAACTTTCTTAGTTGGAACTTAGTACGCGCCCTGATATTCATTGGTACAATATTGAGCATCATGCCTGCTTATAATTTAGATAATTTAGATTGAATACCAAGAGTCCAGAACAGATCTGGGATTGCCAAGTGAGTACAACATTTTAGGGTTTTATAATTAAAATATGGGGTTTCAAAATTACTCACGGTAGGAGGGGATGTATGGCCTTGGCTACAACAGACACATGATGAAAATTGTATCTTTGGGCTAAAATGCATTTTAATGTAATCTTAGAATCAAGGACTCTGACAGAAATATTTAATGAACGTGGTCACCAAGGAACTGAACTTTACCTTGCCATCAGAAAGAGAGACTTGGGGAAACTGAAATATTCATTGGGAAGGCCTTGACATCCATCAGAGAGTGGTATGCCGAGGAAGAATCATGGACGGATGGTCACCGGCCTCTCATACTCAGTGGGAAGTCCTTGCCAACAATCTTGATGCCGCTGTAAACCACCATCACACCACGCCGGCCATGGCATCTTAGGCCATCATACACATGGTGGTGAACCTAGGACCAAAATTGAGGTGTGGCGGAGTTAGCAGGACAAACCAAATAGTCTTATACAAAACTGCAAGCAATTCACATTCAAATTGTATTGGTGAATCACACTTATAAAACCAAATGGAGTCACAAAACTACAAACCTACAAAATGCACATCAATATAACACTTACAAAATATCTCACACCACTAATGTTGTAGGATTCTCAGTGTTACTGTGAACGAAATTGTAATGGTTTCAGATAACTATATGGTTCAACCAGTACTATGCAAATGTGTGTGCCGTCTCCCATACTTCTACCTTCTAATAACCATGGAAGATGTTTCACTTTTCATTAAGAGATATAATCAATTGTAGTGTGCTCAGCAGCAAGATGAATATTCAAATAAAACTAACATCTCTAGGACTGTCTTCTATAAAAAAAATAGAAATGGAAGACCAGGTAAGCTTTCCAGTCACTATACTTTTAATGAAGAGTCAATTGACTATCATAATTTTTCGATGGGCTACGACCATCATATTCATCAACCAAAAAGATACAATGCATCACAGGAAAAAATACCTACTGAGAGCATATTGCCAGAATATATATATGTCTAGAGTGGCTAAACTCTGCCAGAACCAGAGAGACCTTATCTTACAAACTGAACTGAAGGCACATATTAGCTAGCATACCCAAAATTTCTAGCTAGTTGTCTTAGACAGTAAAGCGACACTTGCAGGTAGCAAAACTTAAGAAGACAAGAAGATTCGAAAGAAAGCTCTGGCCGTGCTATGGTCTGTACATTTTATGACTGCATTCAGGTTGGTATTTCACTGTTTAGATCCTAGAGGCTCTTCTCATCATGTTTTGGAATAGCTTTATTTTTAGAATTATTCCATTCATAGTTTGCTAGTTGCTTTACCCAGCTTTTCTAGGAAAAACCAAGCTAATCTTTCAATGATCTCCTCCAACGGGATCGTCTTCCTGCTCATTTCCGTCACGAGAAGATAGAAATTAGTGTTTATCTGAAAGCTAACACCTTCTGCACCCATGTGCACATCTCACAAAAATCAGTCACCAGCCCTTGAGGCAAACATACACATACCCATGTAAACCCCAAAAATCTAAAAGGAAACAAGCTAGCTAGGAGGGCTAATACATCAGAGACCACTATTCTTTAGACAAACTTGTAAGCAGAACTCACTTGTTTACACCTTCATCACCAGATTCAAGCAAGAATAAACATACACGCACACATGGAGTCTCTAATTCCACTCATATAATGGATCCATAACTGAATATTACCTAATAAATTCAGCAAATAAGGTTTGATTAGCATAACTGTCCAGAAAGTTTGTATGACTTTACGCTAGAGACGGCATTATTAGTATGTGCTGGGCAGTACGTGTTCTGTTTCCATCTTTTGTATCTCTATCAAGTACGCGATGAGTAACAAGATGGCAATGTGAAATAGTACATGAGCAGTCGGGAGCTTCAAGAAATAGAATCACCTTTTTTTTAATTTAACGAAGGCCACAAAATTTTGAAATCTCGGTTAAACTTCGCTTCTCCATGACGTAGACTGATAATGCAGTACAGATAAAACAAAACTCAATTTTCCTACACATTTTCAATTAGCACTGACATACATTTCTATGTGTGGTGATAGAGAAAGGATCCAAATTCCCTCTGATGACTGAAATCTAAAAGAGTGTAAAACATGTTTCTATTTGCAATCGACATCAGAGGATGATTTATCAGAATACGAAATGAGGAAATTAAGAATAGATGATTTGGCAGAAAGAAACAACACTCAGTTACATAGTTCGCAGGCTCCTTTGATCCATCGCTTGTGTGCAATGGAATCTGTCAGGCTCTGAATGCCAGATGCTGCTCCCGTGCGTCCTTCGGTGGTTCATGACGAACTGGAGGGAAACACCCGTGATTGGGCCGGAGTGACGACGGGGATGAGGACGGTGCCGTGCGACAGAGGAGCATGTGAGCACCACATGCCCAGCAGGGCAATGGTACGCGTTGCTTGAGAGGCGGCAGGCAAGGCCCATAGCAAGATTTGATGGAGAGGGGAAGGGATCCATACCACAAAAACCGAAGTTCAAGGCGGAGTTTCCGGCGGTGCGTCGATGCAGAGGACCGGGAGCGCGTCGAGGTGGAGATCTGGCGCCGCGTCGAGGTGGAGGTGGCGGCGCGTAGCACCTCCCCAGCCGCCGCCAGGCCTCTCCTTCTTCTCCCCTCTCCTCCTCCCCCCAAAGATAAGCCGCTGCCGCGGTTGGCTTGACCCGCAGCCATCGGCGCGGGGTGTGGTGGGCTGGGGCGGCCGCGCGGTGGTTGGGGCGGAGGCAGGGGGCACGGTGGTCAGGGGCGGCGGCGGGCTGACGCGGGGCGCGGTGGGCTGGGGCGGCGGCGGGGGGCGCGGTGGGTCGGGAAGGGGCGGCGCGGGGCGCGGCCGGTCGGGGCGGCGGCGCCGGGCGG